>CM076184.1:690498-1380997 GCA_038277355.1 Encarsia formosa
AAAGGATTTTGAATGATTCATAAGTTCGGTCCTTATTTCCATAAACGCTGGAATTAAAGATATTTAAAAAGCAACATAAATCATCGATATTGTGATTCATCGCACGAGAATTTTTTTTTTTCCCGCGAAAATCGTAACTTTTTGTTCGAGCGTAAGCGCTCGAATTTAAATCAAAAGAAAGAAAAACAAAGAACCCTCGAGTGTGGTGAAATCCTCCAAGGTCCGGGGCTGGAATTTTAAACTTTTGAAATCCCTTTGCTGTTTGTTTAGCTTTTTTCTTGGGGGATTTGAATTTTAACATCGCTGTCTGTTCTTTTAAAAGAAAAAACTCTATTGTAAAACACGCCTGTCAGAGGGGCAAAAATACGTTGAGGATAATTTCTGTTTTTACAATCTACAACGATTAAAATAAATATAACCATTTGGTAAATAAGTATTAAATGTACATTGTTACCTCGTCATGTTTTCAAGTCAAAGTTTCATTGTACTTGTGGCTCGGTGAATATGTATATTTCCGTTATGAATTTAACATACGTTTGAAAGATTATTATGAAGGTCTTGTGCTTACGAGACGAGTTTGTGTCAGCGGTAACTAATGCACATGCATAAGTTTGCCTCGTTGATAAACTCCAAATTAAACTAGAGAAACAAATAATAGGCCAATCACAAGTTAATAAGTAGTAAAAATAAATATTTTTTACAATCAATAGTCCTTGAGGCTTAAATTGAAAAAAAAAGTAATAAATGTATGGACTGAATTAATAGCTTTCGGTTTAGAATTAATAATTCAGCTGTTTTATAAAGAATATACATGGATTCTTAAGTGCAGACGATGTTTATATTTTCTGGTGCTTGGACTCACATTTAGACTTCTCAAACTTATGGACATTGGCTTGGTAAGTTACCCAAACAAACTTATTTGTACAGCTATTAGGCTTTTAATTAGTTTCTTGTTCCCACCTTGTTAGAAGAAACAAACTCGAAATTCAATGATCAAACTTTTCTCTATCTGTTTCAGGGGTAGCTAAGTAATCCTTTCTTTTTTCAAGTTTATTACGAGCAGAATGTTGAGAAATAAAAGAAAAAAACTTAATTAATAGCCGTAGCACCGGAATATCGACATTCATTAATGTATAAAAAAAAAGGAGGGTAAGAAAAAAATATTGATGTAGAGAGACAAGATGAGCAAGCGAGTTTATTTTGAGAGAGAGGAAGGATTAAAGCCAGCTGTAAATTGAAACCTCGGCTCGATATTCGTGGCGACCGAAATAGATGACCGAATTTCATTGTAATTATCAATTCAATCCTCAAACTTTCATTTTATTTTTCTGTTACTTTTTAAGAATCGTTTAAATTTAAATTGCGGAGTTTCCCGGAATTAGTTGGTCGACAAATTTTCTCTGGACAGAGTGTGAATTGTAAAACCTAAAAAGTTCTAAAAATTAATTTTAGTTTTACAGGGTCGAAACCATTAAAATATAACCCAAGAATGCTTATGAAAAAACAAACCTAATGTTAAATGTAGTTACAAAAAGTTAATTAAAAAAAAAAAAAAATATCTTAGATTGAAATTCTAAATCAGTTAAAATTGAATATTATTAGAGTCTATGAATTTATTGAAGAAAGGACTCTTAGATCTACTCGTAGCATAAGGCAGGCCAAAAGTATCAGGCACATTGTTTTACTTGTTTGGGAATCCGTCTTCGGTATTGTCAAGTACTTGGATATATTGCGTTTGCATTCATTGATGAGTGCGGTGACGACGCTCCATAATGTCATTATTCATCAGTCTGTACTCGGGATTCTGATTTTCCACTCGAATTAAAGCCTCGTAATCCCTCTTGATATAGCTTCTCACATTGTAATGAGCGATTAGAACGAAAAAGACATGCAGTTTTTAAAAATACTAATGTTTGACTGAAATTTATTATTACTACTTAAGTCTAGATTACTGGAAAATCTAGTTCCCAAAAATCACTTATGCTGGATCAAAATATCTTAATACTACTTATGTCTAGATTGTCTTTCTTTATTCAGACTGCAGCCTTATTATTATCTTATTAGAAGAAAGATTTCAGAATGATGATAATTTGAACCAAACATGTTATCCATTTTGTTTTTCTCATTTTTGGTTTTGGTTGAATTGATCCTTTCTGACTTGTCCCTCCCGAAATTGGCTTTTTAAATGCGCTGTAACCATCTTTTTCTCTATTTTTAACTTTTCCACCATCCTGGAAAAAGCTCATCTGTGTATTGGGAGGAGCGAGCCTGGCTGGCAATTTTCTTGTAGGTATTTCAGATTAAAATTTCACGGCTGGAATTTGGTGGTCCTGGCTTTTTAAAATACCGCCTCGGGTCAAATATATTCACTTTTTCATTCTTTCCTACGAGATTTGAAAATTAAATAAATAGCGTTGGTTATGGTACCCCGATTTCCAAGGTCATAACTGGACTCAAACTTGTAAATATTCGGTGACCTTTGATGGCAGTTTTTTCTTCTGGACATGTTTAATTCATTCAAAAAACTTTCAGAGAAGTGGAGTCATTTTTATAATAATAGCTTTTATGATTGAAGTTTTTAAAAATATTCTTCTTACAGGCATTAAAAAAAAGTTTGTTAATAAAAGTAGATCATTTATTTAACATATGCAAAGACAGAAAAAGGTGAAAATTTAAATTTATTTTCTCTATTATTTATTTAATTTATCTTCTTTTTCTTTATCTTAGACGACGATGAGTTGTAAAAAATAGAGAAGTTGGGAGGGATAAATGAGTTTTGAAGTTGAAGCATGGAGATTATGGAGAACACAGACACATGAATTAATTTCATTCAGACAACGAGCTGGAAAATTAATTTTGTAATACGTAAACCAAGGCTAGACTATTTGTTTGATTTATGTTAGATATCAGGTGCAAGAGCGAGTGCAAATATAACTTTTATTATTTAAACTTAGGACTTAAATTTAATTTTCAAGTAATCTATTTTTTTGATGGCTTTGGAACGTATAGAAAACAATGTTTCTAGCCTGGCTTACATAAAAATTATTTTTGCCTACAATTTATGCTTGGAGTCTATTGTACTTGGAAAAAGTTTTGTAATTTCCCACTTTCTTCATTTTCATGTATTTTCAAAGATAAATATTCATGGATACAGCTTTGATTCTTTTGATCATGTACAATTGAATTAAGAAAATAAGATTGCAGAACTTTTCCTATTGCAGTACGTATTCAAAAAAATAAAACAATTTTTTTGATAAAATAAAATTAAAATGTTGTATATTTGAATACAAGGGTAGATATTTCAAAAAGATTCAAACAGTTCATACAAAAAAGAAAAAAATAATTTCCAGCTGCTCCTAAAATTACGTATGGAAAATTTTAACCACACACCAGCAGCAGCAGCAGCAGCCTGTATTTATCCTCTCGCGTTTCTTCCTCATCTTTTTTTCCGGGCTTCCGGTTCTTTGTGCTGGTTTCTTCTTATTTCCTCTTTCATCGGGCATCCTTCTTTCAACGCCTGGAAAGGAAAATTAAAAAGAGCCGAGCTTTTATTTAAACCTGCACCCTTACTTTGGAAAAGTTTTTTTTATTTCATTGAGATTTACATCGAGTAGCCATTTTCAAATCCTAATGCCTATTTTTTGGGTTTACGCACTGTTGAGTACAAAATTTTTTTTTCTCTTCGTCCATTTTTTTTTCACTCAGTGGGTGACCAGGTTCATTATTATTATGTTAAAAAATATATACATACAAAGTATTAATCGATTAGATATTAAATAAGAATTCAAATTGTTTGTTGTTACTTAGCATAAACATCGTTTAAATTTTCAAGGATGGAATTTTAATATAAAAATCAGGTTTTTTACAAGATTTATTTAACTGTCAAAATAAATTACAGAACTCTTACAATTTCTCGCATTAAGGTATAGACATTAAACTATTAAACAACATTTTATAGTATTTTTTTTTTTCACAGCCTAGTGAACTGAAAATTATTTTCTTTTTATATTAACAAAAGATACATGATTATTTGATAAATAGCGTTTTTATTTTTCTGAAATAATTTTTGTAATAAGACTTTGCGCAAGTACTGTAGTAGTGGATTTTTTTTTTTTTTTATGCAATATTTTCGTCATCTACTTCACCATAAAAACTAACTGTGTATTCTGATATCGACGAATTTGTTTTCTTCCAACTTTGTTTATTTCTTTGCATCATCAGCATACAAGTCTTGGTACCATTGAGGTTCGTCTTCATAGTTGCTCATGAAACTCTGATTGTTATCAACGGATTGGTAATACCGCAGTGCTGGAAAAATTGTTGTGGCAAGTTGCTGCTGTACCATTTGACGTTCAACTTCGGACGAGATATAATTTGTTGAATTGAGTGTTTCATTTTTACCAAATATCTTATGAGACAAGAGTTGTGCTATAATCAAATTGACATGCAAGCTTGGTGTATCCAAAGCTTTTAAATCACGAGTGTTCCTACTTTTGTAACCGCGATTATGGGTGATCAATGCCAAGTTGGTGTTGTGGTTGGAACCACCTTCGCCGGTCAACAAATTAACTGGCATGTTTTTCTCAGTAGAAAATTGTGAATCAGTGTAGTCAGGTGATTCAATGGATGTATCATACAAGCTAGGAAATTCATAGTCATCATCTACATTCTCTTCTTCTGTATCATAAGCAAGACTCGAGTTGTCAACTAGCAAATTATCGTCAAGTATGTAGATTGATAATAAATTACCGAGATTTTCACTTATTTCTTCAGTGACGTTGTTATTTTCAATTGAAGTAATCATTTTTTGATAAGTTTAAACTTTGTAACACTTAAATCATCGTAAAAGTCATTAACAAATCTATCGGTTATGATATCACGAAAAAAATCAAATTCAACTTCTTTCATACTGTGCGATAACTTTGGAACATTGGCGAATATTTTGTTGTAAGCCATGAAATATAACAGTTCCACAACTTTTTCAGTGTAAGGGTCATTTAAAACTTTTTTCATTTTTTCTTCATGCTCACCACTGTCAGTCAAATAAGAATTGGTTCTTTCCAAATCATCAAGTATATTTATCAACAATTCGCTTATTAAATTTTCAGGTATAGAAGTTTTTAAATCAGCATCACTGAGATCTTTTAAGAAACTATCAATCGTATAAACGGCACTTGGAAGTATTCGGTTCAGTTCACGTTGCAAGTAAACATGAAACTTGTCTTAACTATCGGCACAACATTTTCTTTAACATCATCAACGAAGATCTGGAGTGCTGTAAAATTATTTGAGTAGTTCATAAGAGTGGCTCTACTTAGCAACATTTCTATGTATTTATCAGCATCTAATGAATTTAATTCATCCATATTAAATTCACATACATTTTCTGGTGAGACTGTACTCGGATCAAGTTTATAAGAGAGCAAATCAACTTTCAATGTATGAGATATTACACAGTTCATAATAATATCCAATCTATAACTGACATAATCTTTAATATTATTCCCGAACAGAAAGTTTAGCCGGGCGCTAGCAGGGGCCTCGCCAGTTGCCCCGATATTCTAGGTTGGCCCCGGCAGGGCTGAACGGTAAATGTAATGCGGCGCTAGCGGGGGCCCGGCAGGGCGGATTTATTTTGCCAAGAAAAGGAAATTTAGGGATGCTAGGTTAGGTTCGGAAAAGTAATTTTTTTTACTTTCATATTAGTAATTTTTGATTTATAGTAATTTAAAAATTGACAATAGGAAAAAAAAAACAAAACAAAAAAAACCATTAAATATTTATATTTATTAAAATTTTTATAAATATATACACGGAGAAAAATAAATAGGAGTTTCTCCTATTTTTTATAGTACTCTTCGCCGGCAGTTACCTTCTTAATAAAGTTTATGTACTCACCCATACTTTTCTCATAGGTACTTAGAAATAACTCCTGGTGCACCCACTCGACTTATCTCAGAACTTTTTCTCGTAGCTAGTGCTTGGAACCAAGAATACCGGGTGCTTCAGGTCGAGTCCCGGTGCACCCAATCGACTTCTCCTGGAACTTTTTCTCGTAATTTAGAATAAGGTATGGGGTGCCCTGGGTCGAACCCAGGATATGTCCCAGGAAAAACCAAACGGGTGCCCCGGGTCGACTCCTGGTGCACCCGGTCGACTTCTCCTAGAACTTTTCCTCGTAAACGGTGTTCGAGATTTAGAACAAGATACCAGGTGCCCTGGGTCGACTCCTGGTGCACCTGGTCAGCTTTTCCTAAGATATTTCCTTGTTTCGACCCAGAATACCAGGTACCTTACTCTAGGTCCCGAATACCGATTACGAGGAAAAATTCCAGGAGAAGTCGATTGGGTGCAACAGGAGTCGACCTGAAGCACCCGGTATTCTTGGTTCCAAGCACTAGCTACGAGAAAAAGTTCTAAGAGAAGTCGAGTATGGGTGCACCAGGAGTTGTTTCTAAGTACCTATGAGAAAAGTATGGGTGAGTACATAAACTTTATTAAAAAGTAACTGCCGGCGAAGAGTACTATAAAAAATAGGAGAAACTTCTATTTATTTTTCTCCGTGTATATATTTATAAAAATTTTAACAAATATGAATATTCAATGGTTTTTTTTTGTTTGTTTTTTTTTTTTTTTTTTCTATTGTCAATTTTTTAATTATTATAAATCAAAAATTACTAATATGAAAGTAAAAAAAATTACTTTTCCCGAACCTAACCTAACAGCCCTAAATTTTCTTTTCTTGGCAAAATAAATCCGCCCTGCCAGGCCCCCGCTAGCGCCGCATTACATTTTTAGCTGAGCCCTGCGAGGCCCCCGTCGGGCGTGACGTTTTTGTCTAGCGAGGGCCCTCAAGTCAATCGGGGCTCCGGTGGGGCGGCGCTTGTTCGGGTTGTATATTGTGGTGGCGTTTTTTAGTTGATACTGTAGGTGAGGTGTGTTGTTGCTGTCATTTTTCACGAAGAATCGTATAGGTCTGAGTCCTGCTTCAAACTCTAATACTAAGTCATCGGTTAATCCTGTAATTTCAATCGAAGTATTGGATTTATCATCAAAAAGGGTAACGTTTTCATTGTTGGTAGACCCCCGCATATTATTTGGTGTCATATCGGGAAATTTAAAAAAAGATATTGTTTTTGTATTACTTACATTAAAGTAATTGTACATTCTGTTCCTTTGAACTACGTACTCTTGTATAAATTTATCATGCACATACTCATCGTAGCTGGTAATATTTGAATGGCTTAAATCTATAGTTTCAAATTTACCTTCATTGTAATAATATATAACGATGTTCTTCCAATCACTCATTTTAGCAAAAAAATCTTGAAGTATCACAGTACACTGGGAAAATATTACACGTAGTACACGTAAAAAATTTGAATTTTAGCGCCTTACCGAGAGGCGTTGTTGCCAAGTTTGCTGAGATGTACATTTTTGCGATGACCAAAAAGATACAAAATCTCACCCCTGAACGTGGAGGGGACGAGCTAAGCGCTATTTGCCTACTAAACATAATTCATTAGAATAGCATTGCTCGTATTTTCGTTTGCATGTTCATTTATTCGCTGAATAACATTTTTATTGCCAAAGCTTAAAACCTGCAGAGTGACTTTGTACAAGTATAATCTCAAACAATAGTATATATGTATATATATATATCTTCCTATATTATATAGTTATATCCAGGAGGAGCTCTTTTTTTTTTGGCTCCTCCGGGAGGAGCTCTGAAAATTACGGCTCCTCCGGGAGGAGCCCCTAAAAACATGTTAAATATAAGGTTTTTTGAAGGTTTTGAGGTGCTCCTCCGGGAGGAGCTCTTAATTTTAAAAGCTCCTCCCGGAGGAGCCAATTTTAGTAGCTCCTCCCGGAGGAGCACCTTAAAACGTCAAAAACCCTTATATTTAACATGTTTTAAGGGGCTCCTCCCGGAGGAGCACCTCAAAACCTTCAAAAAACCTTATATTTAACATGTTTTAAGGGGCTCCTCCCGGAGGAGCCGTAGTTTAAAGAGCTCCTCCCGGAGGAGCACCTTAAAACCTTCAAAAAACCTTATATTTAACATGTTTTAAGGGGCTCCTCCCGGAGGAGCCGTAATTTTCAGAGCTCCTCCCGGAGGAGCGCCTTAAAACGTCAAAAAACCTTTTATTTATTATGTTTGAAGTGGGCTCCTCCCGGAGGAGCCGTAGTTTAAAGAGCTCCTCCCGGAGGAGCACCTTAAAACCTTCAAAAAACCTTATATTTAACATGTTTTAAGGGGCTCCTCCCGGAGGAGCCGTAATTTTCAGAGCTCCTCCCGGAGGAGCACCTCAAAACGTCAAAAAACCTGATATTTATTATGTTTGAAGTGGGCTCCTCCCGGAGGAGCCGTAGTTTAAAGAGCTCCTCCCGGAGGAGCACCTCAATACCTTCAAAAAACCTTATATTTAACATGTTTTAAGGGGCTCCTCCCGGAGGAGCCGTAATTTCCAGAGCTCCTCCCGGAGGAGCACCTCAAAACGTCAATAAACCTTATATTCAACATGTTTTAAGGGGCTCCTCCCGGAGGAGTTGATTTTAAATTATAGGAGCTTCTCCTGTACGAGCACCTTAACTGTCAAAAAACTCCATATTTAACCTCTTTGAAGGGCGCTTTTCCTAGAGGAGTCGTAATTTTAAAAGACCTTTTTAAAGGAGTACTTCAAAACGGTTAAAAAATATTATATTTTACATGTTTCGAGTACTTGAAGTATTTTAACTTACTATTTAATTTTTATAACTATTTTTTTAGACTCACCATAATAAAATTTTCTTTTTTCAATTTAAATCATATTCAACAATTTTACCTAAACATGTTTGAACTTTTATTCAATACACAAACTCAAATCAAAAAACATGTTAAATATTAACTATCAAAAAACTCCATATTTTATAACTATTTTTATGGGGGTTGGCGAGCGAAGCGAGCAGGGGGGTACCCCCTAATATATATATATATATATATATATAATTTAAATGATAATTTCACAGTACTTCTTATAATTTTTCATTCATAGTTATTTTTGTGGCTTGGAATCTATTTAGAGCTCGTACAGAATGTTAATTTATTAGTTGCCTAGATAAGTTTATGAAATTTTGAAAAAAATATTAAATTTAAATTTTCTTAAGATAGAACAATAATCGTTCCATTTTACGCGTTTTATATACATAATTTCAAATAAGTATGATTATTATCTTCCTGTATCTCATTACTGAAAATTTAAAAACATCCACATTTGCTAAAATGAACGTCATCAAAATATGAGATTCAATAACTTAGTTAATTATTAATCCATAATAAAATTTTTAATACGATCGAAGAAGGTCTTAGGCCTTATTTAAACATATCCAAGAAAATGTTATTTAAAATAATCATTCCAATGTATTTTTATTTGTTACAGTTATATGTTATGAGGGAGAATAGCGCATCTCCGTCTGTTAAGCATGAATAAAAACTTATTTATTCTAGAGACAGTTTTGTGCTAGCCTTATAGAAAGAGAGTTATTTACATTTAGATCTTTAAAAACAAGGAAGTGGGTAATAACAAAAGTTATAACCGAGCTATATAGAAGTAGCTTATGCTGTGTTATGGCTTGCGATAATCAAACTTACTAATGACCAAATTCTCATCTCGGTTGGTGTAGCTTCAAGACTTTAACATCGCAGACGTGTTTTAGTACGAAACCGGATGAAGTTAAAAATTAATGGATGCCTTGCAGGGAGTTAGATGGATCGGGAAGTTGTCAATAACCGTCCGAGCGTGACTCAATTAACGTCCGACTGGGCACCGTTCTATAGGCTGACCAAATTCCGACATTTACTACTCGTCTGCTTTTCTCTCTTTTCAAATAATAAGTCCTAATAATAAATTTAATAATAATTCAAGAGCCTGGCGTATAACTTTGATTTATAGAGGATTCATCGTACTTTGATCATAAAACGTTCAAAAATGAAAAAAAATTCGTCATTTGGAGTTTCAGGTAAATTTAATTTTTCAAAAATTTGAGAAACTGGCGTAAAATCAGTACGGTTGGAATTTAAATTTTTTAATTCTGAAATTTCGAGATTTTGAATCGTTTGACGCCTACTTAAGCTCAGAGTTCTTATAAGCAAACAAACATTGAGCCAAAGTATTGAAATAAAACTTGTACGATAGAGCGAGTACAATCGCAGCAAATATTAACTCGCGGTTGGCGCAAACGTTGTCCTTGACAAACACGTTGAATCATCTCGAATAATCCCAAAACACGATCGTTTGTTCTCATTGCGTAAGATTTTATATTGTAAATAAAAAAAAATAAGTTTTATCATGAAAATTCTTGTTGACGCGTGGTAGTGCGTCTGCTGTGCGCCTTATTAAATTTGCACAGCTATTTATTGTACGTGAATAAATAGATCTTCGGTATAGTTTAAAAAATTGATTTTATTTATTGAAATGAAAAAAATCTTGATGTGTACTATGATTATAAGATTGTTTATATTAAAAGCCAAGAAGAGATGCTACTCTCTCGGCTGACGGATTCGAACCGAGGTGTAGTGCAGCCGACTAAGAATCGGTAAAGTTAAGTGTGGCTGTCTATGTGTAGAGAGTGGCAGGCTAATGATTATTGTGATCATAAATTTGAAGCTGTAAAATGGTCATTCGGGAAATAAGAGAAGCGTGTAAGATTTGGAGTTAACAGTCATTGGGTAGGCTTCGGTTGTAAACTTGGGCTTGGAGACTTACGTTTTGGTTCTGAATTATTTCGAAGTTGTTTAACATCTGGCTAACATTAATGGTTTCTCCAATATTTGACATTATGAGAATAATTTATTATTGTTAATTACATGATTAAATAAATAATTTAATAAATTTAATCATTAAATATATAGGTACTCTTACGCAGTAACAAATCTGATTTATTTTTGATCCGATACGATATAAATCAAGTAGACTAAAAATCGACGATATTATTATAAAAAGTAAGTTTTTTTTTTTTTGAATGATGCCGAATTGTCTGTATTCTGCATTCAAGTTTAGAAAAAATTGATGACTTTTTTTCTATCTCGTTCTCGCTCGCGAAAATACATTATTTTCTCCGATATGACGACTGGAGAGAATCTGAGACGTGGACAATTGAAAACGTTTTTTCTTCTTCTTCTTCTTCTTTTTCGTCGAATAAAAAGTTCGGTGGAAACCGTGCAATCAAAAAAATAATGCGCAGATGGGTTCCTCCACCTCTTCTTCTTTTTTTTCTATTTAGAAAATGAGAAACAAAAAGTTGAAGTAATTTTTAAATTTAAAAATGAAATAACCGAGCCATTGGATAAAAATTCATAAATTAGTAATGTGTTTGAGAAAAAATGAGTCTAAAGTAGGTTAGTAAGAAGGTCAGCTGAACGAAAGTTAATAATAAGAAGTTACGGGCTTTTAAATCTTTCTGGCGTACCAGGGCAGCTTTAATTACCTTTAACATCCCTCCAACCATTTTCTCGAGAGTTTGTTTCGCTCGCCTTTTTTTTGACCTCTCGGGGGAGAATTTTTTTCCTCAACTTCTTCTACTTCTTATTTTAAAGATTTATTTCACCAGTAGCCTGCTTGAATTACGAGGGTGTAACATTTAAATGCGGTACGAGTTTTAGATTTTTCACTTCCTGGCTTACTATTCTTCTAATCTTTCTATTTCTTACAAGCATGCTTAGCACTCCAGAATCACAAAAAGAAAAAAATATTTATATTGGTTCAAAAACTATAAATATCACTCAAAAGATCTAAATACCCCATAATATAATGGTAAATCATTTGATTTATTCTTGAGCACAAAGTCCGGCAATATATTTACGCATATTTAAAAGCAAAACTTACTCTCAATAAAATTCTATAAACTAAAATCATATTTTTATTTAAATATTCATACTAATAATTTAAATTTTTATAAAAAAAGATTTTGATGGTCCCAGCGAAAAAAAACTTTAGCCGAAAATCTTCCACGAATAAAGTGAGTTACTTCTGGTGATTAAAATGTTTCTAAACCAATTTATTTATTATTTAAGCCCATTGATAAACTTAAAAAAAAAAAAAAAAATTTCTTGACACATCCGCCACGAATAAAAAGATCCTTACCTTTTTTATTAGCTTAGTCATTATATTCGCGGCAGAAGTGTTGAGAAATTTGTTTTCATTAAAGTACAAGTATATCACCGGATTGGCAACAAAGGTCATTTCCACATGTTTTTCCTCAGGCTTAACAAATAAAGTAGTTTAGAGACATTTTAATCGCCAAAAATACCCCCGTTGTAACTTTATTCGTGTCTTTTTAGCTTAGATTTTTTTTCGCACGGGCAATCGATTTGACTTTCTGATGATAATACATACGCGTGTCAGAGAGTCTGACAACTGGAACTAATGGAACAACACGAACCACTTCTGATCTAATGAAACGTGTGTTTTTAGCAGCAGCGTGTAAAAAGTGAGGAGAGATTCGTTAATTCTGGCTACCGAAGCATAAATAGTTAAGCGGCGGGGGAGCGCACCTTTAAGACGCACTTGGCTCGTCTCACTTGCTCCAATTACTTTTTTTTTAAATCCCCTGCTCACCTGACGCTTGCTTTCTGTCAGTTTCATTTACGTTTGATTAATGTAAGAGTGCCAAACATGTTAAAAAAAGCCATTGATTTTAAAGTTCCTTTAGCTTTACAATAATAATTATAATAACTATTTTTATCAACATAATAATGATGATAATAGTAGTAATAATCCTAGACTAGCTGACTCTACTAAATCTTCACAAAGCTGGTTTTTTATATTTGTTTATTTTCAAAGGGCTTAACGGTGCGCATTCAAAAAGCAAAGTTTTTTTTTTTTTGGGGGTATGAATTTCGGTGGATTTAAAATAAAAAAACAAAAATACAGCGAGTCTCATCATTTCTATCTGGAAAAAATCAATAGCGGGCTAAGCCAGCTGAATCTCTCATTACAAGCTCTTTTCAATGAAAATATACACGTTCAAAAATAAAAAAAAAACTGCAGCCGACAGAAAGGCATCGAACAAGGCTTGAAAAAGACAATAAGCCGTAAATTAAAATGAATTCCAAGAGTAGTTTTATGTTTTTTAGGATAAAATAGCAAAATGGAATAATCCAGACTCGATATCAAGTTGGATTTCGGATTTCCCCAGATGCTGATACAACTTTTGGCTTCGCCTCTGTGCGTTGTACTACCAACAGAATATTATAATTTAAAAAATGTCCAACTGCTCGGATGACAATCAAGAAACAGCTGCTAATTAAGTTTACTAAATTACTTCTATTGCAAGCTTTCTAAGTTACAAATAACAATCATAACACAGAAGACTTTTGAATTTTTTTTCAGACTCCAGCCTGACGAGTAATCTTAGTAATCTTAGTTTTAGCTTTGAAAGCCCAGGAAACTCTTGACTGATTAGTCTTTACAAACTAATTTCACTCCCCCTACTTTCTTAATCAAACCTACCCTTTCAAAAGCAAAAGAAGCAGCTCTTATTAAAATTATTATTCATATTTAAGTCTGTGATTACCTGTATAAAAGTTGCACTGCCTGTCGACTTTAAAAGTATACAAGTTTGCAAGTTGTTTTGAACTTATAATTATTCATTTTTTTTTTTTTTTAATTTATACTGTTGTTACAATCTCTGACTAATTATAGCTGTAACATTTGTTATGCAATCTTGACTTAACAAGTCTATATATTTTGTACAACACAATGTACATTGAATAAATTTATCAAAGTCAAAAATAAAAATATGTATACGTCTCCTGTACCGTGGATATTTTTAATAAGTAGGTATTTTCTTATCGGAAGAAGACCATTTCAGTTTTTCATCAAACTTTGAACTTGTTGGATTTGAAATGGCCCTGTTCAAACTTTTTTTTATCCCCTCAACTCCAGCCCCCATTATTACAGAGCTTTTTATAGACATGCAGCGTTTTTATCTTTTTTTATATTAAATTTTTTCTTAATCTTCGATTGTAATCCACAAATTTTACTTTTTATTTTTTTACATATGAATGAAAACAAAGTTAAAATGAATGCAAGTGATGATGGGTCAAACCATCGAGCTCAATCAATAACTTGATCGCACGAGTTAAAAAAAAAAAGGCAGCTATAAGAAATTCCTCGAAACATCGCGACGCGTTACTTCGGGCCGCATTCGCGTCAAATTTTTTTAATACTTTGTAAAGTAGCAGGCAATTGAAAATTGTATTTTGTGTAGGTAGTAACAGAATGTTTTTATCCAGAGCTGCGTACTTTTCGGAAGCAGGGACTCGACACTTACAAAAACTTGTATCTTTATCTTGTAAGATTTAAAACTGATTCAAAATTTAATTAGCCGTGCAAGTGCATTAGGGACTGGCGACAATAAAGCTTTTGAGTAATTAAGGCCTGCTAATTTGGTTAAGTTCGTGACGCTGGGGAAGTAAGAGGAAGCAAACTGATTAGCTCGGCTCGGCTCGCTCTAATCGTTAAGACGAGACTCCGGAGTTGTGCAGATTATAAACTTGTGGACTGTATTGTTAACTCCTAGTTGATTTATGTACAAACCAAACCATGCTATGATAAATTATAAACTGCCTGCGTAGCTGTTGAATTAGCGATTGCAATTGTCTATTGGGAATATCCGATTGTTCTTATGCTGCAGACGATTAATCACGATAGCGCGACGATAACTTTGTAACGTTTGCAATTTAAATGAACACTTATTGTCCGACCATACTCGGATCTTTACTACTTGTTAATCATAGTTAATGGATTATTATTAAATAAATAATATTGTCTGACCACTCTCGGATTATAACTACTTGTTAATCACAGCGAGTAGGTTATTTCAACCGCAGACAAATCAAAGTTAGCTGGCAAGCAAGCTTAATAGCTACACGATACTACTGGTGGCGCTAAAATCATTTTTATACGCAACGAGGTCAAATTACCCTACGTCATTAATCAAATAAGTTCCTGTTTTTGTAAAGCATAAATTGATTAAAAATTATTGCTATCTTCATAAATCATAAAAAAACTCGCCTTTTTGATTTACAAAGAACCACAAAAAGACTTACAAAAGAAACAGTCTACGAGCTCACGTAAATCAATAGTCTTGCTTCCATTAATCCCCCTACGCATTTAGAAATACCCATCTTCTACTTTTTTTTCAGAATCCGATAAATATAAATATCGTGTTCTACAAAAGTCAGGTCCAATCTCCTTAAATCTACTCAACTCGAGTGTTGTTAATAATTACCGAACCGACCGTTACTTCTTCTTGGCACTGTAAACTTTTTATCTCTTTTATCGTCTCAAATTACTCGCGAATGATAAAACAAGTCACTTTTTGATTCTCCTGCAGTTTTTAGTAGGAGATGAAACAAGAAATTCGAGTGCAAGTAGAAAATTTTTATATAAAATTAAAAGAATTATTATTATTATTTTTTTTTATTTTTAAAATGCCAATTCATCCCCAAATTTAAAAAATTGTATTGTTGAAAAAAATCGTATCAATAAAATATCAGAGTTTTATAAAACAACAAAATGTTTTGTAAACGTGTGAAAATAATAATCAAGTTTTTGAAAAAAAAAGTACATAAAATTGAGACTATATTTTACAAAAGCAATTTTTTACAACTGTAGGTGGCAAAAAAAAAATATAAAAATTAGGGTCGCTTGATTTATTCCAAGTGGAGCTGGTGGAAAAAATTAACGAGTTGGTTAAACTTTCGGTAGGGTTAAGCAAACGCCGAGAAGAGAATGCAAATGAAACGAAAACTTGGCTTGGGAATAGTATTATATACATATATAACCCGAGTAACAAACTTTAAGAGATTACAAACTCTTTCAAATTATCGGATTGATTTTAATATCTTTAACTTTCCTCCCGAAAAGTCCTTCCCTTCCCCGAGTAAACATTCCTGACCTCAAAACTACTTTTCTTTTTATCAACTCGCTCTCTTTAAAAAATATCAGTGCAGCTTTCTTCATAAATTTGACAATGTCCTTTTTATCAAATATCCAAAAAAATGAGTAGAAATTGGCAGCTGCAGTTGACGCCAAACGTCACTTGTTTCTTCTCTGTTTTATCTTTTTCCGATTCACGGTAAGCTTGACTTATTTTCAAAAAACCAAAATCTACTTTTCCAGTGGAACCGAACAAAATGAAACAGAGTAGATAGCGCGACCAAAGTAAATAAACCGAGAGTCAACTTGAGTCTGGAAACTAATCACTAAACGGAAAAAAGAGACGAGAGCAACAAAAACAAACGAATCGAATAAAATCAAAGTTGTAAAATGGATCTTTAAAATCTTGACAAGCAATAAATACGTTTAGTTTTCGAGATAATAAACTCTCACTAATCAAAATTCAGAAGTAAAAAGGCTGGAAGTCGATATTTGAATGATAATTTAAATGTCACAAATACAACAAGTACAGCGAGGTTAAAAACATTTAAAAAAAAGTGATTTTTGATTAAATATTAAACTGATATAATGCAAGGATATGGTTTGATCGATAACTCGAAATAATCCTTTCCATTACCCTCGGCAAACGTAGATTACGTACCGAAGGGGAAGGAAAATAAGTTTGTCGTCAAGACGAACAAGCCATAGCTAATCTCGCGAGATAAAGCGACAATTGAATCTCTTGGTCGACGGCAACAGGTCGACCTTCTTCCAACGTCTTTTTTTCTTCTTGTTCTTAAAGTTCTTGCTTTCCGGACCACGACTTTATTCTTTAGTGTTTCTAATGTCTCTTTTTTTTTACATTGTTTTGAATAACTACTACTCAAAGGTAACAAAAGAACTTAAAAAATGTAAATAGCCTGATTCAAATTAAATATACGAAGTTGGTGTAATTTTTTTAATTTTTGACGAATGTAGTCGTTTTACGTAAACAAGTCGAATGTAAAAGTTTTAATTATTTAAATAATTTATAACTTTCGTTCTTATAGTTTTTACACATAACCTCAAAATTTAGGGTAAAAACGCTAAAAACGGATTTTTTGGTTTTTTATTTTTTCCTCTTACAAAAAACAACTAATCTTTATAATATTTTGATGAAGAATGGTTTATTTAACATATAATAAACAAATTTTTTTAAACTACATTACAACTGATAATTAATTAAAAATTAAGTATCTCGGTATTTTAAAGCTTCATCGGTGATATTTTTTGTTTAACGGACGCGTCCATGCCAATTAAAAATACAATTACAAGTTGCTGCGCCAGCTTTGGTACTTTATTCCAATTCCGCAGGCCCGAATCGATCTGAAAAATAAAAATAATGATAAAAACAACCGAATCCTGATAATGCTCATAAATTATGATTAACATTAATTAAAAGCGTTAATTGACTTTTACGCCGGGAGGGAAGCCAACCCGATACGCTTATTTACATAAAATTATCTTTATTACTTTAATTAAAGAAGCTTTTTTTTTTATTTTGCTTTTTTGAAAGTCACGATTATAAGCGACGGACAATTATTCTTACTCACTAGAATTTCAATTTAATACGAGGCAAATTACAAGCAAACAAGCTATTAATGCAGGACTAAGAAAGTTAAAAAAAGTTTTAAATCCAGCTTAAAATTTAAATAAATCCCTCGCTGGATACCAAAATCAGTTGTCAGTCGACACCGTAACGAGATTAATCAAACAAACTTCGAGCCATAGATTACACTTTGTTTTTTGTTTCGAAATTTAAAACTTCGATAATCCAGTGTGCAAGCCACAAACGCACCTGAGATTTTTATTTAAAGCCGGGACTCGTGCATCGATGATTTACGGTACTAAAAAAAGGGCCAAACTTATTGAAGAAATACAACAGAGTTTTAGTATCGAACGATTCATTATGATGAAAAATCCGGGTTAGACAGATGTTATCGTGTTGGCCAATGACGTAATAAATTAGCCAAGTGATTAATTAGGGAGTATACAGGTGTAATTAATCAAGTTCTTTTTTTGGTATTATATACGAATCGATTAAGCTACAGTTGGGTGCGTGACCATTGTACTTCTATCATTTTTTTTCTATTCCTTTGTCATCAATTAACAATTCGAGTAATGCTTAATTCTTAGTATTGTTGTAAATAAAAATAAACCAATGGATCATTTGAAAAAAATTGTCTTGTTCCTAAAAAATGATCTATAGGATACTATGATGATTAATCATTTATAAGGACCATTATTTATTTAGAGTCTCAAAAATGATTGTACTGATCATTTAAAAAATCATCGCGAACATATAAAATGATCCATAAGATCGTACCAAAAAATCTTCATGATCCAAAAAATGATCTATATCGAGATTTGAAAGATCCTCAAAGATTTTTAGGATCGTGACTATGAAAAAAAGATGACGATCATTGATCAGCTAACCTCAAAATTCAAACTAACTAAATCGTAAATCCATTTTCCCCCAATTTTCTCCCGTCTCTGGCAGCGATAAAGCCTCATATTTAATCGATGATGATGATCTCGAGTGTGATGTGTTTAAGCCGGCTGCTAATTTCAATTTGAGCCGTCGGAGTAACGACTCAGGAAGGTAATAATAAAAAAAAAAAGTGGCCACGTGGGTACGTTGACCTAGCCTCGCGTGTTAGGATCCAGTTTGGTGCCTCAACACCTCTACCCATCAGTTAAAATTTCACTTTCAGCCTCCACCTCGATTTATTCGACATAATATGTTCGTGTTCTTCGAGGTCCCATCGATCGGTCTTTGGATTCCAAAGAACAACAATGAAATTTTTGGGTGGGAAACTCGGCTCGACGGGAAAAGTATTAGGACTGGAGGAAAGCTCGGATTTTCGGGAGGATACGCTCGGCTCATCCGGGATATTTTAATATTATTATACCTGCAGACTTCACGGATTTACTCGTGTTGCCTATATTTTTCTCCTTCCACGACTAACTGATTTACAATTTTACGATACTTTTACGATTTTTACGCTTCGTTGAGCTCTACTTACTTTGGGTTTTTTTTTCATTCATTCCTAATTTTTATTAAGAACGGATTGTAGCTTATTTATTGTAGCTTCGGTTGTAGAGAATATTTAATCTATTCTAACTAAAAGAAAATTTTTCTAAACCAACTTATCATCAAATGTAATTTTAATTTTTTTTTTTTTTATTAAAATTGAAAAGTATTGTTTTGCACCAGGGAGATCAGCCAGATCAAATATTAGGTTTTTAGGCAAATTTATCAGCTAAAATGAAAATCAACCAAAAATACAATAAAAAGTACAATCTCTGATATCAAACCCTAAAAATTACGCCATCGAACATATTATTATTTCATAAAAAATAAAGTAATGAGTAAATGAAGTATAAAGTCAGAATTTTAAAGAATCCGCGCAAAAATATTTAATACCTTGGGACACTAATGATTTTTTTAAAAGGTAAAATTAATGATCCACGCCT
This sequence comes from Encarsia formosa, assembly GCA_038277355.1. NCBI lineage: Eukaryota > Metazoa > Arthropoda > Insecta > Hymenoptera > Aphelinidae > Encarsia > Encarsia formosa. The sequence goes on from CM076184.1 coordinate 709,938, forward strand.
GAAACTTTGAGTCAGGCTGAGCCTTCCGAAGATGATGAAGTCCGGTCTCAGATGTTTAGGGTATCAATAGTTTTAGTCTACCACGGGGCTGTGGAATAAATTATCAAAGTAAGTTTGACAAGCCTCCCCAACGCATTTCCTGAATTTTACCTTACCCCCCCAAGCTCGATAAATTTCGTCGCCGCGGCTGCTTTAATACCTCGATCGACGCAACTTACTCGATATTGAATTATAATATTAATTGCGTTTTTAAGTTTGGAGGTTAAAAATTGAGTCGTAAAAAGACTTATTACTTTTTATCTCTCGCGGTGAGGCTGTGGACGCTCGTAAAATCGTTAGCCGTTTACGAGGGAATTTACTCTCTTTTTTTTATCGCGGTTCTTGATGATGATTGGCCCACACAAGCTACCTCAAACACCCTGGAAGCTCTAACTCTATTTAAAATATTTATTTTTCCAGATTCATAACACATAAAACCTTTATTGGCTTATTCAACTGGTCATCTAAATAAGTTTAGATCCAACAGCTTTGAAGGTAATAATAAAATACATATTTAATGTACTAACAAAGAGACTTCGGGGTAATAGTGAGTTAAGCATTGTTAGAAGATTAACTTCGGAGGGTCATTTAATGCTGGGGATCAGAAAAACGTACGAGCTGAGGTACGTGAGCTCGTAAATATTTTAATGCGAGCATCGCACTCTTACGTGACTCGGAATGATTGCGCGGAAAATATCTTTTCGACTCTTGATTAGGTCTTTTCCATTTTTTGAATTAAGTTATAATAAAAGTATAGATTATTCCTACAAATTTTTATTACTTTTTATCGCTCGTTATGGTGTATACGAAATGCCATTTATTTAGATTTCAAACCAACATCAGACTCTGAAATTTTAATTACAATTGTACATAATATAGGTTTTTTTTTATTCAATGTTACGGGATTCGAATAATTCGGTCTTGAGCTCAGTAATTGAAGACTGAAAAATGTAACTGAGTACAATGTTGAGCATAAAATATTCATCATTTCGAGGGTATCGATGTTATTTTTCAATTAAAAAAGCCTTTCAAGTTTGCAAAAAAACTATTCGAAAATAAATTTATGGAGGTAGTACTTTTAAACAAATTTTTGGACTGTTTTTCATTTGAATTTTCATCGCATCAGTTGGCGTTTTTACACCTCTGTTATAAATTCAACATATAATTTTAAGTTAATTTTAAATGTCTCGTGCTTATGAGAAGAAGAAATATTGTCAAAAATAATGAAAAAACATGCAAAAGTTACTCTTGTTTATAAATAAAATAATTATTTCGAGTTTAAAAAAACAAACAATCGGTTATTGCTTGACTTGTGCACAGTTGCTTAAAAGAAGGATTTTAGTAAATCAGCAATTGTCTCTAAAACAGAAAATATAAAAACTAATGTAACTAAAGTTTAGAGCAGGGTTAAATTTAAAAATCTTGTAAGGTCTTGGATGGTAGCAGACAAGAGACCAGAGGTAAACAGACTTTGACCGAGTTTTGAGGTCTCAGGTAGGTCAAAAGAGATAAATAAAGCTAGTGGTATTAGCATTTGGTGGATTAATTGTCTCGAGCTGGTATTTCGCAGGCTTAGTATAATTTCTCCCCCGGCCCAAATCGCCCAATCTATTTTTGGATTTAATTAAAACCTTTTGAATTTATTTGATTGTTTGCAGGCCGAGCTTCTTCGATAATCGATCTAAAGGCGATGTTTATATTTTGTGGTTTTCGGACTCTTCGTCGTCGTCGTGTTGAGTCTCGGACTAGCTAAGTTACCCAAACAAACTTTTTTTTACCCATTAGACTTTTAATTAGTTTCTTGTTTCTACCTTGTAGAAAGAAATTCAATGATCAAACTTTTCTCTATCTGTTTCAGGGTAGCTAAGTAATCCTCTCTTTTTTTAAGTTTATTACGAGCAATCCGTTTTGAAATAAAAGAATAATGTACCTTATGATTTCTATTCATAAATAATCACGAATACAATTAATTACAAACTGATTTAAAATTCAAGTCTTCGTAAATTGTACTGGTCGTAAAACTTTTTAACTTCAAATAAAATTATTTCTGCAAGGAACGTTGGTATCGCCAAGGTGTATCGACAAAAAAGTATAAATGACAGTTCAGTAACGTCATCGTCGTTGTCAATTTTGGTTTCCTTGTCAGTGACGATAGTCTTGAACCCAAGTTTCAACTATACCATCCAATGCACGTTTGTTTCGGCAACTCTTTGGGATATTTTTCTGCGAAAGGCGAGGCTTTTTCGAACCAGTAATTTGGTACGTTTTCAGTATACTATGTAGGCTTGGCAACTTTAATAACCGGACTGTCGAGTTTCTCGTTCATTGAAACAATTTGATAAACGTATATTTTCTCCGCCACGCATATAACATTTTTAGTCTCAATAAGTTTGTTAAAACACCAATAAATGCTGGTATAATGTATCCTTTTCGTCCGGAAGGTTTTTCTCGTCACTAAACATCGTTGTCTGTGCGTAAGGAACTAACATTGATTTGTTCAAGTCTTCGTAGGTATCAAATGGTACTTCCGGGGGTCCATAGGTTACTCCAACAATGTTGTCGTAAAAATCAAAAGATATAAGTTTGACGTAGCACAAAATCATAACTAGGTGAACTATTCTCGATGAACATTTAAGTGGTAGCTTGTTGACTGCTCGACCCAATATCATCAATACAATGTTGAACACTCCAAAGTTGTCCTGGGATATCTTCAAAAATATTGTCGAGTAATTGTTATCAAAGAAACTACTAAAACAATAATGGTGTTGTATAAAACTGTTGAGAAAGTCGTCATCTTTTCCGCTCGTAGAATTGGAACAAAAGCAAAATACTCTTCGCCCTTTCCGTACGCTGGTATAATGTTTCTTGATTCTAACCCGTTATTCGAAATAAAAATATTTGTTATACTCATATTCCATTCTCGAAACACAAACTGTAACGTTATCATTGTACAGAGTTTTTTCATCACTGTAAAGTTCATCAAATTCAAAATAAAATCTATCTTGCCGTCGGGTGTTTTGCCAAATACGCAAAAAAACGACTTTTGACTTTGGCCAATTTTATTGGATAGCCATTGACGTTTTTCAACTTATCAGGAAAGCATTGTGCACCTCTGTGATAATTTATACGATTCAATTTATCAAAAAACGGGTTTAATTCATAAATGATTGAGCTTTTGTTAGATCCTGAAAGTATAACAGTGAAATCTAAAAAATATTTCTTCCAAGCATACCGTAATATATTCTCAATGATCTTTTCAGAAGTATTTAGATTACCAGGAAAGATCATCAGGAATTTTGGACGTGTCTTTACAGTCAAAAAATTAACCAATAAATCAATGAAAAAGTAACTTTTATCCAGCTCGTTTGTTTGATAAACAATCAATGAATTTGGCAACAAACTTTTTATTGCGAATGAATTGTTCCAGTTTCTTATCGTTTTAGGATCATTATTCAATGGTAACACCATAGTTGGATAGTCTCGAATTATTGGTACTATCATGGATGAATTTTTGGTTACCGAATCTGAAATAAAAGTTACAACTTGGTGTGGCTTTAAGTTGTGGACTATTTCTTGCTTCAGGTAACTAATCCAGTTGCAATCCACTGAATCGAATATACAGATTGTTTTAATCAAAGTAAACAAGATTGTCCAAGAGTTCAAATAATTCATGATGCCACTACTGAATTAACTTGAGAATTTCCGTTGTCTTTACTGCACTGGTGTTTGGACAATGACTAAAATAGGAAATTATTTTTCGATTTTATTGATTCTGACTCATTAAGCAAAGTTATTGTTGCAAACAGTCGTCTTTACAAGAAAATATCATTAAGCTCAAATCTCGATGCTTTGACGCACATTCAATTAAATGCATGCCAGCGTGAATTTTATTTTTACATGCTTCAAATTAAAATATGATTAAGACCAGAAACAATATTAATAAATATAAATAAAAATAAATAAAAAATTTTTTTTTATTACCAAGCCTCTGATTTAGAGAGAGAAAGGATTAAACTCAACTGTAAATTGATTTCCCGGATCGATATCCGTGGACGTTGGGGACCGAAATAGATGACCGAATTTCATAGTAATTTTCAATTAAATCCTCCGCGTTTACCTCCCTCCATTATTATTTTTCTGCTGCAGCAACCAAGTTTAAATTCAAATTTCCTGCCTTACTTCGGGTTTTCTAAAATATTCAAGAGCAGGATTTCCTTCAGCCTTATAGCATTTGTAAAGCATCTCGTCAAAATTTTTAAGGGGGAGGATAGGTAGCTTCTCAAAAAATGTGATTTTTTCAGAATGAATTATTTTGAATGAATTATTACTCAAGTTTTATATGAACGAAGTAGCTGAAGGAATGGGATGAGATTATGACGAGACGTTAATTCACCGTATAGTTAACAACGCTTCCATAAATTATCAGTAAACTGTACGACCGAAGTTATAATTATCGTGTGCCCTTCCAACCCTTCCTCTTAATATCACGTATTTAGAGCCGTCGCCTCGGGTCTTCTGTTTTTAACTTTGTTGTTAACTATTTACTGCAACTGCTCCTGTGCATTTCTCGTAATAGAATTTAAAATATTAATGAATGAATTTTAACTCAGCTTTCTCGAGACTCGAAAATATATTTTTATAAATAATGAAGAGGAGAAAAAAAATACCGCGGAAGTAACGAAATACCTGCATAGGCCTCGACTTATAATTATGCCCTACGGCGTAAGCTCGGAAGAAAAATTGACAGCCTACCTTGAAGCTCGTCACTCTGTACACTTACATTAAAAAGAAAAAAAAAAGTTATTATTTTGGGCAGAGCGGTAATGACTTACATTTTTCTGATCTCGCTTCAAAATTCAAGTTACATTTTATCATTTTTTTATATATGTATAATGTATATATATGTACAATGAGGTCAATGGACGCATGCGTCGTAGTTTATAATCACGATTTTAAAACAAGTACCAAAAAAAAAATTAATTTTGGTTCCTATTTCAATATTACAATGAAAATTAGTTGATCTGATAACTAATGTCAAATAAAAAAAAAATAAATAAAATCGAATATTTTTCCTGATATATATATAAAGGTATGAGACGACTGGTTGGATTAGAAGGAGGACTTACAGAGAAATTGTAAAGGAAGCAACAGCGAGGCAAGGGGAGTGATTGATAACGACCAAGCTTGCAGTTGGTCTAAACTTAGCTGCTAAACTTATCGCTGCCAGCTGTCCGCCTGTCTCTTATCACTTCCCGCTTTCTCCACTTTAATTAATTTAGTTCCGGTTATATTAAAACTTTGATCAACTTTTCCCATCCCGCATCTACCCAACATCACCCGAGCCCAATCCTTTGGTTCAATGTAATTATTTTAAAAATCTACTCGTGTCTGACTATAAGTTAATAGTACTACTTCCCCTTTAGTTCAATAAAATAATATAGAAAAAATGTCTGACTATTATTTGTTACTACTACTTCAATAAGATAAATTTTTAAAAACCACTTGTGCCTGACTATAATTTGTTATCACTACTTATCACTAGATCCCCGAAATTATTCAATGTCAGTTATGAATCTGTTTATTAAAATTTAGCATCCGTTTCTCAGAAGAAAAAAAAGTTTTATCAAAACTCAAAATAAGATAAAAGTCAATCTCAATAATTTATAAAATTGCGCGTACAGAAATAGCTCAATTTCCAGCAGTCATAGAATAACTGTAATTTTATCTTCCATTCGATGTACCGGTATAGATTACCGTGAAATTCTTATTATTTTTTTCATTTTTTCAGATTTGCCAGGATTTATCATTCCAGGTACACGTGTACGACAATTTCACGCTTCCCCGGATTCGTTTCGAAAAGAGAACGCAGCTTTTTTTTATTTTAATTTTCATTTTATGTATTGTTTTTTCGCTTGTGCGGCAGTGCTATACAACCGCAGTATCGTTGGGCATTCATCCGGCTCGTGTCGTCTCTCCTGAAATTGGCTTTTTATTACGTGCTGTTCTTTAACGCAATTAGATGGATTTTTTATTTTTAGGGTATTTGCTCACCGGATTCAAACTTCTTAAATTTTGAACAGACCTCAAGTTCAAGGGACAAAACAATAATCCATTATCGGTTTTTAATCTGGACAACCATATTGAAAATAGAAAATAGAAAACAAGCATAAATGAAGTCTTTCAAAAAATATGATTTTTCGAAAACTGATAAATAAAGAACCTGAAAATGTAAAAAAAAGTTTTGCATGGATAAACTGAAATTGGTTCAACTGATAGGAAAATCATGGACCTCACCCCTGCTTACATTTCTTAAGATTGATAAAATTACAATTACCTTACTAATAGTTAAATAGAAATTTCAAATTCAAAACTATTTTTACGTTTTTAATTTTATTATTCCTCAGTTTTTAGAAAAGCATGTTTCTTTTTCTATTAGATATGCTATTACCAATTTTTTTTTTTTTTTTATCATATTTTTAACATTACCAACATCCAGAGCGAGGCTAAGCGTTTGTAAATTAAGAGCGACACTGGCTGGCAATTTTCTTGTAGGTATTTCAGATTAAAATTTCTCGGCTGGAATTTGGCGGTGCTAGTTTTTTAAAATACCGCCTCGGGAAGAAGTATAACCCAATTTTTCTGCTGCTTGAGCTTGGCTATTCATTTTTTTTTTCTTTTTTCACCAAGCGATTTGAAAATTGGATTGTATACGTTATTCACGAAATTTACTCGCTCTTTTGGTTATGGTTTTCCATTCTGATTTATTTATTTTTTTTTTTCTATGTATAAGTTTAAGAATGTAAAGTGCACAGTCATCTATAAAATATAATAAAAACTCAACCACTAGAACGATAAAGGCGAGGTAAGCAATAAAGTATGAACAGAAAAAAAAGGCAAAGGGAATAGAGAGATGAGATATTGGATAGCGACTTACAAGCTATTACAATATTTCCATCAAATCATTTTATTCATTTTTATTTTTATATAAACAAATGGATCTTTTTTAAAAATGGTCTCAAAATCAATCTTGCAGATTATTGAGGACATGATTTCGAATTAATTTTATTCGAACAAAGAGCGGAAACAAACGTTTGGATTAAATATTGCAATTTTTGAATTTATAAACGCTTTAAATTTATCCGAAAAATGAATAAATCTTGTCAATCATTTTTTTGATCCTACGACCAAATAAAACACAAAATACTATAAATTGATAAAAAGGCAACATTGAAGCTTGTTAATCAATTAAAAAGAAGAAAAAAAAAACACGTTAATATCCGCAAGTTTTAGGTGTTTCAAAGGGAGAACGCAGTCGAGAATCCAAAGCAATTAGAGAAACAGAAAGGGAGGCTGGAACGACGAGGAACGACGAGGAACGACGGGAAATGAAAATTCTACAGGCCTCGTACATTTGAACGGTAACGTCTCCCCTCGAAATTATTGTCGCGTCGCGTCGTTTCAAACTCGTTTATCAACCAGTTATCTGCCCAATTTTCGATCCTTCTCCTTGGAGGTTATTCATATTCGATTATTTGAAAGTAATCACATTACAGCCCGCCCTATTGAATTTCGTTGACGTAGCTTATAAGATTTTTTTTTTTTTTCCATTTCCTGGAGCTATTTACAAATGAATAGCCAGTTGAATTATTTAAACATAATATTCTAATTAATTAATTTTCCTACTTAAAAAAAGTACTTTTACATTAATTAATTATACGCGTTGCTATCCTAAACAAGGATAATGGATTATTTAATTGGCTTTCAGCATCGTTATTATATACGCGGCTTAGTGTCAGCTCCGATCCAATACACTGATTCGATGATATCGCTATTCGTTTATATTATATAAAAATTAATTAATTAATTATTCAATACCAATATGTAGATATAAGTAGTTTCTTACAATTGTAAATTTTGGTTTGATAAAAAAAAAAATTTAATTGAAATCAGTATTTGCAATAATTGAATGAATAAAGAAGTAGAAATTCAATGATTCCAGGCCCTACTGTAGTTAAAAATCGCATAAATTTTTCCAGCGTTAAATGAAAACGAGAGAAAGACAGTTTTCGAAAGCGTAATATCTTATTGTGCGTGTACGCGTTGCCGCACAACACGTTAAAACACTACCAATAAACTAAACGACCAATAAACCTGTGCAATAAAAAAAGAAAAAGAAAAAAGGATCAAATTTAACTGGTCTTTTTCACCAGCTGCGGCTATAAACTCTTCGAAAATTTGATCAAAAATTCGATGTCATAATTTTGCATGCGTCATTACTTTTTCGACATAGCTGAATCATCAATCAAACTTGAAATTAAAAATTTACATAAATTATTATCTTAAATTAATAATTTAATTCAACTGTTACGATTTAAAAATGATTAGAGAGTTTATTTTGTTTATTCACTAGAAAAATATTGCTTTAATATTGAATTAATTAATTCGATAAAAGAATTTATTTAATTATTAAAGATTAAAAATCAGGTAATTGATCAAATTTTTTCATTCAAGTATTTCAATGATTTAAAAAAGGCACACTTTTTTCTTTTCGATTTGGTAAATTTGCATTTTAAAACCCTTATTTTAAAATTATATTATTTCAATTATGTCAATCTGATCTTTTTTACACTGCAAAATCAAAATTTTTCATAACACACTACTGTTGAGTTTTTTTGTTGAAATTGATGCCATCTATCAGGTAAAAAATAAATATTTATCGATTTTGAAAAATCATGCGTGGTTAACGCATGACATGTAATATTTTATTTTTGCTCGGTACGTACATGCATCGAAGAACGAAAGAAAAAAAAATATCCAGTTTCCATGGAGCAAATGGAATACAGCAAACTCTTTGTTCCACGTTTGCGTATACACGTTTTACAAATTCAACACGTAACGAAGGATCATAACAATAATTATTATTATTATTATTAAAGTTTGTTATTATAAATACTCAAAAGCTTTACAGTCATTATTTATCTCTGCCAACATTAAACTAAAGCGTACAATGTCTAAACATAGTAATTAACTAATAGATTGTTACTACTTTTCAGTTCATGATTCACAATGTTAACTTGCACTTTAATTTTTTTTTATATTTTTCAATTTTATTATTTATATTATAATCTTTTTTTTTGTACAAAAATATTGTACATTTAATAAATATGTCAATCAATCAATCTCTGAATGACTTTTGTTTTTTTTTTTTAAAAGAATGACTTGGTCATCAGAGCTTCCCCGATTAAATAATTTGAAAAAGAAAAAAAAAAATCAATATCTCGATAGTCGAAAAAAAGTAGACGTCATTTGTAGTTGCGGGTAAAAGAGGGAGTCTTTTCCAATCTCACAGCTCTCAATCTCAAAAGCTTCTGGCTGAAGGGAGAAAAATAAATTTATGAAGAAAAAAAAATCTCTAACCTTCTTTTTTTTTTTTTGCTTTCTTTCTTATGGATTGGTGCCAAGAATAAATAATAAACTTAAAAAAAAGCTCAACTCTTCAATAGTTTTTTTCTTCTTTTTTCATTCGTGGCATTTACAAGTACTCGAAACTTTGATCTTATGGATATGTTTAACGAACTTGCCTTTGAAATGGTATCAATTCTTAAATCTGAATTGAAAATAATTTCATCTCTTCTTCTTTCTTTTCAACCAGTACATATTCGATATCTTTTGCCCATGCGAAATACCTTGGACCAAAATTTGCCACGAATAAAGTTTATTTTATTCGTAGACGTTTTTTCGTAGAATTTTTTTTTTTTTTTTACGATAATTTAGCATTCGTATGGTAGCAAAGGTCATTTTGACATTTTTTCCGGAGGCTAAAATAATAAACAAAGTGGCTTAGTGACATTTAATTGTCCACAAGTATCCTTATTGTAACAGTTTATTCGTGGCAAATTTGGGTATAAGCTTTTTCTTCGCATAGAGGCAATCGAATATGCTATTTGTCTGAAGTCGAATTTGGTCATCCATTTGAGTTTAGTTAATCAAGAGTACTCGGTACGAATCTGCTCGAAGGAATTGTTTTGTTCTCGAGATGCGAAGATGAGGACAAGTTTCAAAGATTGTGGAGTAGCATTGAACTCTCGATTCAAAACTCCTTCAAACTCTGACACCTGTCCAAACTATTTCCAATATTTCAAGGATTCTATTAAACATGACTATACCTAATCTAATTAGGCTCGTACCAAAAATCTATGATAAATCAACCACAAAGCAAATGGTAAGTGGTGTACTACAACAGTTAAGTGCTTTGAAATATCACTCACTCCGAGTAAAAAGCAAACAAATGCGGCTTTCAGGGTAAAATTTTTTAAAATTTTTGCAAGTGACTTTTTAAAAGCAACAAAGTATCAACTTTCCATGCCCCTTTTTATAAAGAGGGGGAAATTTTAAATCGACGACTAACGAGAGTGTCAAACGCGATAATATTCGTCTCTCGCTCGACTTTTTGAATTTTTTGAAAAGTCTTTGACGTCAAAGAGCTGAGACGCTGCCGTTAAATAAGTCGGGTCACGCGTCTCCTGAGCTTTTTCAGATTTCAAGATCTTAATATCGGAATTTTTTCGTACAAACAAATATTTAAATTAGAAAATAATAATCTAGAATCGCTAGGACCTGCACTGGGAAAAAATCGAGTGGCAGCGCTCCCATTTGTCCGGTACTATAGTACGCAACATTTTGAGAAAAATATTTCTCGTGGTGGGGAATATATTACCCACCACGAGAAATATTTTTCTCAAACTTGGGTGTAGCGCCTCTTACGGCAGACTCGATAACTTGTTTTCGTTGCGTTTCTCTCGTATCTGGGCAGAATATTACCCATGGCGGTCGGGAGCAGCGTTCCCCAACTTTTGGGACAGCAGACGCTCAACTTTCTCCCAGTGTGGATCGAGAAACATAATTTCATCAAATATTTTCTGAAAGCTTGGGTACAAAACAAACATTAAGTTGGATCAGCTGAGACAGTAGAATTTAAAAACATCTTCTAGTTTTAATCATATCAATGCTCTAGACCAAAATTTGCCATGAATAAAATTACAATTAATAAATACTTTTAAACAATAAAATGTCTCTAAAAGATTTTTTTTATTATTTTAGCCTATGGCTAAATTTCTCAGCACACTAGCCACGAATGAAATGACTCTAAGTTTTCAGTTTATAAAAATCTCAAGTCATTTTATTCGTGGTAATAGTGTATCGACAAATTTTTTCTATTATAATATATCAACGGTACGGTAGCAAAAGTCATTTTAAAATTTTTTGCCATAGGCTAAAATAATAAATAAAGTAATTTTAGAGACATTTTATTGTCCAAAAGTACCTTTGTTGTTATTTTTTTCGTGGTAAATTTTGATCTAAGGATTCTCTTCGCACTGTAATGTGTTAAGTAGGTTAACAAGAAGGTCAGCTGAACGAAAGTTAATAATAAAAAGTTACGGGCTTTTAAATCTTTCTGGCGTACCAGGGCAGCTTTAATTACCTTTAACATCCCTCCAACCATTTTCTCGAGAGTTTGTTTCGCTCGCCTTTTTTTTGAACTCTCGGGGGAGAATTTTTTTCCTCAACTTCTTCTACTTCTTATTTTAAAGCTTTATTTCACTAGTAGCCTGCTTGAATTACGAGGGTGTAACATTATGTGTTTAGGGAGGAGAAATAATTTAAATGCACCGCGAGTTTTAGATTTTTCACTTCCTGGGTAATTACTCTTCTAATCTTTCCATTTCTTAACATTAATTCTAAAACAAAAAAGTTAACCATGATACGTTGCTTTTTAACTTTTAAAATATTTTATTTAAGTTTGATCATGCAATCATTATTTATAAAAAAGCTTATCTCTAATAATAAACTCGAGTGACAAACGTCAATAAGGCGTGACGTCTTCAGCCAGTTACTTATTCACGAGTAAGAAAGCCGAATCGGATTCTGCACTCACCGGTCTCATATTTTTTTTCAAGCTCGAGCTTTCGAATTAACGATTAGTTTTTTCAAGCTTCACATCATCTATAACTAATTTAAAATTTACAACTAATTCATCGTGCTGTGCAAAAACATTGCCTTACTAAAAATCATTCGAGTTTTAATCAGAAGACTGTTGAAAGTTTCAAACCACACAAAGCTCGTAAAAAAAATATCAATTTAAAAAAGTCTTTTGATTTTTTAAATTAGAAGTTATTGTTGAACCAGTCGCGGTTTTATGGTTACTCGTGAGTTTAATTTTTTTTCCTTTCGTTTTTTTTTCATTATTCAACACCAACAGCGCAAATTATCAATAATAATTTTTTTTTAGTTTGAAGAATTCCTTTTTTTTCTTCTTTAATCTTCATTTTTTTAAATTCTACCCTGCATTCAAAAAAAATTTTACAAATTATAAGTTTTTACTATAAATTTTAAACGAATATATTATTAATTTATTTCATTAATGATACAAAAATACTGAAGAAAAGAAATTTATAGTACAAACTAAAAAGAAAGGTAGCTTGTTACAAAATATCGAGTCACAAGACTTTTCGAAGATTACACCTTTTTTAAACTGAAGATTATATTTTTCATAGCATCGTTTTATTTTTAAAAATTTTTTGCCGGTACATTTGAAAAAAAGTGAGACTTTGGTAGTTTTTGATGATGGTGCATGCAAAGGATTCTCGAAGGAAGCGTCAAAGCGCGTCTGGCTTTCATCTAGTTAATTTAAACGTGGACCTTTTGGTTAATTTTAGTCCAGCCTGGATGAATTATTTTGGTAATCTTAGTTTTGGCTTTCAAAGCCTTCGAACCGGCTCTCGACTAATTAGTTCGAAACTAATCTTACTCACTTCCGGCTCTTCTTTCTTAATTAAACGTAACCTTCTTTGAAAATCCATCAAAAGCAAATTAAACTATCGTTTTTATTTTCATTTTCATACCTCGTACTAATAAAACTTCTCGAAAAAATACTTTATGATCACGGAAAAAGACGACATTCCTATATTTTGCTTTTAATGTTTAGAAAGTGGCTCTGCTTTATAATTTTAAACTTATAAATAATAATAAATTTTTTTTTCCTCTTGAGCCTAGAATAATAAAAAAGGTGCTTTTTTCTTGAAGCTAGCCAGTTTGAATGCATCAGCACCGCAAATTTTTCCTTTGTTCATTCTTTTGATGAGGAAAAAAATTTTTTTTTTTTTTTAGCTTTTCATCGTGTAATACAAGAGAGAGAATAAAAACTTTGAACTTGTTGAATTTGAAGTGGAACTGTTTGAGTGCTGATATTAACCTCTTTTTTACTCGGGATATTACAGAGCTTAAATTTCTTTACGCGTTTCCGTGAAAATTTTTAAAATCCATCGCGATCCCGAAATTGCATTTGGTTGTCGTGCAAAGTTAAATTAGCCTGGAGCCGTATAATCTTAATATAATACTGTATAATAATAACAGCGAAAGTGTCAGATAAATATTTTACGCTCGGGCGACGCGTTCGCATGTGTCACTGATAAACTTAATTCCAAATCAAATTCATAAATCACTCGTAACTCTATTGTTTTGTTCTTCGGTAAAAAAAAAAAGAAAGAAAATGTTGAAAATAGCGTAACGAGGCTTATTGTCATTAATTACTCTCAATTATACACTTGGTTTATAAAAAAAATTAGAATTGAATAAGAACGAATCGATTGAAGAATGTATCAGTGCGAAGCCCTCGGGCCGAATCGATAACTCGATTGTGCGAGTAGAAAAGGGCAGGAGAAAAAAAGTGAAACTCGATACGTCGCTTCGGGCCGGGGCTGCGTGAAATTTTATTGAATTTATGCTGCTTTGCCGCTGGCGACAAATTCATTTATCGAAACTCACGGTCAGTCTCAACCAGATTTATTGCATCCACACTGTTCTCCACTTCTACGGCGCAATGACTTTGTTGCGGAATAGTTTGAATTAAAAAGCTTAAATTATTTACAATTATCTGTAAGCAGTGGCTCGATGACTTACATTGCATACTTACTTATTTATCTTTTAATCAATTCAAAACTGATTAAAAATACAAGTGCATTAGGTGGTGGGTAGGGTGGCAAGGTAAAGCTTTTGAGTAATTAAGGATGCTAATTTGGTTAACCTCGAGATGCTGCTGAAGTGAGAGGATTAGAAACTCATTTCCTTCCATAACGGACCGTGTTGTTGGCTTTTGTACAAACCACACCGATGATAAATTATAAACTGCCTGCGGACGTGTTGTAATAACTGCTTTTTAAATCTATAGCATAGCTATTGCCTCATGGGAATATTCGATTGTTCTTATGCTGCAGACGATTAATCATGAAAGCTTGACGATAACTTTGTAACGTTCGCAATTTAAATGATCACTGATAATTGTTGTCTGGCCATACTTGAATCTTTACTATTTGTTAATCATAGTCAGTGGATAATCAGGACTAATTTCGATACAGAGCTAAAATGAGATAAAAAAATTTGTCTGACCATATCTAAGTCTACTCCACTGGTTAATCATCACGCCTGAGTAACTTTAGACAGAACTGAAAAAAACTAAAAATGATTGTCTGACCTTTCTTTGCATCAATCATCATGGTTGTTTAATGATCACCATAGACAAATCAGAAGTTACGAGTCTGGCAGACAAAGAAGCAAGTTTAATAGTTTTGCGGTGATTCTAAAATCATTTGTAAATACGAATTGACTTCATAGATTCGAAACATCAATTGATAAAAAAGTGAGAGTTTGTAAAAAATTACCAAGGTCATAAATCACGCCAGTCGTGCAGGCTGCTCAAGTGAAAGCAGCAAAATGATGTTCAATGCCTCGAGAGTCCCAAAGATTTATCAAAAAACTCGTCTTTTTGGCTTTTCGAAGAATAAACTACTTCTTCCATACAAACGAGCATCTATAGACTTGCTTTTATCTATACTCACATGCGCCTTCTATTCATCATTTTTTGTTTACATTTTCAAAGTCTTTAGGTGCCTTCACAGTGGCAAGTCTGAGAGTCGTTTGACTTATTATAGCAAGGTACGAGATAGTCAGTTGGATTTTAAAAATTATGTTAAGCAAAAAGTTGAGCAAGCTGAAAATCTTCGGCACACAGTTAAAATGGTTATAAAAATAAGTATGAAAATTTTTGACTATCCAGTGGAGTAAAAAAGGCCGCTGATAATGAAAATGTAAAATTAAATCATCTGCAAAATATGTGTATTGGTGTTGAACTTTTGTTTTGCCCAGTTGTGCTAAGAAAAATTACCTTTTCGGATCAAAAAAATTTTTTATTTTTCAATCTTCTAATCGCTTAACTCTGCTCGAACAGTTTTAGATTTGCTGTGCTTGAAAATTATGGATCTCGGAAAGAAAAAATTAGATCATATCACGGCAGATACAAAAGATCTTGAATAGCCATCATCGATCCGTGTATTAGATATATTATTTTAACCACCCAGATGATTGTCAAAAAAAGTTTATTTTCAAAATATATTTTTCAAGAATTTTTATCCTGAACTAGACAGGAATTTTTGCCTAACCTTGTTTATATATTTGTTTAGCTCTTCCGGGATCTTCTCAGACAATTTTAATAATGCTCAACTATGTCGCGCTGAGCTAGGGCATTTTATTCATTGCTCAAATTCACTTTGCCCTGTTCAAAAAATTTTATTCACCGGTTTGGAAAGTTTAATTTTTGCTTTTTTGGAAAGCTATATTTGGCTCAAACATTTTTTTCGCTCTGCCATGCTCGGAATTTTTTTTTTTTTTTGCTTAGCAATATTTTGCTTTGCTCGGACATTTTTTTTTTGCTTAGCAATGCTTTGCTTTGCTCGGACATTTTTACTTTGCTCTGCCATGCTCGGAAATTTTTTTTTTTGCTTAGCAATGTTTTGCTTTGCTCGGACATTTTTAATTTGCTATGCCATGCTCGGAAATTTTTTTTTTTGCTTAGCAATGCTTTGCTTTGCTCGGACATTTTTACTTTGCTCTGCCATGCTCGGAAATTTTTTGCTTTGCTTTGCCTTGCTCGGAAATTTTTTGCTTTGCTCTGCCATGCTCGGAAATTTTTTGCTTTGCTCTGCCCTACTCTGCCATACTGAGAAATTTTTTGCTTTGCTCTGCCATGCTCTGCCATGCTTGAAAACTTTTTACTTTGCTCTACCCTGCTATGCCCTGCTCTTCTCGGATGTTTATTTTCATTATTTGCTTTAAAAAACACTAATTACGCAACAATACATAATAACCCTGTTGAATGTCCACACATAACATTATTTTCAAGTAGATGATTATAAAAAGGAATAAAATATGGATATAGTTAATTATTTAATGATTTTATAGCCTCTTATGTCATAAATAATCAACAAATTGTTTTTTTTTTTTTTTTTTTTTACGTGCTTTTTTTTAACTCACAATGTTTCGTCGTTGTCGTCGTACGTTCAAAACTGCCAAGCTCTAGAACTTGGAGCTTGTAAGACCTGGAGGTCTGAAATTTTGCAGAGGGTCTAGGTTCGGATGACAATACATGAATCCGTAGTCACTTATCGACCTGAACCTCCAGGTCGCCGATGACGGGGGTACCTGAGGGAGTCATCTCCGAGAATTTGGGCTAAATTTTTCGGGGATGACTTTGAGGAAAGTTCTAGAGTATTTATCGAGGCAATTTGAACCTAAGTACCAAGGTTACCGATGATGGGGGTACCCGGGGTACCTGGGGGTCATCTCCAAGAATTCGGGTCGAATTCTTGGAATATGACTTAGGATAGATTTCGGGGGTGTTTTAGAGCATATGAGGAAGAAGTTTGAACCTGGAGAGCCAGGTCGACGGTGACGAATGTACCTAGGGAACCTGGAGGTCATCTTCGAGAGTTAGGGACAATTTCTGCGGAAATGACTTTAAGAGGTAATATAGAGTATTTATCGAGCCAATTTAAACATTAGTACCAAGGTCACCGATGATGGGGGTACCTGGGGTACCTGGGGGTCGTCTCCGAGAATTCGGGTCGAATTCTTGGGATATGACTTGGGATAGGATTCGGGGATGTTTTAGAGCATATAAGGAAGAAGTTTGAACCTGGAGAGCCAGGTCGACGGTGACGAATGTACCTAGGGAACCTGGAGGTCATCTTCGAGAGTTAGGGACAATTTCTGCGGAAATGACTTTAAGAGGTAATATAGAGTATTTATCGAGCCAATTTAAACATTAGTACCAAGGTTACCGATGATGGGGGTACCTGGGGTACCTGGGGGTCATCTCCGAGAAGTATAATTTAGTTGAACAAAAATGCAGAACTTTTAAGTCATCCCCGCAGAAATGGGCCCAAACAAGCTCCAAGTTCTAGAGCTTGGCAGTTTTGAACGTACGACGACGACGACGAAACATTGTGAGTTAAAGAAAAGCACGTAAAATAAAATAAAAAAAACAATTTGTTGATTATTTATGACATAAGAGGCTATAAAAACATTAAATAATTAACTATATCCATATTTTATTCCCTTTTAAAATCATCGACTTTAAAATAATGTTACGTGTGGCTCACACGTGTGGACATTCAACAGGGAAGTTGACCACAATAATATCAACAGTAATAGTTAAAATTAGTAAAAAAATTATTATTAATCACATTTGAAAAATATGTCATTTTCAACAATGATTAGTTTGTACTTTGTTGTGGTTAATTGCATATAATTAAATTATTATTATTTTTTCTAGGGCTTTATTGTTACTACAGTTTTTTTCAAAAATATTTAATATGACTTCACAGTAGTAATATGAAAAATTTTAACAAAAATACTAAAAAATAATAGTATAATAAATGTTTTGATAAGGTATCGAGTATGGATTTCACAGAGAAATAATAAATTTGTTCCTTAAATAAAAGTAAATTAACACATCTTAATTTAATTAACATATCTTAATTTTTTTTTTTTCGAATCACTACATAATGTAACTAAAATAATTTCAGAGCTTTTTACTGGAATAGAATCCTATTTGATTTAAAAAATAATTTTTTGTCTTAGTAGTGGCGAATTTTAGAATAGTTATACGGTAATAATAACAATTATGTATCTAAGATACTAAAAAAAATATGTTCACAGTGGGTAATGAAGTTTTATCTTTGAAATTAGGTGAAAAAAATTATATACTACTGTAAAACGAAAACGATTTGTTTTGATTGGTTAAAACAAACTTAAGTATTATTTTTCTTTCGTACTGAGGGAAGTAATCGTAGAGGCGATTTCTCACTTCCTAGTTTTGATATTTAATTTAGACCAAGAAATAAATTAATTAATATACTGTAAACCTCAAGCTGGACAAAGTAGTCAAAGATTTTTTTTCAAGTATTTGCTTTCGGAGTGACAAAAGTTATTGCAAAACGACTTACTAAAAAAAATATTCAATTTTATCACTCGTAATTATTATTTATGTTTTCAGTTGAAAGTGAAATTAAAAAAGAAGATAACTCATTTGGATTCGATTCTATTATTTTTTTAATACTTTTCGCGTTCATAGTGACCTTTTAAATATATTGTAAAATGATCTTGCTCAGTGATAATATTTAATTTTTCTTACATGCTAGTATTGAGTTATGCTCACAGTGAGTAGGAATCACCTTCTTAACTACGAAGGCAAAATAGTATATTAAGTTTGTCTTAATCAATTCAAAAAAAATTGTTTTTGGTTGACAGAAGTGTTTTATTTTTTTCACTTAATTTCAAAGACAAAGCTTCATTACCCACTCTGAACATATTTTTTTTAGTATTGTAGATACATAATTGATATCATTACCATAGAACTATTCTGAAATTCGCCACTACGAATACAAAAAATTATTTTCTAAACCGAATAGGACTCTATTCAAGCATGTAGCATTGAAATTATTCTAGCTATATCATGTGATGAGAATTCTTTTGAGTTCAATCTCGATATTCTATTTTGACTTCGTAGTTAGGAAAGTGATTCCTACTACACTATTTTAACCTCGTTGATCACAAGTAATAACTTGTGTCCCTCCGACGCAAGCCAAAAGAACGAAATGTACTCCCTGCGCCATCGACCAACGCGCACCCGGCCTACTGCATGCCCTCGCTAGCGCTCGGGCCACAACATGGCGGCCGGCTGCGTGTCGGCCGCTGGCGTTTCGGGAGTACATTTCGTTCTTTTAGCTTTAATCGGAGGAAATCAAGTTATTTTTTGTGATCAACGGACTTTAAAAAAGTGCATATATCCCTCAAGACTAAAGTTTGCTGAGGAGGCCCACGTATTTGCAGCCCTCGACTTCGTCTCGGGCTGCAATGACAGTGGGCCTCCACTGCAAACTTTAGTCCCTCTGGGAATAATATACTATTCTATTATTTTTTTATACTTTTTTGCGTTCATAGTGACCTTTTAAATCTATTGTAAAATGATCCTTCTCAGTGATAATATTCAATTTTTCTTACATGCTAGTATTGGGTTATGCTCACAGTGAGTAGGAATCACCTTCTTAACTACGAAGGCAAAATAGAATATCAAGATTGAACTTAAAAGAATTCTCATCACATAATATAGCTACAATAATTCCGATGCTTTATGCTTGAATAGAGTCCTATTCGGTTTAGGAAATAATTTTTGGTATTCTTAGTATAGCGAATTTTAGAATAGTTCTATGGTAATAATCTCAATTATGTATCAACAATACTAAAAAAAATATTTTCACAGTGGGTAATGAAGCTTTGTCTTTGAAATTAAGTGAAAAAAATAAAACACTACTGTCAACCAAAAACAATTTTTTTTGAATTGATTAAGACAAACTTAATATACTATTTTGCCTTCGTAGTTAAGAAGGTGATTCCTACTCACTGTGAGCATAACTCAATACTAGCATGTAAGAAAAATTAAATATTATCACTGAGCAAGATCATTTTACAATATATTTAAAAGGTCACTATGAACGCGAAAAGTATTAAAAAAATAATAGAATCGAATCCAAATGAGTTATCTTCTTTTTTAATTTCACTTTCAACTGAAAACATAAATAATAATTACGAGTGATAAAATTGAATATTTTTTTTAGTAAGTCGTTTTGCAATAACTTTTGTCACTCCGAAAGCAAATACTTGAAAAAAAATCTTTGACTACTTTGTCCAGCTTGAGGTTTACAGTATATTAATTAATTTATTTCTTGGTCTAAATTAAATATCAAAACTAGGAAGTGAGAAATCGCCTCTACGATTACTTCCCTCAGTACGAAAGAAAAATAATACTTAAGTTTGTTTTAACCAATCAAAACAAATCGTTTTCGTTTTACAGTAGTATATAATTTTTTTCACCTAATTTCAAAGATAAAACTTCATTACCCACTGTGAACATATTTTTTTTAGTATCTTAGATACATAATTGTTATTATTACCGTATAACTATTCTAAAATTCGCCACTACTAAGACAAAAAATTATTTTTTAAATCAAATAGGATTCTATTCCAGTAAAAAGCTCTGAAATTATTTTAGTTACATTATGTAGTGATTCGAAAAAAAAAAAATTAAGATATGTTAATTAAATTAAGATGTGTTAATTTACTTTTATTTAAGGAACAAATTTATTATTTCTCTGTGAAATCCATACTCGATACCTTATCAAAACATTTATTATACTATTATTTTTTAGTATTTTTGTTAAAATTTTTCATATTACTACTGTGAAGTCATATTAAATATTTTTGAAAAAAACTGTAGTAACAATAAAGCCCTAGAAAAAATAATAATAATTTAATTATATGCAATTAACCACAACAAAGTACAAACTAATCATTGTTGAAAATGACATATTTTTCAAATGTGATTAATAATAATTTTTTTACTAATTTTAACTATTACTGTTGATATTATTGTGGTCAACTTCCCTGTTGAATGTCCACACGTGTGAGCCACACGTAACATTATTTTAAAGTCGATGATTTTAAAAGGGAATAAAATATGGATATAGTTAATTATTTAATGTTTTTATAGCCTCTTATGTCATAAATAATCAACAAATTGTTTTTTTTATTTTATTTTACGTGCTTTTCTTTAACTCACAATGTTTCGTCGTCGTCGTCGTACGTTCAAAACTGCCAAGCTCTAGAACTTGGAGCTTGTTTGGGCCCATTTCTGCGGGGATGACTTAAAAGTTCTGCATTTTTGTTCAACTAAATTATACTTCTCGGAGATGACCCCCAGGTACCCCAGGTACCCCCATCATCGGTAACCTTGGTACTAATGTTTAAATTGGCTCGATAAATACTCTATATTACCTCTTAAAGTCATTTCCGCAGAAATTGTCCCTAACTCTCGAAGATGACCTCCAGGTTCCCTAGGTACATTCGTCACCGTCGACCTGGCTCTCCAGGTTCAAACTTCTTCCTTATATGCTCTAAAACATCCCCGAATCCTATCCCAAGTCATATCCCAAGAATTCGACCCGAATTCTCGGAGACGACCCCCAGGTACCCCAGGTACCCCCATCATCGGTGACCTTGGTACTAATGTTTAAATTGGCTCGATAAATACTCTATATTACCTCTTAAAGTCATTTCCGCAGAAATTGTCCCTAACTCTCGAAGATGACCTCCAGGTTCCCTAGGTACATTCGTCACCGTCGACCTGGCTCTCCAGGTTCAAACTTCTTCCTCATATGCTCTAAAACACCCCCGAAATCTATCCTAAGTCATATTCCAAGAATTCGACCCGAATTCTTGGAGATGACCCCCAGGTACCCCGGGTACCCCCATCATCGGTAACCTTGGTACTTAGGTTCAAATTGCCTCGATAAATACTCTAGAACTTTCCTCAAAGTCATCCCCGAAAAATTTAGCCCAAATTCTCGGAGATGACTCCCTCAGGTACCCCCGTCATCGGCGACCTGGAGGTTCAGGTCGATAAGTGACTACGGATTCATGTATTGTCATCCGAACCTAGACCCTCTGCAAAATTTCAGACCTCCAGGTCTTACAAGCTCCAAGTTCTAGAGCTTGGCAGTTTTGAACGTACGACGACAACGACGAAACATTGTGAGTTAAAAAAAAGCACGTAAAAAAAAAAAAAAAAAAAAACAATTTGTTGATTATTTATGACATAAGAGGCTATAAAATCATTAAATAATTAACTATATCCATATTTTATTCCTTTTTATAATCATCTACTTGAAAATAATGTTATGTGTGGACATTCAACAGGGTTATTATGTATTGTTGCGTAATTAGTGTTTTTTAAAGCAAATAATGAAAATAAACATCCGAGAAGAGCAGGGCATAGCAGGGTAGAGCAAAGTAAAAAGTTTTCAAGCATGGCAGAGCATGGCAGAGCAAAGCAAAAAATTTCTCAGTATGGCAGAGTAGGGCAGAGCAAAGCAAAAAATTTCCGAGCATGGCAGAGCAAAGCAAAAAATTTCCGAGCAAGGCAAAGCAAAGCAAAAAATTTCCGAGCATGGCAGAGCAAAGTAAAAATGTCCGAGCAAAGCAAAGCATTGCTAAGCAAAAAAAAAAATTTCCGAGCATGGCATAGCAAATTAAAAATGTCCGAGCAAAGCAAAACATTGCTAAGCAAAAAAAAAAATTTCCGAGCATGGCAGAGCAAAGTAAAAATGTCCGAGCAAAGCAAAGCATTGCTAAGCAAAAAAAAAATGTCCGAGCAAAGCAAAATATTGCTAAGCAAAAAAAAAAAAAAATTCCGAGCATGGCAGAGCGAAAAAAATGTTTGAGCCAAATATAGCTTTCCAAAAAAGCAAAAATTAAACTTTCCAAACCGGTGAATAAAATTTTTTGAACAGGGCAAAGTGAATTTGAGCAATGAATAAAATGCCCTAGCTCAGCGCGACATAGTTGAGCATTATTAAAATTGTCTGAGAAGATCCCGGAAGAGCTAAACAAATATATAAACAAGGTTAGGCAAAAATTCCTGTCTAGTTCAGGATAAAAATTCTTGAAAAATATATTTTGAAAATAAACTTTTTTTGACAATCATCTGGGTGGTTAAAATAATATATCTAATACACGGATCGATGATGGCTATTCAAGATCTTTTGTATCTGCCGTGATATGATCTAATTTTTTCTTTCCGAGATCCATAATTTTCAAGCACAGCAAATCTAAAACTGTTCGAGCAGAGTTAAGCGATTAGAAGATTGAAAAATAAAAAATTTTTTTGATCCGAAAAGGTAATTTTTCTTAGCACAACTGGGCAAAACAAAAGTTCAACACCAATACACATATTTTGCAGATGATTTAATTTTACATTTTCATTATCAGCGGCCTTTTTTACTCCACTGGATAGTCAAAAATTTTCATACTTATTTTTATAACCATTTTAACTGTGTGCCGAAGATTTTCAGCTTGCTCAACTTTTTGCTTAACATAATTTTTAAAATCCAACTGACTATCTCGTACCTTGCTATAATAAGTCAAACGACTCTCAGACTTGCCACTGTGAAGGCCCTTTTCAATAAATATCAATTTCTTATCACCGAAAATCTACTAGGTTAGAGTACTCACTAATAGTTAATGGACTTTAAGTTACTTGACTAATAAAAAAAGGTACTATTACCGTAAGTAAAATAAATGGTTTCTAGATTTTTAGACACATGTAGAGTGAACTAAAAACTTCTCAGTAGAATATTTGGGTTAAAAGTGAATAAATTTGTGTGAATACATATTAAAATTGGGACAACGTTATTCATTCCGAAGGAAAAAAGTTTGAAATCTCTTGAGAGAAGAGGAAAAGAAAAAGAAAAAGAAAGATTTTTTTCACCACGAGGCCAAAAGCAAACGACGCTAATGCAAATGCGAATAGAACGAAAAGTTGGGGCAGGGTATATATAACCGGGGTAAATAGCTTTCAAAGATTACAAACTTTTCCAGATTATCAAACTGATTTCAATATCTTTAACTTGGCTCTTACGCCCAAAAGTCTTTCTCCGAGTAAACACTCCCGATCTCAAATCTACTTCTCATTTTTCTTATATTCGTTTTTCGCTTCACATCATTTTGATTAAATCGTTTTCTTAAAAACATAAAATACTTGAGCGTCAAAAAATCTTGATGAAGATAACTTTTAAAGTGAAGAATTATATTTCCTTGTTTATTATATTTAAATTCTTAAAGACAGTAATTATAAAATAGTTAGGGTTAACGATAAATCAAAACGGTTGCTGGAAGGTGAGAAAGGATCCTCGAGATTAAATTCCGTAGGCTCGCGTGCAAGGTATTTAATTAATTCTCTTTTTTTATTATCTAAACTTTGCACGTGTCTGGAAGGAGGAAAATAACAGGGTGGAGCAGCTTAGTATATTACCTGGAGGGTTGAAAGGACTTGAAAAATCTAAGCACGTGCAAAGTATTCAAATCACACGGGTTAAGCTAGCCAAGCAAGCCGATTTTTATTATTCTTCTTTCGTTTGTGTAATCCTTCTCTACCCAATTGCTAATCTGCTTAACGGTCTTTGTCTATTGTCTTCGAGCTGTACAATGGATTATCCACTTGGCTTTTGTTTATAGAATGAAATTCACGTTTCGCTGCTAACAATATATTGGAAGTTCCGAGTTTGACCATCTCAGGATTACTTTTTTACGCATGCTGTATTTTTAAAGGTTATATTTTCTTTATATCCTCATATTAAAAAATTATCATAATAATTTAAAAGCTCTTAGTACTCATATTTATTTGTAAAAATTGTTGAATAATTCTCAACAATTAATAATAACACAGTACACGGTGTTTTTTTAATTATTAAAACAATATTTAAGGATCATTTTTAGTATATCATTTTTATAAAAGATGATTAGAAAATTATTAAAATTATAAAACATTTATTGAAGAAATAAAAGATTACTTCTATATCGGAATACAGTCTTATGAGAGGATTTGACTCGAGTAGTCAAAGTTGAATGTCTTTAAAATTCATTATAAATCATTAATAAAAAACTAAATCAATTCAATTAATTTCATATTAACTTAAAAAAAGTCTAGAATGTACGATTATGTTTTTTATTTTATTTTTTCTAAGGACACAAAGAAAACATAAAAAAAAAAAAAAAAAAAAAAGTTCACTAGCCAGAAGATAAAACTTGTCTCATTAACAGATAGTGGGAAAGAAAAAGGTAGAAACTGTGGAGGCGGAATGAAAAAAAGCGTGAAAGTTAAATTTGAAGCCTAATGAAGCACGAATTGTATGGAAAATCAAAAAAAAGGAAAATGGTCCCTTTCATAGTCATAATTTCCAGTAAAACAAAAGTGCACTGAGTTTGTCTCTCCAAAGTGAATTCATTCTCACGCAATTACTGGTAAAAAAAAGGGAAAAAATTTTTCATTGGAGTTGAAAATTTATAATGAATCGAGGTAACGGGTAAGAATATTTGCTTTTAATAATTTTTATAAGCTTGACCATGTCAAGTTGAGATTTATAAATCTTAAAAGACCCTAGAAACTATTATCTTATTAAAAGTTTAAAAAATTTCACTTATTTTCGAGTTTAAAACAACATTTGTTTCAATATTTTTCTTCGGTCATTAATCATTCGAATCATTGGTAAATAAAAATGATCTTTAAAAACTTGAACCTAAAAATCATTTTAAAACTTTTCTTTATTCTTAAGATATTTTTTAGGATCACAAGACGATCCTGAAAAATGATCCAAAGATCTACGGATCATTTTTTGGGATCACGAAGATTTTCAAAACAATGCTATAGATCATTTTTTTAAATCATGGTCCTAAGAATCATTTTTATTTTTCCAATGATCCTATGGAACCCGAGGATCATTTTTTAAATCATCATGACTTTTCAAAATAATCCGTAGATCATTTTCTTTTTACAAATGATTCGAAGAACTAAAAATTTGTATCCATTGGTGATCTTTGGTTTCAAAGATTAACACCGAAGCCGTCGGAATCAAGTAGCATCGAGTAAAGGTCGAACACGTCCCACTTGTTGTTCTTGCTCTTGTTGCTTCGAACTAAGCCTAGATTGTGTGTCCCTTTAGCGGCAGTTGTCATCGCTGTACCGGCTAAGCTGATCCGAGCTGGATTTTACCAAAGCCTACCCAACAGCACTCCCTTGTTTCTTTTTAATTTGATACCCAAATCCGACCTAAATGACAACAAACTTTGAATTTTTTTTTATAAAAGTTAATAAATCCAGAGATGATTTTGAACGATTCGGCACCGAAGTTAGGTGAGCATAAGATCGAAAATAAAAGACGGCTTAGCTTATCGTTGGTGCGAGTCGCGTGACGAAAGTCGTTTGGAGGCGATATGAAATTATAACACTTTGACGACTTCGAGGCGTAATATCGATTTGATAACAGCCAGCGTTTAAACTTGCTCGATCAATCTTGCGATGCGAGACCGTCATATTAAGGCTGCGAACCGTGATTAACTTTTCTGGTATATCTGTAATCTCGTTCGAATTTGAACAAAATTTTTTTTATATTATCATTTTAAGTATTTCCATGTTGATTTTTAGCTAAAGCTCAATGAGTTTGGTATTAATAAAGTTTGACGACTAGTGGAACAACTTTCGAATGGATTTCAGCTTACCTCGAATTTTAATTTGAACGATGCTAAATTACAAGCAAACAAGAGATTAACGCGGAAGAAGAACGAAGCAAAAACAAAGTTTAAATCCGCTTGTATAAATCTCTCGGTTGCGGCGAAAATTGCTTGTTTTATGTACTTAACTGGGTAACAAGATTTATTATTAAAATCATTACATTCGAATTACTTTTTTTTTTTTTTTTTTTTTTGCAGTTTCGATCTTCGATAATCCAGTGTAAAAATAACTCTTGAATAAATCGCAAGCGTTCCTGCTATTTTTTTTATTTAAAACCCGGATTATTGTGTCGATGATTTATTGTTCTTGGAATTCAGAATAAAAAGTCATGTTCATTGTAGCAATAAATAGTCTTCCTAGAAACTAGAGGAAGAGGTTGATAAATTTTTCCACCTTTTCAGAAAATTCACAGATTTACCATTTTGCCTAATACTTATTAATTTTTTTTTTAAGTTTACATCTATACTTTCTCGATACTTTCATCATCTTCTAACTATTCAAAAAATTTAGAGTCAGACCTAGTAACTTTATTTCAAAATTCTCATTGTAACCATCAAAAATAAATTATCTCAAAACATACGAATGAAAAAACCTAAATTTAAAATCCAGAAAAAATGACTTCTGGGGTGAGTAAATATTTCAAGAACCTAAAATAAAATCTGAGCCATAATTTTGTACGAAGTACGATGTAAGATTCGTCAAGGGCCCTTAAGGGCTACACCTGCACCCTAGAGGAGCCGTAAGCTTGACTTTGTGGTTATTGTACCCTTTGGACAGAGTACTCAAGAATATTTTTTGTTTTTTTACAACATCTAATCGTTTGATATTAAATGCAGGTAGTCTATGAAGTATAAAGAACGCAAGCTGTTTTTTTTAAAGATCCAATAAAAATATAAACTGCGGTCAGTTGAAAAAATAAAGTTAAACCGATGATTTTTTATTATTTTGAACAAAGCTCTTATCTACCGTAATAACTCGGTGGACGCTCGTTAACTTTATCGTGGGAATTTATTTTCTTCCTACCTTCTTTTTTTGATGATGATAAGCTGGCTCAATGCCTTACTCTGCTGGCCAATAATAAATGATTATTGACGAGTCTTACTTTCTTTGCTAATATTTATACTCAGTTGAGCTTGATTTTTCAATCAAAATATCAATTTTTAATACCAAGTTATTAGCATTTTTAAGTATTCGTATAAGCTAATAAAAAAAAGGTACTAATTGAACTTTCTTGTCAAAAATCATCATACAAATTCATCATATTTTGGTTTCACTGTTAGACTTGAAATGAATTTATCAGAATTATTCCTCTTATTCATATCAGTCACATTTTGATTCATTATCATACTTTAACACCCGTCTTTAACCTTTTAATTTTTTAGTAAAATCATTTGCAATTTTATTAATGTATGTTCGCTAGTATCGGTTCAAAAGTTATTTTTACGACACATTTAATAAGTATAAAAGATCAAAGGAGAATCAAGGATTATCCAAATGGATCTAAAGATCTTAGTCTATATATAAAATAATTAAATTGAAAATAATTAATCATAAAGAAAAATGAAGAACTAGACTAGCCTTCATCAAATGCAGGATTATAAATCCATTGCAGACTCAAAACTTAATTATTGTGTAACTACCACTATGAAACAGCTAATCGACAGTTATTTCTACAGATGGTTCATTTCACTACGGTCGGATGATCTCCCTTGCTCAACTTTATCTTCTACCCTTTCAAAAAACTGTCAAGTGACATGTGCTTATTGCTTTTGACAGTCTTATTCCTTCGTATTTTCAAGGCTTATCTTTTCACTTGTTTTATTTTAGTATGTTTTGCAACCCGAACGAAAGTAGGTGGCTAAGTTTGTTTTAGGTTGAAAAAAAGATAAATCTTACTTCAACATTTTATAAAAAGTATATTTCACCGATTCCATGAGTTTGAGGAACATCTTATTTTTTAACCTACCTTAACCATTTCTGAATTTTTTATGACTCAAAAAGCTAAAAAGTGTTTACAGAAATCTAAATTGCACTTGGTCTAACTTAAATTCAAAATTTATAAATGAGTAAAGAAAATGCGAGCTGTTAAAGAAAACTCTAAAGAAGCAAAAATATAAATTTTTAGATAATTGACTAAAAAACTATAAAAGTACTATGAACAGCATAAAATCAAGTAAAAAAGATCGATGTTTGTCTTTGATTTAAGAAAATGATCTCTGAAGTTTCATTAAAATCTGTTTCCCAAAGAACAGGTCGTCTTCTCGTTTATCAATCATGCATCTCGTTTTACGTTGAATTATAGCTATCATTCAAAATAGTAAAAGAAAAAATTATTTTTTTTTCACTCGGTTGGACTGTTTATGAAAATTGGCGAGACACTGCTGAAATTAAACTGTTTGTGTTTTTTTTTTTTTTTTTTTATAAAAGAATCGATAATTTACCTTGGTGTTAAAAATTTTTTAAAACTTTTTAGAGCGAGTTTTCCAAAAGCTTTTAGCATTATCGTTTTAGGGCGACCAAGTTTCTGAGCAACTGTTTTTCAAAATATTGAGTTCAGTTTTCGAAGAATTTTCGTTCAAAATCCACGTTTGTCCCTTTCATTTATCACAATGAACTTTTTCAACACTTTATTCGTTTTAATGCCGAGTATTTTGTCTTTTAAATGTGTGAAGGCAAACGATTGTTTAACCTATGACTTGAGCCACTCTGATGCACTTGAAAACGAATATCAAATCTCAAACTTTGTCTCTAAAAGCCTGTTTAACCGTAATTATTGCTCTGCACTTGCTGTTTCTGACCAGGTTCCAACAATTCAAATTTCATACTCTAACAGTCAGAATCCGCAAAACTTGACTGCATTAATGTCCCTGGATAATTATAGATTCTTGCAACATTCTTTGATTATTTTTCACACGAGCAACTTACAAGAAATTCAAGGCTTCATTGATTTTTTATCAAGATCATTATTGGGGGCGAGAATGAGACCAAAATGTTTGATTATTTTGCACAATTACTTCTGCTCGGGAAATAATATCAGCGTTGAGAATTTTCTGATTTATGCGTGGAATGAAAGTTTTCTTGATTTTTCTTTAATTGAACTGTGCAAATCGAGCTCAAGATCAACCGTAATTTACTACTACAATCCATTTTACAATTCCACCAGATCAAGAAATTTGATAAATTACAGTTACAATCAAATCTTTCCGGATAAACTGCAGAACATCAATGGTTGTCCATTTTACAGGTCAAAGCGTGATTATGATTTAATTGGAATCTATGTTCAAAAGTCAAAGGGAATGACGAAATATTTGGACACCGAACGATTTTTATTAAATAGTATAATAAGTATCTTGAACTTCACCGTGGTTTATAAAGATACGCCTTTTTTTAATAGTTATAAAGATCATGATTTTTCTCATTTCTTGAAAAAGTGGAATTTAGATGTTTTTTATGATATGATTATAAACCCTGATTATTCTCAAGATATGATTGTACCAACAGGAGAAAAAACTGATAATAAAGTTGCTTTGGTTCCAATAATACCTCTACCATCTAAAATCAACACATCTCTAGAACTTTTATTTTACGTTATAACTTTCTTGCTTATTTTAATGAGTTTAGTCGTGTTGATGAAATATTATCGTTTCAAAATTCTTAAGAAGGTAAAAGCATTTGACGTCATTAGGTTATTTTTATCTCAATCTATAAAATGGCAGCCGTTTACTTTGGCAGACAAAATAATCTACATAAGCATGACTCTGGCTTTTGGAAAATTTTTGAATGATTTCTATACGGATTTAATCAAAGTCAACTTGGAAAATAGAGAAATTCCATTCGAGAGTTACAAGGATTTGTTGAATTACCCTTTGCACACAAATGAGCCTTTAATTAAAAATATTAAAGCTAGAGATCCAGATCTGAAAACAATACTTAAGAATGCCATTGTAAGTAAAAATGATCATAAACAATTATTAATGTTGGCAGAATCAAAAAACATATCGTACATGTTAGATGACACCCATGCCAGATATAACATTTTCTGGTCTGAAAATTATTATGGACATCCTGTGATGAAAATAGCCGAGCCACCTCTGTTTGATAAATTTAATACTCATTGGTTGTTAAAAAATGCATCTCCTTACGCATCGAAAATTGATAAATTAAATCGTAGAATTCAAGAAGGCGGCTTATTGCGGGTACCAATGTTGATTTATAAAAAAAAATTTGTGACCATAATAGAAGACGATGAAACTGAAATAAAAAAAAATTTAGAAGAGATAAACGAGCGAAAATTCTTGCCCATCTTGTACATTGGTTTGTCAATGGCTTGTTTAGCCTGTTTCGTCGAAATATTTTTACCGGTTTTGAAAAAACTCTATCAGCACTTTATCAATACCAGGTAATTATTTTTTTCGATTATTTTTAACTAAATGCATTTTTATATCAAATTGTTCCATAAAAGAAAGACTATAAATATATTATATTATCGTGTCTTACTAAATGAAAAAAATCTTAATTACTAGTATCCTAAGTCCTAACATCAGAGAAAAGAGTTGAGAAAATCGTTGCAAGATTTTTATGTTAAATTAAAGTTTTTTTCGGATTATAAAATAAACAATAATAAGCTGACTTTGTAAATATTTTTGTTTTTTTGCTTCCTTGTCACATGGCTCGGTCCATGAACCCTTTGGAAGCAAAATAAACCCAGGCTATGAATTAACTATTCCAATAATATGCTTGACGATCTCTGAGCAAAAACTACAAGTGTTTGAAAAAGTAGTTTTGAAGTTTATTGGGCTCCTCGATTGGTCCAATGAGGTTAAAAACTACTATTTTTTACAAATTTTAATTTTTTCTAAGTGTTCGTAAAACGAACATTTTACGCACTTAAATCGGCGCGTAAAAAATAGCTTTACGTATGCTATGACTAATTAGTATTTTCCGTAACAAGGGTGCGAAAATACGTTTTTAACCTCGTTGATCACAAGTAATAACTTGTCTCCCTCCGACGCAAGCCAAAAGAACGAAATGTACTCCCTGCGCCATCGACCAACGCGCACCCGGCCTACTGCATGCCCTCGCTAGCGCTCGGGCCGCAACATGGCGGCCGGCTGCGTGTCGGCCGCCATGTTGCGCTTCGGGAGTACATTTCGTTCTTTTGGCTTTAATCGGAGGAAATCAAGTTATTTTTTGTGATCAACGGACTTTTAAAAAGTGCATATATCCCTCAAGACTAAAGTTTGCTGAGGAGGCCCACGTATATGCATTTGCAATGACAGCGGGCCTCCACTGCAAACTTCAGTCCCTCTGGGAATAATATACTATTCTTGCACTGAGTTGTGATCAACGGACGATCATAGGAGAATTTAATTTTTTTTTCTCTCGTGGATCAACGGAATCTCTTCACAGATCATCCCACAGCTTTGAGTAGTACCTTTAATTATTAAGGAATCATTAGTTTTAATATAAATCCACTGTTCAATTAATTATATTTAAGTTCTTTCTTTATTTTTCCTCAAATTTTTTTTTATTTTTTTAATTTTTACTTTGCAATAGTCATTTTTTTCACATAATACAAGAGTATTAAAATATTTTCCCAGGTTGGTGAGATCGATTAGACATCGCATGCTGATGTGGAGAATAAGAAGATTACAGAAATTGATCAAGTACAGCAGAATAAGAAACAAGGTTGGAATCAAGACGAGAATCAAGAATAAACTGACCAAGCTGAAGGAAGGCACTTGTTTCAAGAAAGAAGAAATGATTGAGAAAATGAAAAATATCAAGACATTGTACCGGAGACGTCGTCCCAAAGTTGATGTCAAAAATGAAGAAGGCAAGAATTTCATTTGAATTAGTTTTTTAATTACAATAATAAATTATCAAAATTAATACTTTTTTCAGGTACCCTAGAGAATTTTGACGATTCGTCAGTCTGAATATAAGAACTGAAATGATCCTCAAATGGCAGTTTAAATCTAAATTTCTTGGATCAAACCGTACCTCGTAACTGAAAAGTGAAGAATTTTTCAAAATACATGATACATAGTCACAAGCAAAAGTAGATTTTTTGATTGTCCAGTGTGAAGCACAATTGTTTTTCTAATAATCGGTATAAAATGCGCTTTAGTGAGATCGCTTGAATATTGTTTGAGAATTGCTGTGACGCCGAATTTCCAGACTAATTTTCCAACCAAAAATCGAAGTGAATTCTTTTTTTTAAACTTAAACTTAAACTTAACCCTTAAATGACACACCTAAATCCAGAACTGCCACAGTGACAGTTATGATGGGTCAATTTGACCGAGTGTGACATTTAAGGGTTAAACTTCAAAATCAATACTGGTGACATAAATTACTTGCTTCGATTATTTTATTGATTATAATTTTTTTTTTTTTTTTTTTTTTTTTCGTACCAAGTGAAAATTTGGTCTTTTAGACCATTGTTAAAGCTTGATTGTTGAAGACCTCGAGTTGTTTGTTTTAATTAACACGTCTTGAAATTAAAACAATGTTTTGTAAAATTATCTGAATGGTGGTTGAAGAAAAATTGTTGTTTTTCAAAGATGTAGTAAAAATTCAATATTGTCTTTTAGTAGTTGTAGCGATGATTTAAAGCATGTGAGATTGGATTTGTCAGATTTTATTTTTAAATTTACTGATGTTTGATAAAGGTAAATAAAATGAAAAAATGTAATAAATTAAATGGTTTAATCATTTACAAAACCCACAACAATGACTATTGATAATGATAATTAATTAATTGCAGCTTGCCTGTAGGGGCTATTCAAACATTTTTTCTTTTACTTTCAATTTCACTGACACAGTTGCAATTTTTTTTTTTTTTTACATTGCCAAGCGTTTAAATTCTAGGACAACCTACTTTCTACTAAAAAATTTATTTTCTTTCGAAAATGGTTTTTCGAAATAAATTTTATTATTGATCGAATTTCTGTCTGAAACACTTAGTCATTCCATTTCTACATTGATAAGAATTTTTAAATCTAAAGACTATTCAGGAAGATGCTGTGGATTTTATTTTTTAAATTAAAAAGCATGACTGATGGTTTATATATGACTTGAGCCATTACGATGCACTTGAAAACTCATAGCAAAAACTTGAAAAATTTCGAAAAGCCTTTGCTTTGAGTCCGGAAAATTCAAGTCTAATCAACCTGAGCGATGTCAATCGGATTTTATTCTTAGATTTTTGAGTTTATTATTACGGAAGCTTATAACAATAATTTCATATTTATTTAAAAGAGTTTAAACTGGATTTTCACTCCTGTACGATCTTGTTACTTGATTAATCAACTTATTTTGCCAACAGGACTTAAAGATAAACAAATACTAGCTACAGTTCGAATTACAGCTTTACTAAAATGTTTAAAAATTTTATCAGATTTATTAGGTATGGAAGATAATAATATTACATAATTTGATAGTGCAGCAGGCAAATGGGTTAAGTTCGAATTCAAAATAATAATTAAAAATAAAATGACTAAGCGAAAGAGAATTGTTTTTTATTTTGATTAATTTTCTAATTGAAGTCAAATGTTCTCTTGCTTTTTCCGATTAACTAGACCAAAAATTTCTTGGTATTAGGTAGTAACTACCGATTAAAAATAACAAAATTTCATTAATTATAATTTTTTATTTTAAATAAGTGTTTAATGGATTTTTTGCGGCCTAATACTATTTTTCAAATTTTTTTGTGGTTATAAAACTCGAAATAGAGTTATTCATTTAGATCAGCAAATATTTATTGTGTGAATAAAATGTTCAAACTGAAATGAATTAAAAAATCTATTATTCTTTCACCTCCAGATTCATTTAAATCTGAGTTAGTACTTTAATTAGTAGGTACTTGAAGTTGCTAATAAAAGATAACCATCTATTTTAAATAGAGGATGAATAGCTTTTAAATATACATAACAGAATACATTTTTTGAGGTATAAATCGGCTATTTTTTATAGAGAAAACGTAACATTTTCTTATACTCTATTAAAAATTTGCCAAAATTAAGCATAAGCAGGCTGGTTTTTTTTTATTCAGTTTTAACAAATTAGTGGCAGTTATTGACATTCGCATTTCTTACAGGGTATAAATATTAATTTATTTGAAGGTACTCCGGGTGAGGTAATAAGTATAGCACATGTGTCTTACTTAGCGGATATACTTATCGTAGACATGTAAATATTGATCACTGGTTGGAAAATTTAGAAACTAGTTGGACATGGTTTCTTTCTGGTAAAAAAATAAATTTTTCTTTTTTGACCTCCAAGGAGTCTTTGAAAATTGATAATCAATTGAGCTTAACCGGGTAATATTTCTTCAAAAGTGTCGTCAGTTTTCTTTCGTCTTCAGACCACGAAACTTTGTTTAAAACTTGTACAAAAGTAAAACACGCTTCAGACTTTTTGAAAATGAAGATCTCATTTCCTCCCATGTTTTATGTTTCAATAACGTTTTTCTTCAATAATACATCCTGCAACTGGTCCAATACAAGATCTGTTATGGATCAGCTCCTTCAAGAAGTTAATCCACATTCAATAACTGTCATTTTTTCCGATTCTGTATCTAAAAGTAAAGCAAGCGCAAGTGGGCGAGCAGAGATTTATGATAATTCTGTTAGGACCATATTGTCTTACCAGAATATTTCGCAGCAAAAAGAAGCAAACGTTACCGATCTGGAGACTTTACCAGTTGATTACAATCTAAAATTGTCTCAGGAATTGATTATTTTCCACACAAGTAACATGCTTGAAGTGAAAGGCTTCATCGATTATTTAGTCAGATCATTATCGCCAGTAAGAATGCGACCAAAATGTTTGATTATATTTTACAATTACATCGGCTTAAAACAACGAATTAAGATTGTTAACGTCCTTAAATACGCTTGGAGCAAGTCTTTCCTAGATTTTTCTTTAGCTGAAATTGACGACTCAAACTTCACAATTTACCATCATAATCCATTTTACAATTCCACTAGTTCAAGAAATTTGATAAACAACAGTTACACTTCGATTTTTCCGGATAAACTACAGAACCTCAATGGTTATCCATTTTTCAGGTCAAAGCTTGATTATGATTTTATTGATATCTTTGTTATTAAGTCAAAGAGAATGACGAAATATTTGAACACCAAACGATTTTTATTGGACTATATAATAAGTATCTTAAGCTTTAACGTGGTTTATAAAGATACGCCTTCTTTTGATAGGTTTTCTGATCTCTTGAAAAAGTGGAATTTGGATGTTTTTTATGAAATGATTATAAACCCTGATTACTATCGACATATGATTGTACAAACAGGAGAAAAAAGTGATAATTTCGTTGCTTTGGTTCCAATAATACCTCTACCATCTAAAATCAACACATCTATGGAACTATTATTTTACGTTGTAACTTTCTTGCTTATATTAATGAGTTTAGTCGTGTTGATGAAATATTATCGTTTCAAAATTCTAAAAAAGGTGGAAGCATTCGATGTCGTCAGATTATTTTTATCTCAGTCTATAAGATGGCGGCCGTTTATTTTGGCAGACAAAATAATTTACATAAGCATGATCCTGGCTTTTGGAAAATTTTTGAATGATTACTATACGGATTTAATCAATGTCAACTTAGAAAATAGAGAGATTCCATTCGAGAGTTACAAGGATTTGTTGAATTATCCTTTGCACACGATATACCCTTCAATTAAAAATCTTGAAGCAGGAGATCCGGATCTTACAGCTATTTTAAAAAATGCCATTGTAAGTAATGATCATATAGGTAAAGAAATATCAATGTTGGCAGAATCAAAAAATATATCTTATTTGATGGATGAAATCACCGCAAGATATAACATTTTCTTGTCTAAAAAATATTATGGACGTCCTGTGATGAAAATCGCCAAGCCACCATTGTTTGATAAACATAATACTTATTGGTTGTTCAAAAATGCATCTCCTTACGCGTCAAAAATTGATAAAATAAATCGTAGAATTCAAGAAGGCGGCTTATTGCGGGTACCAATGTTGATTTATAAAAGAAAATTTGTGACCGTAGAAGAAGACGATGGAACTGAAATAAAAAAAAATTTAGAAGAGATAGATGTGCGAAAATTCTTGCCCATCTTGTACAATGGTTTGTCAATAGCTTGTTTAGCCTGTTTCGTTGAAATATTTTTACCGGCTTTGAAAAAACTCTATCAGCACGTTCTCAATACCAGGTACTTATTATTTTTAACTACATGCATTTTTTTTATGAAATTATTAAAAAAAAGTAAAACTACTATAAATATATTATACTAACGCGTCTTACTAAAAAAAAAAATTTAATAATTAATATTAAACAAAGAGAAAAGTCGTTTAAGTTTTTCACGAAAAATATGAAATAAACAGTATTTTGTGGTTGAGGGTAAATGGTGAGTTTAAAAGAGTGTCGAACGCCTTTTTCGTATATATTTTTATTATTGTTCTTTTTGATCCCACAATTATAAATAAAATTATTTATCTAAGTTTCGCAAGCTTTAATTAATTATCTTTCTAACTTCATAAACGCATAGGCAAAAAAAAAACATTTCTTCTTCACACCACTCCCGAATAAAAGGATAAGTTTCCAGCTTAGTACCTCATTATTAAGATTTTCTTATTCTCGATATAAATTCTCGTTTTAATCAATAAATTTGAAATTTTTTAGATTTTTTCTCAAATTGTCACAAATAAATCTTTGAAAAAATCAATTTTTTTTCACAAAATACAAGAATATTTTAATATTTTACCAGATTGGTGAGATCGATTAGACATCACATGCTGATGTGGAGAATAAGAAGATTACAGAAATTGATCAAGTACAGCAGAATAAGAAACAAGGTTGGAATTAAGATGATAATCAAGAATAAACTGACCAAGCTGAAGGAAAGCACTTGTTTCAAGAAAGAAG
Source organism: Encarsia formosa (assembly GCA_038277355.1). Taxonomy (NCBI): domain Eukaryota; kingdom Metazoa; phylum Arthropoda; class Insecta; order Hymenoptera; family Aphelinidae; genus Encarsia; species Encarsia formosa. The sequence goes on from CM076184.1 coordinate 747,422, forward strand.
AAATGATTGAAAAAATGAAAAATATCAAGACGTTGTACCGGAGACGTCGTCCCAAAGTTGATGTCAAAAATGAAGAAGGCAAGAATTTCATTTGAATTAGTTTTTTAATTACAATAATAAATTATCAAAATTAATACTTTTTTCAGGTACCCTAGAGAATTTTGACGATTCGTCAGTCTGAACATAAGAACTAAAATGATCCTCAAATGGCAGTTTAAATCTAAATTTCTTGGATCAAACTGTACACCGGAAATGATAAGCGGATAATTTTTCAAAATACACGACACTTAATCATAAGCGAGAGTAGATTTATCGTATGTCTTAAGTGTGAAGCACAACTGATTTTCTAATAATCAGTATAATAGTGAGATCGTTTGAATTTTGAATGGGAATTGCTGTGACACCAAATTTCTAAACTAGTCTTCCGCTTGAAGAATTGAAGTAAATTCATTTTTTTAAACTTAGATTTTAAAATCGATACTCTTTGAAAGGCTTTGAGTAAACTGAAAATTAAACAAGGGTCAAAAACCCTCTTCACTTTCAATAGTTTCCCTTTAAAGGTTTTGAAGTTTGAAAAACATGTTTTTTTAAATGATTTGAATGGGTTTTGAAAAATTGCTGTTGTTTCCAAAGATGTATTAAAATTTATTATTGTCTTATAACAATTGTAGCGATAGTTTTAAGCGTGAGAAATGTAGTTCCTTGGATTTTATAAGTCAATGTACCGATATCTAAGATAAATAAAGTTGAAAAATTCAATAAATCATAACGGGACTTGTGTGTTTGTTGATAATGGCAGTAGGATAGTTGTAAAAATTTACTTTGATATTTCCACCCACCCATCGATTACAAGTTGAGTCTCTCATCTCAACGGCCGATAAATAAAAATGAAAGCATCATTGGGTAAAAATAATAAAATCAACGATTGATCACTCTCATAAATGAACGAAGATAAGCCCGTAATTGTAAATCCGTCGCCAAAAAACGTCAAATAGATTAGAGTATCAGCCATATGACGTAATATGTCACAGTAATTTAAGTAAGTAATCAGGATGATGTTAATCAGGACGTTCCTTTGTCAGCAGGGCCAGCAAAGAGTATCTTTGTCGCGTAGGGAATTGAGTACCTCGTTGTTAAGCGCTAATAGCTGTCTGGGAGCTGACGATTACCATTATGTCCCTCGCTTGGCAGCCCTTGAATTCATGGATTTGGTTCTGATGATCCTGCTGCGTTGCTTTGATTACTAATTTCTTTCTTGTATGCTTTCTAATGAATGCCAGTAAGGGTTGACGATTTAGCATACCTTTTCTTTTTAAAATTGATTGCATGTATTATTGAGTCACGTTTCAACTGTTGTTCTTCTTGACTCTACTATGTTCTTATTTTTTATCTAATGATGCTTCAAAAATTTTGGACATTACGTCCAGGGCGTTTTTGATCAAAAATACAAAGTATTATTTGGTTTACAATAGAAATATTTATAATTTGGACGTTCAAACTGTAAAAAAGGTTTCTTTAATTATTTCAGCCTCTTATTGGTGATTTTTAAATTATTGACTAGGTTTTTCTTCGCTGGGACCATCGAAACGATAAAAAAAATTATTCAATTTTTGTTCCCAGCCTTTTTTGGTATTGACTTTGTTTAACATTAGAACGCCGTCGAGGAGTTATTGTAATCCGATACGAGCCGGAATTTAATTAGCTGCGGCTCATGGTAGTTGAGTAAAACTCAAAATTCATTTTATCAGCTGAAGATGTTTTGTCTGGCAGGCATTTCCCACGGGACTTTGAGTGGGAAGTGAGCGTATTTACGATAAACTCGATAATCTCGGCACCTTGTCCTGCGCCAACTTCGTACCCGGTAAAATCGTGCAGCTGCGAAAAACACTTTCTCACCTAGACTTTTTTTTTCGAATAAAGCTGCTCTACTCCCCTGAGATATTTTAAATTATTTTCAGTTTGAAGTTAAACTCTTCGATTTTCACGAAATTTAAGCTACACAATTTTTTAAATTCAATTTAGTTGATGAAATTTTAATCAAGATCAAAGTTTGAATGTAAAACCCTAGCCCAAAATCTGTCACGAATAAACTGTCATCACAAGGAGTCGTTTTATTCGCGGTAATAGTGTGTCGTTAATTTTTTTCCTATTATAATATATCAACGTATTGATAAAAAAGGTCATTTAAACATTTGTTTTCGCGGCTAAATCATGATTAAAGTGATTAACTTTACGACTAAGGTTTTTCTTTGTTGGGAGCATCGAAACATTAAAAGCTACCTAATGGAGAGAACAAATCTCAAGTTAATTGCTTGAACTTTTAGCATCCAGCAACATCCACCAACAGAAGTGTGAATAAATATCGATCCAAAGTTTCAATTTACAGCAGAGTCGTTCTCGACTAGGTCAGCTAAAATAAACCCGCTGAAATTGATTATTCTCTCTTTTTTTACTTTTTTTTTTTTTTGTCATTAATTTTACGTTTTTACCGATATCTCCATGTCGATATTCCGATACGCTCGTTTCACGCTGCTGTGGTTCTTGGCCGCCTTTCTTTCAACTTAATTTTTCTAATCAATTTTTTTTTCGTGTCAATAGATCGCTGGTAATAAACTAGACAAAAAAAGTTTTCTTCCATGCCAAAGTCTATAAGATTGAGGATACAGATAGCTGACGTTGAAACTCTACCTGCAAACAATAAAATGCCAAAATTGAGAAAGAAACTCTCAAGAATTTTTATTTACATGATTGAATAATAACAAAAAAACGTGTATCCACCGAGCCAAAAAATATGAAACCGGGGTAAACAATAAATTCGAATGCATAAATATACTCCCTTGTCTTATAACAAATTGAAAGTTTTTATTTTGGTTTTTTGAAAGTTCGATAGCAGCTCGAGATGAAAAATACTGAGCGATCGGTTGCGGTTGTAGCTATAAATTTATCCGAGCTGATCGTGATAGAGAGTTCAATTCCCGATATTGTCAAAATACCTAAATTTAATCATAAGTTTTTGACACTACTTGAGAGAGGTAGATAAGAAAAATTATCTCGGTTACATCAATTTTGAGTTTTTCTCTTTTTACGTAGCTTTTAAAACCTGCTTTATTATAGTGTCAAATTAATTTTGACTTGCAATAAAAAATACTTACTCGCTACAGCCGTTTTGTATAATCAATACCATCTTCACATTAGTGCGTTTAACTAATGTCAATTTAAAATTTTTTTTTTTTTTATAGATGATTCATTAGTGTCTGTTCGATCAAAGGTACCAACATAAGTGAACTAAAACTTTGATAAAAATGAAAATTAAACGGAATAATAGATGATAAAATATAGCACTGCAGGCTTATTTCATCAACAGGTTGCTCCATGTCGGTTTACCAGCTTGTTTTTATCGCTCAAAATCACCATTGTTTATATACAATTCGTAGCAGTTTGAATAAAATAGTCATAAATTTGATTATTATTGGTAACCAAGGTAGAGGTATTATTCGAAACCAAGGAATCGATGAAACGAGCTTTTCAACCTTAAAACTAATTTTTTTCACACCGTACGAAAATTACAATTTTTATCGCCCTAGGGCAAAAAATATCAAATCTTACAATTGTATGGCAACGAATATTGCATATAAACTTTGACATAAATAACCATTCTCACAGCTTATTTTTCTAACCCTTGTCTGATCGAATACCTTACAAAAATCCACATTCTCAGAAACTTGAAAAAAAAAAAGAAGCTTTATATTGAGTAAATTGATAAAATACAAAGGAATAGGAAGTAAGTAAATTGTCAAAAGCAATGCGCAAAAGTTTCGAAAGGGTAGAGGAGATTATTCGACCGCAGAGAGAGAATCCGGCTGCAGAAATAACAACTCGATTAGCTGTTTCGTGGCGGCGACAGCCTAGTTAGCCGGACATTGCTGCAGAACAGACCGGAAGAATAAAGTTTCGAGTTTGTAAGCTTTGGGATATGTCCGACCCAACGACGTGCGAGCTTTATCCCTTTGATTACGTTACGGCTCCATTCCATTAGATTGACACCAAATACTTGCTTTAATGTTTACGCATTTATTTTAGTGCGTAAAATGCTCGATTTACGAACACTTAGAAAACAAGTAAAACTTACCTTTTTCTCAGTGTTCGTCAAGCAATAATTTAGCACTATAAAATTGCCACGTAAAAAATTACTTTTCGCAACTATGATAAAAAACGTTTTTTTCCACCCTTGTTACGAAAAATACTAATTATTATTATTTTGAGTAAATCCAATTTTATTCTCAGACACGCGTGATTTACAATAGAATTGTTTGCTCGCACTTTTTCCAAGAGTAAAAGAATAAATTATTCAATTCACGGAGAGCCGAAAGGGAAGTTAAAATTCAAATCCCCCAAGAAAAAAGCTAAACAAACAGAAAAAGTTTGAAATTCCCGCGCACGGACCTTGGGGGATTTGACCGCACTCGCTTCTTTCTTTTTTTCAGCGATTACACAAACTTTTAGGAGCGATTCAACGCTTTAAATTCTTCCTCTCTTCCGCGTGATTTTGTTTCATGCAAATCTAAGCGCGAGCTCAAAAGATTTCAATTATAATATTATTTCGATGATTTATGGTATTTGCTGTTTAAATGTTTTTTAACGCACAGCACTTGTGAAAATTTATATAAAAATTTTGTGCGGGTCTTGCGAGTTTGATAGAGGATTTTTTATTTTCATAGCAGTATGTGCAAGTATGTTAAAATAATATTTACACGCAGTAAAAATGGGGAAGATACACACTTTCTGATTATATTTTATTCTGAAAGTTTTTTGATAATTTATCGCTCGATATTACCGAAAATATGATTTTTTGAAAGTTGGTACTCGTGACGTCATCAGTACCATTTTACATTGGTAGTATATCTACCAAAGTCTATAACTCCTTCAAATTTAATTTTTTTTCAAAAAGAAAAAATACATGTCGATTATTTTTTGAACTACTATCTGATAAAGTCAAACGCGCTTAATAATTTTTTTATGAATCCTCTCTGTTGTAAAGACAGAAATTCTAAATAAAAAATAATAAAAAAAAAATAAATAAATAAATATGAAATAGTAGACTTTTGCAGTACAAGTTGTTATACATAGAGCCAGCTATTGGAAAAAGCTTCAATACACAGTATAGTTTTGGAAAAAGGAAAAAAGTCAATTCTAGTTGTAGAGAGCAACAACTTTTGGAATGTGTCACCGCGGCCGCAAAATTTCAACTTTAACTTAACTTTCTCTCTCTCTCTCTCTATTTTCCAATTTTCCTTTACAGCCAGCCTGGTATGGTTTGTTTTTTGTTAGCTTTGGAATTAGTTTCAAACCAGAGCTAGTCCGGACCCGAGCTCGATAAACTTTTCAGCAACTTTTTTTTTTCTCCCTCGATTCAAGTTCCGATAGATTCACATAGATCTCAAATCAATCAATCACTAACAATCTGATTACATGTCTTTAGATTTTTTTTTTTTCATTTTCAAATAATTTGAGCTTGAAAATAAAAAAAGCAAAAATTATTTATATAGTCAAACATACAATAATTTGAAGTACAAGTGAAGAAATTAACTTGTAAGGAAAAAAGTATAAGCAAATTGGTCAGTGAAGAAGTATTAATTGCAGCATATGGATCAACGATCAAGTATAATAAAAAAATGTCAATTCGCAATGCGAGAGTCTAAAAGTAGTTCTGCCTATAACGAGAGTGGACATTCCAACAACAACAAAGCTGGCTTTTAGATTCCGATGTCAGGCACTTTTCGGTTTCCGATAATTTCTCTCTTTGTTTACTTCCTTTTTTACTCTTTAAACTCCGACCCTTGTTTTTTGGAGCATCGTCTTTATCTAAATGAGCCTCTTTCTTGTGTTTTAATCTTTCTCTATAATACTTACTAACATATTTCTTGTTTATATAGTCAAAAACCTTATCTGAAAATCTGTAGAATAAGAGTCTTAGTCAGTCGATACACAATAAATCTGATTTATTGATAATTTTTTTAATCTTTAATTTGTTATTCTTATTTTTACATTCATTTTACCGATTTTTTTTTCAAATTTAGATACTGATAAACATTAATTTTTGATTACAATTATGTATTTCTCACATTCATCAATAATCTCAGCCCTGGTTTCGAAAGCAGCTGCAACGGCAGAAAAATAACGAGGAAAGACGGAATAAAAGCACAGTAAATTACACCAAAGTCGGAACCGAGAAGAACCGAGAAGTTTCAAGCACTTGATAATTCATCGAGGAGTTTAACTTTCAATTGATTATTAATAACTACGACCAACTCTTCTGAAAAATTACTTCTTTCGCGCCGTTCCACTTCGGTAGACTCATTTTAATACTTACAATCTCTCTTTCTCTATTGGTGTATTTTTAAATTTTCTATTGAATATTCAAACTTAATGTACGTTGATTCAACGCTTTAAAGACTCAATTTTTTTTTCATTCTATCGAGCTCTTAATTATTCATCTCTGAATTATAACCACTCTGATATCAATCAATTATTCAAATCTCTAAAAAACTTTATTCTACTTTTGGAATATCGTTTTTATTTATTTTCACCAAGCGTCTCTCGTTAATTTGACCTTATTTAGTATCATCAACCTCTTTATTTGATTTAATGATCTCGATGGTCCCAGCGAAGAAAAACCTGAGCAGAAAATCTGGAGATTTTAAATGACCAATGAATTAAAAAATTGTTTTGAATCAGGAATCTCAATAAATCATTACTTAATAAATAAGATTTTTTAATTAATTGGTCATTTAAAATCTCCAGATTTTCTGCTAAGGTTTTCCACGCTGGGACCGTCGATCTATCCTCAAATTTAAGATATATAAATAGAATCAATTAAGTTCTCAACGACTTGTAAAATTGAAAAAATTTATTCAAAAAGTTATGCTTGAGCATCAAATAGAGTCTTTAGTCTCGGTAAATCTGTAAGAGTGAGGTTAGCTCAAATCCACTCGAAGCCTAGTAAAAAGCTAAGAGTGGCTCACTTTTAACTCGATTCGAGTGGATTTTTCGTACTTTTTACTCGAACAAATTTAGAAGGGCATTGATCATTTCCCAAAAAAGCTTTAAAATTTTTTAAGACAATGAAGTTAAACTTTATTTTTCCAAAGGTTATGCATGAAAAAAAAAAGAGTCGACCCCGAGATACCAAATATATATATTCGTCGAGGCCATCACGGCACCGAGTCACGTAACAGTGCGGTCGCATTAAAATTTTTACGAGCTCACGTACCCCAGCTCGTCCGTTGTTTTCGGATCCACACCATTAAATGACCACCGTCGCTCTTTCTCGGATGTCCTCATGGACTTCACTAAATCTTAATTCCATGAATCTTATATATATATAACTGGAGCTGCAGATTAGATAAAAATTCAATCAAAGAAACCGTACTCTCAAAATGGTTACTTCAGGTTGTTAAAAATAAAAAAGCTGTTAAATTGTAACTTTCGTCTATCGATCTGATGACCAGTTTTTACGACACTTTTGCTAAGAATCGATACGTTTATTTTATCTTCCAGTCAATGATCCCTTTTAAGTTGCTTTATTGTTCAAAAAGTGATTAAAAATTGAGGTAGCATATTCTCGAAGCTATTGGAAAAGCCACAAGCGCACCCGTAATTTATCGAGTTCGGGGGCTGAGGTAAAATTCAGGAAATGTGGGGGAGGCTTGTCAAACTTACTTAGATACTATCATATTTTATAGCCCCGTAGTAGACTTTAACTATCGAAACCTGCGTCCTGTGTCGATCGATCAAACTTACTTTGACTCCCAAATTTTTCTCCACTTTATTACTATTTGTTTTCTTGTAAATTTACAAATAATATAATATGGTGATAATTTTAGTTGATCAGACTTGGTCTTTTACGTTTAAGCGCTGGCTGTTATCAAATCGATATCCGTCAAAGCGTTATAATTTCATATCGGCTTTGAACGGCTTTCGTCACGCGAATTGCACCAACGATAAGCTAACCTATTCTTTACTTTAAATGCCGAATCGAAATCTTTGCTGTGATAAAACTAAATTTAATCTTCAATTTTTCGGTCACTTTCAGAAGAAAAAAAATAGCCGTGCTTTTTTTAAATGAATCTCTAGTCAGCTTGGCTGTTACAGCAATGACAGCTGACCCTAAAGTGGTACAAGCTGGGCTTAGTTTGAAGCAACAAGTGGTACATGTACCACTTAACTCGATGCTACTTTGCGTTGCTCCAGTGTTAATCTTGAGCCTTTTAATTCAACAATTATAATAATTAAGTTAATTTAGAGTATAATAAAATCAGCTGATGGACCTAGGGTTGTTGACTGTAATCAAGAGAAGCTGAAAAGGAGACATTTAGTTTGTTTAATTAACTCCAAGCCTCCAGGCTACACTAGTTACACGCATGATCAAAGGAATGACATAAAACAATTACATATGCTTTGTCTTCTGGAGTTGATGCGATGTTTAAAAAAAAAAAAAATGTTGTTGTCAGTACCACGTGTTACCTGCATGCAAGTTGCACGTTTCTCAAGCTAACTTTTGGAAGCAGCTGCTGCTGATATTCATAGTCAGGGCGTGACTTTGAATCTCTTCCTGCGATTAAGACGTAACGCATGTATGAAGATAATTTTTAGTGTCATTAGTTTCAATAAATTTGATAACCAGACAGGTGATAATTTGAAAATCTCAAAATTTTTACACCAATGAATGGAAGGGGTAGAAACAAAAAGTTGCAACAACGAGTTATTCCCGCGTAAAACAAGAGCTTGCAGAGCAAGAAAAAAAAGATTAATCTTCCACCTGTTGCGGCAGCTTATTCAATTGTCGCCTGAAAACTGGCTTTATCTCGCTAGATTAGCACTTTTTTTTCTTCCTCCTGTTTGGTCCATAACAATTGTTTACCCAGGCTCGTGAAAATAATATCTGGCAAATTTTTATCGATTTTCGATCATTTATATTCACACTTTTATTTTTATATTTCCTCAATATGTTTTAACGATTTATTATTATTCGAAGTTCAACCGTAAGCGTTAGAGCGTTCGTTGGGTCAGTGGTTAGCGTGCTCGCTTCTGAAACAACGTCGTTCTTTGGGGTCTTGGGTTCGATTCTCCGCGCAACTAACTTGGAATTATTTTCTTCGTTATGTCGATCCCTACGTTCGCCGCGACTGCTTTGGAGTCGGTGTTTACCGGGGGCCATCATTTCAGTGCTGGTCGTAAATTTATCTCGACCGGGGGCAATATTTGGGGCATACCTTCCCAATGAGCCTTGCCCGCTTCGGCACTGGTCTAATCCAAGACTATCTGATTGGGGGCGACATGTGGGATCAAAAGTCCCAATGAGCCTGCCGGTTCAGCGCTGGTCTTACGATTAACTTGAATGAGGCACATACCCTGGCTTTCCCGTACTCCACATGGTCCATATGGGCCATGGGCTAATGCAAAGCAGTGTAGGGACAAAGTCGTCAATAAGCCCATACGGAGCATAAAAAGTCGCGACTATAAATAAGTATTAAAAAAAAAAAAAAAAAAAAAACCGTAAGCGTAGTTTAAATCTGGTATTTTGATATCCCTTACCATCTTCTTCTTGTTTATCTCCGCATTGCAGTTGCTAAACTCAAGTTTACTCTCTACTCGGTTTATTGATATTGACTGCGCTATCTACCGCTTCTACACTTTTTGCCCTTTTTTTTTTTTTTTTTGTCAATTAGACTTAATTTTTCGGGTTTGCTGAATCTTGGTTCAAATTTTTATAAATTAGCAATATTTACTTAACATTAAAAAAAAAAAAAAAAGAAAAGTTTTGAATTTATTTTGGAATTTTCCAAAGTTTTATTTATTCCCGGAATACAAAGATGCGACAGTGCAAGAAGATATTGATGTTCGTCAACACATGATGTACTTAAAATTTGTCTAATTTTGAGTATTTCTTGCCCTTTACAATTGCTGTATGTACAAACATTTTATTTATTTATTTAAGTTCGCGATGGTCTACTAAAAACACATGGGTACACTCAAGTGTTTTTATGAAGCGAAACGTAAAACATACCAAGTGCATTATCTATTCTAAAGACAAACGGGGTATCAATGGATCTTGACGCGCGCCTCTGGAATTTAATTTCAAGATTCTAGCTTACCTCGTGCACCTTGTCACTTTGATTTGTTATTAACATTCTAAAGTATTTGATAATCACTCTCTTGTCTGAAAATCAACCATTATTCGTTAAAGTATATTAATCCAAATGAGTTGTATTGTAAGTATAAAAAGTTCATTCAACGAAATTAAAAATCTGTACTCAGTTGTATATGTTTATTATATTAGATGTATCAAAAGTTAAAAATTCAATTATTCAAATTTGAAACAAGTGAAATGATCCATCAGGATTAAAAAATCATCTACCGCCTATTTTTTTTTTTTTTCAAGAGAGTTAGTTCATTAAAAGTGTGAAGAAAAGATGAAGTTTCAATACTCGAAGTGTTTACCCGGAGGACTTTCGGGAGGCGGGAAAGTAAAGTTGAAGATATTAAAATCAATCCGATGAAGAGTTTGTAATCTTTGAAAGTTGGTTACTTGGCTTTTATACACTATCCGCGCTGCGACTGGAAAAGTTTACCTATTTTCTTCCTCGAGACTCGCCTCGCCCACCAAGAAATTTTCCCGCAAACAAACTTTTTTTTTCCAGTTGCAGCTATTTTCAGGGTGAATAAAATTACTCTAGTTTTGGGATTTTATTTTAAATTTATCTTACAATCACATTGAAATAATCGAGTATAAAATAACGTTAGACTTGGCATAAAATTGTGTAGATTATTACTGAATCAAGTTAATGTTTATAAATTTTTTATCGTAGAATCTAAAGGTAATTATTAACAGCACTCAAGCTGAGTAGATTTCAGGCGAGCAGAGCTGAGTTTAGTGTAGGTACGACAAAAAATTGATACTTTTATGTTACTTTGAAAGAGTAAAAAAATATGATGAATCGTAGGCGCTTGTAAGTATAGATAAGAGCAAGCCCATAGATGGATGCTTGTACGGTAGAAGTAGTTTATTCTTCTAAAAGCCAAAAAGGCGAGTTTATTGATAAATCTCGGAGACTCTCGAGGCTTCGCTTCTTTCACAGGCGGCGGCTTGATTTACGACCTTAGTAAATTTTTATCTCCTCCCTCTTCCCCCCTTTTTTACTTTTTCTTATCAATTGATGTTTCGAGCATGCTTTGGAAGACCGATTTAAAATCGGGCGGGTCAATTTGTATTTATGACTCGAGGCAGGGTGACCTAACGAAGCTATTACGAGGGTAGTTACGCCTCGTTTATAAAACATACCTTCATTTCCCGCGCACCGCTGAATATTTAAACTGTTTTAGCGCCATCGAGCTATTAGCTTGCTTGCTTGCTCGGCTGCCAGCCTGCGTAACTTTGATTTACCGTGTAACCGAAAATAACCAAAGTAACCTACATTGCTATGACGAACTTTTGAATCAGATAGAAAAAATAAAACTTTTAAATAATTTTTAATTTCTAAGAATCCCATAACGTCATAAATAAACAAATAAAAATCACTGATTAGCAAGTAGTGAAGATTCTATTATGGTCAGACAATACTGAATAAAAAGTTAATTGGCAAGTTTGTTAATTAGCAAGTAGTAAAGATCCTAGTATGGTCAGACAACAGTTTTGAACGTTCAGTTAAGTTACAAACTAATAGTCACTAGCAGCATGAGAACAATTGAATTATTGCCATTAGATAGAGTGTTGGCTATAGATATAAAAAGGTGAGGAGAATAACAAATTAAACACGTCGAAAGCTTGTAATTAGTACAGTGCATGGGTAAACAATGCGGGGCGTTATGGGGAGGAGGAAGCGTTACCAATTTGCAGCCACTCCTGAGTCTCCTCGTCTCGACGACCAAGCCGGGCTAATTAGTTTGCTTCCTCTCACTTCACCGGCATCCCGAGCTTAACAAAATTACCAACCTTAATTACTCAAAAGCTAATGCACTTGGGGAGCTTTATTTCATTTTAAATTAACCAAAGCCCAGGAAAACGTGTGAGGTGTCGTCAACTACTGATAACGCGTCGACAATAATAAACATTTTTTATTCTGCTCTCCTTGCATCTAAAGCCTCAAACTTCATAACTACTCTTATAATTTTTTGATAAGAAGAAATACTAACTTTTGGACGAAAAAAAAGCAGGGTTAAAACAGTGGTCTATCTTATCGATCGAGTTAATTACCTTACTAAGCGGCATAGTATCTGGTTGCGAATAAATTTACGTGCAAATGACGAAGGAAAAAAAGCAGGGTAATATTTTTCCAGACCAATTACGTACAACAATTTGTTCCTTTTCTTTTATGCACCGAGGCATAAAGGTCGCGTCACTATCAGCTTTTAAGATCAAGCGATTATAATCTTCAAGAGTAGCTGTTGCTCCTTTCTCTGATTTCAAGGTGGATAAGCAACTTGAGTCAACGACCTTAGTTCAAGGTGTGGGGGCACTTCTGGAAATTAACGAGATTAACTTGGATTAATGGGAACAGTTTTTGGACTCAATATGAAAAATTGTAATTAAGTTAAAACAGGCTGTTAACTGGAAAATGAGGAGATGGATATGTGAGAAGCAAACACGCAAATGGAAAAATAAAGTATTCACAAACGCGTCTACCTCGTGCTGCGGACAAATACAAGCCGTCAGAATTCAAAGAGCAAACGTCATCGTCTCTTATTGTCACTGGTTGTTTGCACACTTCGTACAAATTTATATCTCAAGGTGAAACTTGAGCAAACTCAATTACCCCGCTTTTTAAATTTTAAGCGGAACTGGAAAGCGTGGACGGTGATGAATCCGGGCTCGATAAACAATTTTTTGACCTGCGGCGCAGTGGGAAAAGTATAAATTCATAGAATTTCACGCGACTAAGGCCCGAGGCGACGCAACGTATCGATTTTATTTCATTTTATTTTCATACTTTTTTTTTTCTATTCATGTAATCGATCAATTCAGCTGGAGGGCTTTGCACTGATTTAATTGAATTTTTTCTTTTTTCCTTGAACAAGAAATTAGTAGTATCATCCAGTTATCCCTAGTAGAAAGACAAAACATATTTTTAACATAAAATGTTAAAATTTTGGCCATTCTCATTCCATTTTTTGAGCATCAAAAATACTCAAAAAATGTTGAAAATAAGCAGTTCTTATTTGATTAGAAATTAGATTTAGGCTTTTATATTGTTGTAATTTAAATGAAACAAATTCAAACTGTAGATAGAAATTTTTGGCGAGTTTAAGAACAAAAGCTAATATCCATAAAAAATTGAAGGTGCTTCGCACGGATATAGCTAGATAGAGTGAGTTTGAGAGTTCAGGAGGGAGGAAATACGTCACCCGAGCGTTAAATATTTACCTGACACTTTCTCTCCTCCACCAGTTGTCATTATTATGCATAATACGAAAAGTTTTACGGCTGCGGCTGAATTTAAGTTTTCCCGACAGCCGACGCTTGCTAAATTACTTCAAATTTTGAATTATCTTGTGCTTCAATGAAAATGATCCATAGGATCGTACCGTGATCTTTAAAGATGATCTTAAGGATCAAGACAATTTAAGATTGATTAGAAATATTATACATTCTCATCACCGATGAATTTAGTTTCAAAATACACAAATTTTCGTTTTATAATCGGAAGTTTAAATAAAATTAAGCTTGCAATACTGAATGTTAATTAAAAGCTCCATGATAGCGAGGTAAAAAAAACTCTTGGCCCGGAGCTGAAGAGAGAAAAAAGGTGGAGGTAAAGCAGGGCCTCTTTAAATTCAACAAGTCCAAAGTTTTTTTCTCCGCTGTGGTATTACACAGATGAAAAGCTCAAAAAATGTTCTTTTCTTAAATAGAATAGAAGAAAGAAAAACTAGTGGTGCTGATGCATTCAAAAGAGCAGCGAAGAGCTTTTGGTTGGCGAGACTGCTAATTTAAATGAATATCTTCTTGATTAGACTCTTTTAAGTGTAAGTAGTTTTCGTAAAGGTCGGAAATTAAAAATTTATAAAAAGCATGCTTACGAAACAGAAATTTCTTGGTCTGAAAGAAAAAGAAGAAAAAAACAGATGAATAATCATGAGTTTAAAACAACTTGTAAATTTTGAAAGTCAACAGAGTCAATCAATGATTTCGCATTAATCAGGTATAACTTTGTGAATAATTATTTATTATTCAGAGTAAAAATAAGAATTATTAGGTTGATTTGAAAAGAGTAAGTTTAATTAAGAGGGAAGTCGGTGGGATTGAGAGAAGTTAGTTGGTAAAGACTAATTAGACGGGAGCTGTTCGAAGGCTTTGAAATCTAAAACTGAGATTACTAAGATCAGCCGACTGGACTTTGAATAAGACAGGTTTCGTGTTTGAATTTACTGGGTTAAAGCAAGCTGAGCTTTTGACTTTATCCTTTTAAAAGTTACTCTCGTATGTACCACACAAATAAAAAAAACTTGCAAATAATCTTTTTCTTCCTCAACCAAAAACTTGTAGTGATGACTAGCGAGTAGTGTGTATCAGAATTTTGTCGGACAATTACTTTCACCGTCTTTTTTTAACTAAAAGAAATCAATTGTTTATTACAATTGTAGGGCACATAAAACTGGAAAAATATTTTTCCTCATACTTTCATTTCAGCCTGAAAAATGAAAAATAAAAAATAAAACATCTATACCGTATTTTTAATCCTGTGTCAATGCTTCTTGTTCGAGCTTCAATGCTGGGTTTATATTTTTGACTGAAGCCAGGTTTGAATGATTATCTTCGTCGAGGATTCACCAGGATATATATGTTTTTAAAACGCGTATATTTTTCACTGAAAACGGCTCATAAATACAAGATCGAGAGCTGGCTTAGCGTGGTATTGATTTTTTGTCACTTTAAAATGACGAAACTTTTTTTTTTTTTTTTAATCCACCGAAACTCGTACCGGATCATACTTTTTGTGAAAAAACATCAAAAAACAGCTTTTTAAAATTTATTCAGAGAATTAATGGTAAATTTTGAATGAAAAAGTAAGGAGGTCTTGGAAAATTTATCTATTGCTCGCGTGACTGCTAAGTGCAGAATCCGATTCTCTTTTTATGTCACCGACGCGGTTTCTTGAAACTCGTGAATAAATAATGGCTTAAAGATCTTACGTCAGACGCGACGTTTGACACTTATTATCAAGTTTATTATTTAAACACGTGCAAGCCAATTTTTAGACTTATCCAGACGTTAAGTACAAAATGTGATAATTTTTTGGTAATGGAACTAACTTTTTATGATAATTAAATTTGTGAATTTTAGTTTAAAAAAAAAAATTAAAATATGCTATGACAAGTAAAAGAGTACAATACCTTAAAGTGCTACAGTTGTACATAAAGGAATTTAAATCGAATTTTATTGGTTCAGAAGATAAAATTTAAAATTTGAATTTTAATATTGAAAATTTGGA
Source organism: Encarsia formosa (assembly GCA_038277355.1). NCBI lineage: Eukaryota > Metazoa > Arthropoda > Insecta > Hymenoptera > Aphelinidae > Encarsia > Encarsia formosa. The sequence continues at coordinate 762,910 of CM076184.1, forward strand.
TGATATTTTAACTGATCAGTATGATACTTTTTTTCAAATAAATTGAAGTTTTCATAGTTTTTTTTTTTTTTTTTTCAACCAAATTTATTTTATTACTTACAATGAAATCAAAATTTTTAAAACTGAACATAGCTACAGGCCACGACTCGAAAGTGGTGCTTTTCGGACAGAGGACAAAAAAATCTCTCGATAATCGATTTCAATGTTGGTAGGTTTCTATCAAGATTTTATTCCGTTTAAATTGATAAGAAAAAACACTTTGAAACAATATTATTTTCTTAGCAGCTTTTAATTCCAATCTTTAGCTATAAAAATTTCAAACGGAAAACAACAAGCTACAAAAAGCTGAAAAATATCGGCTACGCAGCGGATAAATTTTATTGGTGAATGAATATTCATAATTTTAAAATAAAGACTATGAATATATTAGTGGCCAAAACAGTTTTTGATGAAGATTAAAAATATTATCTAATTGTAATTTTCATTTGTCTTATTCCTGGTTGACCTTATTCTTATTAAAAAATTTATTGACGCTTTTTACGTTACTTGAATGTCACCTCAAGTGGACTTTAGTATACGTAGATTTATTTATACACAAGTCTTGATATCATAAATCTAAATTCTTTATTTTTTGAAGTCTGTATGCGACTGAACTTTGTGACAGTCAGCGATCGTAATTAAATCGTCGGTAACGATTTAGGATTTGGCGCGAGTCACGTGACTGTCGAACACACCTCAGAGCGGACCTCTGAGGTGGTAGAGCGGGAATCGGGAAGCCACTCGTAGTTTTCGTGTCCAAGTGTTCGCACGTACATGGAACTTAACCGGACTCCTCGGGAGTGGAATGTCGTCGAAGAGAGAGTTGGCAGAGACAGAAGGTGCGGGATCGATGGTCATCGCCCGGGAAGCATTCTCCTGTCTAGACGAGTTGCAGTTCGACGAGTGCTTGGATCAGCACTAAGTACAGGTGGTAAGGATTTAGTACGCACCGTGGGTATTTGTATCGGCTCATACAAACCCTTAAATCCACCCCTGTTACAACTTATTATATCATAGCTTTTTCGAAAGAGCAGCTTGACGAAGAATCTGTTACTTTTAATATTTTACCAAACATTTATCAAAAAAATTTTTAACTTTTCAAGTTTTATCATGTTTGCATTCTTAGATCTGAGTGTCCTAAGTTCCTCGAATATTCAATACTTTAGAAAAAATTTTTTTTTCTTAAATACTGGTTGGCAAAGAAAAAAATTTTAACATCTGTTAGGGCTTACTTTACCGCTTTTTTTTAAAATGGGCTTATTTTCTTCTTGACAATTTAGTTCAGATTAAAATTTATTTTTTTATTTTTATACTTCATAACAAAATAAAATGCTTGTCACCATATCAATGATAAAAAAAGTCAATCGCAATTTATTCAGGACTAATTAAAATTTTATGAAACTTACAAAAAAATTTTGTAATAGTAAACGTAAGTGTCAAAATTTAAAAATTTCAGAAAGCATATACAAATAAAACAATAAATGTTTTATTAACAATATATTTAGCTTGGAAATACAGTAACAATTATACATTGTAACAGCTAGCGCGGAAATGTAATTCGAATTTGGCGCTAACTGTTATGGAACGCAGATGCGGATCGGCATTACTCTAAGTTTGGCTCTTGGCGCGATCACACGTGTGTCAGAGAGCAAGTGTAGAGTTTACTTTTTTGTGTTGTTAGATAATTTTATCAAAGTGTGTTAGATACAGTTATCAGTGAGAAGTTGTGTAGATTTTCCTGTGATCCAGTTGTCATTGGATCGGAGCGGGGAAGATAATAACATCTCACGGAAAGTCAGCGTGCGGCCTTGGAAGGCCTTGACGTATTGTGTAAAGTCATTAGGACTAGTCGTAATTATTATAATTATTGTTACATAGAGCGAAGGTGCACCTGCTAGGAAAGTAAGTCCGCGTAGCGGTTAATCATTGTATGGTTGCTTGCGTGATGATTAGAGTCAGAGTGTGCGTGAAGTACAGTAAGTACTTGGATTTTTGTCTCTGAGTCTTTGTCTGGGTTTTGGCGCGCTTCAGCTGGTAGCTGAGTGTACGGGTGTGTGCATGTTGGTATGCGTGCCGACCGGTGAATTATCGAGCGATAAGAGAATCGCCATGATTCGATTTGTTTTGATTTGTAATATCGGGCTGATAGCCATTCTATTATTATTTGTTTGTAAGCAATACGGGTTATAATTATTTGTATTATTTATTGGTTTTATTATTGTTATTAAAATCAATTAGATTGACTGAGATTATTTGATTAATCAAACCCGTGTTCCTGCGTTCGATCCAGAATTAAATAAACGCCATTACCGAAGAGAGAGCAGCCACGCCGCGTAACAAGTAAGTTAGTTCGCGTACGCGTCTTTCCCCCGATTACAGGTATTTGAAAAATCGACAAGTTGTCGTGTGCACTGTATGTGCACTTTGTCTACAGGCTGAAGACTGCTGACGTCGAGTCATCGAGGGTATTCGTGAGAGCCAGTCACGATCGTTTATAAATTAGTCCTCGGGAATATAAAATATAAAACGCAGATTTTACGATTAAAACTATTGAAACCAATGCTATTGTTAAATCACTATATCGATGGTCCCAGCGAAGAAAAACCCTTAGCTCAAAATCTGCCACGTATGTAGTTACAACAAAAGTACTTTTGGCCAGTTAAATGTCTCTAAATGACTTTATTTATTATTTTAGCCTCCGGAAAAAATTTAAAAATGACCTTTGCTATCATATCGATTATATATTATAGTAAAAGCAAAATATTCGACACACCAACCACGAATAAAATCACTCCTTGCGATTTTTATAAGCTGAAAACTTAGAGTCATTTTATTCCATGGCTGGTGCGGAGATAATTTTTTTTACTATAATATATCATCGGTATGATATCAAAGGTCATTTTAAAATTTTTTTCCGCAAGCTAAAATAATCAATAAAGTGGGTTAGAGACATTTTATTGGTCAAAAATATCTCCGTTGTTACTTTATTCGTGGCAGATTTTTGACTAAGGTCAAAACTATATTTTATTGTTTCTGCTCATTTATCGAAGTATATGTAATTTCATAAATTTTTTTTAATTTATCAAGCGCTATCGGTTTTGCAACCTTTCAATGTTTTAAACTAGAAAATTTTATCAGCAAGTACGAAAATCGTGTTAAAAACGGTGCTTATCATTTGAAAATTAAAAAACAAGATCTAAAGTCAATAATTTTAATTTTCAATAGTTTTGTTTACGAGCATTCTAAAAATTTCCAGTGTCGACGCTGATACTACGAATTAAGTTTATGTTTTTCACAATTTTTTTATTTACAATTATATCTTTGTTTATAAATGAAAAAAAAGAACAAGATAAGATATGAAATATTTTTTTGATAAAGATTATGTACGTTCGAGTGCTCTATCTAAAAAATTATCAGTCGTACCTCTAGTGCTCCTTTGATTGTCAAGTTGTTATAATAGTAGCTTGAATTTTATAATTAAAACTTTGAAAAAAGATACCAGTTATGTGGCTAATATGGTCATCTTTTGAAGGATGGCAGGGTAAGCAGCAAGCAGTCAGTCAGAGTTTACACCAGAGGCTCAGATTATAATTCCATTAGTTCCGGTTGTCTGAATTTATGACGTATATCCTTGTACTATTACCCTTGTCAGACTTTATCAGACTGCTTGCATCTCTTGTTGTGATTGATTTATCATTGTCATGACTTACTACATAACTTCACTTTTTTATTGCAAGCTCTAAATCCTCCCCAACTTGCGGACATTCTAAAAGGCGAGAAAAAAAAATATATATTCAAAAGTAAAATATGGTAGGGTTGGTAAGAAAAAAATTAATTTATACGTGCTCAGGGTTACGAAAATCTTCAAATAATTTTTTTTTTTAGGTTTACTTTGATTTAAGAGGAATCCCAGATACCGTGTAAATTTTTAGTCTGGAGATCAAATAAACTTGAAGCAATTTTGATATCGTAGCATTTCAGGATAGAAAGTTTAAAATAATTTTCGTTTCACAAATCATGTTATTTATTAATAAAAAATTTAAAATTTGAACAAGTAGAAGCATATTTTATGAAATTATTATTACGGACAAAAATGAAAATTCCAAAATGGGTTTAAAATTTTTTTTAAATTTTCACGATTCATGTAAAATGCCATTATTTAAGTAAATTCTCAAACTCCCACCCCACATGATTGTTTTATGCGTTGGAATCTGGCTTATCTGGCTTAAAAAAAATATAGTTATACCAATCTGTAGACTAGATTGCTATCAAATAGTTTGAAAATTCAGTGAAGAAGAAAAAAGAACACGTGGTGCATGTAAATCTCCAGCCCTCGTAATTGAAGCAAGCTACAACTGAAAAAAAGGCCCCGAGAGAAAAAAACTCTCGAGTTATATAGAAGAAAGAGAAAAAAAGTAAGGAGAGATGTTAAGGGTAATTAAAGCTGGCGCAGCTAAGGAGATTTAAAAGCTCGTAACTTTTTATGATTTACTCTGGCCTCTTTTATTTAGTTCCTCTGGTTACGGCTCCCGGTAAACTCGCTCGCCGTACTTACCTAATTAACGAGTGTCTCCTTCTATTTACACTTTATTTTTCATCTGGTTGCTCAAGCCTTTTTCACAACCAGACGACTCTCTAATCTTTTGTTAGCTGTTGAAAAAAAATTTTGCTCTGGGTAAAACAAAGATTTTGACATTTTTTTTTTTCAGAGTAAAAAAATGAACTTGTCAGAAATATATAATATAAGATATGAAAATCATAACTAAAAGCATATTCAAATTTCGGAAAAGACAAGCTAAAAGACGTCGTCTGCTCATGAAAAAGCCTTTTATAACTCATTGAAAATTATTCAAACTATTATGCTTGTTATAGTCAATGAATTTACAGATTAATATTATCCTTTGACCCAGAAGTCTATTAAAAAGTTCAAAAAATTTTTTTTATACAATAAGATAGTTACATTTAGTTAGCATACTGCTTATTTAAAAAAAAAAAAAATTGGATAAAATTTTGAAAAATAATAAATTAAATAATTCAAAAGATATGATCTCATACCACTTCACTTCAAACACACTGATGATTATTATTGAAAATTTTAATTAAAAAATATTAAAAATAAGAATATTTCAAAGATTTTTCATCGAAACAAAGTTGATATTTAATTGATATTCATATAATTTTTTTCAGCTAACAATAAAAAAGGTATTAAATGATAAACGAAGTAATCGGTTGAGGTCAGATGATAAAGTTGAAAACATCAATACAAGAAAGGTCAGCTGAGAATAAACGGCAGAGGCACTTTAATTCCGCGCTAAACCATTTATTTAGCTCCCAAAGAAAGCCAAGGAAGTAACAGCAGCAGCTGCGCTCTACCGAAAATAAAACAGCGAGATCAAGAAATATTGAAGCTTTTTCTGTTATGACTCTAGTTGAATTTATATTCCATGTTGAGTTTTTTTTTTTTTTTTTTTTTAGGGAAAGTGAAAAAAAAAATAAGAAGCCATCTGTGGTTGCGCGGTTATCATTCGGAGAAGATGAAGAAACTATTTCAGAAAGTCATATTGGAAAAATTTCTTCTCAATATAGGGACTGGATAGAAAAAAAAAGGTGTAATCAGTTTCACTCAACTCGAATACGGATTGTAAGAGATACGAATAACCACTCAAATTACCGCCCAAGATTATTTCAATATCGCTTAATCAAATCTAATCTTTGTCAATTTTGGTGATCGTCTGCTGCCCAGATTTGCAAGCTCAGTTTTTTGAATATATTTAAATGATAATATTTAACGAGAAACTAATTTATTACCAAATTCTAAAAATAAATATTCTATGAATTTGTTAAACTACCCAATAACTTTGAAAAATTTTTTTTTTACGAAAAACTACCTTCTAAATTTGTTCGGGTAAGAGTACGAAAATCCACTCGAATTGAGTTAAAAATGAGCCACTCTCAGCTTCGAGTTAATTTGAGCTAACCTCACTCTTACAGATTTACCGAGTACAATCTAGATCAGATCTTCTCGTACAACATCAAAAGCAATGATATTTAACTCAGAGACAATTGTAAGATTTGAACTGTAAAATAAAGTCAATTTATATTTTGGACAACGCTAAGGTTATAAGCTTTAGGTTAGTTTATTTATTATGATTATAAAACTTGGTGAGCTGCAAGGACAAGCGTCGCGTCGGTGTTGAATTTAGCGATTTAACCCAAAGTTTGTTGAGCCATGTTTGCGGCTACGCCGAGCTTGCGCGACCGCACGCAAATATTTGCTCAAATTGTACCGTCACGCGTGTTCCAACTCCTCTTTTTTTTTCTCTCTCTCTTTTTTTTTTTTTTTTTTCTAACCGACCTGTCATTGTTCGAGATTGAGTAAACATCCCAAAAAATTGTTAAACATGCTGTCTTCTGAGCGATTGATCAACTTTGGGTTACGATAGTTTGCTGTGCTTCATGTAAAAAATAGAAAAGTCGAATTTTGACTTTGGGATATTGATAATGGTGCTCGATGAAAAAAAAATTTCAGAAAAATCTAGAAAATTAAAAAAAACACCTTAAATCACCAGGAAAATGTAGAATGATTAATTATAAACCTATTAATTTGACGTCATAGATTTTTCAAAAATTCTATCGTCAAATTGGAGACAAATATTCTTACGCTCGTCCTTACGCTTGTGTCTCGTTAATTTAAACCTTTAAATTCTTGGATATTTTTTTTAACTCTTTGAAAATTGACTTCTTTTATATTTTATCGCAAGACACGGAATTATATAAATAAAAGAATTAGTTTTTTTTTTGGGAAGTAAGTTTCGAGATTCACGAGGATATTCTCGGTTGGAACGACTTTAATGAGTTTTAAATTACTTCTGAATCTTCCATTCCCATTTGGATCCTAAGTTTATCAACTTCTCTACAACCTTTTTTTATTCTTCTATCTGTTGGAAAGAAAAAAGAAGAGAAAAAATTTATTACAAATCAGATACGAGTACAAGGGTCGTTAATCTTATCTCGAGTTTAAATTCAGAAATACATAAATTCTCAAGTGATTTTAAGTTGACGACTTAATGATGCTTAAAAAATGACAAAAAACATCAACTCTTATTCTTACTCTTGCGTACTTTTATGATTTATTATTTCATTCCTTCTACAATTGACAGACAAGTAGTGTAGGTTGGGTTTAGTCAGACCTAAAAAATCTTGAATTTACGTCATTACCAAGCTATATAGACGCCGATTATTACTTTTAAGTTTATCAAGCTATGCATGGTTATGGTTATAACTTTATGGGTCAAGTTACAGGCAGCTGTTAAGAACAACGATACAAGTTGTTATAACAACATAACAAGAGCATAAGCTAGCTACTGCACGATAAATCAAGCTTTAGCGTCGTGTAAGCAGTGAAAAACAACGACTGAGCTGATGGAAATTCTTAGCGGTCCAAACGTGTTTAACTCAAACTAAAGCTAGATACAATCGAGTTTTTAACGTTATCAAACTTTCAGACTCGTGTACCTTTTTTTTTTTTTTATTATTAAAGTGAATAAAGCTGCTTTTTACGAACGAGGCTATAGACATTATCGATTTAAAACGTCGCGACTGCCAATTAACATTAATAAGTTTGATTTCCTTCAATTTACCGGATAATAATGTGAATTCGTAGAATTAAAATTAGCAGTTCCATAACTATTTTAATTCAATAAACTTGTAGATAGTATTATTGAGAATAAATGAATAATTTTAACACAACGAGAATAAGTGCATAAAAGTTTTTTTTATCATCGATTTTTCGTAATAAAAATGGTTGGATTGTCCGTCCGAGCGATTAGAGCTGCTTCTTTGAAATACGGCTCTATCACCTTTAACTCATGCTTCTTTATATTTTATTTCTGTTCAACAAAAAACGACAAACATCAATGCACAAATTTCTGGTACTCATAATTATAAAAATTTTTCTTTGTAAAAGTTTTTTTTCTTTACGTAGTTCCTAAAATTTTTAAAAAATTATTTGATTTAAATAATCCTTCATTATGTTGCGTACTAAATCTGCAAACTCGACATGTGTGAAATATACAGTAAAAATTTAAGATTTTTACCAGTATTCTAAAATTCTACAATAAGATTAACTGCTACAGTTAAGTTACAGTACTTATAGTTTAAAAACCAAAAAGCTCAAGTGATAAAATAATAACTGCACAAGGCACTGAACTGAACTCACCTCCCACGTGCGATTTAACTCACTGCGCAGGCGCGTTATTTTTCCCTCCTCTTGCTCGTTTGCGCCGACGCGATTTGCAGTTAAAGTCACCACCCCTCCAATCATACTCATATATATCCTCCTTAAAAAAAAAAAACTAATAAAAAATGAACACACACACAGAAGTAAATTGATACAGTAAGATAAATAGATTCCAGACTTAAATTCGTTGAGCATTCAAGCAGGCAGCGGGTAAAAAATTCAAAGAGCGAGCTGCTAAGGTGAGTTTAATGCTACGCGTACTGATATATTGTTGCACTAATCGCCGAATCATTCTTGAATTTGAGCCTGGGGCCTTATCCAGTAAAATAATCGTTCGCTAAACTCATCAAAATAGCGTACTGCACATGCGCAGTGAACCAATTTTATTTTTTTTAACGAAAATCGATATCGTTACATTCAAATTTCTGAGAAATATGTGCAAATCACCACTTTTAGCGCACGATTAGCGTAAAAACAGAAATTTTTCATTTATATTACGATGCGATGACTAACGATATGTTAACGATTTATATCGTAATGAAAAATATCGTAAATTACATCTTAATTCAGCTATTTGAGTAAGCTATCATATATGTGTGTGTGTGTGTGTGTGTGTGTGTGTATATCATGTATGTATGTATGTATGTATGTATAAATTTATAAAGTTGACGTTGTAAATTATTAAACACAATCAGAAAAACGTCAGCATCGCATTGTCTTATTCTAAGAATTTTATTAAGTCCAAGCTTATTTTTAACCAAAAAAAAAGGTTAAAAAGTAGTAAAGACTTAAAGCTTTGACTTAGTAAAAAATGACAATTATAATTAAGATAAAAAAAGCCTTTTCTTTATGAATAGGTCTTGTTTTTACGTAACCTGACAAAAATCCCATTCTATCAACAGTCGGGGTAGGCTGCGACTACATGGACAGTTTTTTCAGCCAAAATTGAACGGTAATTTGAATTCAAGAAATTATAAACTCTCCAAATTTAATAAGAAAAAATTTTTTCAATGTTGAAAATTAATAAAATATTATTTTAAAGAGTTTCCATAATTTTTCAATACTTATTGTTTTTGTGTGTGGATGAGCAAAATTATCGAGATGAATTATTGCATAATGATGCGGATGAATATTTGGAAAACGATGATCATGATTACACCGCCGGACTCGTTGAAAGAGAAAATTTAATAAATACTTTTTATCATTGATGAAATTAAAAAATTATACTAAAATGATTAAAAAATAGTTTTTAAAAAAATATTTTTTTACTAGTTTTTTCTTTTTTTCTTTTTAGTCTTAGCCTACTTTTTTTTAGTTTATATAAGTTAATCGGAAAATGATAAGAGTATTTTTGTATCAAACTGTCAATCTAGTTATCGTTTAAAATTTTGTTATCATTAAAATTTATATTATTTTTTTTTTACAATAATAATATTTGAAATATTTTTGAGTTTTCAAAAAAAAAAAAAAAAATTGGAGATCATCACGAGGATCATCCCTGAGAGCTTGATTTTAATTTACTTAAAGGTGACTTTAATGATCGTGTGGGGGCATGAATTCAGACCTGGACAACCAGGTCACCGATGACGGGTATACCCGGAGATCATCTCCGAGAACTTATTTCTAGATTTCCTCGAGGTGACTTTGGTGCTCGTCTGAAAGCTCCCAGGCATGAATTTTGACCTAAGCAACCAGGTCGCCGATGACGGGTATACTCGGGCATCATCTTCGAGCAATCGAGTTTTTTAGGTAAAGAATGATGTTGTTGACCAGAGTCACCACGAAGAGAACTTAAGTCAAATTTTTGGAGATGATTCCCGGGTATACCCGTCATCGGCGACCTGGTTGTCCATCTATTTATAGAACTCGTAAACAAACCGCTAAGCGTTTGCTTGTAGTATAAACACACACCCTGTATATCTATATATACATTTCAAATGAGCTAACGATTATCGAAAACGTTACGTTCATTTGAAATTTCGATCGGTAAAGTTACTGGATAAGGCCCCTGCTTCTGTTATAGAATAATATTCTTATTCTACGTGGCTTGGGTAAAGTAAAAGAAGATATGAATATTGTCACTTGAGTTTAACCGAATAACCGTCGGTTTATGTATCTCGAGGCGGATTTTACTACCCCAGGCCGCAATAAAAAAATATAGCCGAGGTCTGATATTGAAAAACACGGTTCTTTGTCTGACTTCAATAAAAATCTGCCTTGGTTTCTATCTCCTTGCGTGGCTAAGATGTGTAATACCAAAGGGAATTTTTTTTTTTTTTTTTTTTTAGTTAATTACTAGTTTGTTAAGCAGTGAAGAAGCATTAACCAGAACTGGTGTAAATAAATAATGTCTAGGTAGGTGTCAGCAGTTATATTAACGAATGTGAAAACACGAGTAAGCCGTAAACTGCTTGCTTGGGGAGAGACGACACCGAGATATTTCCGGTATGGAATTGTGGATGCAAGGGAAGGCGTGAGAAGCATGAGGAAATAAGATAGAGGACATTAAACCGACTTTCAAACTTAACATTATTAATGCCTTTCACGATTTTACTCATACATCATTTACTTGGGTACTTAGACACTTAATTATAGCTGAGATTTACGTTTTTTTTTATTTTTCTTCATTTTTTAATCTTAAATGTATCTTATTAAATAAATACTGAAACGGGGAGTTATATATAAATATGGGAATAAGTCAAAAATTTGGCCTTTTTTTTTACTTTTGTCCATATTTATATCAACAATATCTCTCGTTATTGGGCATTTTTTAAGCAGCAGACTTCGAAGTATCAAGAATTTCGAATAATCGAGGTAGCATGGTATTTAAAAACTCATTTTTTACCTTAGTAGAACTCAAATTTTTTATTACATCTGTTTGTAAACGAATTTTATCAAATTAAGAGTCTGGAAAATAAATTTTAAAATTGACTCTCTGAAGCAACTTTGAAAAATTGAGGTAATTTTAAATGAGTTTATATAGAAAATTCAAGTGTCGAAGTTAAAAATTCGAATTATCAAGGTTTTACTGTGACTTCCAAAAAATTAATTCTAAATTTTTTATTTTTATTTTTGGTGAGTATCGTCCTCAAGAAGTGTATGAAAAAACCTCGAAAGACAAAGAAGAGGTCGCCAAAGTTAAAAGGGTCGTTTCAAATGCGAAAGAGAGCGCAAACACAGCCGAAACCACCTCGATGCACACTTTTCAATCTTTTGGTAATAACAATGCTGCCAATGTACATCGTCATTAAAAGCTAAGCCACGATTAATATCTCGAGCTACACAGAATTATTTTTAATTTTCTATCAATTAAAGCCTATTTTTTTTTCTAAGATGCACTGTACTTTTAAAGTTGGCATTAAGTGCCATTAAGATGATTGATTGTTATTTCAAAAAATAGTACTGCGGAAGCAATAAGATCGAAACCTAGTTCTGTTGCTACAGGTACAGCACACAGAGATACCAAAGTAATTTGGGAGGATAGGATAGCCGATATCGAGCTAAAAGCAATCGGCGTCGTTTACTCCATCGTTTCTCTGTCTTTCTAACTAGGAAACGGTGAACACCAAAAAAAAAAAAAACATTAAACAAATGGACTTATGATAACAACTTTTAACTCAAAATATTTTCCTCAAATTTAATGAAGTAATAAAAATTCTAACTGTACAACAAATTGATTTATAAAAAATTATTCATAAAAAGTAGTATTGTCTCGATATACTTCCAAAGAAATTCACTCAATTTGAAAAATTGCTCCGATAAAAAACCGATTTAATTATTAAAAACTTAATAAAAAAACATAAACCAGGCTTATTTAATCAGCTGGTCTTAAGTGAAAATTATTATGTAGATTATTCCGTTCAGGAGGTGTGTAAGTTTAACTCGACTCACATTTCCGGAGCTTTGAAGTATAATATCGAATGTAATAAGTGTAATAGAAGAATCATCGAATATGAATTACCTCCTAGAAAACGAAAGAGAGTTGAGAATTGGGTAGATAACTCCTTGATAACAATTCCTGACAAACGAGTTTGAAACGACGCGACGACGAGACGTTATACGCTGAAATTGATAAGACCTGAATTTTCATTTCCCGTAATTCCCCTACCTCTAATTGCTTCTCTGAATTCTTGATTGCAACCTACCTAGCCCGCGCGCCCGTTTGTGAATCTCGTTTCAAACGCCCTGAGACAAACCCAATAATTATCATTTCGCCTCTTTCTTTTTATATGATAATCTACATAAACTTGTATTTACTACTACTTAAAAATGGAAATAAAAAAACAAAGGTTCATACAAAAGAACCAAGGCCCCGAGCTTTTTAATTTTCCCTTCCAGCCGTTAAAAGAAGGATGCGCGCCCGAAAGAGGAAATAAGAAGAAACCAGCACAAAGAACCGGAAGCCGGGATAAATACAGAGTCGAGGCTGGGATTTTTCCACCTTTAATTTGAGGAGATGCGAGAGGATTTTAAAAAAAAAGTAAATTGTTGGTTGCTTTGGTAGAGCAAGCTAACGTAACTCGAGGTAAGAGAGCAAACTTTGGCTATTAATTCACAGTCACGGGCTCTGACTGGCCGGCTGACTTATGACTTACACTCCGGACCGGTAATTGAAAGTCACCGAATTTGTGAATCTAAATTCCTGAGCAAAGCTGCGGATTATTTATGACTCGTCTTCGAAAAATCAATATTTTGATTATGCTTGTGGTACATTCAGACATACTTTAAGTGTAAAGGAATCGTATAAACAACTACAAACATTGTCTTATTTAATAAATGACCTTGAGTATACTGTCTAAAAAGCCTATTAAATTTATTATACTGATCAAATAAAGTAGTTAATATCTTCTAGTGAAAAAGTGATTTTTATTAATTAATTTCTTTTTTTTTTTGGATTAAATGATCTATGACATAAAAAAATGAGATTAAAAATTTCCGAGTTAATAAAAAGAAGGTTTTGGAAAGAACTGGAAGCACTTTAGTACGAAACCGAGCAGGTACAACGAAATCTCTGAAAAAAATTTTAAGCTTGAATAATACTTTTCGGGATGAGCTTTGCGGCTACTCAACTGACTGAGAAGAATGAAGAGAATCGATTAAAACTTCTTACTAAAGATAGATTTAAAATGTCTTTGACCTCACCCACTTAATTTTAGATCAATATTTTATAAATTCGTTTATTTTTGAAATAGTCAAGATCTCAAATATAGTAGCTGTGAGTATCAAAATTCGAATTTTCAGATGGAAAAATTGAAAATCTTCTGGACAAGCTTTATTTTCATAAAAATAAAACATAAGCCCACAGTTGATTTTGTCTGGCCACAAAAGAGTAACGTCCTTGAAAAATGTAAAACCATAAACCGAGAAAATGAAGATAGAATCGTAAGTAAGCCGTACAATCCAATTTGAAAACAGCATAGAAAGAATCGCCAAGTAGCAGCGCCTGGGTTATACTTTTAAAAACCCAGCATCACTAAATTTCAAGCCGTGAAATTTTAATCTGAAATACCTCGGAGAAAATTGCCTGCCTCGGTCCTAATTCACAAACGCTTAGCCGTGGTAAAGTGAAAAATGTAAGAGAGAGAGAGAGAGAGAGAAAGAATAGTTATAGCGTATTTAAAAAGGCAATTTCGGGAGAGACAAGCCGAGCCGGATCAATGCACAATAATACTGCTGCGGTTATAGCATACACGTGGAAGAGAAATAAAAAAAAACCACGTAGTATATACGAAACGTACCCACGGAAGCGTTAAATTGTCGTACACGTGTATGTACGTAGAATGACAAAACTCTAAAACCTGATCCTGAAAAAAATGAATAAAATTGGCCAATCGAAGAACTATGTCACGCTTATTTATTCCTATGGATCTACCAGGACCATCAAAGTTTTAGTATTATTTGTTTTCATCAAAAGTAGTGAAACTGTTTCAAACTTAATTTAAGTTAGACTGAGAAATGATAAAACAGTGTTACTAATTTTAAAAGAATTTTAGTCTGAATAAAGTATTTAAGAATCTTGGAACGAGTAGTATTAAGTAAATATAGTCAGACGTAAGTGTTTTAAAGATGATTTTAATGAATCGAAGAGATAGCTCAGAAGTGGGATGAGAAAAGTTGGTATGATCAAAACTAAATTAATTAAAGTGTAGAAGGCGAGACAGCTGACAGCGATAAGTTCGGCTGATAAAGTATCGCGGCCGAAGCTAAGTTTAACCCTCCTCGCTCTTCGTTATCAATCACTCTTCTCGAGTGCGTTTTACAATCTAACATCCATTTTCTTTAATTTACCTGGATATATTTTTATTTTCAATAATCATAACTTTTCCGTCAAGTGTCTCAAGTTCATGTAGATAATCAAAAGATTTCAAAGCAGACTCATTGAATTTATTCATTAAGTGGTAGATTGATTGATTTAATATAGTATCGAGTTGATTACCCGCAATCTCATTTTTGCTCTCAATTGAGGAAGAAGAAGAAAATGAAAGAAAGAAAATAAGAGAAAGAGAGGTTTGAACATCTCTCGTAAAACACTTGAGTAAACTTAAAGCATCATCCTTTTATTCCTCTTGGGCCGCTTGGGCCGCTTGGGCTGCAGTCTTTTTATATCTCCTTCTTCTTCGTTTTCTGCCCTTTTCTCTCCTTCCTATCTACGCTTTAACCAATAAAAACTCAAGCTTTTAATTACTTGAGAATTTATCATATAAAGTTAAATTTAATAGGTGTTAACCTAACCATATGAAATACAAAAAGAATAAAAATAGGGTCGTACTTAATAGTTATAGCCACAGCTCAAAGTGATAACCGCTCTGGGCTTTTTTAAATACGTAGAGTGTATATCTATATAGAGTGACGAGTTTTTAAAGAGGCCGGAAATTATGGTTGAGTTTGCCCTGGAGGGCATCATTATATGCCTACAATCTAACCACCAGTTTATTATTATTATTATTTCATTCGCTTGAAAATATACATATATATATAACTTTTTTAAATTCAATTACGATTGGAAGAATGACGTGGCAGGAGATTGTTCATTATTCGTGAGTAAAGTTGAGAATGACGAAATATTACTTTGGCCGTACAGTTAACGCGTAAATTGTAAGTTAACGTCTTCGGTTAACTCACGACTCTAGCGTCATTATAAATTAGCTATTACCAATACCAGAGCTTCAGACACAGAGAAAAAATTTGAAAGGATTTCAAAGACAGAAAATCGTGACAATTAGTCAAGGAAGAAAGTAGGTAAATCGATGTATTCGCTTATTTAAATCCAAGGTGCAGTGACTTGGGGGAGTGACGGCTCGTGATTATCCCAAACGAGGGTTAATCGATCGTAAAGTTAGTTACCGGTGGCCCGCCTGAATTCAATTTTCACACCACCGGATCTGACTGATGATTATGAGCAACTAAGTTATTCGAACTATACAAGTAGAATCAGTATCGGTACGCTATTTTGAGTTTCACTTCGTCTTCATCTTCTTCTTACCTCTCGTATCGTAGTACCTTTTTTTTTTTTTTAATGAAAAGCTGTTTATATTATTTTGCATCTCAGAATTAATTGAGTAAATAAATAATTATTTAGAGATAAGTAAAAATATGCATAAATACAAATTTGATTGATCATTTGACAATAAGTTTGTTTAGCATTCGTGTAACACAGATTTTTAATTCAAAACAGAGTTAATTAATAATTCACAGCCTGTGGTTGAATAAAAATAAATCCAAACAGCAGACGGAAGTAAACAAGAATGAACTTTGGCTATATATTTCGGTGGTCGTCGCGGTTCATCCAGCAACGTCCGGCAACATCCACGGCTAGTATCGATCCGGGGAAGGCTTCAATTTACAGCTGAGCTTAATCCTTGCTCCCACTAAAATAAACTTGCTTGCTCCTCTTTTCTCTTTCGGCCATTAATTTTTCTGTTTTACCGATACTCTTTTTTTACTAAACAGAAGTTTGATCATTGAATTGGCTTAAGGTTAAAACAATAAACTAATTAACCAGACCAAAGACTCTGGTATCGGGAACCAAGCAATCAAACGAAATCGAAAGCTCGAAAGCTTTTTATAAAAATCCGTGAATATATATAAAAGAGAGGAATCAGGGTAAGCCAGGAGCTTAGCTGTTAAATAGCAGCCAAAGCGTAAATTTCATCCAGCAGCCGGCAGCTAATCCCAACGAATTAGCATCTCCCTTATCTTAACTGTTCACTCTGCGTCTCTTGGTTTAACTTGAGTCGTTCAGTTATTGATTTTTTATTATTAACTCGATGACACACTTCACTCTGTCAATCGATAAATGCTCGATTAATTTTTTAAGCTTCCAATTAAACCGTCTACCTGTATTTATAGTTATCGACGGTCCCAGAAATTTGGAGATTTTAAATGACCAATGAGGAGCTGAAATGATTTAAAAATCTTATCTTTTGGGTAATAATTTATCAAGATTCCTGATTAAAAAAAAAATTTTTTATTCATTTAAATTCCTAATTGGTCATTTGAAGTCTCCAAATTTTCGGCTAAGGTTTTTCTTCGCTGGGACCATCGATATACCGACTCAGCCAAATGCAGATGAAATATTTAGTGAATAACGTTGAAACAGGTAAACAGTACGGTCTTCGATTAATTAATTAATTTATTATTGGGGTGGATAAAAAAAAATGATTGAAGCATTAGGTATTCTCAACAGGATGTCCAGCGTGGAGTGGACCGCCGCGAATAGTCGTCGGTAGAGTTTGCGGCTAGCCACCTTGACCACCGAACCAAACCACTTTCGACAAACGTCGCTACCGCTTTAGTCTACCGACGTAACGTCTTCTTCTTTTAATTCAAACTTAACTATTTAACGACGATCCAAACTTATTATGTTGATAGATTGTGTCTCGACCTGACTTGTTGTTCTTCTTCTTTGAGATGTATATTCCAAAGTTTTTTCAGGGGACTTCAAAATAAACAATAAATTCAAATTTTTGACGTTTTTATGAATAACTTTTGGAATGTTTTAACAATAATAGTAATAATTTTTTTTTTTTTTTTTTTTTTTTTTTTTCAATAGAATAAAGCAATCAGTATAAATTAATAGAATAGAAATTTTTTATCAATAGAACATCAATAGAATAGTAAAAAAAATTTTACCAATAAAATGAAGAATTTTATCAATAGAATAAAAAAAATTTTTTTTTATGAATAGAATTTAAAAATGCATGATTTTCAAACAGTATTAAATTTATCAAAATACCATTTATTTATATAATTTTATAAAAAACAAACTCAAAGCAATAAAAAAAAAAAGTAAAGTTTCAAATTATTCAAGCAGGGTAGCAATTAACCATATTTTTTAAAATTTTCCCTATCAACCAAATTTTTATCAGTCTGATTAAATTCAATGTCATCCAAGAATCAATATTATTACTTACATCGAAAAAACGTCATACCAACTCGCCTGATTAACAATAGAATTTTATTCAAAAGAGAAACCAGAAATTATTAATTCCACGCAGAAGCAGGGAAAAAAGGTTAAATTCAAATACCCCCAAGAAAAAAAAGCAAACAGACAACCAAAGTTTAAAATTCAAGCACGGACCTTGGGGGATTTCCACCACACTCGTTTTTTTCTTTTTTTTTAGCGAGGTGCGTTTCCGCGATTACACAAAAGTTTTTAAGAGCGATTCAACGCTTTGATTTTCCAAGTTTATATAAAGTAACTGTCGAATACCAACAAAACTTAAAGATTTTTTACAGAATTAAACAACAGTAATCTTGTTCATACATTCATGTTGTCATTTATTTCTTTTATTTTTATTTTTATTTATTTATTTTTTTTTGCATTTTAAATTTCGTAAAGTCCAGCAGTTATGGAAACGAGGTTGAAAATTTAAACTCGGACAAAAAATTATAATGCAACTTTAGCAAATTTAAAAACGTTTTTTTATTTTAATTCTTAATTTTTAATTTAACATGTTAAACACTGCAGGTAGTTTATTCCATTTAAATTTTGACAGTGTATTTCTTTTTTGCCAACTTGGCGTATCTACTGCGCTGACATGGTTAATATTTTTTTAGCTACTAAAGTTGCATAAGAAAAGTATTGGAAAGAGTATTTCGACACGAAGTAAAAGAAGCAAAAACTTTTCGAATGCGTCACTGCGACCACAAAATTTCAACTTTTGGTTTTATCTTTTTTCGTTATTCGTTATTTTATAGCTTTTCATCAATATTTCTTCCTATCGACTTTCTTTTTTTTTTTTTCTTTAGACTTACCAATGCTAGTTTGAATGACCGACTTTTTAACAATATTATTTTTATGATTATTTAAATGTAGACACCGATGTAGTACTGGATTAGCATAGATCAGAGGTCATTGGACAACTAAAACTAGAAGCTAAAAAAAAAGTAAAAATCCTTTTTTCATTTATATTTTTATGATTTATCCATTTTCAATGTTACAAGGTAACTGGTTTTGATTCAAATTAAAAAAAATTATCGTTTAAAATATATTATTTCTTGCTATTAGATTAAAATCATTCCTTTTTTAGGTACTATACAAGCATACCACTGAAAAACAGAATCTAAAGTAAAATTTTAAATGTAAAAAGTGAATCAAAGGTAAAAAAGTAGTATTTAATAGTTTTGGAATCGTAAGGAAATAGACAGTCAAAGAAGCAAAAAGTTTGATTCGGTGCGCGAGTCAAAGTCAAAGTTCGAAATTCGAGCGGTGTGCAAGTGGCAGCTGCAGTCTCTAATAACTACCTTCTATCCGCCCTGTACTTTTAAGCTGTACAGTGGATTTTGAATTTTGAATTTTTCGTTTCGATAGTATCGATTGACTGAAAAAAAGTTTAACCCAAAATTGTTACAAGTGACGGGTACTTACGTTGACTATAATGCAGAAGCAACATGACCTTATTGCTACCAATATGTTGATTCAACAAAGCAGCGAATGAATATTTCTTCTTCATACCAGCCACGAATAAAATAGTGACTTCCGTTAATTCATTATTATCATTTTTTTTTTCTGTTAACTTGTGTATTTTCGTTTTTCGTCACCAGTACATAAAAAACGAACTTTACGCACTCGGGTCAAAAATATATATTTCGAAACTGGTGCGCATTATTTGAATTTTATTAATGTAAGATCCAGTAGATACGAATAATTTCTTGAACGAACCATTTAACCATTTAACACATTGATTTTAACATTTATAAATTTATTTTTTGAAGGACTTTAGGCGTGGAGGCCGATTCTAGTAAGTCTCACTGGATATTATTAAAATAAAAATAAGCAGTTAGCCAGTTTAATTGATGGGACGAGACGCGGACGACGTTAAAGACTCATCAACATCGATTTATGGTTTAGCGCGGCTGGATTAATGATCTTACGCTAGTTGACGGGGCTAAATCGGGCCGAAAGCAGATTTACGAATTTCCAATCGAGTTTGCTTGAATTTTGAGGTTAGGGAACCAATGATCGTCATGCCTTAAATTCGTTACTCAATCGATAAATAAATCACCCGAGCTTCATCTACTAGTGCATCTAACTTTTATTTGACTTTATCTGAACTTGCCTTTTTGAGGTTAAGTCGGTAACGATAATTTTATGTTAATGACTGCTGGGCTTAATTAACACACTTTTAATAAATGCAAATCAATATTTATGAGAATTTTCTGTTTTTCCGATCAGATTAAAATTTCCTGCCTGCTGATGCAGCAACTTTTAATTATCATACTTTTAATTACTGGCATGATGGATAAAATTATTCATGGATGACAGTCGTGAAATTGAAAAAAAACACGGTTTTTCTTAGCCAAAAGAGAGATGACAACCGACTCAATGTTATATTAAACAATCAAATTAGTCGATTAAAATCCCTTTGTATAATGATGAACGATGATCGAATGTCCTCGATTTATAATCGATGTGATTGGTCGAGAACATTTAATTCAAAATTTGAATTTGAAATGTTGAATACTTTGTTTTTAAAAATTTATTGCAATTATTTTTTGAATAACTGAATATATTGTTTATTTAAAATAGAAAAAATTTCTGTGTAAAATGATAAAATGATTGAGACAATGATTCAAGGCTGAACGATCAAAGGTGGGACAAAAGATTTATTAACAAGCAAGTTTGTTCACTACGGCTGTTAGTCCCAGGTGGTACGCTGCTTCACCAGCAAACTTTTGGCAGCACCGGCTGTTTATATTTACACCTGAAGCGTGACTTTGAAGCGATTAAGAAGAACTTTTTAATGTTTTATGAGTCATCGGATATCTTTTAATTGAATTAATCATCAGCAGGATCCACTCCCTTAATTAAAGCTGATAAGTATGGAAGGGCACGCGAATTTTTTAGGCTGAGTAATTCTTATTCAAAGTTAAACTAAAAAAAAAGTCTGATAATAAAAATGGAAAAACATGAAAGATCTTTAATCTTTTCTTTCAATTAGGTGGCTCAATTTATTATCTTAAAAATATTATTTATTTATTATTTATAAAATTTGATTTGGTTGGTTTTTGTTTACCCTCGCGTTGGAGTTACCGAGATCAGGCTGACTCTCGGTTTATTTACTTTGGCTGCGATATCCACACTCTTATTTTTGTTTTGTTTTTCATTTTCTGTTTCCAGGAAAAACATATATTTATTATTTACAAATGGGTCAAGCTTTTGGAAAAATAAGTACAGACGAAATTAGACAGGAAATAAACAAGTGAGAGACACATCTGGAGTCTGTGTTTAGTTTGTTAAAATACTTTTTTTTCAACAATCAATAAAACTCGAGACTTGTGAATTTTTACTTATTTATAAATTTCAATTTTACACTCTAACTTGTCAAAGTTTTTTGAAACGAATGTTCTCATACATATTGAAGCAGAATTATTTTATTTCCAGCTCGGGCCCTAATTTATCGCAGTGTCTGCCAGGAATTTCATTCTTTCCCCCTTTTTTTATCTGCAATTACACGAGAATGAGTTCATTGTAAAAACCCTAATTCACCCCGTTTTTGTTTTTTTGAAAAGCGTGATTATGAAAGAATTTTTTTCCATCCAACTCGTTATTATTTATTTATTTTTTCAAAAAAATTCTTAAATTTTGTCCACCAAAGTTGAACGTACTTTTTTTCCAGCAGTGGGTTTAAGTCAAGATAAGAAGATAAGATAATGAAAAAAAAAAAAGAAGATAATTAATTAAACAGCTCGGAGAGTTATCGCTCTCGAGCCTACGGTTAACAGTCTAGACGCGGGCTTCCGGAATTTAATCTCAAGGTCCTGCTTTGTCACTTTGAGTTATTATTCTCGTCATACCAACGTGAATCAACAATTAAATTGTTTGACTTTTTAATTGTGAATTTTAGTGTAAATTTATTCAGAATAACAAAAAACACAATTTTAATTATTGATTTTGATCTTGACTTATTCATTTTGCGGAAAACAATTTTTTGGTCAAATTTTATTTTCTTATATCCTATTGAATAGTTATGTAGTTTTTTAATACTTAAATAAATTGATTTATTGAAAGTAAAAATCAATAGTTTTATATTGAAGTGATCGATGAATATTCATTAAAAATTAGTTAGCCATTGCAAAATTTTTTTTTTTAAATGAGTAAGTGAATTGAAAGAGAAAGAAAAAGATATTGAAGCATCTTACTCGGCAACTTATTTTCTGCGGTGAAGTAACAAAGTTGAAGTTATTAAAATAAGTTCAATAGGCTGAAAGAGTTTGTAATCTTTGAGAGCCGCTAGAGTTGCTTACTTGGCTTGTATATGTATATGAACACTATTCGTGCTCTGGCTGGAAAAGTTTACCAATTTTCGTTCTCAAAACTACCCTAACCTCTCAAGAGTTTTACCAACCCACAACTTGGTGAACAGCATCAAGCTAATTTTCGAATTTTATTTTTCATACATATTCTATTCTTCTCCTACAAATTGTTTGTAAGACAAAAATGAGTATTGATTACTTTCATTGTTACTTTGTTAGGAGTGATTTATTATCTTAATTGTTTTTTATCAATTGACGTTTCGAAAGCATGCTTTGAATGAGAAAATAGTCTCCATGGGGAAAGCCAATTTTTATTTATGACCTCAGGCTGGGCGATCTAACGAAGCTATTACGAGGGTAGTAAGACCTCGTTTATAAAACATACCTTCATTATACCCGGGCACCGTTGAATATTTAAATGGTTTTGGCGCCTCCAAACTCCCGCAACCACCGACACCACCGGGCTATTAAGCTTGCTTGCTCTGATTTACCGTGACTGTCTTTCGAAATTAACCAAAAATAACTTGAGTGACCTACATAGTCTATGCTGATGACGACTAACAAGTAGTGTCAACCTGGATATAGTCAGGCAAACATTTTTACTTTGTTTTATTACTGAGGAATCGTAGATAATTATTTAGATATTAATCCTCTAGTGATAACTTATGAGTAGGCTCACTTATATTGATTAATTTTTAAGTGGTCAGCTAGGGCCCAAGTATGATCAAAGAATGCTTTTTTATCATTATACATTTTAATAATATTAAATCAAGCAAAAATTAACAAAATTACTCACTTACATCATCTATCAAGTAGCAAGGATCCAGGTATGGTCAGACAGTCACTTTAAGTGTTTACTATTTGCTACGATTTTTTATTTGTCGACAGCTGGAGATCAATCGAATATTCCGATTAAAAAGAATGTTTATAGAATTAAAAAATGATAACGATTTTTAATTTAACCAGTCTGAGGTTTGCAATCAGTCATCGAGATATTGGTGCGGTTTGTACAGAGGCGAATAGGTGAGTAAACAATACTTCGCTTCTCGGCTTATGGATGGCGACACGGAAATTGAGATTCTAATTTGTAACGGTCCCGTCTTGACTGCTAACCTAAGCTAATCACTTTGGCACAGGAAGTTGATTACTCAAAAGCTGCACTAACCGCTAATACATTATAATTTGAATCAGTTTAAAATTGACCGGAGAAAATAAAAGTCTAATAATAATTTGTGGTGTGAAATTGTCGAATCAGTAGCTGTAAAATGCAAATGGCACGGCTTTATTACAGTTGTCTCTGGAGTCAATCTCGATGGTAATTAAGCATCTGCATTTACTCAAACTCCATTGAAAGCCGGTTTCTTTGATTTTCTGACTGTAACTTCTCTTCACACAATTCTTAAGAAAATGGAAATTTTTTTTTTTTTTTTTAGAATTTTACTAGATCTTACTGCTGAGGAAAAGCAGGGTTAGTGTTGCTCTCAACGATATCTCACTTACGGATCGAGATAATTATTGACTCGCACCTCGCACATTACCATGCAATTAGTAAATCCTCGTGTAAATGACAAGAAAAAAGGAAGCTTTTATTATCAGACTAATTGTACAAAATAATTTTTTACTTTTACATTTTTATGCACCGTGGTTCGTGCGCTACTATCAGCTTTCGAAATCGCGACAGATTAGAATCTTCGTGAGTAGCTGTTGCTCTTCTCTGATTTCAAGATGGATAAACAAGCAGCTGTTGTGTCAATGAACTTTTGTCTTCTCAAAATTCAATATAAGATCATAAAATTAAATAAATTTATACTCATCTGTCTCTCTTGCGTATAATTTTGGATGAAAGCAATCAAAAATTATTATTTTTCTTTATTACATTACAAAGCCTTAGCCATCACCAAAAATGTGCACGTCGATATTATTAAAACTTCGAGAAATATGAAATTAAAATGAAATGTTGAAATAATAAAAAGGTAAAGTAAAGTTGGAAGAGGCTGGTAAAATAACGGAAGACAGTTTGCTAAGCTGAAAACCAGAAGAGAGATGAGAAGGAAAGACGCAAATGGAAAAATAAAGTATTCATAAACGCGTCGTCCTTGTAGAGGACAAATACAAGCTGACGGAATTCAAAGTGTAAACACATCATCGCGTCTACTTGTTCAAAGCGTGTTTGCACCATTCATACAACATCTCTCTCTTCGTACTGCTTGAACTTGAGCAAACTCAATTTGACTTCTTTTTTAATTCAAACTATTCCGAAACAAAGGCGTTGTATACCAGAGCTGAAGAATTAAAAATAATCCAGGCTGACCGTAAGTTTGAATAAATAAATTTTTGGCCTTCGGCAACGAAATTTCACGCAACTTCAGCCAGTACAGAATTTTTTTTTTTCTACTGGTATAATCTAATGGTAGATTCAGCTTGAGGGCTTGATGCAGCTGCATCCATTCAATTTTTTCCAATTCGATTGCATTTTTTAACTCTAATACTCTATTAAATCGGAATTTTTTCTTTTTTAGTTAAGGCAATCTAAAAAAATCGATGCTTCAAAAAGTTTTTTATTTTGTTAAAAAAGGAAAAATTAAAAAAAAAAAAAAGCTTTATTCAACTTGCAAATGCGTCACCTGAGCGTAAAATATTTTTTGAAGGAGACGCATGTAAGCAACGATTTGTAATAAATAAAAAAGTAGCAGTAAGTAGGTAGAGCCTTTCTTAATTGCGCTTCTTACTTAAGTTACTTAAAAGACGCTCCAGTAAACTCGATTAGCTGCACGGTGGTTAATTATTAACCGCTTTGAGCTTTTGCTGCTGCTGTCGGTTCTTAATTCATAACTACACAACTCAAGTAAAACACCAACTTGTCTTTTTTATTTCCATCAATATGTACTTAATAATTGGCTAGAGGTTATTGAAATGACTAATTTATTACAATTTGTAAAAATACAATACATAAACGAAGCTTAAAAAATTAATTTTTTTTTTCATACACTCACTTAAAATTAGTTTGAGACTTGTTCCAAACAGAAAAACAATTAATTAATCAATCAAATAAAAGAAAGTTGCTAAATAAGTAATAAAAAATAAATATAAATAATCAAAGAAAAAACTTGCACTCAAGTTGGAGAAAAAGCAAAGTTTAAGGAAAAACAAGAATGTTGATTAGTCACTCAAGTCAGGATGTGCATGTCGAGGGACGATAAGACTATTCAAATTAAGTACTGCTTAACTTGTAAATCAGCAACACTCTTTCCCTTTTTTACCCAGAACCAAGATTACTCAAGCCACTTAATTCTATTTTGTCAAGTTAATCAAAACTTTAAAAAACAAGGATCGGCTGCTCAAAATAATGAATTTAACAGAAGGACAACTTAATAGTAAAATACTGTTGGTTGCAGAAAAAAAAACCATTAGGGCTCATGTAGTGTTGAATAATCACCACCAGACCGAAGAAAAACTCTGAGAGTTTAACCAAGCATCGGAGTTTTAATGGCTTATGCGTAAACTTGCACCTCAAAACTTGCTGCCTCAATTACTTTTAATTCAACGATCAAACAACCTTTTTTTTTTTTTTTTAAATCATACTGTTTAATTATCGATACGATTTAAAAAAAATGTCAGGTACTTTAAATACTAATGCTATCTTGGGGAAAAGTCTCAATTCAATCTTGCGACGATAAGTATGGTTAGATGTTGATATTTATGGATTGTCAAGTCTATATGATTTCTTTATAAATTATTGTATCCTTAAGTTGTTAAGATAATAACTTAATCAAAAACTTTTACACTGAAATATGACTAATTTCAATCCCGTCTCACTTATCTCAAACAAATATTTTAATATTAGATAAATTGAAGTATTTTAAATAAACTAGAATTTTCTTATGAACTTTCAACACATTTGAATGGAAAATAGGAAAAAAGTTAATTTGACTTTTACATCGAATGCTGACAGCTGTGTAGTACATGAAACCAAACCAATAAATTTATGATCTCTGCTAGCCAACTCATACGTGCTTCAATTCAGGGCTCAGAAATGAAAAAAATTCAGATTTGACTCTGCAGATGTTTTTCAATATTAAAATAATAAAAAATACCAGATTAATTTAATAGAAATTTCGATGATAACCCTACACAAAAACTTGACGGTTAATTTAAAGTTTCTTGCTTCTTCTGAGCACTCATTTTATGTTTTAAGCTCGATTTATCGCTTGCTATACAGTTTTAAATCCTTGGTCGACGCTCTTTGTCATCCCAGTTTTCACGCTGAATTTATATTTTTGACGGAATCCAGGTTTGAATGATGATCGACGTCGACGGACTTTTCAGTATACCTTTCATTGAAAAAGATTCTCAAATGGAAGTTTTGGCTACCTTTATGCGGGCTTACCATGCTATTGATTTTTTTCAGTTTAAAATGCTCAAAATATCACTTTTTTATTCGTACCTTTTTTTTTTTTTCTTTTTTTAGTCACCGAAATTCGTATTTCTAAGCGGCAAATGTATTTTATAAGCAGAAAAAATATTTGCTTTTTGAACGCGCACCGTTAAGCTGTTTGCAAATAAATATGAAAAAATAAATAAAAACTTCAAAAAAAAGGGAATTGAAACTAGTAATTAGATCTACGATGAAAAAAAAAGTCTACTTGAAATGGTTTTATCGCACTCGAAGAAACACAATGAATAACGAATTACCGAAAGCACAGATATTCAAGCTGTGACCGAAACTTGTCTTTCCGCTTGAATTTCCAAGACTTCCTCAAACAACGAGCTGCACTGTTCAACCTTATTTAATCCCTCTTTTTTTTCAAGTTTTTTTCTGCAGATCTCGAGTCGAAAATTTAAGGCTGTGTAAAAGATGACGAAGAAAAAAGGCCGTGAAGAAGGCTGAAAAATAATGGTTCTTATTGTCTGAGTGAATAAAAAGTTCGAGATATCTCAAGAGCAGCGACATTTTATTTTTATCCTTGCAGACAGGCGAGCTTCTTTTGTTTACTTCTACAACCACAAATGACGTATTTTTTCTCTCTTCCCGCGATTGATTTACCAGCAGAATATTGGTTTTTTTTTTTTTTTTTAATTTCAATTTTCCATGCTTCTATAACATTTTAAGTCATTCGATTCCAATTGAATGAATGTAAAAACAAAAGTCAGTAGCAGATCTAGAGATTAGGTCAGACTCTGGGTAAAAAAAAAAATCTCGTGGTATCGATGGTGTATACACCACTGATACTTGCATCTATAGATGCATCAGTCGTAGCCTGCACAGCTGCTTCAACGACGTTAATCGAGTCACGCTCGAACGACTCCGACGAATTATTGACTTCTTTCACTTCTGATCGAGTACAGACTTTTTTTTTCGACTTTGCCTGATAGCTCGATACTATGGTAGGCGATGGTCGGAAATGATTTTTTGACCGAGGACAACCAGGGTGATTTGGACTTGTCATTTGCCTGGTGCAAAAAAAACACGACGCGACTAAAATTGTTTTGGTAGAAGCCTCAGTTAATTCTGCTCTATCGCCTCTAACTCTCGCTACTCCAAAGTTTCATTTAACTTTCATCTTCGTACTGCACAGATTTTTTTTTCATTATTTTTTTCAATAAATTATGTACTATGTATGAACAATGATTTCTCGTTTGTTTACTTGTTTT
This sequence comes from Encarsia formosa, assembly GCA_038277355.1. Taxonomy (NCBI): domain Eukaryota; kingdom Metazoa; phylum Arthropoda; class Insecta; order Hymenoptera; family Aphelinidae; genus Encarsia; species Encarsia formosa. The sequence goes on from CM076184.1 coordinate 790,598, forward strand.
ACTGCTTTAAAAATTGCACGATAAAATAAATAAATAAGAATAATTCTCAAATACAATGGTGATATAATCCTCCAGTGCTGAAGCTGTAAACACTGTGCACGCGAGCTTAACCCAAACAACAAAACGTTCCTATTATTTAATAACAAAGGTGTGAAATTTTTTTTAATAATAAAAAAAATATTAATACAAGCTCTACGGTTTTATGTAATAACAGTTATTAACTTATTAGTTTGGCAGCATGCAAAAATTTTTCGTTTTATTTATTTAAAAAATAGTTAAAGTTCTAAAAAATGAGGATAAAGGTGAATAAATAAGACTGCAGCATGTTTCCAGCCTGAAAGAGAAGAGGCGGGTTGTAATTTCCGGCCTTTCGTCTGGGAACCCTAATGAAAAATTTTCATTTACAAGGCAGACCGGACTGAACTCACCCGAGCAGACACTGTAATGCGGCTGCCGAACCCGCGAAGTCGGGCCGAATTCGGCTTCCGAACTCGGTACGAATTCGGTTGGGACGCGGCTGGGGTTTCGGCCCGAGCGCGCACTAGTGCATCTAGCCGAAGTTGCGGTATAAAGATGATTCCTACTAGAGGTTATAAGTCCAGTGTGGTCAGGATGGACACATAGTGCTCCAGGAAATAGCTTCCCCAAGACGTTTTGACTTCAAGAGAATGGACTTCCTGGAGCACTTGGTGATAAGTATCCCCGAAGATGATTTCTCCAGTAAGTTTCGACTCCAGAAGGGTCAGGGTAGACACCTCGAGCATCTGGTGATAGTTAGGCCTTGGAGATGATTTCCTCGGGAAGTTTTGACTCCGCAAGGGTCAGGGTGGACATCTGGTGCACTTGGTGGTAGTTACGCCTTGGAGATGATTTCCCCAGGAAGTTTTGACCCCGGAAGGGTCAGGGTGGACACCTGGTGCACTTGGTGATAGTTACGCCTTGGAGATGATTTCCCCAGGAAATTTTGACTCTGGAAGGGTCAGGGTGGACACCTGGTGCACTTGGTAATAGTTACGCCATGGAGGTCCACCCTTCCGGAGTCAAAACTTCCTAGGGAAATCATCTCCAAGGCGTAACTATCACCAAGTGTACCGGCTGTCCACCCTGACTCTTCCGGACTCCAAACTTCCTGGGGAAATCATCTCCAAGGCGTAACTATCACCAAGTGCACCAGATTTCCACCCTGACCTTTCCAGAGTAAAACTTCCCGAGGAAATCATCTCCAAGGCGTAACTATCACCAAGTGCACCAGATGTCCACTAGACTGTTCGTGAGTTCCCGAATTGAATTTTCGACTGATTCCACCCCCGCAAATGTTTATTTAGAGCATAAAAATAACTTTCCCCACAAAAAAAAAAATTTTTCCCCAATTTAAACCGTGCCTCTCGAGCCTTGAAAGTATTTAAAAACAGTTTAAAAGTTAAAAAAAAACAACACTTGCAAAACAGCCGCAATGAAAACTATTACACGGTGACTCCTACTTATTTTATATCGTTCGAAAGATATTGAAAAAAGGAAGCTTTCTGCGAAAACCGGAGATTTTTATCTTCAAAATTGTTCCCACGCGATACAAAAAACCAAACTTTTTACGGCTTTTTTTGCATTATTTTATAAATTTTTTATCTTTAACCCTAAAATTTGACTATTTAAAGTCATTTTTGAGTAAAAACTCCCTACAAATTATAACTTTGTTTTTTCTTAAAGTTTTCAAAAACATTTTACTTTTTGAGCATAACCTCGATATGTAGGTCTTAGGCTTGGATAATCGAAAATCTTTTACTTTATTTACAGTAAAAATCTGCTTTTGAAGCTCTTTAGTGACCACTAAATTTTTTTTACACATTTTTGAATTGCATCAAATTAAAGTTTGATTAAAGAGCTTTCCAACGATATATAATTTTATGCATAAATTGTTATTAGAAGTGAAGTTATGTATATTTGAATAAAAAAAAAGTGGTTTTTTCTATTAATCTAAAAATCCTTTTATTGTACCAAACACGTTTTCTTTATCCAAACCTTCATAACCAGAAGTAAAAAAAAATTATGGATTTATTTTAAGTTTAATATCAAAAAGGTCTATCTATAAAAGAGAGCTAGCGCCATTTTGTAAGATTTATTCGTGAGCTAATTGGTGGAGCAGTTTTTAAAATATTCGAAAAGTGCCTTTTGAGGTTACAATCATTGTTTTTTTCCTATGCGCGCTTGCAGCGCGCTGAGTGGTACTAGTAGAGATAAACTTTGAAAAAAAATTTTTTATGAAGTCTTTTAAGTAAGCATATATAAAAATTAACAAAGCTCTTATTTCACTGAATAGTAGTTTTTATTAAAAAAAAAAAAAAAAGAAAATCAGAATTAAAATTTAGATAATAGAAAAATTATATGATACTTGAAATTTTACTTTTGAACCAACATATTTTTGACTAAATATTAAGCTACTCATTCTATCTTATGTGTGTGCAAAACTTTAAAGAACACTCGATATTTTAATTAAATTTTTGACATTTTACTAAACTGCTTCAAAATTTTGAATAAGTAAAAAAATTGGCAGGTACGCTAAGTTTCTTTTTTTGATCTTTTGTACTTCCTGACTAATGTACTTTTTTTGAAATCAGGATTTGTCCGCTTGTAGTTAGATACATTCATCCACAAAAATTGCTTCTGCTTTTCATCCATTGTTAAAATATTATTGTAATCACTGACTAATTTTATTGATCTTTCAGCAACGTCATTGACAATTCTTAAAGAATTGATTATTTTTTTATTTTCCAAATAACCTGCATCTGTAGACCAGCAAGATGGGTGTAATTGGAGAAACTCTTTTTTCAATTTAAATCTATCAAAAATATTCAATGATTCACTGTTTATAAAATAATCTATATCTTCAGTCAGTGCGATATTAATTTTGGTTTTGGGAATTTTTTTAGAAGAATTTGGAATTACATTATCTTTGCTTAGAGCTTCAACCATTTTTTTTTTCACTGCCACTGTAACATTTTTGTCGAAGAAAGATAATGCACTGCATTCTGGTGAAATATACCAGAGGTGGTTTGATATTTTATCGATCGCAGCTGTAGCAATTTTCTCGTTAATTAACTTATAGTTATTAACTTTCCGAATTAATAAAATATCGTTACATGGAGCTTCTGCAGCGTTAGTTACCGTGAACCAAGCTTCCAGATAAATAAATACAATAAATTGGCATACTTGAAAAAACGAAGATTCTTTTTCTCCTAAACTATACGCTGCTCGAAATAAATACATTTTTAAACAATACAAAGCTTTTGACATCCATCGTGCATGATGGCATGCCCCAGGTTTTTTGAATTTAATTTCTTTTTGTTTCCCAAGAAATACCAGACTCAATTCTAAAAACTCTTTATAATCATTTCTGGGCATTTTCTTTTCTAAATGATTGTTAATAAATATAACTTTGCTGTCTACTTCTAAAAGCAACGCAGGATGAAGATCAGCCAATCCACTCTTAAAATTAGTTTGATCTATCGAGTCCCATGCTTTTTGAAAATTTTTAAAAATCGGAACATCTGGTTCAGTGGAAGCTCCAATTTGTGAGGTGAAACACGCTCGAAGAACCACCTCCATAATATGATGACGACACGGAAGATATAAGAGATCTTTTTGTAGTAATTTTTCCAATAGGACAGCAGCTCCAGCCTTAGAACCCAAGTTGGAATTTGTCGTGTCACAACACACGGCTTCTACTTTACTTGTTAAATTCCATTTTACGAGAGCTTTAAAAATGGAATCGGCTTGAAGTACACCTGTGCCCTGATCTAATTTGGGAACGTCTATGATTTGTACAAGATCATTTGGTGCAGTGACAAGAACTGGTACTCTGTCTACCTTTTCTCTTTTACAAGGTGAATCTGGAAGTAGTTTACCGTCCCAATGCGCTGTAGCAAAATCAATGTCATCAACATCAAATAATTTTTGAATATTTTCTGCTTTTTTTTTCTCACTTCATTTCTTATTTTCTGAAATGAAGCTACATTTAAAATCAAAGTTTCCAAATCGTGTCCCAAAGCATCAGCAATGACAGCTATTATCTGAATAGATTCTCTAATACTTATTCTACAATTATCAAGCACTTCCACAACTTTTTCAGTCAGGACATTAATAGTGGCTTTGGTGCCAACGCCAAGTTTATCATAATTACGTCCTTTAGTCGGATTATATAAAGAACCTTGAGAAGATTCATTAATTTCTTCAGAATTTTCTTGGTTTGAATCAAATGATTTTTTTTTATAAGCAAATAAATTTTTAATCTGTCCTGGAACTAAATAAAATTAAAAAATTTGAAAACTGTCAGAATTTCTTTATTAATATTAATAATCATTGCCAATAAATATTTATTTTAGACTGTTGTTTTGTATAAATACAAAATTTATGTTGTAAAAATTTTGTTATACATTTTTAAAAATATTTCACTTTTTTTATTTTAAATTAAAATAAAAATTATAAAAATACATAATTAAGAAAAAAAACTTACTATGTGATATGATTTGTTCGGTATTGATATTTTTTGGATCATTCTGAATCACGTTAGTTAATCGAGTACAATCACTCTTGATCGGGTTTTCTTTAGGTTCTTCTATGAAAATTAAAAAATTACTTAATTAAACAATGAAAAAATAATTGATGTTTGATACAAACGTTTCATAAGAGCTTAATTTATACCTGATGGTTGAGGATTTAAGCTGCTCAATTGCCGTGAGATTTCATTAACTGGAAGAGTCAGTAATAAAAGCTTATCGGTCACCGAAATTAATGCATTAAATTCTTGATGAGAAACATCGAAAACTGAATTCAAGTTTTTGTAAAACTCAGTTTGTGTCTTATTGCAGTTATTAGATTTATGAAAATTTCGGTACCGCTCGTGAAGTTTTTCAATTTTTTCTGCTATTCTATAATAATTTTGAGTTTTTATTTCTGATTTTTGCCAAATAGTTACGAGTTTTTCTGAAATTAACTTGCAAGCATTCCTAATACTTAGTTTTGTATCCAAATGTCTCGTGTAATAAAACAGATGTTGTAAAATTTGCAAGTTTGTTGGTAAGCTGCCTTCATTCAGTTCTTGTAATTCTACTTCAATATTAATGGTTTCAGCTGATGTGGAAGCCATTTTTTAATAACTAGATCTATAAAATAATTAGCAAAAAAAAAAATTAGATGTATGTACTGGAAATTAAAACAGTTGTAAATTTTAAAAAATTTTAAATTTATAATAGAGGATTTAATAACCAATAATATATAATAACTATGAATTTAACAACCAAATTAATTCTAAAGAATTAAGTAAGAAGCTCAAAAATTTCATCTTTTTGACAAAAATGTAGCTTATAAATTTATGCAATCTTTTTATTAATCAAAAAATATAAAAAAAGACTAATTTTGATTTTTATACGATACTTAACTTCATTATATATCATTTTTTCAATAAATGCTTTAAGTTTACATTCTCGTTTTAAGTGGAACTTATAACATTTATGGTTCGCTACGAAAGCACTGAATAAAAAATAAATAAATACATAAAACATTTATTCAAAAGATAAGAAAAAGGCAGTAAAATAATCTATGTTACTTATAAGTAAAGACGAAAAGGAGTAGAACAGTACCGCGAGATATAGCTGCGGCTGCAATAATAAGATGTCGAGAAAAAAAATTAGAGCCTCGAGAAGAGCTTCAACGCCCGTTAATTATTAACTAGTTGTTTTGTAAATAATAGCTTTTCTCTGCTATAATCTTGCATTAATTACTTACCAATAATAAATATTGCTCGATGACTTTATTAGAAGCTGGGAACAGGTTTTTTACTCAAAAATAACCCAACAGTTAATTTTAACGTTTACGCATTTTTCAAAAAACCACGTAAGTAATTGTTTGATGATACAATACTGCCAGAATATAATAATTAATCACTCAAACACTCACTATATAGAGATTGCGATCACAATAATCTAATTGGCAATGCAAATTGATCAAAATTAAAACTGCGACTGCGAGTGCTTAGTTAAAGAATTAATCATAAATCAGTCCTTGTACTCTCAATCAATTCCGGCAGAGAGCGCTTTTTCTCAAGAGCGCGCCACTTCTTAGAACGTGTTAAAATAAGGTATTAATTTTTCAAAATTTACAATTTTTTTAAATGTCGTTTTCGAAATAATGGCAAGTCGTAAACATTGAATTTTACTTTTAAAAAATCAGAATTTTTTATTTAAATCTGCTTATTATCGATTTTTTAGCATGGTCTTAATGATAAATGTAAACACAAAATATCTTCGATTATTTTTCACTAACATGTTTTTTTATTTAGCGATTTAATACTTTTGGCCTCAATTTCAATCCATCAATTGTTATTTTTCAAATAATTCTTTAATTTAAGTTAATAATTACCTTGATGATCACGAAATCATTGGTTTTTAGTAACAGCTTCATTTATACTTATAAGAGCTTTTTGTTTATATATATATTTTTTTAACATGAGCTTTGTTACTTTTTATATGTATTTTTTCATTTAAAGACTACATGCAAATGTTTTTTTCAAAGTTCATCTCTGTCTTTTTGATATTAATCTTAAAATAAATCCATAATTTTTTTTTACTTCTGGTTATGAAGGTTTGGATAAAGAAAACGTGTTTGGTACAATAAAAGGATTTTTAGATTAATAGAAAAAACCACTTTTTTTTTATTCAAATATACATAACTTCACTTCTAATAACAATTTATGCATAAAATTATATATCGTTGGAAAGCTCTTTAATCAAACTTTAATTTGATGCAATTCAAAAATGTGTAAAAAAAATTTAGTGGTCACTAAAGAGCTTCAAAAGCAGATTTTTACTGTAAATAAAGTAAAAGATTTTCGATTATCCAAGCCTAAGACCTACATATCGAGGTTATGCTCAAAAAGTAAAATGTTTTTGAAAACTTTAAGAAAAAACAAAGTTATAATTTGTAGGGAGTTTTTACTCAAAAATGACTTTAAATAGTCAAATTTTAGGGTTAAAGATAAAAAATTTATAAAATAATGCAAAAAAAGCCGTAAAAAGTTTGGTTTTTTGTATCGCGTGGGAATAATTTTGAAGATAAAAATCTCCGGTTTTCGCAGAAAGCTTCCTTTTTTCAATATCTTTCGAACGATATAAAATAAGTAGGAGTCACCGTGTAATAGTTTTCATTGCGGCTGTTTTGCAAGTGTTGTTTTTTTTTAACTTTTAAACTGTTTTTAAATACTTTCAAGGCTCGAGAGGCACGGTTTAAATTGGGGAAAAATTTTTTTTTTTGTGGGGAAAGTTATTTTTATGCTCTAAATAAACATTTGCGGGGGTGGAATCAGTCGAAAATTCAATTCGGGAACTCACGAACAGTCTAATGTCCACCCTGACCTTTCCGGAGTCAAAACTTCCCGAGGAAATCATCTCCAAGGCGTAACTATCACCAAGTGCACCAGATGTCCACCCTGACCCTTCGGGAGTCAAAATTTCCCGAGGAAATCATCTCCAAGGCGTAACTATCACCAGGTTCTCGAGGTGTCCACCCTGACTCTTCTGGAGTTGAAACTTACTGGAGAAATCATCTTCGGGGATACTTACCACCAGGTGCTCCAGATGTCCACCCTCTTGAAGTCAAAACGTCTTTGGGGAAGCTATTTCCTGGAGCACTATGTGTCCACCCTGACTACACTGGGTTTCTAACGTCTATCATCTTTATACCGCAACTTCGGCTAGATGCACTAGTGCGCGCTCGGGCCGAAACCCTAGCCGCGTCCCCGCCGAGCTGCAGCCGAATTCGGCATCGCTTCGGATAGTTCGGATACGAACTCGGGCCGAAGTCGTGCCGCATTAAAATGTCTGCTCGGGACCCCAGCCAACTTTAAGCTCACGTGCGTTAGACCTTCCTGCGCATGCGCAACTATTTTATATTTTATATTTTATATTTATATTTCTTCAACTTCAACACTTAAAATTTATGTATTGTTTTTTTGGTTTTATGAGAGTATTCAAGTTAAAAAAAAATAGAGGCTGCAATTGATTAAGTATTAAAACAGGAAATATTTAAAAGCAAACTTCGCTGCTGCAAAGGTGAGTTTAATGCGTCGAGTAATATATCTTTGGGAGCTTGGGAAAATCGCGCTAATCGTCGAATCATTTTGGTCAAGCCTTTCTTCAAATACTTACAAAAAAAAATATTTTATTTTTATTCAATTGGTGGCTGAGAAGGCTAAAAATCTTCTATGATAAGCGTCTCCATTTTTTTCTCGCAGATATGATCACTTGACTCGAATTGAATAAGAGCTGCCTTATCCTATAACTCACGGCTTGCAAGCTTTATGTCATATTCACCGCAAGCTTCAGAGATTAAACGTGCAATAGTGTCTTGTTTACTTAAGTGCGTTGAGCTTGGATATTGAATAATGCGCTTCTCTGTCTGCGACTTATTCAATAAGTAACTGTCGACTGTTGTTTTATCTTACTTTTTCGATCATAACAAAGTAAGCTTACATCGTTTAGATTAAAATCTTGTTATTAAGAAAGCAATTAATAATAGATAATTAAAGTAGCGTAGATTGGCAAATATTTTTGGTTTTCAATTATCATTTCTTCTTTTTTTTTTTTAATGAGATTTAATCAACAAAGTAAGAGAACTATTTGCGACCAGACTGCAACCACAGAAGTAAGACATAGAGTGGTGCGAATAAATAATGAAATGAGTGTCAGTGATAATATAAACGAATGTGGTAACATAAATAAGGCCTAAAGGACAACTTGCTTTGAAGACAACTTCCAGACATTTCTGGTATCGACCTATGTAACCGCACCAAGTAATTTCTTCGTCGTTTAGTACAAGAACCACGTGAAAAGCACGAGGAAAAAACATACCAAATTGAAACGTAGCATAAAATTATTGTATGAAATAGCGTATTGGGATGCTATTACAAAAATCTTTCAAAGATATGAATTAATTAACAAGCACGTTGTTGTTATTTAATTTTAAACCCTAAATAATTATTAAACATAACTTTTAAAACACTAATTTAAAAAAAATCGATGTCTAGCTTGGACATTTATAGGGATCGTACACGAGCATACATATGTAAGTAAACTGAGCTACAATTAAATTTGTACATCATTAGCAGATGCTGGTCGAGAGCTTTTTTTAAATTAAATTATCGTATCTATTGCAACATTTGTGTTTCCAATCATTTATCAATTCTTTGACAACAGGTTACGGGCCCAAACTCGCTGTAAACTATTAGCTAAAAAATCTGAGATGGACAATACCATTGAAAATGCTAAAATTTGGACAAATTAAAAATCATCCAAGCTGGTGGATTAAAGCCGTCATCTAATCCTGCCAGATTCCAATATTCGGTAGGCTGATGATGAGTTAAAAAAGAGAATGCTAAGCTTAGAATCTGAATATTGTACTCTGGTGTATGAAAAAAAACTTCTAAAAAAAATGAAAGGGTCACAGAAAGAGAGAAGATTGTTAAAATAAAAAGGGTCGTTTGAAATGCGAAACAGCGCAAATACAGTCGTGAGTCGTGACGCTTTGAATAATACCCGAGTATACATCGGCTCGATGCGCACTCCTTTGAGAAAAACAATGCCACAAACGTACATAGTAATTAAAAGTTTCGCCGCAAACCGTATCGGTTAAATAAACAGTTCATAATCTACATACTTTTTAGTAATAAGAGATTATCTATTCGAAGGTCAGTAAAGTGAGTAGCAAAATCATCCAATCGGTGCATCAGATCAGTGATGATGATAAACCGCGTATTGATGGAGCTGAAAGCCAACCAAATACATCCATCAAACCAAATTTAGGGGAGAGTCACGTATAATTAATCAATGTAAAGCTAACTATTGAAGAAACAAACGATAGGGTCATATCAACCACTATTTTAAAATTATTTTTACGATTTTAATGAATTTTAACATTTTTTTGGTCCATCCATAATCTAAAATTTACCAAGAAAAAAATTTTGAAAAGCTTCTGAATCTATGGATTTAGATCATAGATCCAAACTTACATTGAGAATATATCTATACATATTGAAAATTAAGTCATATATTTAACTGTTATCTACATTATTATATGCAGCATCCGTATTTTTTGTCCGTCCGGGATCAACTTTAAAAATTTGATTACAACGCTCCTAATCATCGGATTCAAATCAAATTTAGTGTACGGATATTTTCGAAGATGTATATTATGAATCTAACTTCCGTTTTTTTGTTTCTTTTTTTTTTTTTTTTTAAATGACAAGTAAATATATTTTATCGATTTTTGTCATTAGTTTTATTTTAAAAATTTAACATGGCTCTTCCAATACATCCGATTTAAAAAAAATTACGTATAAGTATGTTTTTCAAGGGTGCTGATTACAAATATCACTTTGAATTTTTAATTTGTCTTAAATAAAGTGCACTTAAATAAGGTGAAATTATAATTCTCTCCTAATATATTGGATTTGTACGAAAATTTGTTTTCGATGTCTTTTGAGGGTCAAGATTACGAATCTGATTTTCAATTTTAAATTTGATGACTCTAATAAGGTCCATACTCAAATAAAATTAATTTGAAATTTTTGCACGATACATCTGACTCGTAATAAATTTTGTGTATTGGGATCTCTAATGCTTCTCATTTTGAATATGGCCGTAGTTTTTTATTTTACCCTGAATGAAGTTTACTTATACAAGGTAAAATTTTCCTTTGTTCTCAATCTATATTAGAACAATCAGAAATTTCGTATACACCTGTTTTCAAGGGTGCTGATTACAAGTATCACTTTGAACTTTTAATTTGCCTCAATATTTAAGTACACTTAAATAAGGTGAAATTATAATTCGCGCCTAATACATTGTATTTGTTCGAAAATTTTTATTCTTTGGCTTTTGAGGGTCCAGATTATGAATCTGAACTTCAATTTGAATCTAATGACTCTTATAAGGTCTATACTCAAATAAAGTTAATTTGAAATTTTTGCTCCATAAATCGAACCGTAATAAGTTTTTTGCACTGGGATGTCTAAGGTTGCTCATTTTAGGTGTATGTATCTATATTCGAATAAGCCCAGACATTTGGAAGACTTTTTTTTTTTTCATCTGTAATATGGTTGTAGATTTTTGTTTTAAAATATTTTTGATTAAAGTTATACTCTAAATAAAATTTAATCATTTACGTAATATCATAATATCATAATATATGATATTATTGAATATATTTGTCTATTATAGTTCTAATATAATGAGCAATAAGGTAATGTAAATAGCTTTAAATAGTTGCCATCTCAATTGTACGTAGACGTTGAAAGCGAGATCAGAAAGACCGAATGAGTCAGTCTTGGATAACTTATCTGCTCCACACACTCTCTGCTTCTTAACTTTTTTCTTTTTCTTCTTATTTCAAGAAAAAGCTCGCTACGATTGAAACTACAGACACACAGAACTTGAATCCACATATAAACGAGTTGGCCATGTCTGGTGAGGATTGATAAGGCGAAGAGTCAAGAGAAAATTTTTACTCTGTTTAAAATCCTCAAATTAACTTTTTCTTACGGTTCCAAATTTTTCAAATACCTACTGCATCTTTAAAATTTAGCTGATGATTTTATTACACGCCTTGACAACTTTATTATCTGTCAAAAATTGCTGAATTACCCAATATTATCAAAGGGTCGGACATAGGTATTGTTAATGAGAGTAAAAAATTGGTTCCCAATAAGAGTTAAAACACTATAGTATAAAGTTAGGACAAAAACTAATAAATAGTCAGCTACTGAAAAATCTCGAGATTGTCCTGTTCACGTGAATAAAAAGAACAAAGAGACTTGTTTAATCATTAGCGGATCTTCTTTTTTAAATTACTGAAGATGGATTAATAGTGTCTTTTACCTCATCGGCTTTGGCAGATTTATGTTATGAATTTAAAAAAGAAAAAAATGTCCAGAATATTACAAATACCTTTTTTTACTAAACGTTTTCTTCCTTGGTAGCCACTCACGCGAGCAATGAAAAAAGAAAAGTTTTAAAAAGAAGAAAAAAAGTTGGAGTCTCTGACGTTAATTTGACGTTAAGTTGTAATATCCATGATTCATACTTGAGTTTGCGAGCCAAGGTTAATAAAAGCTTGGGTTTAAGATTAACTCCAAGAACTGTGAGAGTCAGTCGTGCTAATTACTCTAATTCACTTACTCAGCTGCTCAAAGTTTATCTAATTAAATTTCGGCCTGCACTCGCTTTTTTTCTCTTACAAAACATATTAAATAAACAATCTTTTTTTTTTGCCAATGTCTATAAAAATAAAGAAAAGAGTTTTAAAAAGCTCGATAGAAATATTGTAAGAGCTTATAAGTCGTTATCCAATATTTCATTATTTCGCAACAATGCATTTTCTTTTTCTATTGGTGCTTCGATTGATGCTTTATTGCTTACCCCAGCTTTGTCGTATTTGTGGTTGATATTTTATAACTATTATTAAATAGAAGATTATGCAGTTATTGCTCAGTTATTGCTCTAAAACTTATATATATATATATATATATAAAAGAGGGCTCAACTATTTTTTCGTCCCTCTAACCTCAAAATCGGAACTTCGCCCCTTGTTTTCGGTTAGAAGGACGAAAAATAGTATATTTCCCTTAGGCTCGAGGGTTCGATTTAAACCTCTCGGAGGCCAAATCGAACCATCTCGCCTGCGGGAATAATATACTATAAACAAAGCTACAGAATCATTACGAGTTAACACAAGGTTACGGCCTTAGAATTTGAGAAACTCAAAATGAAAGAAAGATCATTAAGTTTCATACTTAAAGACTTGGTAAATAATTTATACAATTCTACAAATTTAAATCAGTAATGAAGCAATAAAAAAAATTAATCAACATGCAATGGCAGCAACAGTCGAATTATTGAGTTATACGTTATATCTTCACGAAGAAAACGATATTATATAGCCTCAGCTTGAGTGGTAGCAAAGTGAAAAATAATTAAGAAAGAGAAAAAAAAGCTTTTTAATAAATCTTAACACGTATTATTTTGCGTGTTTAAGCACACATAGCACATTTAAAAATCCAATTTTGGGAAAAAGCCGAGTCAGATCAATTCCCAACAATACTGCGGTGATAAAACAAAAAAAAAGATGAAAACGTTAAAAAAAAAGCGCATTCTCTTTCCGAAACACAACCGGAGAAGCGTGAAATTATCGGGGCACACGTTTACGTAGCGTAGAATGATAAATGTGAATCTGATGTTTGAAGAGCAAGCTGAAAATGAAAAAAAGTCGAAGAACAATGTCACGGTAATTTATCCCAGCAGATCGGATATGGAAGATAAAATTCTACAACGGTAATTCTATATAATTTCTCAAAATTCATCTTTTTTTACCTTTTTACGGGCAATTTCAGCAATTTACCGTTGACAAAAGTATTTTCATCCTACAATTGACCAAAAATAAGTAATAAAAGGTTTAATTTTTATAAAATGTTTTTTAATGAGATTAATCTTTTTTTTTTAAGATATTAAATTTTCATTAAGTTGATATGATATTCTGATAAAAAATTTAAAGTAACTTCTTCATAGCATTTCGGTTCCAATAATCTAGTGATAAGTAGTTTTAATAAATTATAGTCAGACATTAGAGTTTTTAAGGAGACCAATCTTTTATTCTCCATTCTAATCGCTATGACAGTGTAAGAAACTACTTAGTCGTAGATATAATTTGAGCCAAAAGAAGGATTACGAAGCTTTAATTCGAGTGGAAAATCAGAATCCCGAGTACAGACTGATGAATAATGATATTATGCAGCGACGTTACCGCACTCATCAATAAATGCAAACGCAAATATATCCGAGTGCTTACTAATACCCGAGACGAATTCCCAGGCACAGATTCCGTGTTTATTCCCCAACGATGAAATTATTATGTGGCTCACCGAAAACTTAACAAGCTATCATTATTCAAAGTCTCCTAATATCGAGAAAAATATTATATTTTCATTGCTTGTAAACAATCAATGTGCTTTACTGAATGCTGTCTTAGATATGAAAATACAACAATTTACTTTTTTTCCAGATAAACTTTAAATGATACCTTTGTTGATGAAAAAAAAGCTTATAAATCAATCAATTATTTTTATCAATTAAATCTGTTCAAAAATAAAAAGTATAATAAAACCAAAATTTTATATAAAACATAACCTCAAAAATTTTGTAAAAAGTTTTCAGGTTATATTCGATAAAGACAATTTATTTATAAAGTCTTAACAAAAAATTTTTACTTGGGTGAGGACTTACCTGAGTTATATTCGGAACAATAATTTAAAAATAATGACCATAGCAAGTCAATTGTAAAAACTTTGAAAAGCCTTGTATTGATTTTATTACCTGGAACCTTATTTTTATCTCTCGTTCGTGGTAGAATAAAAGCAGAAAAAGAAGAAAAAAAAGTAAGAGTACAACAGCTTCAATGGTTCAACAACTCTCGTAAAACACTTAAGCATCGTCCTTTTATTCCTCTTCAGCTGGAGTTTTTTATTTTTTGCCCTTTCTGCTATCAACTCAATGTCCATTGTTCTCAAGCTTTGAATAATATCAAAATTAAATTAAATAATTATAATAATAATAAAGAGTTATGCGGTATCCTTTTATTGATATACAAGATATTATACATTGCGGGTAGCTGGTTTTTTGCGACTTTGTTACGCAATTAATTACAGACAAACATATTTATTCATTTTTATAAAAAAGCATATTTCCTCCTCTCGTTTCTTTTTTGTACAACAATGTACAATTATAAAATATATAAAATGCTGTAGGCAGACACATTTATTATCAACACACAAAAACTTACTTTTTTAGCACGTACTATGTATGTAACACACAGCTGGATAATTTATCAAGCAAGCGATAAAAATATATATTATTATTATTACCATTACCTAAAGGCTTTTACTTTTATTTTTCATTTATCAAATAAACTATTATTTCAGCGGTCATTTAAAATTATGCAACAATTTGTTTTATTTGATAATCGTTGGCTCCGACTTTACACTTATAACATTTTACGTAGATAACTAGTAACTCTTATTTACTTCTATATTATATACATTTCTAAAAAAAAAAAAAAAAATCATCTTAAAGTTATTCAAACAAAATTTTTAAACGATTGAATCAATTTTTTTTAAATACATCGTTTTAAATTATTTATGCATGAATATTGCTTTGAATGTACTCCTGTTTTCAGTACAGCACGATCACCAAATATTCATGACTTTCATTTTCTCTAAGAAGATAAACTTCGTAATCAAGCAGGTGATTACTCGCTAAAACCACAACATAAACATAATGTTCGGCATTTTTAATATTAATAAGTTTTTTTTTCAAATTAATAAAAAATTTATTATGCATACAAACGTTAATAACTTTATTTACACAATTAATTTTCCTATTGTTTCACTATTCTTTGATAAAAAAGGTATGCAGTCAGTTTACACTAAAATGAAAACAGCCCTGTCACTAGCAGACGGTGCTGTCGGCTCGGCAGGCGCCATCTGACGGGGCAAAAAAAATTTTACCGTCCGCGCACGCGCAGACCTGATAAGCGTCAGCGCCCTCTAGCCTCTGCTTAGCCGTTTGACTGCTGCTGCTTGAAGAAGATGAAGACCCAGCAAGGCCCTTTAGGAAAACCCCACGTGACTTTAGGGTTATCGAGCCCTGTTCGCTGCTCAGTTTTATGTGCAAAAGACTCGAGGCGCTGATCCCGCCCGCCGACGACTCGACGCTTATCTGATCAGCAGCTCGAATCTCCAGTGATCTGGTCGACGACTCTAACCTATTTTTAATTCAAATGTCAGATAAAGAGTTAATATAAGAGGTTTGAAAAGAGTAATTTAGTGACATAACCTCAAATCTCGTCCAGGCTCGGAAGTGACGCGAGGAGTCTGGACGCTTCCTTCGATCACAGCGCCACCTACACCGTTGACTTTGAGGGTCTTCGCGCCCACTGTAACTCGGTCGTTGTTTGCCGAAAACAAAAGCTCGCCTCTATGATTGACCACCCTGAAGGATTTCGCCACGCACTCCATTTTGTCCTCAGCTGTTTTATCAAAAATTAAAATAAAATGAATAAAAAAAAATAAAAGTAAGAAAAGAGAAAGCACATACATAGAGTCAGTTTGGCCAACAGTCGTCCGTGGTCGTCTCGGGCCGAGGCCGTTAAGTTTGATCAGGACTCGAGGAGGAGGTTGCTTCCCTTTCTGGACCTTAGACTCGAGGCTACGAGCTCGTCGAGGATCACGGCCTGACCCCGGAGCTCGAGTCCGCCTGGGACGACTTTTAGGGAGCCAATCCCCTCCTGAAACACATCATATAAAATATAATTACGGACTACTTTGATCCTCGAAAAAAGTCTAAATTACCTCCCCATTTGAGTACGCTTCCCTGATTCCTCAATTTCCCAGCCAACATTAAGAGCGATTATGAGAGTTAATTGGGCCGCTCTTATCAACCATTTTTACGTTATAGCCACATCATTTTCGGTCTAATTCGGTTTGATTTTAATCTTTGGGTAAAAATAATAAAATTGTTGATTGACCGATATTGTTATTTAACAAAGCTATCAGTTTGTCAAAGGTTAATTATCAAAGCATGAAACAACAAGGGTTTGTAAAATTGCTTGATATAGGCAATTAACATCGTCAGCCATGAGTCATTAAGGTGGAATAATATTCTCAATCTTGGCGTTAGTAATCAGCTGATTTCGAAAGGGAGGCAGGTAGCATTAATCAGGGAGCTTCGGTGTCAGTCACGTATCTATCCACAGGCAGGCAGGCTGGTTGGGAATGGAGAAACTAGTACTGTCTCTAGTTGTTAAGCGTTAATAGTTGGCTGCAAGCTGCCGATTACCAACACATCTCGATGACAACGAGCAATGATGATGCGTGCTAATTTATTTCCACCCCATTCATGAGCCTTCATATTCATTAACCCGATTTATTACGAATCTACTTTCTTTTCTTTCTCTCTTTAGTAAATTATTACAATACGAAGGAGAGGTCAGAAAGATTGCCACAGGTCATATAATATCAGTGATGTCCGTCATTACGGTAAAGTAATTATCGCAAGTCCGGAATATAAATCTTACTATATCTATATACTTGAAAGAGGCTGGATATGTCAGCTGTCAATTTATTCCTCAGAGTTTGCGCCGCAGGGCATAATTAAAAGTCAAGGCCTATGCGGGTATTCCGTTACTTCCGGTATGACCGCCGTCCTCGACTAACTTTCTTCTCTCTTCATGCATTTAAAAAAATATATTCGAGTCTCGAGATATGCCGTACCTTCATTTAGGGTAATGAGCAGTCTGATTTTTTTTTAAATTTTAAATTGAATTATGAGGAAAATAGAAAAATGACAGCGCTAGCAAAGCAGGAGTTAATTCATTGTCGGTTAAGGGTTACTATACTACGACTTGAAGTTGAAAGCAAGTATAACCTAAGGAAGATACACCCTTCTCGTATGTAATATTAAGAGTTAGTAGAGCGTAAATTAATCTTGCACAGTTCACAAATGTACAGTTAACGTGTAATTTACAAGCGCGGAAGGATTGTCAAATCTTGTTAGGTAAACTTACGACTTGTCATATCTCATCTCTTTCCCCTATAATATCCTAAAACTATGACAGAATAGAACCTATTAAAATATCAATTAATGAAATAATTAATACTATGTAGGTTAAGTTGATTGCAGATAATGAATAAAAAAATAAGTGACACGAACGAGAATAACTACTTCAATGCAATAAGATCGTCATTTAAACGCTAGTGCAATAGGGTACGTTCTCGAGATATTTTTTATTTTTATTTTTTCTAAAACTGTTTTCTTGAATGTTTTCGGATCACTTTTAGAGTATTTTTAAGGACTTTTAGTCACGTTTTGCCTTCTTGATTAACTTTTGTAAAATTTTTAAGCAAAAGCCTATCCACTTTTTTTGTATACAAATTTTTCTTATTGAGTTAATGCATGAATTAAAAAGTTACATAAAATTGTTGAAAATTCAATAAAAGTGATTTGTAGATGCATAAAACAATTTTAAGTAAATCATTTTTGAATTAACAGCTCAATAGCACATCTTATGGTACTACCAATCCAATAACGTATCTTATTGCACTGATCAATTTGTATTGACTTTTTTACATTGAAGCGTAAAATCATATAAAATCTTCTTAAAGCGAGTAAGTGAGCGAAAATAAGTACTTATAAGAGTTTCCCATCGGGAGGATGAGCATCGAAACGGGATTTACACGCAATATCCATTTGCATTTTATTCCCAGCAGTCTCGCAGCTGGAAACTTGATAATCGCGCTCGTCTCCGAGTAGAGTTGCTCAAGCCGCTAAATTCCTTATCCCTACGCTTCATCTTCTTACCCTTCTTATCCGCTTAAATCGTGGATTACTCACTGCATCTGCTCAAATATCTTTCACACATTCACTTTTTTACAAATAAAATTTTTACTTCTTTGCCCTTTTAAAAATTTGGTCGACCTACTTGTTTTAAAAAGTCTTAATATGACGGCTAAAGGATATCTTGCTTTTTAATATTTAAGAAATCTCGAGCTAAACAAGGAAATTCGAATTTAAAATTAATTTGTATTGAACCAAGCAGCGGATGTAGCAGATGAATAATATTAAAAATGTGGGACAGGTGAATGAATGAAGTTACAATGATGTTTGACTATATATAGTTCACCCACCAAGAGCGAATATCGATCCTAAGGTTCAATTTACAGCTGAGTTTAATCCACTAAAATAAATATTCTGCATTCGTTTTTCTTGTCTCTCGACGTTGATTATTCTCTTTTTTTTTTCAAGCCATTAATTTTTCTGTTTTACCGATATCCCTGTGTCGATATTCCGATACGCTCGTTTAACGCTGCCGTGGCTTTTTTTTCCTAAACAGATTGCTCGTAAATAAACTTTCAAAGAAAAGGGTTACCAACTACAAGAGAAGAAGTAGAAAGAAGTTTGTACATTGAATGTTGGGTTTGTTTCTTTCAACTGATTAAAAGTTTATTTGGGTAACTTACCAAACCAAAGTCCAAGACTTTGAGAAGCCAGAGTGTGAGACCGAGATTCAAGACGACGACGACGCCTAGTCCAAGAACCAGAAAATAAATACATCGTCTGTATACTTTCCGTCCACGTACTTTATTGTTCGACGTGGCCTGATTATCCCTGTCGGTAGTTGTGGATGCTGCCGTTGTCATGCTGATTCTGGAGCTAGACCTGCAAGCAATGAAACAAAATAGAAATTTAAAACTTGCTTATCCAATAAATATAGAGTGTAATTAGGATTGAGAAGTTTAAGTTATGCTAAGTCTCGCACCCCACTTCTGCCTTGTATAAACGATCTCAAAACTAGGGCAAAGTCGAGTGTAATTGCTGTAGTCTGTTGTGTAATGTTAACCTTTAAATGTCTCTCGGATCTTCTTATCCAAACTATGATTCTTTCTTTCAGTCTCTAGTCACAAATTTACATGATTTCAAAACAAAAACTTGCAGATTTTTATTTTTCATCTGTCTGATAGATTGTCAAAAACGCTTAGTTTTTTTTATTCTTTTGCTTCGGAAAACTTAATAACAGTGCTTTAAATCAACCCTGTATTTATTAAACTATTAATTTTTACTCTAATTTTGAGCTACAACAAGACAAGATAATGCATGTGCATTCATTACTGCTGACAGTATTGCGTTTCATAAGCATAAGACATATACAACTATCTTACCAGCATATGCTAAATTCACAACAGATATATACATATTCATCGAGTTAAAAGCTGGATCAAATTTCGTGAGAAAAACATACAAACAATGTACTTGAAACCACGATAAAATTATTTTTAAAATATTGGAAACAAATTACATTTTTCTCAACTTGAAAGGTTTTTTTATTTTTTTCCAAAGTTTGAAAACATGACAACGGTACACTCGATTTTAAAAATGTTTTATGTAAAAAAAATCGAGCAAAAAATTATTTGTCATAGGAATGACTGAACGATAGCATCAAAATACGAGATCATGGGTTGGAATTCCGAAACACACAAACGAACAAAAAATTGTATTAACGTCAATTTTGATATAAAACCAGTGACGAGTTTCTAGCGTTGACATTTTACGTAGCGTTGAATATATGACGTCCAGTCTGAGGCTGGAACCACACTAATTGACCATAGTATAGTTAGAGTTGTAAATCAAATTGGCCAGAAACGTATATGCTCTGAAGTAGGCGAGTGTGGGTAATGCAACGAAACACAAACCAACTAAAAGCTCGCAACCAACTCAAATTAGGCTCGCGTCTTGTCCGCTAATCCTAATCCAGTCAATCCTAAACAAGTCAGCAAAGCCAAACTGTCTAACGGCTGAAGGCTCAAACGAGTACAATCTCCAGATTCAAAATCAATTATTATTTGTCTCAGAAAGTTCAATGCTTCGTATTCCTCTTTCGACTCCTATAAATAAGTTTTTTTAAGTAAATAAAACTCTCCTAAATACATTCGTGCAATAAAAAATATGGATCACCGAGAATTTTATTGAGGAAAAACAATTTGAAATTTTTCAATTTTTTCATGGTCAATAATGGAGGTTAAGAATTTTGTGCTCTTTAAGAAAGAATTTCAGTTATTTCCCGAAAAGTCTACCCTTACAAAGAAGAGTTCAAAAAGATCCTTAAAATTTTAACTTTTAATACCAGCAATAAAAACTACGATCATTTGAAAAAGAATTCAATCGATAAACACCGAAAAACACTGGAAAATGCCATTATAACCTCAAACTGCACAAGTCAAAACATGTTTTTTTTTTTTTCTCAAATTATTCATCTTTAACAAATGTAACGTCCCGCCCTTGATGAGGGTTCAGTCGCGGGGCCCTTCGGTCGAGCCGAAGGGTAAGGTGAGAGAAAATTTACAGCAATAGTATATTATACATTGTTTATTATAAGTGCTTGAGTGCCGAAAGAGATTCCTTGCTTCACACTCCTTCCTCACTCTCTCACTACTCCCCGAGCCATCGGTGGCTCGTATTAAGTATCCACGCCTCACGTGTTGTAAAATCGCTGTCCCTGCACAAATTTTGACGGTCGCCTGGAACATCCGGTAAAGCGCAAGTTGCTTACCGCTGACGATGTGCATACTTTGCACATGAAACTACGTCTTAGAATCCGAAGGATATCTAAGACGTGACACAAAAATACATTAAAAAGTTCTAGAAAAATCATTTTTTAGCATAAAATGAATTCTTGTCACATTCAAATTCTAACTTGATTTCCTACGATAAGAGCTTAAGGTAATCCAGAATGCCGTGGGATCAGTTGAGTGCTTAAATTTACGGAATAAAATTTAAAAGAGAACTTTTTTAAATTTATTTTTACATTTTCAACAGAACTTTTACAATTTTGTTAATTTAGTTATAAATTAAATTCATTTTTATTAAATCTAGATTTTTGTCCAGCTTTGTTAAAACCTTGGATCATCATTCTTTATGAAAAAAAAGCTGTATTAGGTTATTTTAAAAAAATTTCCATTTTAAATTCATTTATCGACGGGTTGTCTATATTAAAGATAATTTTATAGTCAACATCGTCGAATGAGTGAAACCCAAAGCTTATTTATCGAGGTTATGTCAAATAAATCATTGTTTTGTATGTGATTTATTAAATAATTATACGCGTAACTGTTGATGTGTTTAATGCGGATATAGGTTTGAAGGGTGACATCCCTGATCACTCCTTCAAACTCTTCCGGACCATTTATGGTTAAGTAAACGTCGAATAAGTCAGCCATGTTAACGATGTGCGTACTTTGAAGGATGCTTTGTAACTAAATGAAAGTGGGCACGGAGAGTGGGGGCGCCACATAATTTATTCAATATAACCTACATCAACAAACTTTGGGTGATATGTCAGTAAATGTGTTTTATAATTTAAGAATTAAATTGTCTTGTAAAACGCATTATGCAGATTATCCAACAGCTTCGAAGTTGCAACCCAGCGGGATAATCTTGAGCTAACTTGATAGTGCTTTTGTTGCATGATAGTTGTTCTAGTTTAATAATACTTACTAACCTCTCGACTTAATCCCCAAGAGCTAGATTCTCGTGTCTAGTTCACAAACACAATCGTTCTCTTCTATGGTTTTTTATTTAGCTATCACAATGGAAATGCTTAAACTGTTGCTTTAAATGAAAAAGCTTATTAAATTTCATAAAAAGTATTAAGTAACGGTCAAAATTCGAAGAAGGTTAAGTTTGAATCTCATGATACGGTATATCGTTGTTATTAAAGCTGCGTCTCGTTAATCAACAGGTTGGCGCTCCCCATCCATTATCCTATTCATACTTCTGAAACTGTCGGTTTACAAGCTAGTTTTGCTCAACGCCACCGTTGTTTCTTTCTTGTTTTCATTCATTTCATTATTTCTTTTACGATTCGTTGAGGAACTTGTGTGTTTGCAATTTCATTGTCCCTGCTTTTTTTGTATCTGAAATTTTTTTTGGAGAGAAACCTAGAGATCGAGGTAATTAATGAACTTTGACCTCTGATTGGTTTCCTGCCAGGACTGATTTATTGATTGATTGGACTGACACTGGAAGCAGACCGTCTTTTTTCCTGTCAATTACTCGTTTTTTTTTAACCTTCTCCCAAAGTAAAATTCTAGTCTCTAAATCTACGCGAACGACTGTTCTTGATTCTTCTATCTACGACTAGAGATAAACTCGTTTATTATTCAAGCGGTGTGAGCCACTAATTACCTCTGGGCTTTTCCCTCCCAACCATCTTTTTTACATAATCGGACAATCTGATAAGCCACATCGTCCTTTTTTTTCAAATGATGATTCATTTACGAGAGTAGAGATTTTTTAAATATCTTTCATGCTGCTCGCTGATTATAACAAACATTTGTCGTTCCGATGCTTGATTTACTGTAAGTTTTTTTCCCTATGATTTCAAAGGGAATAATAAATTATTTAATTATTCAATCCACGCGGTGGCAGAGAATGAGTTAAAATTCAAATTCCCCTAGGAAAAATCTAAACTACAGACCAAAGGGATTTTTAAATCGGGTACGGACCTTCGGGGATTTAACCACTTTTTCTTTTGTTTTAAACCAGGTGCGCTTTAGCGATTACACAATACTTGTTTGATTCTCCATCCAACCGCGAGATTTTTTTATGCAAATTTATGTGCTCACAGTCAAACACGAAAAATAAAGTTACTAATGTGCGTCTAGCAAGGTTTCGCAACTCCTTTGCTCCAGCGCTAAGCTAACCATTTTAAAAAGTCAAAATAATAAAATTACCTCAGTTTGATGCCGTCGTCCACGTGAGCTGAATCGTAATCATTGCTCTGAAAAACAAATAAATTATCTCCGTTATTTTTGGATCAAGGCAATAAACAATAATCACATGTGAACAACTGCAGCAGTTTATCATAAATTTTAATTAGCGAGGGTGAAATGGGGTTAAACAACCCTTTTTTGTTTTTTTTCTTTTTTAATTTATGTTGATCAAAATTAATGAGCATTATCAGAAAATAATGAATAACGAGTTGCTTTATTGTTTTTCAGGTCAGATTTTAATTGGAGAATCAGGACTGGAATGAATTATAAAACCAGACTCTGCTGGCGCTGCAACGTTGTAATTTAATTTCAAAATTGGCGCGTCGATGCATTCATTATAAAACATCGCTTCAAAATTCATGGTCAGTCGTAAGTTTATGTGGATAAAATTACATACAACTCGAGTAAGTTATGATTCTCGTGCTTTTGAAACTCGATATGATGAAATTAATTGTGAGTAACGAATTGGCTAATGGAATTAAAAAGATGAAACCAGGAATTAAATTAAGGGAGCGAGTTCAAAGTAAAGCAAACGCGTTGTCGTGTTTTTAATCAAGGTAATTTGTTTGTTTGTTTAATCAACTCCAAGCCTCGAGGCTGTATGTGCGTATGATCAAAGGTTTTACAGTCAAATGAACCACCAATTATTTTATATTTTTTTTACCAACTTCTTTGCTTTACCTGCGGATTTTTTTTTTTCAAAGTTGTTAGACTCACGTGTTACCTGCATGAAAGTTGCACGTTTCTCGATCTAACTTTTGGCAACACCAGCTGCTGATATTTATAGCCAACGCGTGACTTTGAATCTCTTGGTGCGATTAAGACATAGCAACGCATATATGCGATAGCTTTAAAACACCATGGATAAGATTTTGTTTGAACTTCATTTAATCTCATTCTACATGGATTTACTCCCTCAATAAAAAACTGGATACTCGATGTTTATATTGTTAGCTCTGAGTAATTTTTATCAAAAAGTGGAATTAAAAATGAAAGAGAAATTCCGAGGAATATACTCTTTTCCCAGGTGGTAAGAAGCTTTTGGAAAGACAAGAAGAAAAAAAGTCTCCAGCGAAGGCTTCCACCTGTTGCCATTCCTCAGATGTCACGAGATTAGCTATGGCTTTATCGTCTTGACAAGATTATTTTTCTTTTCTTTTTCGATTTGTCATCTTAACGGAAATTATCGGATTATAGATGATAGAATTTTCATTGCCCATAAAGTTATACTTTTAAAAAAGTTTTTTTTTTTAATTTGTTGAAAGGGTTGTTTCATGTTCGTTTTAATAGAGCAAGAAAAACTTTGGTTTCGTTATCTTTTTCGAATATAAACTTTTGAATTCCAAATTTCCAGAATTTAATCACTGTTAAACTCTGATAAAACATTATTGTAATTGTAACAGACTGTAGTTATTCAAACTAGATAAAATCTATTCTGTAGCCTGACGACAATAGACAAATTAGAAAATTAGCAATCGAGTCAAGAAGAATTGCGCGAAGACAACAAGAAAATTTAAAATCGCTTAACTTAGCTAGCTAAAGTGTGTGACTGGAATACTTTGCACTCGAGAAAGGAGAATTAATTAAGCAGCCCCTTGCAGAGTTATTTCTCTTGAGCCTAAATTTTCCAGTCTTGACGCTCACTCCGGAATTTAATCTTGAGGCATCCTTCGTCACTCAGAGTTATTGTTGTCGTCCCTATGTATTTGACTATTACTGTCTTCAACATTATACAACTATTATATAGTTTTAAATTTAATGTAAACAAAGATTTAATTTTCCATCAAAGAACGAGTCAATTAATTGTTACTTTGAAAAAGGTAATTTTTTTACCATGAGAATAAATTTGAATGAATCAATATCGGTTTGATAGTCTGAAAAAGTTTTTCATCTACAAGAGCTGGTTACTTTGAATATACGTAAATGGTCAAAAGTCAAAAAGTCGGCCACGTTTGTAAAGTCATGTCCAGTAATTCCGCACGGAAAAAAGGTACTTAAAAATGAGATATCATTACAAAAATTTGACAGCATCTATTTTTCAATGGGATCAGAAAGCTATCAAATTTTTGTAATGATATCTCATTTTTAAGTACCTTTTTTTCGGGCGGAATTACAGGACATGACTTTACAAACGTGGCCGACTTTTTGACTTTTGACCATATAGTATTCGTACTCGCTTGAATTTTCGGAGTTTACAATCTATTTTCATTAGCTCTCTTTGCCATTTTGGTTGAAAACTTACGAATAATTTGTTTTCCCAGTCTCAATTACAGTGTACTATAGAAGTTTTTTCTTTTCAAAAATGTGCTTATTGAATTAAACACAACGGAGTTGTTTAAAAATTCAAGTTACTTCAGACAGAAAAAAAAAGAGAGTTTAAAAATAGCTTGTGCAGTACCAAAAAGAAAGGAGGTTAGGGGTGGCAATAAAGAGACAGACAGTCCAGTAATTATTAAGTGGATCTTAGGAGATTGGACTTGACTTTTGTCGGAGTAAGACACTGATGTCTTTATATTTTTTTAAAGTCCGAAAAAATATAAGATGATGAATTCTGAATGCACTGTCGAT
Source organism: Encarsia formosa (assembly GCA_038277355.1). Classification (NCBI taxonomy): domain Eukaryota; kingdom Metazoa; phylum Arthropoda; class Insecta; order Hymenoptera; family Aphelinidae; genus Encarsia; species Encarsia formosa. The sequence continues at coordinate 816,585 of CM076184.1, forward strand.
TATCCACAAATTGCAATTGATAATTTAGAAGAGCGATTTAAAGTCAAGAACACGTTTTTCTTGGAGTGGGTCTATTTGTATTAATGACGTAGAGCCGTTACGAGAGTAGTTAGACTTCGTTTTATAAAACATACCTTCATTACTCCCAGACACTGCTCCATATTTAAATTATTTCGGCACCCCTAAATCTCACAACCACCAACACCATTAAGCTTGCTTATTACAACCTGATTCTGATTTGTATGCGATAGTTTGTCAAACTTATAATGACTAGCAAGTAGTGTGGATCTGGTTATAGTCAGAAGATAATTTTTAAAATCCACTGATGACTGTAATTATGTGTATAAAATGACTTAAAAATTGTTTTTGATGAATTTTAAGTGGTTTTAATCCAAGTGTAGTCAGACCATCGTTATTAGAGCTCATTATGAAGTTATCGTTGCTCTTCGGTGATTAATTTTGTGCAGAAAAACAATCTAATTGTTCCCGTTAGAAAGGGTAAGGCTATAGATTCAAAAAGTAATTACTATTTTTAATTTAACTCGTTTGGGACTTGTGATTTATCATTTGTTGCTTCGCAACCTGCTAGAGCATAAAATTTGTACGTATACTTAATCATCCTCTAATTCAGTTGAAAATCAACCAAAAGATAAAAAAAGTTAGTAAATAATTAATTTAATAATGTGGAAAAACTGCGTCAAAAGTGAAAAAAAGTAACAAAACTTGAGTAAACTAAATAGAGCTTTTTTCGTTTAAAAAATTTCGAAACGAAAGCAGAACTGGACAGTGTGGACAGATGATAAATCTGGGTAACAATCCAGGCTGACCGTGAGTTTCGAAAATAAATTTGTGACCAGCTGCAAAGCATTACAGCTGCACCGGCAAACTGGCCACGGAAACATAAATTCAAACGAAATTTCACGCAAATCCAGCCCGAAGCGATGCGATATTTCCAGTTTTCTCTCTTATTTATTTATTTATTTATTTATTTTTTTACCCGAACAATCAAGTAATCGGTTTGGCTCGAGGGCTCTACACTAATGCATCCATTACCACCTGCCTTTTTTTTAAATGAATTTCTGAGCCAGAAATTTTGTTTTCTTTTAGCTTAGGAATAAATTCGAAAATGTGAATCGAGCGTGAAATATTAATCTTACTCCAGCACAATTACTTTAGAACCGTACTGATTGAAAACCTTAATATCTGTGTACTACATAGATTTAAGATATTTAAAAAAAAAACGCGATTTTTACATCGTTTTTGCAGATATTGCGATTTTTGGGTTTGAAATCAGAGATTTGGAAAAATTCAACAGAGTACTGGAAAAAATATTTTGAGTAACGTTGAATGTTAATTAAAAGGCATGTAATAATGAGTCTGAAAAAAGCGCTTTATATTTTCTCTTAAAAGCCTTCTGGCTTTAAACTGAAAAAGAAAAAAAAGTTTGAAAAAGGTAGAGGTAAAGCAGAGCTACTTCAAGTTCAACAAGTTTGAATTTTTTTCTCTTGCTCACTTCTGCCATGGTAGTACACTCTGAAAAAAAAAAAAAATTGTTCTTATCAAAAGAATGAAAGAACGGTGCTGATGCATTAAAGCTACCCAGCTGTACTTAGTTGGCCGCACTGCTAACTAGAGTAAATCCAGCTCTCCCTTTTTAAATTATTCCCGTTTATGAGAGTAAAAAAAATGTAAATGAATATTTATAAGTTTGAAACAAATCAAAAGCTTGTAAACTTTTAGAGTCAAAAGACGCTAAGATTAACATAATTTTGATTATTCATGAGAGTGTAAGAGCACAAATAGTTACGACAAAAGTTGCCGTTGATGATTTTGAAATAGAAAGAATTGCTGGAAGCGAGTAAAGTTTTCTGTAAAGACTAATTAGTCGAGAGTTGTTCGGAAGCTTTGAAAGCTGAAACTAAGATCACCAAGATTACCAAGATTCAGCGGACTGGACTTTGAATTAGATAGTTTCATGTTTAAATTAACTAGATTAAAGCCAGCTGCGCTTTGACTTTATCCCTTTAAAAGATCCTTGCGTATGTAATAAAAAATTCAAAAACTTGCAAAGAATCCTTTTTTTAAACCCTTGTGACCAAAAAATTCAAAGAGGCTGATTTTGTAATCAAAAACTGACTCATGACTAGCGAGTAGCGTGGGGCAGATATAGTCAGACAATCGTGTAATTTAAGAGTTACTACTTTTAAATAGAATACAGGAAACTCTCTTGATTGTTGTACAGTCTAATCCTCATCTTCTTTAATTTTATTTTATTTTTTCTCCAGTCATATCGACCGAACGTAGAACTGATGAGTTTGAAAAAAAAGAAGAACAAGTCCAAAAGAATGAATTGCAGGGTGGAGAAAAAAATGAAAATCTTATTCTGGGCTGAAAGTGCAGCTGTTTATGGGGGCAGATGAAACTGGAAAAAAATTGTTCCTTGCTTTTTCATTTCAACCTTCCTAGATTTGTAACATTCTCTTGGTTGCAGTAAAAAGAAAGAAAAAAATGAAAGAAAATTTTTTTTAATTAGTTCTGTAGGTGGTGAGCTAATCGTCACACCAGACCAAATGAGAAAAGAAAAGAAAAAAAAAATGGTCGAAAGACTCAAAGAGATTTAGCCAAGCATCGTAGTTTTAATAGTTCAAAAGATTTATGCGTAAGCTGTGTCATTTGACTAAAAACATCAATTAATTTAAATTTCAAGTTTTTTTAGTTAACAAATTATTATTTTGTAAAACTTATTTATTTATTTATTTGTATAGTCTAATTATTACATAAAAACCAGTTACAAATTTTATCAATGTATAGATTTTACAGAGGGAGCGGAAGTGAAGAAAAATGTCAAGCTCGATTCACCTCGAGCTGTTTAAATCAGCTTTGGGCTTTTGGCTTTTCGCAATGCTGCTTTTCTCTTGGGAATAAGTCAAGAAGTCAAGAGGATAAATAAATTCAATCTTGCGATCCAAGCTAGGTGAGATGCAGTGATTTATCGATCCAATTATGTCTTTACGTATATTCGTTTCTGCATATGTAAAGACACAAAAAAGTTAGTTTAGATTTTGACTAGTAATTTACAGAAAATATTCTGTTTGCATAATCTATACACTTTACCAACTGTTTATTTCATATCATTTTATTGAATATAATGTTCTGTTGCTAACGAAACTATACATCAAAATCTCCAATCCCAGTTTTATGTCATTTTTTCAAAGTTCAACTGGTTAATATGACAGTGTGTAACAATCAGTCAGTTAGAGGTTCATATTACAATTCCATTAGTTCCAGGCGTCGGACATTCACGACGTGTATCATAGTACTATTATCCTCATCTGACTTTATCTTGACTGCATATCTCCCACTGTTGTAATTTATTCATTATTATGCCTCACACTGCCATGCCTCAACTTGAACGTTATTTTACTTTTTTTTGGGTGCTCTAAATCTTCTCAACGTGTGGAAATAAAATCTTCAGAGTAAAAAATATTTGCACATACATTTGAGGTGAGCTTTGCACTGTAAGAGGAGAATAATTAAAATCTTTTAAACACCTGCTCTTTTTAAACTCTTGGCCACACATTACACCCGCGTAATTTAAGGAGCGAAACAGAAAAAAATGAGCAAAGTATTTAGAAATAGGAGAGATTTATTACTAAGGTAGTTAAAGCTGGCCTTGTGTTTGCCAAAAATATTTAAAGTTTCCAGCTAACCTACTTATTGATCCAAATCATAAAACTCTTGTTTTTCTGTAAAAAATTTGTCTTTCAGCAAAGTGTTTGCTTGCTTGCTTGTTTGAAAAAAATCCCGAGACGAAGCAACCGTAAAACGACTGAAAAATCTCGAGAGATGGTAAAGTGAGAACGTGACCGGACTGATTTCACGCAAACATTCCAGCTTTGACGTCAAAGACGTTTCGAAAATTCTTGGATAACCACCTCGTTGCGCGTTCTTGACTTTGTCAAATCATTCAGACTTTATCTTATCTTAAAGTAAAGTTCTTGATACATTTTTCAGCTCAAAATAAAAACTAAATTTCTACCGTTAAAAAAAAATTTTTTTTTTTAAATAGTAGTGAGCCACAAAATAATCGCGGAATAAACGAATTGGTTCATTTTTTATTCGGGAAGTAAGTTTCGAGACGCAATGGGATTTTTTCACCTGGAACGACTTTAATGAGTTTTAAATTACTTCGGTATTTTCCTCCGCCCATTTAAAACCTTTTTTTTTTTCATTTCTTTTTTTTTGTTTTAGACGGTAAAAAATGAAGGCAAAGAAAAAGATAAAAAAAAAATTAAATTCAAATTAGACGTAAGGACTGTTAATCTTATCTCGAAAGCCATAAACTTGTCCGCAGAGCAGCTGTTGCTTATGATTCAGCTCGTTAGCTTTTATTTATAATATCGCGCTCGCATGTATGCTGCCAAAACAAAAAATGATAAATTATAATAATAACATTATAATAGGTACTTCAAAAGCTGAGTTTTACTTTGGTTTTTGACAACAACTTGTTGGAGTAAATAAAAAAAAAAGTATGAGATTTTCTTTGCAAACTAAAAAATAGTACTTATGTATCTAGCTCCTTGAACGACCGATTTATGGTAAAAAAATATATATATTTTTATTTAAAATTTATTTCACCATTCACAGATTTAATATTTTATGGTGAGCTTGCAATTGCTGATTCATATAAGAATTTAAAATATTTCGAGTCATTCGGTTTTGATTTAGGCCAGATATAGTCAAAAACAAAAATCATTTGAAGGAGAGGGAAGTAGTGTAAGTCGGGATTTGATCAGACTAAATGCTGATAATTTATGATGATCGATTAACATCGGGAAGTTTGACTGAAATTCAACGATAAATCAAGGTAATTTATCGAACGATAACATACGATTATCTAAACTTATGAAGCATAAATACGTAATTTAAGTTTCAACTCTAAGGCTATTTTAGTGGAATAATTCAACAAAATTTAGTGTTTTAATAAGTTTGAAAAACAAAAATAGAGGAGTAATTGGAAAAACTTCAGTCGCAGTTTCTTAATTGGTAAAAATAAATAAATAAAATAATTGCTCGGAGTCTGACACGCTTGAACATCAAGCACTCGAGACATCGATGGGATGGGAAAAATTGACGGAATGAATTTTTTTTTTTCTAGTGGCTCACCTGGTGCAAAAAAACAACGCGTCTGCAAGTGTTGCTATCACCGGTTGAATTCAAAGGTGTAACTCTTCTGGTACCAGCATCACTGTTCAGCTCCATCACATCAAACTATCACTTCTTATCATTTTAAACCTTTAACAAACAACAGTACAAACACAATATTATTTTATTGATTATCACTGTTTCCTATAGATGAAATTACACTGCTACTCTTTTTTCTCCGTAAAATGGCTTTTTTTTCTACTGTGAGTCAAAATATTGGGGCATGTTTTTACAAAAAAAGAACAAAACAAATAAAAATAAAGTCTGGTACAGTAGTATTTTACCGCGGTGCGTACTGAAATTTTAAACTCTGTACGCCCGAGCAATTATTAGCCATTAACAAAGGTTTTAAATTTTCACTGGGAACTCGAAATCTTTTTTCATTTGCGTATTTTTAGCCATTATAATAATGATAATACTATACTCCCAACGTTAAATACACAAGCTTAATTTTTGTATTGAAAAAGCGTTTTCCGAGTGGAGATTAATTTTTTCAAACGAACTTTACCATCGGTATGTGTAAAAATAAAAAAAATATTGGAAGTCAAAATGCTTGAAACAGAGTATTAATACTAGTTAATTTTTGAATAAAATACATCGAGCATAATTTAACTTCGATACAAAGAAACTTTATTTCAATCAAAAGCGCATAAAAATTTCAACAAAATAAGAGAAACATCTAACAATGCAAATTCTGAAACCTACACAATCTTCGGTTCATGCAAAGCAACAGTAAGAAAGACTCCCGCTGAGGTAACCGTTCGGAGAGGACGAAACAAAGTGTGCTCGAGCCGGCCTCGCACAGGACACTGAACTCACCTCTGCAAGCTTTAAGCTCACGTGCGATCAAACTCAACGCGCATGCGCGTATTTCCCCTACTTTCCGTTGCTTGCGCCGACGCTTCTTGGAAGTTTAATATCCCCCCCCCCCCTCTACTTTCAGCCACAGCTTACAAAATTAAAACTCCAAGGAAAAACTAACAAAAATTCATGAACCGTTGGTTTGATATTATTGCAGGAAAAAAAAATTACTTAGAATTTAAAAGCAAGTTATATTTTAGCTGTGAAAGAAAATTTAATAAGTTTTGGGAGTGATGCATCCATTGTATACATCTTCGTGGAACGGAGCTTGTGAAATTCTCGGCGCTAATCGTCGAATAATTTTGGTCAAGCTCTTATTCACTTCCAGCTTTTGTTGAAAAAACCAAAATTTAAAATAGCCATGGACGAAAAAGAAGAAAATATTACTACTTTCACGCAGTGGATATTAGTACTTAAAGTTTCGAAAAAATTCTGTGAAATAAAGTAATTTGAATGTTCACTTTTTTTTTTTATTGCAATGGGTCACGCCAAACAAATTCATATAATTTTTTACGTCATTGATTTAACATTTACTGATAGCCCCGTATGAATGACAAAAAAAAGCTTCAAAATCTTGATGACAAGAATAAGCTTGACTCAGCGGCTGGCTTTTTAATTTTCCTTTCCAGCCCTTGAAAAAAGGATGCACGACGAGAGAGGAAATTAGAAGAAACCAGCACAAAGAACCGGAAGCCCGAAATAAAAGAAGAATCACGCGGGCAAAAATACAGAGTGGCCAAAGCTTTTCCATTGCTTGCCCAGATTTTTTTTTCATCTGTAGTTTGAAAAAATCGAGAATATTTTTGTTTCCTCTAATAATTGTAATCGAATAAGCCTTTATTATTATTGTGACATCTCGACTTAGGGAAAATTAGCTTCTTTATATTTATTCGGTCACTATCAATTAAAATTTTTGAATTTTATCAGTAAGACTGTCTGTTGGTTGACGCCTCTGCTTATTTACGGTTTTCCTTGTGCCTGCGAATAATGAACTATTGATTGAATAAATTTAATCGAAACATCGAAGAGTCTCTAACCAAAAAAAAGAATGAATTTAGATAATATTAATAAAAAAGCTTTAAGGATTATTGTAGAGAAAGTTATTTTTTGCAGGGTTATAAGAATAAGAAAAACAATTGAAAAAGCGCGTTGGTGAAAAAAAAGGCCACCGAATTGTTACGCGCTTAAGCCTGGTTATTGTCTTGGAAAATGGGAAACCATAACTAGATAAGACCAGAGAAAAGAAAATTAAACTTCGTAAATAAAACAGAACCGTAAATAACTCCGTCCTGCGAATTTTTAATCTAAAACACTTCCAGTAAAATTTCTGCCAGCTTCACGAAAAATTTACAGTTACTTAGACTAGAATTGTCTGGTAGTAATGTGATACGAGAGTTTGATGAGATAGGTTATTAATAACCAAACGTTGCAGAGTATTTGAGTCTGAATAAAGAGTTGAATAATTTAGAGGCAAGTAGCAGTACAAGATTATAGTCAGACATGATATTATGTTGTTTTATTGAATCAGAGGGCCAAGAAAAGTTAATCAATATAATAAAAACTAAATTAATTAAAGTGAAGAAAGTAGTAAGCGATAAGTTTGACTGATTTGATAAAGCACAGGAGCGTCGACTTCCAACGCTCGCATGTCCTTATCAATCCCACGCCTTTGCCGTCTTCTACACTCGAATCGTCCGTTTAAATAGATTTGTATATCTTATGTAGATCTAATTTTAGGTAAAATTATAAATAATTAAGCATCCATGAGAAGAAATAATAATACCAGAAAAGGGCGATCGATAACCTTATATTTATTCAAACCCAACATGATATTCAATTTGTAAACGTACGCTTTATATACTTTGATTTCTGGTTTCAAGGTTAGTCCGTTGAGTGAAAACTGTAGTTAAACGTATTTTTTTTTCCTAATAACATGTGCTATAAATAGCCAATAAACTGAGGAACATATAAAAAAAAAAAAATTCTGAACTGTTGCTGCATTAAAAAGTCATTACCTTTTTCCTTTCATCATGCGCTGTTTTAGGAGTTTCAGCTTTTTTAAGGATTTCCGTACTCAGTCCTTCGGCTCGACTCGAACTACGAGTTTGTGCGAGTTCGAGTTCGAGTTTCTTCGAGAGATCGAGACATCTCGAGAAGTTGTTGAGACGCGACGCACAGGCAGTATTCTGCAGTCTGCACTGTGCTGATGCCGATGGGAGATAATATAAATAAATAAATAAGAATAATCAAATATCTCTGCACCATTTCATATTATGACCGTCGGTGAAAACTTCGTCAGTTCGACGATCATCGTGTTGATGCTTTTAGAGATTAAGAGATCTGCGCAAGCTAGCGAATAGATTGCGTCAAGTTGCAATGGCTATGTTTAGTATTAAAGAAAATTGGTGCTTCTGTTAGTGCTTCGAACGTGCATATTTCAAACAATAAAAAGTGATAGTGTATAAAAAAATAATAATAAATGTTATAACTTAATAATTAAAATTTTGAAATTATAATAAAAAAATGATGCGTTGCATAAAAAAGAAAATAAACAAAAGTCCACCATTAATAATAATAACAAAAAATACGTTTTATAATATAAAAGTCCTTCATCCAAAATTTTTACATCACATTTGTAGTCAGCATTATTTTAAATACACATCTATTTTTTTCATTATATACATGTACAGTGCAATAATCTAAATAAATAATAAAACATTATGTATCTTGATATACAGTTAAGTATCAGAAAAAGTTTTATTTGTTATCATAACACTACTACAAGAGAAGCTATATATTTTTTCATATAGTGCATTATTATTCCATAGAATAAGTTTTATTAAATACAGAAACTCAGGTTGATAAATTTTTTTTATTTTATTTTTTTAATAATGACATTCCAGCAAAGTCAATTTTTGAAAGTTTTAAAAGACAATGTAATTAATTTAACCAAATGGTTGATTTAGCAGAGTCAATTTTTCATACAGCTTGTAACGAAGTTTCCTTCGTTACTTATTCGACTTTTCCTAAAGGGCATTTTAAAAAGTTGGTTAAGAATGTTTATTTATGTTTATTAAATAAATTAATATTTCATGTACGCGGGGTTAATCAAGTGATAAGAAAAGAAAAATGACAAGACAGAGACGTGAGCCAGAACAGCACAACAACAGCAGCACTAGCAGTTACGGTCGCCGCAGCGCTGGTCCAGCCGAACGAGAAACAAGGAGCAGAAGAAGAGTGAGAGAGAGGACCGAGGGAGCAAGGCGAATGAGAGCGAGAGAGAGGAAGCGCGCGCGCCAGTCAGCCGTTCGAGAGAGAAAAGAAGATAGTCTTGCCGGCAACCAAGTGAACGCTGCCGCTGCCGCCCGCGCCGCTGCTAGGAGACTAGTTAGTTGACGCGTGCTGCACTAATTAAACGTATCGGTCATTACCAAAAAGTTTGGAAGTTTTGCTTGATTCTTGAGTTTTCAACGACTGGATTACTTTGGATTTCTTGACGCTTCGAAGATCATCGACCGGAGTTCTCACAAATTTTCATCAGCTGCTGGACGAGTTCGAGCCTGCATCAAAACCAGGAACCCTGCAGTCTAGAATCACCAGAGAGCCGACCGAGGAACAACGAGAAAATCAAAATAATAAAGGTAATGAGAGGTTACAGTGACGAGTGACAGTGCCATGATAGAAAATTATAAAAACTAAGATTTTCCCTTGCAGTGCCTCCTTTGAGATTTTGAATTTAGTGTGATAAAAAAAAAAAAAGAGAGAATTTAAAAAAATTAATGTAACTTAGGATAATTTGAAGAATAATAACTTTATAATTTTGATATTTAAAAAAAGTGAATTATTTATTTTTAAAAATTGCACTATTATAAGCTTTAAAATACAATTTGGTCAACAAACAAGTACACATACAAACAACTAGTCAGATTAACCTAATTCCTTGTTTCATTTAACTATAAAAGTATAATTTTCCAAAATAGTCTCTATCGCAAGGCTTTTTTTTTGGCTAGAACTATTCCATCGATTAAGTTTTATTAAATACAAAGACTCAGGTTGATTCAGCAAAGTCAATAATTGAAAGTTTTAAAAGACAATGTAATTATTTTAACCAAATGGTTGATATAGCAAAGTCAATTTTTTACACAGCTTTCAAATACAATTGTAATCAGATTAACTTAACTACTTGTTTCATTTAACTATAAAACTATAGTTTTCTATATTAATCTCTTTTTTGAATTTACTAACTAAAAAAACTAACAAACAAACAAAATTCTGTCAATTTCTTTAATTTTGTATACGATTTTTATGTGTCACATTGATCAATATTTACTATGAAAAACTGCAAAAACTGCAAAAATAGATATGCAAGCTCTCATCATCTAGAACAAAGTAAATTTTTTGACTTTATACATCGTACTCAAGAAGTTTTTTTTTGAAATCCCATTGAATTTAAAACTTACGGCTCCAAAAGTGCGCATGGAAAGTGTTATCATTTTTCCAGCAGTTAGCACGCAGGGATCAAGCGTCCGACTCATTATTATTAAAATCGACTTACGTTTCTTTGGTGTCACGACATACCAGTCGCTGAAATATCTAAAATAAAAGTATTATGGAAATAGTACTTTAAAATTAAAATTCAATGATTTACTTACACGCTGTTAAATACTTTATCACTACTGTTGATTATTTGTTGTCCAACCAAATTTAGATAAAACAGCTGACTGAGTACTCCCAACATCAATAAGATAGATTCACTTCTATTGTACATGTCGTTAAATGCATAGAACTAATATTATTTTTACATTAATCAGTATTTAAAAAAAATAAAGCATCTTTTGAATAAACTTTGAGCACTAATTTGGCATAATTAACTAAATTGAAATTAAAAATTTATCAACCAAATGATAGTGACAACGTATTAACAAACCTTGTAAAATAATCCGGCTATACCAATTGGGCATAGTACAAGTATGATAAATAAACAAATGGAAAAAGAATTTTCCAACAATCTACAGCATCTTGATTTTCCCCATTAAAAAAAAAAGTTTATGAGTAAGACAAGTTTGAGTCAACCGAGAAATAAAAGTTTTTCGAATTTAATCATAATTTCTTTTACCTCACACATTTATTATACAGTTCAACGCTTGATTTTAACGCATCCTTATCAACATTGTCGTCCATAGATTTGAATATATTCTTCATTCGATAACTGCAGTTAAATTACAAATTAAGTTTTTAAAAACTAAGAAAAAAAAGAAAACTACTGTAATGTGTCAACAGACCTGACAATGTCAAATAATCCAGAAACATGCTGAACCGTTGACAGATAAATTGTATCGGTGCCAGCGAACATGCTGTTAACACACATACTCCATACGAAAAAAAGCAAGTTTGTCAAAATTGGATGATCAAATTGGTCGAATATAATATATTCGCCATGTGCGAAAACACAGCTGGGACATGTACCATTTTTTAATATAGAGCTTGCTTCGAGTACTGACACTGTCAAAGACACCCCTGAGGTCAAAACTGCTCCGTTAAGAACGTAAGCTGTGAAACATTATTTTAAAGTTATGGAACTCCTTTTTTACACGAACAAATAAAATTTGTTAAATAAATTAGGGTTATTTCTAATTGAATTTAACTTTAAAAAATCGTATTTAGATTTTCAAGGCTATACTTGGATATCCTGCTTAGAAAAACCTTATCCCAAAATCTACCACGAATAAAGTTACAATGAGGCGACTTTCGGTTACTACATTGTCTTTAAACCGCTTTATTCATGATTTTAATTTTTTTAGATGAGAAAAAAGCTTTAAGTGATTCTTTTTTAAAGTGTCAGCGAAGTACAGTTTTATCTTTTAGGACTTACTTATATAGAACAAGGAAATAAGTCTGCTCTTTTCAGCGGTATCTTTTAAAATATTTAATTCTTGTCTATCCTTAATTTTTTTCCAATCACTTTTTATTTGAGAAAGTAGTATTTTCAACTGGTTGAAAAATATTAAAAATTATTTAAGATAATATATGTATAATGTATAAATTGAAAAAATTTTAATTTCTTTAGTTCTGACCTGTGAAGCGCTAACAAATGTAATTGAATATTTCATTTGACCGACAATTGTAAACAATATCAGGCTTACATTGTTGCTCCAAATTTGAAAATCATGATCATTCAAAATAATGTATAAAGTCTGTAAAAAGATGATTAAACAATTGAGAAAGTATATTATCACCGAAAGATTTCGAAAAAAAGTAATTGATAATATAATACTTTTTTACATTCAACGTTAATTTGTAAATGCTATTAAATATGTAATTTACCCATGGTATTGTCGCTGAAGAAGTAATCAAATAATACAGAATATGACCAACATATCTCCTGGTCGAAGTCTGATAAGGCCACAAGCCATGAAGTTTCAAGAAAAATTTGGTGCTGGAATAGTATTTACTCTTGAGTACGTTCATTTTCTCATAAAAATCCTTAGAAAGTCAATTTAACGAAATTTTGATCCTTTTACATATCGTTTCGGTACGAACAGTCAATTTCGAATGCGACAAAAATTCGTTTTTATTCGTCAAATCTTCGTACGTAAAAAAGCGAAATTATTTCTAATACTGTCTAAAGAGTATCTATCTATATACGTGACTACCTAAAATTATTTTTTACGCTGGCTAAAGAATATCGATTGGTCGTACAAAATAAAATATCAAGCTTAAAACTTTGTCTTTTTATTTGATTTAAAATAGAATCCAATAGAAATTTGATATAAGAATAATTAGAATGCATGAGTCGAGAAAACTCACTTGTGCGAATGATTTTTTGTCGTAAAAAATTTCCTCTTTCTTTACACAGTAAAGAGTGCAATTAAAAATATTTCTATTGAAATAATTATTTCTGAAATTATTTTCTTTAATAGTTCTTGCAAAAATAATATTTCAGGTCAGAATAAAAAATTTTTAAGTAGATTAAAAATGTATATATTTCAATCCAATAAATTTATAAGATCACGAATTTTTAAAAAACAATGTTTGGAGATTGACGAGGTACATATAAGATTTTTCCACCCCAAAAAACTCTCAAACGTGCATTCAGATATTTTTAAAACAAAATTGAAAAAAAATTGATTCCATAAAATTTTCAAAATTTAAAAAATTTAATTTTTTTCTTTCAATTTTTAGTTTTTGGAATCTGCGTGCTATGTACTTTCCTCGAGGCATTCCGAGAGGCATTCTGAGGTGAACTGCCTCTGCAAACAGTCGCTCACTTACTAACTCTAGTGCTATATTTTAGTTTATTTCCAAGTATAACTATTAATAAAATTTTTCATGTGTCAATGTGTGGGCGTGTCTGTACGATGGAGAAATAATCATAAAAAGTCGATGAGGGTAGTATCTTGACAGAAGATACTATGATTATTAATAGTATAACTCTGTGCAACATTTTATGAGGCTCTTGTGCTATGGGCTGACCCAGAAGACTACAAACAAAGTCTTCTGTCCTATCATTACCTACATTTATTTCATTAACGAAGTCTTCTGTCCTATCATTACCTACCATTCCCCCCGAATCGAATCCCCCGAACGTCCATTCCCCCGAATAACCGTTATCCCCGAGTAACTATTACCCTTTTCGCCCAAACGACAATTTGTCCGAATTTGAATTTTGTGGATCGTTGGAACATTCGAATGCCTCACCAACATGCGCTGTGTTCACGGCAACCAAATTTTTTCGAAGCTTGTAATTGTAACCACCAATTTATTTTGAAGTGTTTATTTCTTTTTGATATAGTTTTGACATTATCCGGACAGTCAGGATAGTAATTAGCCCCATTTTTTCTGAGAATAAATAAATATTATATTGCATTACAAGGGAGGAAAGATGAAAATTGCCGCGCTGCGCGATATATTATACTATATCGCGCAGTGTGGGACTATTCACCTTTTTTCTCGTGTAATGCATACTATTTTTCTTTATCTGAGGTTGAAAGTACGCTAATTAATTGAAATAACCACATTAACCTCACTTCATCTGGTAGCGCAGGACGTGGCCATGTTATTCTTTCCTCCCTGCGAGTTGTTTTCAGAGACTCGTGCCTTTAATTTTTTAACTTTTTTTTATACATATAGTTACATTTTTGTTTGTTGGCAGCAGCCGCATTTGTCGACACGAGCGCAGCAAGTGTAAGAAGAAATAATAATACCAGAAAAGGGCGATCGATATCCTTATATTTATTCAAACCCAACATGATATTCAATTTGTAAACTTCACCGCATCGTTTTTAAATCGAATCGTATCTCAGCTCTTGAAAGAAATAATAATAAATAAATATCTCCTGAAAGCTGAACGAAATGAAAAAAAAGGACCAAAATATACCCCTGGACTCTGGAGTATCGTTTTAAATTCTCAGCTCGTATCTGTTTATTTCCGTTAGCACCTACAACCGGAAATATGAAACTCTAAGCTGCTCATCACCTTTAGTGTCCCTTGCTTTTTTTCTTCCCTTTTCTATCCCCAAAAGACACTTAAACTCATTTTTTATACCAATCTTTTTTTAAATGACATTATTCGTAAGAAATAACCTGATGATGAACTAAAATTTTCCAGAAAAACTAGTTAAGTCCAGTGAATGAAACAATTTTTTTTGGAAAATTCGAGAAATGGACTTATTTAGTTTTTTTGGAAAGCCACAAATATCCTAAACCGCGGTAGTGGTTGAACGGCGAGAGGTTTAAAAAACGACCGTGAAAAAGCGTACGCTTTATATACTTTGATTTCTGGTTTCAAGGTTAGTCCGTTGAGTGAAAACTATAGTTAAACGTATTTTTTTTTCCTAATAACATGTGCTATAAATAGCCAATAAACTGAGGAACATATAAAAAAAAAAAAAATTCTGAACTGTTGCTGCATTAAAAAGTCATTACCTTTTTCCTTTCATCATGCGCTGTTTTAGGAGTTTCAGCTTTTGTAAGGATTTCCGTACTCAGTCCTTCGGCTCGACTCGAACTACGAGTTTGTGCGAGTTCGAGTTCAGGTTTCTTCGAGAGATCGAGACATCTCGAGAAGTTGTTGAGACGCGACGCACAGGCAGTATTCTGCAGTCTGCACTGTGCTGATGCCAATGTGAGAAAATATAAATAAATAAATAAGAATAATCGAATATCTCTGCACCATTTAATATTATGACCTTCGGTAAAAACTTCGTCAGTTCTACGATCATCGTGTTGATGCTTTTAGAGATTGCGAGGGAGTGAATCCCTCGTAAATTTATTCCTACCTGGCAGTGTCGAGTCACCTGGGAAACAACAAATTAAATTTTGTTTTGTTTACTTTCCCAGGTGATAACCATGCCGCGTTCACTCGCAGCCACGGTCGTACATACAGGTCCGGCAACTCCGGTGGTGGGGGTAAGGCTCTTATGAACCGAAAAAAGTTTCAGAATCTTGCCAGTTGGGGGCGCCGCAAGCGGTGTGAGTGCGGTGTGAATCGTTCTGATTGGTCGAGCTCTCCATACTGTTTTTCTCTCCGTCCGATAGCTGATTAATTTTCACTAATTTACGGAGTGATATTTTATTATTGTAATGCTCATAATATGACGAAATATATGTATATATTACATAAATAGCGCTGTATTCAACTACTGTTTCAAGTTGTACGCAGAACTTTTGAAATGATGATAAAGAAAAAATTAATAATATTTCAATACTTGAGTTGATTATAATCTATTACAATTTAAATATTTTTAATTCTTACTTTTTTCACGACTAAAGCAAATAACACCTACATTTGTACAAGTAAACCCAAAGCTTATGAACAAGTGGGGGGAAACAACTTTTATACTTCTTAAAATACTACCATATGCAAGTTAAGTCGTGGCGCAATGATAATGCTGTGGCATTCCTTTTGCTCGTTCCGGGATCGATACTTTGTAAATTTTTTTTTTTTTTTTTTTTGAATTGAAATTGAAAAGGGTCATGTGGCCAAAGATTTGAAAAAAAAAAAAAACAATTCCGTATGATTCTGAAGCAAAAATTTTCTACAACTAATTTTCAAAGTTTTCTGAAAGTGTAAAAAGAGAAATCATT
The DNA here is from genome assembly GCA_038277355.1 of Encarsia formosa. Taxonomy (NCBI): domain Eukaryota; kingdom Metazoa; phylum Arthropoda; class Insecta; order Hymenoptera; family Aphelinidae; genus Encarsia; species Encarsia formosa. The sequence continues at coordinate 832,737 of CM076184.1, forward strand.
AAAATGAACTATATATGAAAAGGTAAGATATATATTATAGACTGAAACATTTTTGAATATGCTATGATATTGATTAACTCTTATGAATCTAAGAGTTTAGATAAAATGATTTTTTTACTGTATGATAAATTTAATGTAAAACCAAGATAAAATAATTAATAAAATCTTCAAATTTATTGTTTAAAAATCCTTCATTAAAATAAAAACACGATGGTCTTTTTTAATTAAAGAAAAATAAAGTTCTGTATCATCGAAAACTTCCGGTTTGGAGAATTCCCGAATTTTCGTATGAGGATAAGGGTTAAATAAATCACTGTCTTGAGGGAAAAAAGCCGAAGCTGAAAAAAACCCTCTTTATTGATTGTGATCTGCCCAGTTCGACTGAGATTGTATAATGTGGTAAATATATTCAGTAAAAACTGAGATCGTATAATGTGTTCGGGGCCCAGGGCTGATCCGAATTAAATCTTACACCAGGCGACTGGTAGTATCGATTTTGTGAATTAAGCGAAGTGCAAAACAAGCGCGCGCGCGCGACTGCGGGAACTGCAACTGAACTATGCACCGACGCCGGGACTCACTGCGGACCGACGCGTCCGCCGCCGCAGTGAGGCCCTCGCTGCTGCGCATGCTCTCAAACTCCCGCGTCGTTCACAATTTACGTGAATTAACGTAATTCACAATAATATCTAAACTTACTCAAACAAGAAAAATACAAATCAATGATTAATACTAAATCAAACATATACAAGCTACAATGAAGAAATCAAACTAGATAATAATAAATCTAAAATTAATGTCCAAAATAAATCAAACAATCAAACAAATTCACAGTAATTAACTAATCCACGGAACAAGTTCCAAGATAAGATCTTTTTTTATACATGAGGATACCTTCTCTTAATTTTTAACTTATTATAAATTTTTTTTTTGTATTTGTAAAAATAAAAAAAAAAATTTTTTAGATTTATAATACTTTGTCCATCTCATTTTATTCAATGATCAAAAAAATATTATATATGTTTTTGAAAAAAGCCCGCGATTGAAATTTGATTTTCATTTGTTTTTTAGTTTGTTTTGTTTTCTCAATTAGCACGCCATGTAGTGCACAAAAAAGTTAGTACTCGCTAGTTGATGTTACTCTTGCAAATTCGTTTGATACATTTACTTTTTTGGTTTTAAAATTCAAAAAGCTTAATCTTGAGATTCGTTGTTTCATTAGTTACTTAGTATGTTTTGTTTTTTCTATTACTTCAATGTATAATGCTCGAAGCGTGTTGATATCTTTACGGTGCTGTCAATTGTTTAATTTTTAAAATAATGCCTTGGTGTTCGGTACCCACGTGTGCATCCAATAAAAGATCTTTTAGTGCTGAAAAAGTGTCTTACTTTAAAGTCCCGAAAGATGAAGATTTAAGAAAAGAATGGGTGTGATCGATCCCTGGCATTTCTAATTTGTCAGGCAATCAAAGAATATGCCCACGACACTTTGAAAAATCCCAATATAAAAACGAATTTATTAAGTTCAGTGAGGATGGAACTTTACTAGTGCAAGTAAGCTTAAAAAAGAAAGTTATATTTTTATTTAAAAATCAAAGGATTCTAATTAAATATGTTAAAGTTTTTGACCTTTCCATTTTTTACTCTATAATCTGTACTCTTATTTTTTAATTAACAAGAAGGAATACTTGTTTTAATATATTTTTTTGTAGCAGTGACCTGAAAGCCAACACACCACAAACTTTTGATAAGTGCTGGTTCTATTGTTAATTAAAAGAGCTTTTACAAAATTACACTGCATTCGCAAAATGTCATTCAGTTTGTTGTTTATTTGTTTATTTTATTTTATTTTTTAAATTCGTAAGCCTGCGAGAACAAGGAATCAACAAGATTTTTTTCCTCCTTCTAACCTCAAAATCGGACCTTCACCCCTTGTTTTCGGTATCTCTGGAGGAAAAATATTTTTCAAAACATGGTCGAGAAGGGTTCTTTGGCCACCTCGTTGCACCCCTCGCCTTCGGCTCGGGTCACAAACCCCTCGGAGGCCAAATAAACCCTTCCCCGACCTGTTATGAAAAATATTATTACCGCAGTTTTTTCGATTTATACTAAATTGATAAAATGTTTCGTAAATAATTTGGAAAAAATCTGTTATTAATTAAATGATGCTAATTTTTATGAAATTTCCCCAGGGTTAGCAGGAAAAAAATTTTATCCTAACATTTCACCAATAAATTACGGAATTGAAAAAAAATATTGTTTATAAAACCCATTTTTTTTTTTTATTAAATAAAGATACTTTTGATTGTAAGTAATATTTACAGAACCCCCGTCTAGAATATAGTAATCTTATTTATTTTAAATAAAATCAGTCAAAATATGTACCTTAATTTACTCTTGAAACTATAATTTTTATCCGGAGAAATATACAAAGACTTACTGTAATTTCATAAATATTAACTGTGTTTATTATATAAACAAAGATTTAAAAAAATTTTAATAGGTCGTCTATTGTTGAAAACCATGTAATTAAAAATTTTTTTTTCTATTATAAGCTCTTATATTTTATTAATTAATAATTGTGGATCAATTTTTTCAAGCAATAGCAGTGTTAGACTATACGTAGAAAAAATTTCTTTATTTTCATCGATTTACTTAAATTCGCATCATTGATTTCATTGGAAACTACAATGTAAAATATTTTAATTATTTTATCCAATTTATTTAGGCAAAGATGAATAATACTCGACTTCAACCAGGAGCAATACCCACGATATTTGAATCTCGAAGTTCGTTTGAACATTCATATTCAAAACCACCTCGTACGTGATTTGAAGTTGTACTTTATCTGTGTTTCAATATTTTTATTAAAATAGCAAGTATAACACTAATCAGAAATATTCTAGCCACACGTCGTACTAATATTAAAAGATCTTATTTGATTAAATTGTCTATTATCGCGACAGTGAATCAATTTTTTTTATTTTTTATTTAAGTACATTTTTCAACAAAACCAATTAAAGTAGGTATCAATCATAACTTATTGTTCAAAAAAGAATTAAATTAATGAAAAACAAAAGCTTCTTTTAGAAAAACGCGTATATTACGAATTATTAGGATAACACATGTGATATAAAATAAAATTCGAATTAATAATGTAAAAAAAGCTTACCGAAATTTTAATCCTACTATAGGAACTTTTCAGCTCGCTGCAAGCGCGCATAGAAAAAAACAACAATCGTAACCCGAAATGTACTTTCCGAATATTTTAAAAAATTCTTCATGGTGATATAGCTACTATTCCGAATGAGATGGTTGCATGATACGAGCTCAAACATCCTAGTCTCTAATAATTTCACTATTATTGGTTTTGGTGACTATTGATTTCAGTTTTAAAGAGATTTTTTGGTCAATAATCTAAATCGCGGACTATGATTTTGCATCTTTGAAAAAAATTTGTGAACTTTAAAAATTATAATAATTTCAAGAAATGATTAAACTATTTGAACAATCTAAAATAAAATAAACTAACTAAAAAATACTGTACAAATTATTTGTAGCTATAAATTCAAAAGCGTCCAGTACTGTAATTAACACGAGTTGCTCTTCTAAAAACATGGAACCTGCGGCAAATGAATCTGAAATGGAAGTACTTCAATTTGAAGAGCATGAAAAATCAACTTCGAGCGTATTTAAAAGCAGTACCTCTATAATCACGGAAGGTAATGACAATTATAAAAGCACAAATCAATCTTCAATGGAAACTTTGCAAAAAATATTAAAATATTTAAAAATGTTAACATTTTTTATGAATGAAAGCACTAATAATTTAAGGATAAATAATTTCAAATTAATAAAAAGGTACGATGCCTAGTGATAGTTAGCCACACATAAAAAAAAAAAATAAATAATTTTTTTACCACGCACCGTTTTATTAATTTGAAATAATTAATTTATTGCATCTACTTTCAGTTGTTTTGTAAAAAAGAGTAGTTTAAGAGGTTATGAAAATTAAAAAGAAAAATTGCTCGTAAATTTCAGCAGGCACTCTTCCATTAAACTGCTCGGCTGGGCCAAAATTGAAACTACGACGTATCAAAAGTATAAACTCTTATTGTTTTAATTTTTAAATTCCGAACAATCTGAATAATTAAATAAAGTTTTATTATTAGCACGCTGACTTTCGAAGTTTTGGCTGAAATGTGTCTGCAGCGAGACGAATGAAGGACCGAAAAATAATTTGACGTCACTCGTTTTATCGGCTCACTGACAAATTACATTCAGGAAAGAATTTCATAACCTCATAACTGCCTCTCTTAAAATTATTGGGACCAAACCCATAAATTACTATCTTATGTAAGCTTTCAACCCTTTTTTAAAAATTTTACAACGTTATCTACTCGGAAAAAAAAATTGGAGTCTCTCCAATTTAAAATAGGAGGCACTGTGAGTTCCGTCAGATTGTGAACTCTCCAAACAAAAATTGGAGTTTCTCCTATTTTTTTTTGGAAAAACAATATTTTGTTGATGAGGTTATGATTCTCGGGGATAATTCACGTGCTGGCTCGCGTGCTGGTATAGAAATATTGAAACAAAAACAATGTATTAAAACAACCTCTCGGACCCGGATTAGCAGATTGCTGACAGTAGACGGTATGTGGAGCATACCCGGGGACCATTGCTCCAGGTCACCGATGACAGGTATACCCGGGGATATCTCCGAGAGCTTGGTTCGAATTCTCTTCGAGGTGACTTTGGTGATCGTCTGTGAGCTACCAGGCATGATTTGAGACCTAGACAACCAGATCGCCGATGTCGGGTATACCCGGAGTCTCCGAGAATCATCTCCGAGAAGTTGACTTGAGTTTTGTTCATGGTGACTCTAGTGATCAACATCATGATTCTTACCTAAAGAGCTCGATTGCTCGAAGATGATCTCCGGGTATACCCGTCATCGGCGACCTGATTGTCCAGGTCGAAATTCATTCCTGGAAGCTCACAGACGATCACCAAAGTCACCTCGACGAAAATTTAAACCAAGCTCTCGGAGATGATCTCCGGGTATACCCGTCATCGGCGGCCTGGTTGTCCAGGTCGAAATTCATTCCTGGGAGCTCACAGACAATCACCAAAGTCACCTCGACGAAAATTCAAACAGCTCTCGGAGATGATCCCGGGTATGCCCGTCATCGGCAACCTGGTTGTCCAGGTCGAAATTCATGCCTGGGAGCTCACAGACGATCACCAAAGTCACCTCTAAAAAAATTCAAGCCAGCTCTCGGAGATGGGCCCCAGGTGTACCGGTCAAGGGCGACCTGGTGCAATGGTCCCCGAGTATGCTCTCCAGGCTATACTACCGTCAGCGATCCGCTAACCCGGGTCCAAGAGATGAATTTAAAGTTTCTATACCAGCACGTGAATCATCTCTGAGAATCTTAACCTACTCGACAAAATATACAATTTTAAATTGTAGATTTAAATAAAAAAAAATAGGAGAAACTCCAATTTTTGAAGATTAGAGAATCTCCAATTTTTTTTTTTTCGAAAACTCCCTGAACTTTTAGAGAAACTCCCATTTTTTTTTTCCATGCAGATAAAAGCTCTCCGCACGAGAAACAGCTGACGCGCCGGTCGTTCTGTCTCTCTCGCTCTCGTGGCGCAGCATAACCGCAAAGACTACAAAATCAACTTTACTGTTAAATTACTCTGAAAGTAGACCCGGTTGCCGTATTTTGAAAAATTTTAGATTGATTCTTGTTTCAATAGCTAGAATATACTCTTTTTTTTTAGAAAAAGTTAACTACTAGTTAATTTACAGTCGTCGATAACATTAAAAAGTTGTAGTGCTCTACGTGCCATCCCATGCAAAACGACCGAACTTTGAGCGTTCATAACTCAAAGACGAATCCCGCTTGCCATATTTTTTTTTCTGGCATTTGAAAGAACACATAAAAATTTTCTTGTATGCCGAGTTACAAAATTTGTTAACATTGACCTAAAATCCCTAAAACGTCCTTAATCAGTGCCTACTTATTTAAAACAGTTCAGGAAGCTTTTCCTCAAGTAAATCGTAACGTTGAGACTTTATACGGGTAACAATGACGATTAAAAAATCATAGAGCGTTTAAATTTTGTTATTATGTGCTTTTCGTGCAACTACAAATATGAAAAGTCGCGTCGTTGGCTCAGTTGGATAATGCTTACACCTTAGCCGGCTGATACAACGCGCAGCGCCGAGTGTCACCGGATCGGTTCCCCGCGCGCTCGAATTTTCCTTAGAGTTCCGTCTACTAATTCTCCTTAGAGTACGATGTAAGACGTCTTAAACTGGATCTTTCCTAGGAGTCTGCAGCAAGAAAGCGTGCTTGTTGTATCCTATGAGTCTAAGCGAGAGCGTGTTGAAATGATCTGCGACCAGTACCAAATCACTGTTCCAATAACTGAACCAATTATTGAACCTAAATACTGAACCTATCACTGCACCATACAATCCTAATTCTTTGATCGAATATTGGCTCACTCGGAAGATAACAGGGGATGGCCACTGATGGGTGAACCATTGTTCATCAAAAAAATTATTCTGATCACAGCTGATAAGGAAAATAGACATTTCACCCACTATCGTTCACCATCAAGAACTTATGGAACTTGGACAGCCTCTTCGCCTTACCAGATGAAGAATCAATGACTTAAACTAATGAAATGTACCAAACTCTGTTTGAATAAATATCTGTAGAGATTTAAAATTAATAAAAATAAAAAAAACAAAAAAAAAAACAAATATGAAAAAAAAAATAATAATAATGACAGTAATAATTTTAAAAACAACAAAAACTATAATCATCGTGGTTTATAAGTTAAAAACATGCTTTATGTCGGTCACTCTTACGATGAACAATATTTATACACACAATAAAGTTTTCTTGAATCGTGCGTTGTTATTGATCTTACACCAATTCTAGTGGCTCTTAGTATTGAAAGAAAATTTGTTTTTCTTATGTAACATTAAAAACTCTAACTGTACGAAACTGACGAAAATGTGTATATCAACTATCCTTAGATAAAAATAAAAATAATTTCGCTTATATACAAACCAAGGTTTCACAAAAAAAAAAATGTCATAGAACGACTCTTCAAAGCAGACCACATTCACTGTTTGTACCGAAACGATATGTAAAAGGATCAAAATTTCGTTAAATTAAATTTCTAAGGATTTTTTTGAGAAAATGAACGTACTCAAGAGTAAATACTATTCCAGCACCAAATTTTTCTTGAAACTTCATGGCTTGTGGCCTTATCAGACTTCGACCAGGAGATATGTTGGTCATATTCTGTATTATTTGATTACTTCTTCAGCGACAATACCATGGGTAAATTACATATTTAATAGCATTTACAAATTAACGTTGAATGTAAAAAAGTATTATATTATCAATTACTTTTTTTCGAAATCTTTCGGTGATAATATACTTTCTCAATTGTTTAATCATCTTTTTACAGACTTTATACATTATTTTATATAATTCTGATTTTCAAATTTTCTGCAACAATGTAAGCCTGATAATGTTTACAATTGTCAGTCAAATGAGATATTCAATTACATTTGTTAGCGCTTCACAGGTCAGAACTAAAGAAATTAAAATTTTTTCAATTTATACATTTTATATTATCTTAAATAATTTTTAACATTTTTCAACCAGTTGAAAATACTACTTTCTCAAATAAAAAGTGATTGGGAAAAAATTAAGGATAGACAAGAATTAAATATTTTAAAAGATACCGCTGAAAAGAGCAGACTTATTTCCTTGTTCTATATAAGTAAGTCCTAAAAGATGAAACTGTACTTCGCTAACACTTTAAAAAAGAATCACTTAAGGCTTTTTTCTCATCTAAAAAAATTGAAATCATGAATAAAGCGGTTTAAAGACAATATAGTAACCGAAATTCGCCTCACTGTAACTTTATTCGTGGTAGATTTTGGGATAAGGTTTTTCTTAGCAGGATATCCAAATATAGCCTTGGAAATCTAAATATGATTTTTTAAAGTTAAATTCAATTAGAAATAACCTTAATTTATTTAACAAATTTTATTTGTTCGTGTAAAAAAGGAGTTCCATATGATTTAAAAATTTTTTTTTAAACACTCTTTTGGGAAAACCAAACCAACTTGCTGGGCATCTGGCTTTTTTGATGTTTATTTTTTATTTTCATGGATATTTTTTGTCATCATCACTTTATCTTTGTGCAGCTTAAGTAGTTTTATAACTTTAAAATAATGTTTCACAGCTTACGTTCTTAACGGAGCAGTTTTGACCTCAGGGGTGCCTTTGACAGTGTCAGTACTCAAAGCAAGCTCTATATTAAAAAATGGTACATGTCCCAGCTGTGTTTTCGCACATGGTGAATATATTATATTCGACCAATTTGATCATCCAATTTTGACAAACTTGCTTTTTTTCGTATGGAATATGTGTGTTAACAGCATGTTCGCTGGCACCGATACAATTTATCTGTCAACGGTTCAGCATGTTTCTGGATTATTTGACATTGTCAGGTCTGTTGATACATTACAGTAGTTTTCTTTTTTTTTTTTTCTTAGATTTTAAAAACTTAAATTATAACTTATAACTCAAATACAGTTATCGAATGAAGAATATATTCAAATCTAAGGACGACAATTTTGATATGGAGACGTTAAAATCGAGCGTTGAATTGTATAATAAATGTGTGAGGTAAAAGAAATTATAATTAAATTCGAAAAACTTTTATTTCACGGTTGATTCAAACTTGTCTTACTAATAAACTTTTTTTTTTAATGGGGAAAATCAAGATGCTGTAGATTGTTGGAAAATTCTTTTTCCATTTGTTTATTTATCATACTTGTACTATGCCCAATTGGTATAGCCGGATTATTTTACAAGGTTTGTTAATATGTTGTCACTATCATTTGGTTGATAAATTTTTAATTTCAATTTAGTTAATCACGCCAAATTAGTGCTCAAAGTTTATTTAAAAGATGCTTTATTTTTTTTAAATACTGATTAATGTAAAAATAATATTAGTTCTATGCATTTAACGACATGTACAATAGAAGTGAATCTATCTTATTGGGATTGGGAATACTCAGTCAGCTGTTTTATCTAAATTGGGTTGGACAACAAATAATCGACAGTAGTGATAAAGTATTCAACAGCGCGTAAGTAAATCATTGAATTTTAATTTTAAAGTACTATTTCCATAATACTTTTATTTTAGATATTTCAGCGACTGGTATCTCGTAACACCAAAGAAACGTAAGTCGATTTTAATAATAATGAGTCGGACGTTAAATCCTTGCAAGCTAACTGCTGGAAAAATGATAACACTTTCCATGCGCACTTTTGGAGCCGTAAGTTTTAATTTCAATGGGATTTAAAAAAAAAACTTCTTGAGTAAAATGTATGAAGTCAAAAAATTTACTTTGTTTTAGATGATGAGAGCTTGTACATCTATTTTTGCAGTTCTTGCAGTTTTTCATAGTAAATATTGATCAATGCGACAGATTAAAATCGTATCCAAAATTAAAGAAATCGACAGAATTTTGTTTGTTTGTTAGTTTTTTTTTAGTAAGTAAATTGAAAAAAGAGATTAATATAGAAAACTATAGTTTTATAGTTAAATGAAGCAAGTAGTTAAGTTAATCTGATTGCAATTGTATTTAAAAGCTGTGTAAAACATTGACTCTGCTATATCAACCATTTGGTTAAAATAATTACATTGTCTTTTAAAACTTTCAAAAGTTGACTTTGCTGAATCAACCTGAGTCTTTGTATTTAATAAAACTTATTCGATGGAATAGTTCAAGCCAAAAAAAAGCCTTGCAATAGAGACTATTATGGAAAATTTTACTTTTATAGTCAAATGAAACAAGCACTTAGGTTAATCTGACTACTTGTTTGTATGTGTACTTGTTTGTTGACCAAATTGTATTTTAAAGCTGTATGAAAAATTGACTATGCTAAATCAACCAATTGGTTAAATTAATTACATTGTCCTATAAAACTTTCGAAAATTGACTTTGTTGAAATTTCATCATTTAAAAAAAAAAAAAAAAACATTTATTAACCTGAGTTTCTGTATTTAATAAAATTTATTCGATGAAATAATAATGCACTATATGAAAAAATATGTAGCTTCTCTTGTAGTAATGTTATGACGACAAATAAAACATTTTCTGATACTTAACTGTATATCAAGACATATAATGTTTTATTATTTATTTAGATTATTGCACTGTACATACGTATAAAATGAAAAAAATAGATGTGTTTTTAAAATAATGCTGATTACAAATGTGATGTTAAAATTTTGGACGAAGTACTTTTATATTATAAAACGCATTTTTTGTTATTATAATTTATGGTAGACTTTTGTTTATTTTCTTTTTTATACAACGCATCATTTTTTTATTATCATTTTAAAATTTTAATTATTAAGTTATTGTATTTATTATTTTTTTTTTATACACTATCACTTTTTACATGCTTTTCTTTAACTCACTATGTTTCTTCGTCGTCGTCGTCGTCGTCGCACAGTGAACGGATCCGAAAATTGTTTGGTAAAGATCTATTTATATAAAGGCAAATAAAGATAGAGAGATGAGGTCAAGGAAGAATGAAAGTTAATTTAATAACAGTTATACGAAAATTAAAAAAGTTGCGTATTTTCCATAGTAAACCCTAGAAAAAAGGGTCGAAAAAAAAAAAAGAATGTTTGCTAACATGTAATTTTAATCCAAAACGAGCGTTACAACCGGATAAATGATAATGACAATTTTTTTTATAGAAAATAATGGATTTTATCAATAAAAACGAATTACAAATTATAATTTATTGTTTAAAAACAATATTTTGTATGTAAAAAAATAATTAGTTGTATATTAAAAAAAAAATTCAAACTAAATTATCTAGATCATGAAAATTTGAGCACAACTGAATTTTCATAGAAGTTTACTGATGAATCATGAGCAAACAAAGTCTTTTTTCCCGATTTTTCAGATAAAATGAAAAAAAATTACCAAAACAGGGCTCAAAGTTCATTTTAAATCGTATATAGTTACAGCAAAAAGTTGTTACTATTGCAAGAGAAACTGAGATCCGATGCTTTGTTGCATCGTTTTTTAAAGTTGATGCAACAAAATTATTTTGGACCAATAAAACTGATCGTTTCAGTGAAGCAAAACAATTATTTTTTGCTCAATAAGAAAGAAGAAACTGACAAATTAATCAAAAAACTTAGTTAAAAACAATTGCTGCAAGAAACTTGTATTATTTTGGTTCAGCTTACGTTATTATTATTATTTTTTTTAAAACATTACTTTCTTATGCTTTTTATTGATAAAAAAAAAATACAACACAACAAATACACATTGAGCATATGTATATTCAATGAATAGCGATTAAACATATAAAGCTGTTTAATGAAAATTTTGGAAAGCTAATTACTTTAATTTTTTAACATATTAATAAACACCAACTTTGTAATTTGTTTATTTATATCTTTTATTTTTTCATTTTAATTGGTAAATTTGACTTATTTTATACATTTGCAAAAATGAACATTAACCCGCTTCTGATAGGACTTTTTAAACTAATTTTTTTGTATACTACTTAATTAACAATTGAATGGTATAACTTTTTTGATTCAATATTTTTCAACTTTTTGCAGAGTAAATCAAAATCTTCTCTTTTGTTATCCTCTTCCGGGAATATTTATTTTTATTATCTTCTGATTTTTTGTTAAAAAGCTGCTTTAAAAAATTAGGACTATTATATTGAGAAGAAAATACAATATTAATTTTATGAACGTAATTAATGATAGTAACAACTCACAATTCTAATAGTAATATAAACCGTAGAAGAAGAAACCTTAGGACCCGCTGAATAGATTTGAAAAAGACATTTCAAATCTATTCAGGCTGTTTCGGTTCTAATTTTTTACGCTGCTCATAAGTGCCACAAAACGTGAGAAACGCTCATTATTAAGTGCAAAAATGATTTTGAATAAATTTTTCAGGCCTTTATTAATATATATAATATATATATTTTTATATAAAGTTTTTTCAGAAGTTTTAGTAATAAATTTGGTATAACATTTTTTTAAAATGAGTAATATTTTTTTTTTTTTTTTTTTTTAATAACACGAGTTAGTCGATCTCTTCGACTCAAAAAAGCTTACGGGAATTCATCCTAAAAAAAGGCAAAGTGTTCGATCTTTTCAATTAAAAAATACACCAGGATAATTTTTTCGTGAAAATGACAAGGTAGTTGATCTATTAAATTAAATAAATCTCCGGGGATATTTTTTCGATGAAAATACAATGTAGTCGATCCCTGTGATGAATCAAAGGTTTGGAGAGCTTTTTCCAAAAAGAAGCAAGGTAGTCTATATCTTCAAATCAAAAAAGGTTCAAGGAATTTTTCCGGTGAAAAGAAAAAGTACTATTTACTCGCTTATTAATTGATAAAAGCTCCGAATTAATTTTTATGGGAGAATAGAGGCAAAGTAGTCTATTCCTTTGACTTAAAAAAAACCACGGCGAAATTTTTCCAAAGAAGATAAGATAGCCCAACCCATCGACTTAATCATTTATCAGATTACAAGTTCGAAACAAATTTTATTGTCCATTACGTTTTCTATTAATTTATTCAATTTAACGTCTTGCTATTTTTAATTTAATTGTATCTTTATGCTCCATAAATTTTGTAATATTTTAATTTTTTTTTTTTTTTTGTATTATAATCTTTAAACTTATAAGCGATTGATATTTGTTGTTTGAGGAACCATTAGTTACTCAAATATAATTATAACTGAATTTGAATTATATTAGTTACTTGAAAGTTTATTTTTTTGGCATTTTTTCTTCAAAAACACTCAAACTGGTAAATAAGCTGTACTTTTCTACTATATTTAATAAATTGAAAGTTATTCGAGTTTCAAAAAATTTTTTTTTTTTAAATCTTATATATTATTCTTTTATCTGAAAAATACGAAAGTACCCTACATGTCAGTTTAATAAAAATGTTTTTTTTTTTTTTTTTTTTTTTTTTATAACTAGATTAATAATAATTTTTTATGGTATATTCTTCAAACATTCTTTAGAAGAAATTTCATTACCTTCAGGATTAAAAAAAAAATTTTTAGTCACTTGATTTAGTACGGATAATACAAAATTATTTTTTTTAAAAAATTTTTTTAGTTAATTTCCCACTGATATCTTTTAAATCGTCAATAAAAAAGTTATTCAGTATTTAAAATTAACTTGTGAATACAAATAAAATTTAATCTTAGTTCAAGAATATTTTGTAATTATTTTCAACATTATATGGTGTTCCAAATTTGCTTAATCACAGCGTTATTATTGTACCTATATGAAACAACAACTGAACAAATGAATCACGACAAAACAATTCTGTAAAGACGTTTGTTTTTTCATTCTATTATACGTAAGTGTTAACAAATGTAACCTTTAGAAAGCATTTTTATTGTTATTAACTAAAATGAAAGTGAAAAAAAAAAATTCAACTTCTGTTGTCGGATCTGAAGAAACGGACTCATCTGCTGTGCTAAGTGAGCCAAAAAAGTAAGTATTTCAAGTAAATAAAGACACGTATCATATGTATATATTTTTTTATGTTAATCATTATATTAAACAAATTCATTCAGTAATTTTATACAAATGTTTCAGAAGATTGATTTTTATTTGAATACAGTTAATCATGACTTACATGATTAATAACAGTATTTGTGTTTTTGTTCATCACAGGATTATATAAAAAGATAAAGATAAATATTGAATAAAGAAAATTTATCTTAAATTACCTTACAGATGAAGTAGTTTTTATTTTAAAAATTGTTTTTCGTAGCAGTGACATTTTTTTTCTTTTTATTACAAAACAAAAATTGCACTATATATATGTATATATATATATCTTCCTATATTATATAGTTATATCCAGGAGGAGCTCTGAAAATTACGGCTCCTCCGGGAGGAGCCCCTTAAAACATGTTAAATATAAGGTTTTTTGAAGGTTTTGAGGTGCTCCTCCGGGAGGAGCTCTTAATTTTAAAAGTTCCTCCCGGAGGAGCCAATTTTAGTAGCTCCTCCCGGAGGAGCACCTTAAAACGTCAAAAACCCTTATATTTAACATATTTTAAGGGGCTCCTCCGGGAGGAGCCAAAAAAAAAAGAGCTCCTCCCGGAGGAGCACCTCAAAACCTTCAAAAAACCTTATATTTAACATATTTTAAGGGGCTCCTCCCGGAGGAGCCGTTATTTTCAGAGCTCCTCCCGGAGGAGCCCCTTAAAACGTCAAAAAACCTTATATTTATTATGTTTGAAGTGGGCTCCTCCCGCAGGAGCCGTAGTTTAAAGAGCTCCTCCCGGAGGAGCACCTCAAAACCTTAAAAAAACCTTATATTTAACATGTTTTAAGGGGCTCCTCCCGGAGGAGCCGTAATTTCCAGAGCTCCTCCCGGAGGAGCACCTCAAAACGTCAATAAATCTTATATTCAACATGTTTTAAGGGGCTCCTCCCGCAGGAGTTGATTCTAAATTATAGGAGCTTCTCCTGCACGAGCACCTTAACTGTCAAAAAACTCCATATTTAACCTCTTTGAAGGGCGCTTTTCCTAGAGGAGTCGTAATTTTAAAAGCCCTTTTTAAAGGAGTACTTCAAAACGGTTAAAAAATATTATATTTAACATGTTTCAAGTACTTGAAGTATTTTAACTTACTATTTAATTTTTATAACTATTTTTTTAGACTCACCATAATATAAAAATTTTTTTTTTCAATTTAAATCATATTCAACAATTTTACCTAAACATGTTTGAACTTTTATTCAATACACAAACTCAACTCAAAAAACATGTTCAATATTAACTGTCAAAAAACTCCATTTTTTATAACTATTTTTATGGGGGTTGGCGAGCGAAGCGAGCAGGGGGGTACCCCCTAGTATATATATATATGTATAAAAGAAAAAAATTGCTAAATGGTTTTCTATATACATTTTCAAACCAATTTTGGTTTCTTTTTTGCAAATTGATAGCTGAAAACAAAATTTTTATTCCATGTAGTAAATTTTTCCTACTCAATTATTGAGATAACTGTTAAAATGATAAAGAAATCAAAAATATGGTAAAAACAGAAAAATTCGTCAAAAATCAATTTGCATAAAAACTGGGTTTGAAATTTATATTATTTCAATAAAAAACATACTAGGTATATAAAAAATAGGAAAAATAAAAATATTTTTTATGGCAAGTTTTCTAACATTACGAATTTTTATTAGTCTATAAAAGTAAAGTGAAGTTGGTAAAATAATTAATGATTGATCTAATTTTAAAAATTAATAATCTTTCAAATGCTTTTTTAGATAATTGCTGTGTTTTTAAGATTTATCAATTATTTAATCTGTTTATTCAGCTTATGTGATCATGATCTAATTTTTCAAACATTAATGAAATTCAATTTTTTTTTTTTTTTTTTTTTTTTACTGTTCAACATGTTTATACCAATTCGAGCCAACTGTTTAAGTTGTGCAACTGTTTTTGAGCTTATGTGCTCACTGTACTTTATTACTTTAGTAAAGCACGAAACGGTGGAAAAATTTCTAATAGCCTTGTACGGTTTTATTAAAGGATGTGCTAGATACTAGTAACTCTAAAAAGATACTATTCATAGACAAACTTATTTTAATTATCGGAATAAAAAATCATGATCTCTAAATTATTAATTGGAAATGTTAAGCAACTCACGCGTTTTCTCGGGAAATTAGAATTCATTATAAATACTAATAAGTTAAGATGAGGAAATAAATTAAAAATTATAAAGTTAGTGCGCTTAATATGGCCATGTTCCTCATATAGCCACCCCTGATATTTTGAATTTGTGCCTTCCGTGGTCACTCTACAGGGTAAGGAGAAGTCAAAAACAATATATTATGAAGATTTGAGTAGTTTTGAACAATTAAAAATTACTTGCGTTCATCCCATGGCAAAAAGTGGTTTTAACAGTGTTCTTATTTTTATCGGTGAATTTAATCAATACATTTATCGATCAAAATAATAATTTATAGATTTTATTCCCTACACTTTAACCTTATAAACACATTTTAATTTTTTTAGCAACGCAGTTTCTATCAAATTTCACACTATAATAAATAATGTTAGTTTACAGCAAGCCTAAGGTCCCTAGTGTCACTACATTGTAAAAAAGGTTTTGGTAAAACTACCTCGATCATCGATGTAAAAATCGAGAACATCGCTCTTCGAGGTAGATTTACATCGTTTATCGTAGTTAATTTACCCCACTGTAAATGTAAACTTTTACCAAAAAATGTTAATTTACAAACTTTTGTAAAATTACTCCACTGGTCCATGTTCTTATTTCGTTGACCCGTACGAAAAGAAACACCTGAGACCGAGAATCCGAGAAAAAAGTACCATTACGTGATTTTCCGGGGAAAGAATAACAAAAAAAAATTTTACGCGATTAATGTAACGTTGCGATTTTTTCCAAGGAAATTGTCATGATGTAAAATTTATCCGTGAAAAAAGTCCCATTACGTGATTTTCCGGGGAAAGAATAACAAAAAAAAAATTTTACGCGATTAATGTAACGTTGCAATTTTTTCCAAGAAAACTGTCATGATGTATAATTTTTCCGAGAAAACTGTCATGTTAAACTTGCTGTGGGTCGGAAGACAACATTCCCCGAGGAAAGTGTAATCAGTGTATTTTTATCCGGGAAAACAATTACATTCACTCAAGACGAAAATAAATCCCGGGAAAAAAGTAATCTGCACAACTTATTCCAGGTAAAGTGTAACGTAGTGGTAATCAACGATTAAAATAATATTTTTCCAGGTAAAAAGCAATAAGAACAATGACAACTTATTTTAAGCAGGCCAGGAAGCTTTTCCCGAGGGAAACGTAACGTTGAAACTTTTTTCCGGGTAAACTGTAATGTTGAAGTTATCGACGATTAAATTTATATATTTTTGAGTCAAAACTTACAATAGCAATTCCAACTTATTTAGATCAGACCAGAGAGCTTTTCCCGAGGAAATCGTAACGTTCACAACTTTTTTCCGGGTAGACTGTAATGTTGAAGTTATCGACGATTAAGGTATTATTTTCCAGGTTAGAATTTACAATATCTATGTCAATTTATTTGAAGCAGGTTAAAGAGCTTTTTCCGAGGTAATCGTAACGTTGACAACTTTTTTCCAGGTAAAATGTAACGTTTAAGAAATCATCGAATATAAGGATATTTTTTTTACAGAAAATTTACAATATCCATGCCAACTTACTTAAACCAGAGAAAGGAGATTTTTCCGAGGAAAACGTAACGTTAAAACTTTTTTCCGGGTAAACTGTAATGTTGAAGTTGTCAACGATTAAGGTATTATTTTTCCAAGTTAGAATTTACAATATCTATGCCAACTTATTCAAACCAGATTTCCCGAGGAAAACGTAACGTTAAAACTTTTTTCCGGGTAAACTGTAATGTTGAAGTTGTCAACGAGTAAGGTATTATTTTTCAAGTTAGAATTTACAATATCCATGCCAACTTACTTAAACCAGAGAAAGGAGATTTTTCCGAGGAAAACGTAACGTTAAAACTTTTTTCCGGGTAAACTGTAATGTTGGAGTTGTCAACGATTAAGGTATTATTTTTCCAAGTTAGAATTTACAATATCTATGCCAACTTATTCAAACCAGATTTCCCGAGGAAAACGTAACGTTAAAACTTTTTTCCGGGTAAACTGTAATGTTGAAGTTGTCAACGAGTAAGGTATTATTTTTCAAGTTAGAATTTACAATATCCATGCCAACTTATTCAAACCAGATTTCCCGAGGAAAACGTAACGTTAAAACTTTTTTTCGGGTAAACTGTAATGTTGAAGTTGTCAACGATTAAGGTATTATTATTCCAAGTTAAAATCTAAAATATCTGTCAATTTATTTGAAGCAGGTTAAAGAGCTTTTTCCGAGGTAATCGTAAAGTTGACAACTTCAACATTACAGTTTACCCGGAAAAAAGTTTTAACGTTACGTTTTCCTCGGGAAAAGCTCCCAAATCTGGTTTAAGTAAGTTGGCATAGATATTGTAAATTCTAACTTGGAAAATAAATACCTTAATCGTTGATAACTTCAACATTACAGTTTACCAGGAAAAAAGTTTTTACGTTACGTTTTCCACGGGAAAAGCTTCCAAATCTGGTTTAAGTAAGTTGGCATAGATTGTAAATTCTAACTTGGAAAATAAATACCTTAATCGTTGATAACTTCATCATTACAGTTTACCCGGAAAAAAGTTTTAACGTTACGTTTTCCTTGGGAAAAGCTCCCAAATATGGTTTAAGTAAGTTGGCATGGATTGTAAATTCTAACTTGGAAAATAAATACCTTAATCGTTGATAACTTCAACATTACAGTTTACCTGGAAAAAAGTTTTAACGTTACGTTTTCCTTGGGAAAAGCTCCCAAATATGGTTTAAGTAAGTTGGCATGGATATTGCTAATTTTCCTTTAAAAAATATCTTTATATTCGATGATTTCCCAAACGTTACATTTCACCCGGAAAAAAGTCCCAACGTTACGATTTCCTCGGAAAAATCTCTCTTCTCAGATTTGAGTAAGTTGGCATGGATATTGTAAATTTTCCTTTAAGAAATATTTTTATATTCGATGATTTAATCAACGTTACACTTTACTCGGGAAAAGTTCTTAACATTACGATTTTCTCGGGAAAAGCTCCCAAGTCTGGTTTGAATAAGTTTGCATAGTTATTGTAAATACTAACTTGGAAAAAAAATACCTTAATCGTTGATAACTTCAACATTACAATTTACACGGGAAAAAGTTTTAACGTTGTGTTTTCCTCTATAAAAGCTTCCAAATCTGGTTTAAGTAAGTTGGCATAGATATTGTGAATTCCAACTTGGAAAAAAATACCTTTATCGTTGATAACTTCAACATTACAGTTTACCCGGAAAAAAGTTTTAACGTTACGTTTCCCTCGGGAAAAGCTCCCAAATCTGGTATAAGTAAGTTGGCATAGATTGTAAATTCTAACTTGGAAAATAAATACCTTAATCGTTGATAACTTCAACATTACAGTTTACCCGGAAAAAAGTTTTAACGTTACGTTTTCCTTGGGAAAAGCTCCCAAATATGGTTTAAGTAAGTTGGCATGGATATTGCTAATTTTCCTTTAAAAAATATCTTTATATTTGATGATTTCCTAAACGTTACATTTCACCCGGAAAAAAGTCCCAACGTTACGATTTCCTCGGAAAAATCTCTCTTCTCAGATTTGAGTAAGTTGGCATGGATATTGTAAATTTTCCTTTATAAAATATTTTTATATTCGATGATTTAATCAACGTTACACTTTACTCGGGAAAAAGTTCTTAACATTACGATTTCCTCGGGAAAAGCTCCCTTAGTCTGTTTGGCAATGGTCTTGTTACTTTTTACCTGGAAAAACAATATCTTAATCGTCAATTATCCCAACGTTACACTTTACCCGTAAAAAGTGCACCCGTTACTTTACTCTCGGAAATTTCCCCTTTTTATTGATCGTTATTATTATCACGGAAAAATTATACTAATTACTCTTTTCTCGGAAAAATGTTGCTCATATATTGGCCGGTTTTTTTGTTGTTACAGTTATCTCGGAAAATTGTTAACTTGTTACAGTTTTCTCGTAAAAAAAAAACTTGTTACGTTTTTCTTGAAAAACTGGTACTGTTACTGTTTAACCGGATTTTTTGGCAGGTGTCCTTTTCGTAAGGGCCAACGATTTTTTACATCGTTCATCGGTGTAGATTTACCGAATTTCAGTAAAACTACATAGCTCAACGATATAAATTTACAATTACTTTATGAGCTACGTAATTTTACTAAAACTATTTTTTACAGAGTAATATGCCCACCCTCTTTAATTTGAACTGTATACTAAATGATCAATATGGCTCGAGTATTTTAAATTAACGATACTAAAGCTTGGGAACACATTTGAGGCCATGTTTCGAAAAATTTATTCGATAAACTATATTATATAACGTTTTTTTTACTTTATTTTACATACAATATGAAAAAAATTTTCATGTATATAGTCAAAGAGTTTATTTTTTATTTTTTTATTAATTTTCTGTAAAAATTTTTCCATGCCTTGAAATCGTTGACCCGGACGAAAAGAAACACCTGCCAAAAAATCCGGTTAAACAGTAACAGTACCAGTTTTTCAAGAAAAACGTAACAAGTTTTTTTTTTACGAGAAAACTGTAACAAGTTAACAATTTTCCGAGATAACTGTAACAACAAAATAATCGCCCAATATATGAGCCAGTTTTTCAAGAAAAATGTAACAACTTTTTTTTTTACAAGAAAACTGTAACAAGTTAACAATTTTCCAAGATAACTGTAACAACAAAAAAATCGGCCAATGTATGAGCAACATTTTTCCGAGAAAAGAGTAATTAGTATATTTTTTCCGTGATAATAATAACGATCAATAAAAAGGGGAAATTTCCGAGAGTAAAGTAACGGGTGCACTTTTTACGGGTAAAGTGTAACGTTAGGATAATTGACGATTAAGATATTGTTTTTCCAGGTAAAAAGTAACAAGACCATTGCCAACTTATTTGAAACAGACTAAGGGAGGACTTTTCCCGAGGAAATCGTAACGTTAAGAACTTTTTTCCGAGTAAAGTGTAACGTTGATTAAATCATCGAATATAAAAATATTTTTTAAAGGAAAATTTACAATATCCATGCCAACTTACTCAAATCTGACAAGAGAGATTTTTCCGAGGAAATCGTAACGTTGGGACTTTTTTCCGGGTGAAATGTAACGTTTAGGAAATCATCAAATCGTTGGCCCTTACGAAAAGAAACACCTGCCAAAAAATCCGGTTAAACAGTAACAGTACCAGTTTTTCAAGAAAAACGTAACAAGTTTTTTTTTACGAGAAAACTGTAACAAGTTAACAATTTTCCGAGATAACTGTAACAACAAAATAATCGCCCAATATATGAGCCAGTTTTTCAAGAAAAATGTAACAACTTCTTTTTTTACAAGAAAACTGTAACAAGTTAACAATTTTCCGAGATAACTGTAACAACAAAAAAATCGGCCAATATATGAGCAACATTTTTCCGAGAAAAGAGTAATTAGTATAATTTTTCCGTGATAATAATAACGATCAATAAAAAGGGGAAATTTCCGAGAGTAAAGTAACGGGTGCACTTTTTACGGGTAAAGTGTAACGTTGGGATAATTGACGATTAAGATATTGATTTTCCAGGTAAAAAGTAACAAGACCATTGCCAACTTATTTGAAACAGACTAAGGGAGCTTTTCCTGAGGAAATCGTAACGTTAAGAACTTTTTTCCGAGTAAAGTGTAACGTTGATTAAATCATCGAATGTAAAAATATTTTTTAGAGGAAAATTTACAATATCCATGCCAACTTACTCAAATCTGAGAAGAGAGATTTTTCCGAGGAAATCGTAACGTTGAGACTTTTTTTCCGGGTGAAATGTAACGTTTAGGAAATCATCAAAT
Organism: Encarsia formosa; assembly: GCA_038277355.1. Classification (NCBI taxonomy): domain Eukaryota; kingdom Metazoa; phylum Arthropoda; class Insecta; order Hymenoptera; family Aphelinidae; genus Encarsia; species Encarsia formosa. Next base: position 854,358 of record CM076184.1, read on the forward strand.
ATAAAGATATTTTTTAAAGGAAAATTAGCAATATCCATGCCAACTTACTTAAACCATATTTGGGAGCTTTTCCCAAGGAAAACATAACGTTAAAACTTTTTTCCGGGTAAACTGTAATGTTGAAGTTATCGACGATTAAGGTATTTATTTTCCAAGTTAGAATTTACAATATCTATGCCAACTTACTTAAACCAGATTTGGGAGCTTTTTCCGAGGAAAACGTAACGTTAAAATTTTTTTCCGGGTAAACTGTAATGTTGAAGTTATCAACGATTAAGGTATTTTTTTCCAAGTTAGAATTTACAATATCTATGCCAACTTATTCAAACCAGATTTCCCGAGGAAAACGTAACGTTAAAACTTTTTTCCGGGTAAACTGTAATGTTGAAGTTACCAACGATTAAGGTATTATTTTTCCAAGTTAGAATTTACAATATCTATGCAAACTTATTCAAACCAGACTTGGGAGCTTTTCCCGAGGAAAACGTAACGTTAAGAACTTTTTTCCGAGTAAAGTGTAACGTTGATTAAATCATCGAATATAAATACCATAATAAATACCTTAATCGTTGATAACTTCAACATTACAGTTTACCCGGAAAAAAGTTTTAACGTTACGTTTTCCTCGGGAAAAGCTCCCAAATCTGGTTTGAATAAGTTGGCATAGATATTGTAAATTCTAACTTGGAAAAATAATACCTTAATCGTTGGTAACTTCAACATTACAGTTTACCCGGAAAAAAGTTTTAACGTTACGTTTTTCTCGGGAAATCTGGTTTGAATAAGTTGGCATAGATATTGTAAATTCTAACTTGGAAAAATAATACCTTAATCGTTGATAACTTCAACATTACAGTTTACCCGGAAAAATGTTTCAACGTTACGTTTTCCTCGGGAAAAGCTCCCAAATCTGGTTTGAATAAGTTGGCATAGATATTGTAAATTCTAACTTGGAAAAAAAATACCTTAATCGTTGATAACTTCAACATTACAGTTTACCCGGAAAAAAGTTTTAACGTTACGTTTTCCTCGGGAAAAGCTCCCAAGTCTGGTTTGAATAAGTTGGCATAGATATTGTAAATTCTAACTTGGAAAAAAATACCTTAATCGTTGATAACTTCAACATTACAGTTTACCCGGAAATAAGCTTTAACGTTACGTTTTCCTCGGGAAAAGCTCCCAAGTCTGGTTTGAATAAGTTGGCATAGATATTGTAAATTCTAACTTGGAAAAATAATACCTTAATCGTTGATAACTGCAACATTACAGTTTACCCGGAAAAAAGTTTTAACGTTACGTTTTCCTCGGGAAAAGCTCCCAAGTCTGGTTTGAATAAGTTGGCATAGATATTGTAAATTCTAACTTGGAAAAAAATACCTTAATCGTTGATAACTTCAACATTACAGTTTACCCGGAAATAAGCTTTAACGTTACGTTTTCCTCCGGAAAAGCTCCCAAGTCTGGTTTGAATAAGTTGGCATAGATATTGTAAATTCTAACTTGCAAAAAAATACCTTAATCGATGATAACTTCAACATTACAGTTTACCCGGAAAAAAGCTTTAACGTTACATTTTCCTCGGGAAAAGCTCACTGGCTGACTGAAAATAAGTTGTCATTGTTCTTGTTGCTTTTTACCTGGAAAAATATTATTTTATTCGTTGATCACCAATACGTTACACTTTACCTGGAATAATTTGTGCAGATTACTTTTTCCGCGGGATATATTTTCGTCTTGAGTGAATGTAATTTTTTTCCCGGATAAAAACACACTGGTTACACTTTCCTCGGGAAATGTTGTCATCGGCCTGCAGCACGTTTAACATGACAGTTTTCTCGGAAAAAAGATACATCATGACAGTTTTCTTGGAAAAAATTGCAACGTTACATTAATCGCGTAAAATTTTTTTTTTGTTATTCTTTCCCTGGAAAAATCACGTAATGGGACTTTTTTCATGGATAAATTTTACATCATGACAATTTCCTTGGAAAAAATCGCAACGTTACATTAATCGCGTAAAATTTTTTTTTTGTTATTCTTTCCCCGGAAAATCACGTAATGGTACTTTTTTCTCGGATTCTCGGTCTCAGGTGTTTCTTTTCGTCCGGGTCAACGAAATGAACCAATCGATCAAAATAAAATTCACAGCCTGATTAGATGCCATATTATGAACACTAACTTTTGGTACGTCATAAAATAAATTTTTAGTCAATTTAACTCGCAATTTAATGGTACTTTGGCCCAACTGATCGAACAGTTAAGGTCTTATTTCAAAGGTATTGTACGAAGCTTTGAAATGAGACCTTAAACTTTTAAAAATATTAATTTGGTGAGTATCCATTCTCACTTAACATGGCCATATTAGGCACATTTATCTTAACTAAAATTATTTACATTAATTACAAAAACAGAATTGCAAATTATAAATGAGTATAGTTTAAAAGAAACTATTTTTTATTTAATCAATAGACCAGGCCGACCCAAGCATGTAAAAAAAGTTAGGGGTATGAATGGAGGCATGAAACCTTTACAAAACGTTTCGGAATGTAAAAAGCGTACAAAACGCAGCAGAGCAAAATCTTTTTTGGATAAAGTTACAGATAAAAGAGTCAGAAGAGAAATGTTTCTCATCTTAAAGAAAGAATTTAGTGATGAGTTGAAAGAAGAACTACTGACAAAAGAAACAAAAAAACCAATCAAACATACTCCAGAGTCAGGATTAGCATTTTATTGCAACAACAATTTTTCTCAAAGGTCTTGGAAAAATTTATCAAAAGATAGCCGAAAAAGAAATGCTCCTATTTACCAAGGCTATGATAAGATTCATGGTATTAATATATTTTATTCATATATACTTATACTTTTTAAAATATTACAAATAAATAATGAAGATTACTGTACCCAGTATGAACCTGCACTCATTATAGAGGAGTTTAAAAATTTTTAGAAACTAAGTTTGAACAACTCTATTTTATATGTTTTAGCCGAAAACAAATACAATTAAGGCTTTTCTCATAAAACTTGATATACCTGATTTTATAAAATATCTACATGGACATATCTTTTATCACTTCCCCTAAAAAACTTTTTTTTATTTTTCTACCAACTCACTTGTTAATTCATCTTGCACCATGAAAACCAATCTTACAATAAGTTTGTGTTTAGTTAGGTTCTTAGAATTTATCTCGAAAGGTTTTTTTTGTTTTATTTTATCAAAAAAATTCTAAATTATTCCTTTATGACAATGCCATACTTTCAAACCTTATATTTTTTTACTTACCTCATTTTTCAATAAACTTTATTTGTATTTTTTGAATTTTCAACAGTACTAAATGTGCGAATGAATCGTACGAAAAAAGTTTGTAATTTAATTTGTAAATTAATAAATGTTTTTCGTTCAAATGTTTAACACTTTTTTGTTTCATTAAATTCTTTTCCCAATTTGGAAATTATTATTATTAACATTTTTAAAAGAAAATATGGTTTTTAATTCTATAATTCTAACTTAAGAACAAGTTTCTTATATTTATAGCTTAATTTTTTAATCTAAAACCTTAAAAACTCCAAACAATTTTTTTTCTGTTTCATTTTCTTAAGATGGTTTTCTACCAAATGCATGACAATAGAGAATCAGCTCAAATTTTATGGAAGTGTTTATTAGATATTAATAAACATTTCTACGAAGTCTGATCAAAATTGACCATATAGTTTGAAAGTTACAGCAAGTTAAAGATTGAATTTTTTTCATTACGTGTATGGCCGCTACGCTGAAAAAGTGTACTAAAATTTATCTTCTTACAATAGAGATCCTTTAGAAAAACCGCATACATATAGTTTCACTATCAAAGAATTCGTTTCTTCAAACTGCAAAAAATTGACCTTTTACAAATTTTACAGTAATTTTTCAAAAATAATTTTCAAGTGAATAACCTCCAAAACTGCGGTATTCAAAGGTGAGGTTAAAAGTTTAAAAAAATGTTTTGTTATGATTGTCAATGTTTTTTTGGTAGAAAATAATTTCAGAAGCCATAAAAAGTTAAAAAATAAATTTTAATAGCCAATTGTTAGTAATTTGGAGTAATAATTTTTTTTTAGTCTTGAACTTGACTAGCTCTGGTAGAAAACCACCTTAAAGATAAAATCAAATTTTAAATATTTTTTTAAATAAAAAACCCATTTTAATTTATTGAGAAAATTTGTTGTTCGGTATCGATTTTACAAAAATATTGTAGTTATTGTTGCTCTAATGTTAATAATTCTACCCCTCGACAGATGAAATGATTGAGTGTCTTCCTGAAAATATTGTATACTCAGAAAACATAGCTTCGGTTCCACTTCAAGACTTGGTCAATAAAACTGCAGAAAGAGTCTATAAAGCTTTAGCTAATGAAATAGGAGATGCAGCAAAATTTAACATGTACGGAGCCTTAGGTTTTGACAGCGCAGGCAATCAAGTTGTAGGCAAACAAAAGTATAAAAAAATAGAAAAAAAACCTAAGGCGAGTCGTAGCTTACTAGTAAGTAATATGCTACTCCAGAGTTTTGAAGACCAAGAAGGAGACTGGTACTGGTCTGATTTGCATCCGCAAAGCGTAAAATTTTGCAGACCCATCAGAATGGCCGATGAGAAAGAAGACGAAATAACAGTTAAAAAAGAATTTAAGAGATTGCGCGATCAGGCAAACAATTTGCACGACCACACATTTATTTGTAAAGATAAAGAAATTAAGACCCATTTCATCATGGAATTAACGATGTTCGATGGTAATATTTTTATTTTTAAACTTTTTGTGAGTAAAATAAGAAATTTCATGAAAACATAGCCTTTTCAGAATGATTAATCACATGCTTTAGGCTGCACGGAGAAAACGTTTCGGTCGTTTCTATCGAACTAGTTCAGTAGTTTCCGCTAAACGAGTTTAGCGCTGCGATTTCGGTAGTAATCGCTTAAAAAGTTTAGCAAAAACTACCGAACAAAATTTTAGCTGAAACTGCTAAATTTTATTGCCAATAATTACTAGAAATTGCCATGGAGCTGATTTCCCGTGCGGAAGTTTTTTAAAATATTTTTGGTTTATTATCCAGAGTTCATACCTGGTAACCAGGTCGAACTTAACGTCCAGGAGCTGATTTCCACTAAAAGTTTTTACGAATGTCTATTCTATAGGGTTCGTACCTGGTGCCCCAGGTCAATGAAATCGTCCCGGAGATGATTTTCCCTGGAAGTTTTTATTAATATCTACGGCTTAATATCCAGGGCCCGTACCTGGTGCATCAGGTCGACGGAATCTCCCCGGAGATGATTTTTCCCGTAGGTTTTTACAAATATCTACGGCTTATTGTCCAGGGCTCGTTCCTGGTGCACAAGGTCGACGAAATCGATCCGGAGATGATTTTTCCTGGTAGTTTTCATGAATATCTACGGCTTAATATTCAGGGCTCGTACCTGGTGAAAAATAAAAATAACCTATGGGAAAAATCATCTCCGGGGAGATTCCGTCGACCTGATGCACCAGGTACGAGCCCTGAATATTAAGCCATAGATATTCATGAAAACTTCCAGAAAAAATCATCTCCGGGACGATTTCGTTGACCTGGTGCAGCAAGTACGAGCCCAGGACCATAAACCGTAGATATTTGTAAAAACCTACGGGAAAAAACATCTCCAGGGAGATTCCGTCGACCTGATGCATCAGGTACGAGCCCTGGATATTAAGCCGTAGATATTAATAAAAACTTCCAGGGAAAATCATCTCCGGGAAGATTTCGTTGACCTGGTGCAGCAGTTACGAATCCTAGACAATAGACATTCGTAAAAACTTTTAGTTGAAATCATCTCCTGGACGTTAAGTTCGACCTGGTCACCAGGTATGAACTCTGGATAATAAACCAAAAATATTTTAAAGAACTTCCGCACGGGAAATAAGCTCCATGACAATTTCTAGCAATTATTGGCAATAAAATTTAGCAGTTTCAGCTAAAATTTGGTTCGGTAGTTTTTGCTAAACTTTTTTAGCGATTTCTACCGAAATCGCAGCGCTAAACTCTTTTAGCGGAAACTGCTGAACTAGTTCGGTAGAAACGACCGAAACGTTCTCTCCGCGCGACATTTTAATTTCAAAAATAATGTATTCTAATTTATTTTATTATGCATCTTTATTTGAAATACGAGTATTTGCAATTACGCTGTTATAAGTTTATGTAACATTTATCTTTAGATTAGAATTTTCTTTTAAAGAAAGTATAAATATGATTGAATGTTTTTACTGACCTATACAACCAAGATCTTTTAGATTTTTCAGTTTTTGATTTTTTTTTTATGGTCGAAAAATTGATCGTATCAGGTGCTCATTATTATTATTATTATTTTTATTTATTTTTTTTTAAATATTGATAAATTTGTTTAAATATAAATAAACATTAATTAAAATCTAAATCTTCACATAAAATAACACAGTGGTACAATATACATACTATTTGTTTTAAAATGCACATATTAATAACCAGACGAAACAATTCCTTCTTTATTATTTATTTATTTGGATTTTTATCGAAATTATTTTTCAATTTAATAGCGCTAGTTCTTTTTGTAGGGAAAGTTGTAAATTATATTGTTAACAATCCCTCGAGCGTTAGATGTCCATTATGCAGAAAAACCTCTTCACAGTTTTCCAACAAAAACTTAAGTTTCGAAATTGCACCCGAGGATCGAGAAAATTTAAAGTCAGGATTAGGGACATTACACGTAGAGATAAATTCGTTAAGTAACTTCTTACAAGTGAGCTACCGCAAAAATCTAGATAACAACAATAAATGGTCTGTATCGGCTCAAATGAAGGGTAAGAAGAAAGAAATACCAAATTTTTTTTAATAATATTAGCTCTAGCAATATAAAAAGTAAACATGAGTCTCCAGTTTACAAAATCAATGTTCCTTTTTTATTAGCTCCGTTTTAATTTTCCAAGACTTTTGACAGTGAAAATGGGTAAAATAAACATAAAAATGAATATATAAATTTTTGCAAGTCATTGCCGCGACCCACTCATCCCTTAAGTGGGGGTGAATTTGTGAAAAAGTCAATGTTTGAGTTTTTATTAGGGTAGGGTAGGGTAATCATACCAGTGGGGTAGTGGGACCATGTCTTTTTATTTTTATTATTTTTTTTCATAATTTTTTTTTGAAACTATGATAAAAAAGAAAATTATTTATGAAAAAAAAAAAAAAATTGTTTTCATAATTTTTAATAAAAATAAAAAGACATGGTCCCATTACCCCACCCTACCCTAGTTTCTTTTTAACTTTTCCCGTTTTTTGACAATGAAAATGGGTCAAATAATCATAAAAGTATTCAACAAAATTTTTGCAAATCATTGCCGAGACCCGCTCATCCCTTAAATGAGGGCAGATTCGGAAAAAGTCAATGTTCCAATTTTTTACTACTTTCTTTTTAATTTTCCACGACTTTTGACAGTGAAAATGGGTCAAATAAATATAAAAGTAAAGAACTAATATTTTGCAAGTCAATTTCGAGACATTGTTTTTTCCCGAATTTACCCCCACTTAAGGGATGAGTTTGTCTCTGCAATAACTTGCAAAAATTTGGTTATTTACTCTTATGATTATTTGACATATTTTCATTGTCAAAAGACGGGAAAAGTTAAAAAGAAACTAATAAAAACTCAAACATTGACTTTTTCACAAATTCACCCCCACTTAAGGGATGAGTGGGTTGCGGCAATGACTTCCCTGCGAGAAATTTCCGCCAGAATATTGCCAGACAGTGGGCAGATTTAGCGAAATTGGGCAGAAATTTAGTAGGGTTAATCGCCAGATTCTTGACAGAAGGCCAATGCTTTACGCATAGGGATTCTGGCGAGCTATGTGACACACGTGTGGCATACGTGTGCCACACGTACAATGGACTTGAATAAATTTTTTTTCTTTTGCTAAATATTGTAACACCTATAGAGTCAGGGCGGAGACCTAGTGCATAGGATAGCGATTACAACCTGGACATGATTTCCCCAGGAAGTTTTGACCTCGGAGGGGCCAGGGCGGATACCTGGTGCACCTGGTGATACTGACGCCTTGGAGATGATTTCCCCAGGAAGTTTGGACTCCGGAGGGGTCAGGCTGAACACCTGGTGCACCTGGTGATACTTACGCCTTGGAGATGATTTCCTCAGGAAGTTTGGACTCCGGAGGGGTTAGGGCGTACACCCGGTGCACCTGGTATTAATTACGCCTTGGAGATGATTTCCCCAGGAAGTAAGGACTCCGGGGGGGTCGAGGCGGACACCTGGTGCACCTGGTGATACTTACGCCTTGGAGATGATTTTCTCAGAAAGTTTTGATCCCAGTGGGTTCACATCATCAAGTTTACTATTAGGATAGCATCTTCAGAGTGTGGTTATTACCGGGTACACCAAGTATTTTCCCTGGCCCATCCAGGGTCAAAATTTCTTGATAAAATCATCTCCATGGCGTAAGTATCACCAGGTGCACCAGGTGCCCGCCCTGACCCCTCCGGAGTCGAAACTTCCTGGGAAAATCATCTCCAAGGCGTAAATATCACCAGGTGCACCAGGTGTTCAGCCTGACCCCTCCGGAGTCCAAACTTCCTGGGGAAATCATCTCCAAGGCCTCAGTATAACCAGGTGCACTAGGTATCCGCCCTGGCCCCTCCGAGGTCCAAACTTCCTGAGGAAATCATCTCCAAGGCGTAAGTATCACCAGGTGCACCAGGTATCCGCCCTGGCCTCTCCGGAGTCAAAACTTCCTGGGGAAATCATCTCCAGGTTGTAATCGCTATCCTATGCGCTAGGTCACTGCCCTGACTCCATAATATTTAGCAAAAGAAAAAAAATTTGTTCAAGTCCATTGTACGTGTGGCTATACAGCAGGGAGAGGTTAGGATTTTCAAACAGCAAGCATGATTCATCGATTAAAATTATATTTCTATAAAATTATTTGATTATTTTTTATCAATTTTGTAACATCGGAGCTGCATGCTGCTGCTCCGATTTGTAAACTAACCTCCCATCAACGCATCTATAGGTACATATACATATATGTATATATATATATAGACATATACATAAAATAATAAGCTTGACAGAATTTTCTGCCCACTATCTGGCGGGCACCCCAGACGTTCTGTTGAAACTTCTAGCAGGGTTGCAAAAATATATATATTCATTTTTATGTTTATTTTACCTATTTTAAACGTCTAAAGTCGTGGAAATTTAAAACAGGGCCAATAAAAAAAGGATCATTGATTAGTAAATACTTTTTTAATTTTTTGATTTTTTTATAAAACAATATAATAATGAAGTTTAAATTTTTAAATATAATGCCACAAAATAATTTATAAATCATTCCTTAAGTTATTGAAAAATTATTAAAAATTTCTAATTTTTAGAGGATCATATGAATGCCCGCAAATCTTTTATTCAAGATCAAGTTTATGCAGCCCTCGGAGTAATGGTTGATGAAGTGGTGCAAGGCAAAGGCACAAGTAATACCGGAAACACTGCACGTAGGTGCTTTAAAGAGCCGCAGAAGTTTGCGAATTCTTTGGAATTAGATGTTGACTTCATCAAAAAGTTCTCATTGATGTTGCAAGTCTTTAAATGCAAAAAATTCCTCAACATTGAGGCAGTAAAAGAATTCACCAATGACCTATATTGGGAATACTTTGAAAAATTTCCATGGGGTCGCATGAATCCATCCATGCATAAATTTTTAATGCATGGATGGGAGATTGCTGACCAGTTCGATTTGCCTATCGGCTATTATGATGAGTCTGCGATGGAAGGGACACATAAAGACAATAGAATCAATGGTGTTGCTCACGCAAGGCAAGATTCTCATCTCCATCGAATGCAGGACGTTTTCAATCGCGCCATGTATAGAACCGATCCAGAGGTAGCACTGAACACCGAAGACTGTGTTGAGGTAACACCTATAACCCAGGAAATGAAGCCTTTTTTGATAGATTAATTTATTTTATAGTTTTGCGTTGACTTTAAAACTTAATTTCAAATGTTATGTTTTTCTTGAAGCTGTTTATTGTACGATTTCGAAGTATTTTTATGAAATCAATGTTAAAATTTGAATAATAAATAAATATAAATAGTTTTTTTCAATAATTCCTATATTTCAATAAAAATTATATATATTGTTTTTAATTTAAGATCATACTGTGCCAAACCATGCGGTTATTAAAATGATTGTATTTAGTAGCTTGGTATTTTTACCGTTTTTGAGTTTGATACAATTTATGGGAGTTCAAAAATGTTGAATAATACTCAATATAAAAAAAATCAATTTATTTTAAACACATACATTTTTTATAATTTTTATAAATCTCAACAACTTCTAAAAATGAAAATAATTTTGACAATATTTAGATTGAAATACTGTAATCTCGAGTGACTTACAAGTTTTTCAATAAACTGTGAAACTAAAAATTTTTAGATCAACTAAAAAAATTCTCGCAGAGTTTTAGTTAAATTAAATCACTCTCAAGATTTAATAAAAGTTAATGATTAATTATACTGTTGAGAGACTATTTAGGATTTTTCTCTTATTAAAAAAAAAAAGAAAAAGCTAGTTTCAAATGATATACTTTTTTAGTCGAAGGGATTCGATACCTTGACGTATTTCCCGGAAAAAGTTACGAAAATTTTTTAAGTTGAAGGGTTGGGCTATCTTATCTTCTTCGGAAAAATTGCGCCATGGTTTCTTAAGTCAAAGGAATAGACTACTTTGCTATACTACTTTGCATCTACCCAACATCACCCTAGCCCAACCCTTTGGTTCAATGAAATCATTTTTAAAAAACTACTCGTGTCTGACTGTAACTTGTTATTACTACTCCCCCTTTAGTTCAATAAAAAAATTCGAAAAAATACTCCTGTGTGACTATTATTTGTCACTACTACTTCCCCTTAAAAATAATATTAAAAAACATCTGTGAATGGCTATAATTTGTTGCTAATACTTATCACTTGATCCCTGAAATTATTATGTCAATTATGAATCTGTTTATTAAAATTTATCATCTGTTTCTGTAGAAAAAAAAAATTTCTCAAAACTAAAAATAAGACAAAAGATAATCCCAATAAATTATAAAATTTCGCGGACAGGAATAGACTACTTTGCCTCTATTCTCCCATAAAAATTAATTCGGAGCTTTTATCAATTAATAAGCGAGTAAATAGTACTTTTTCTTTTCACCGGAAAAATTCCTTGAACCTTTTTTGATTTGAAGATATAGACTACCTTGCTTCTTTTTGGAAAAAGCTCTCCAAACCTTTGATTCATCACAGGGATCGACTACATTGTATTTTCATCGAAAAAATATCCCCGGAGATTTATTTAATTTAATAGATCAACTACCTTGTCATTTTCACGAAAAAATTATCCTGGTGTATTTTTTAATTGAAAAGATCGAACACTTTGCCTTTTTTTAGGATGAATTCCCGTAAGCTTTTTTGAGTCGAAGAGATCGACTAACTCGTGTTATTAAAAAAAAAAAAAAAAAAATATTACTCATTTTAAAAAAATGTTATACCAAATTTATTACTAAAACTTCTGAAAAAACTTTATATAAAAATATATATATTATATATATTAATAAAGGCCTGAAAAATTTATTCAAAATCATTTTTGCACTTAATAATGAGCGTTTCTCACGTTTTGTGGCACTTATGAGCAGCGTAAAAAATTAGAACCGAAACAGCCTGAATAGATTTGAAATGTCTTTTTCAAATCTATTCAGCGGGTCCTAAGGTTTCTTCTTCTACGGTTTATATTACTATTAGAATTGTGAGTTGTTACTATCATTAATTACGTTCATAAAATTAATATTGTATTTTCTTCTCAAATAATAGTCCTAATTTTTTAAAGCAGCTTTTTAACAAAAAATCAGAAGATAATAAAAATAAATATTCCCGGAAGAGGATAACAAAAGAGAAGATTTTGATTTACTCTGCAAAAAGTTGAAAAATATTGAATCAAAAAAGTTATACCATTCAATTGTTAATTAAGTAGTATACAAAAAAATTAGTTTAAAAAGTCCTATCAGAAGCGGGTTAATGTTCATTTTTGCAAATGTATAAAATAAGTCAAATTTACCAATTAAAATGAAAAAATAAAAGATATAAATAAACAAATTACAAAGTTGGTGTTTATTAATATGTTAAAAAATTAAAGTAATTAGCTTTCCAAAATTTTCATTAAACAGCTTTATATGTTTAATCGCTATTCATTGAATATACATATGCTCAATGTGTATTTGTTGTGTTGTATTTTTTTTTTATCAATAAAAAGCATAAGAAAGTAATGTTTTAAAAAAAATAATAATAATAACGTAAGCTGAACCAAAATAATACAAGTTTCTTGCAGCAATTGTTTTTAACTAAGTTTTTTGATTAATTTGTCAGTTTCTTCTTTCTTATTGAGCAAAAAATAATTGTTTTGCTTCACTGAAACGATCAGTTTTATTGGTCCAAAATAATTTTGTTGCATCAACTTTAAAAAACGATGCAACAAAGCATCGGATCTCAGTTTCTCTTGCAGTAGTAACAACTTTTTGCTGTAACTATATACGATTTAAAATGAACTTTGAGCCCTGTTTTGGTAATTTTTTTTCATTTTATCTGAAAAATCGGGAAAAAAGACTTTGTTTGCTCATGATTCATCAGTAAACTTCTATGAAAATTCAGTTGTGCTCAAATTTTCATGATCTAGATAATTTAGTTTGAATTTTTTTTTTAATATACAACTAATTATTTTTTTACATACAAAATATTGTTTTTAAACAATAAATTATAATTTGTAATTCGTTTTTATTGATAAAATCCATTATTTTCTATAAAAAAAATTGTCGTTATCATTTATCCGGTTGTAACGCTCGTTTTGAATTAAAATTACATGTTAGCAAACATTCTTTTTTTTTTCGACCCTTTTTTCTAGGGTTTACTATGGAAAATACGCAACTTTTTTAATTTTCCTATAACTGTTATTAAATTAACTTTCATTCTTCCTTGACCTCATCTCTCTATCTTTATTTGCCTTTATATAAATAGATCTTTACCAAACAATTTTCGGATCCGTTCACTGTGGCGTCGTACGTTCAAAACTGCCAAGCTCTATAACTTGGAGCCTATAAGACCTAGAGGTCTGAAATTCTGCAGAGGGTCTAGGTTCGGATGACAATACATGAATCCATAGTTAGTTCTCGACCTGGACCTCCAGGTCGCCGATGACAGGGGTACCTGGGGGTCATCTCCGAGAATTTGGGCTAAATTCTTCGGGGATGACTTTGAGGGAAGTTCTAGAGTATTTATCGAGGCGATTCGACCCAAGGTACTAAGGTCACCGATGATGGGGGTACCCGGGATACCTAGGGGTCATCTCCGAGAGTTCGGGTCAAATTCTTGGGGTATGACTTTGGATAGAGTTTGGGGGTGTTTAAGAGTTTATGAGGAAGAAGTTTGAACCTAGTCAGCCAGGTCACCGATGACGGGTGTACTTGGGGAACCTGGAGGTCATCTTCGAGAGTTTGAGCCAAATTCTGTGGGGATGACTTTAAGAAATGTTATAGAGTATTTATCGAGGCAATTTGAACCTCGGTACCCAGGTCGCTGATGACGGGTGTACCTGAAGAACCTGGAAGTCATCTTCGAGAGTTTTGGGCGAAATTCTGCTGGGATGACATAAGAGTTCCGCGGGGGTTCTAATTTGGTAGTTATCAATATATTGAATAAAAAAAATATTTCAAATATTATAATTGTAAAAAGGATGATTATGAAAATTTCAATAATAACCAAATTTTAAATAATTAGATTTAAAATTTTACGCTAAAAATACTCTTTCCACTTTTCTGTCAATTTATATAAATTACATAAATTAAGCTAAGACTAAAAAGTAGAAAATAAAAAATAAATAAAAAAGAAGTTTTTAAAAAACATGCTTTTCTCTAAAAAGTTTTGAGAAATTATTTAAAAAACGTACGAAAAAGTAGAAAATAAAATTTTAATACTGCTAAATTCTTTTAAAGTACTCCAAAAGATTTAACATAAATGGAACAAACAAAATTTCGTGATGACTTTAAACAAAAGCATGGGGCACTGCAGATGACTTAAATTTAAGGCAACTGTGTTTCATCGAGTGCCACGATTTGGCACAAAAAAATTCCGAACTGTTGCTGCATTCAAAAGTCATTACCTTTTTCCTTTCACCATGCGCTGTTTTAGGAGTTTCAACTTTTTTTAGGATTTCCGTACTCAGTCTTTCGGCTCGACTCAAACTACGAGTTTGTGCAAGTTCGAGTTCGAGTTTCTTCGAGAGATCGAGACATCTCGAGAAGTTGTTGAGACGCGACGCACAGGCAGTATTCTGCAGTCTGCACTGTGCTGATGCCGATGGGAGATAATATAAATAAATAAATAATAATAATCGAATATCTCTGCACCATTTAATATTATGATCTTCGGTGAAAACTTCGTCAGTTCAACGATCATCGTGTTGATGCTTTTAGAGATTAAGAGATCTGCGCAAGCTAGCGAATAGATAGCGTCAAGTTGCAATAGCAATGTTTAGTATTAAAGAAAAATGGTGCTTCCATTAGTGCTTCGAACGTGCATATTTCAAACAATAAAAAGTGACAGTGTATAAAAAAATAATAATAAATGTTATAACTTAATAATTAAAATTTTAAAATGATAATAAAAGAATGATGCGTTGCATTAAAATGAAAATAAACAAAAATCCACCATAAATAATAATAACAAAAAATGCGTTTTATAATACAAAAGTCCTTCATCCAAAATTTTAACATCACATTTGTAGTCAGCATTATTTTAAATACTCATTTATTTTTCTCATTACATACATGTACAGTGCAATAATCTAAATAAATAATAAAACATTATGTATCTTGATATACAGTTAAGTATCAGAAAATGTTTTATTTGTCATCATAACATTACTACAAGAGAAGCTACATATTTTTTCATATAGTGCATTATTATTCCATCGAATAAGTTTTATTAAATACAGAAAATCAGGTTGATAAATTTTTTTTTTTTTTTTTTTTAATAATGACATTCCAGCAAAGTCAATTTTTGAAAGTTTCAAAAGACAATGTTATTAATTTAACCAAATGGTTGATTTAGCAGAGTCAATTTTTCATACAGCTTTAAAATACAATTGGTTCACAAACAAGTACACATACAAACAAATAGTCATATTAACCTAACAGCTTGTTTCATTTAACTATAGAAGTATAATTTTCCATAATATTCTCTATCGCAAGGCTTTTTTTTTGGCTTGAACTATTCCATCGAATAAGTTTTATTAAATACAAAGACTCAGGTTGATTCAGCAAAGTCAACTTTTGAAAGTTTTAAAAGACAATGTAATTATTTTAACCAAATGGTTGATATAGCAGAGTCAATTTTTTACACAGCTGTTAAATACAATTGTAATCAGATTAACCTAACTACTTGTTTCATTTAACTATAAAACTATAGTTTTCTATATTAATCTCTTTTTTCAATTTACTTACTAAAAAAAATCTAACAAACAAACAAAATTCTGTCGATTTCTTTTATTTTGTATACGATTTTTATCTGTCACATTAATCAATATTTACTATGAAAAACTGCAATAACTGCAAAAATAGTTGTGCAAGCTCTCATCATCTAGAACAAAGTAAATTTTTTGACTTCATACATTGTACTCAAGAAGTTTTTTTTGAAATCCCATTGAAATTAAAACTTACGACTGCAAAAGTGCGCATGGAAAGTATTATCATTTTTCCAGCTGTTAGCTTGCAAGGATTTAACGTCCGACTCATTATTATTAAAATCGACTTACGTTTCTTTGGTGTCACGACATACCAGTCGCTGAAATATCTAAAATAAAAGTATTATGGAAATAGTACTTTAAAATTAAAATTCAATGATTTACTTACGCGCTGTTGAATACTTTATCACTACTGTCGATTATTTGTTGTCCAACCCAATTTAGATAAAACAGCTGACTGAGTATTCCCAATCCCAATATGATAGATTCACTTCTACTGTACATGTCGTTAAATGCATAGAACTAATATTATTTTTACATTAATCAGTATTTAAAAAAAATAAAGCATCTTTTGAATAAACTTTGAGCACTAATTTGGCATAATTAATTAAATTGAAATTAAAAATTTATCAAATGAATGATAGATAACGTATTAACAAACCTTGTAAAATATTCCGGCTATACCAATTGGGCATAATACAAGTATGATAAATAAACAAATGGAAAAAGAATTTTCCAACAATCTACAGCATCTTGATTTTCCCCATTAAAAAAAAAAAAAAAAAAAAAAAAAAAAAAAAAAAATTAATAAGATAGTTTAAGTAAATTTAAGTTTAATTTAATTTTACCTCACACATTTGTTGTACAGCTCAACGCTCGATTTTAACGCATCCATATCAACATTGTCGTCCTTAGATTTGAATAAATTCTTCATTCGATAACTACAGTTGAATTATAATTTAAGTTTTTAAAAACTAAGAAAAAAAAAGAAAACTACTGTAATGTATCAACAGACCTGACAATGTCAAATAATCCAGAAACATGCTGAACCGTTGACAGATAAATTGTATCGGTGCTAGCGAACATGCTGTTAACACACATATTGCATACGAAAAAAAGCAAGTTCGTCAAAATTGGATGATCAAATTGGTCAAATATAATATATTCGCCATGTGCTAAAACACAGCTGAGACATGTACCATTTTTTAATACAGAGCTTGCTTTGAGTACTGACACTGCCAAAGGCAACCCTGTGTTCAAAACTGCTCCGTTAAGTACGAAAGCTGTGAAACATTATTTTAAAGTTATAAAACTACTTAAGCTGCACAAAAAAAAAGTGATGATGACAAAAAATATCCATGAAAATAAAAAATAAACATCAAAAAAGCCAGATGCCCAGCAAGTTGGTTTGGTTTTCCCATAAGAGTGTTAAAAAAAAAATTTCAAAATCAGTTGGAACTCCTTTTTTACACGAATAAATAAAATTTGTTGAATAAATTAAGGTTATTTCTAATTGAATTTAACTTTAAAAAATCGTATTTAGATTTCCAAGGCTATATTTGGATATCCTGCTAAGAAAAACCTTATCCCAAAATCTACCACGAATAAAGTTACAGTAAGGCGACTTTCGGTTACTATATTGTCTTTAAACCGCTTTATTCATGATTTCAATTTTTTTAGATGAGAAAAAAGCCTTAAGTGATTCTTTTTTAAAGTGTTAGCGAAGTACAGTTTTGTCTTTTAGGACTTACTTATGTAGAACAACGAAATAAGTCTGCTCTTTTCAGCGGTATCTTTTAAAATATTTAATTCTTGTCTATCCTTAATTTTTTTCCAATCACTTTTTATTTGAGAAAGTAGTATTTTCAACTGGTTGAAAAATGTTAAAAATTATTTAAGATAATATATGTATAATGCATAAATTGAAAAAATTTTAATTTCTTTAGTTCTGACCTGTGAAGCGCTAACAAATGTAATTGAATATTTCATTTGACTGACAATTATAAACAATATCAGGCTTAAATTGTTGCAGAAAATTTGAAAATCAGAATTATATAAAATAATGTATAAAGTCTGTAAAAAGATGATTAAACAATTGAGAAAGTATATTATCACCGAAAGATTTCGAAAAAAAGTAATTGATAATATAATACTTTTTTTTTACATTCAACGTTAATTTGTAAATGCTATTAAATATGTAAATTACCCATGGTATTGAGGCTGAACAAGTTATCAAATAATACAGAATATGACCAATATATCTTCTGGTCGAAGTCTGATAAGGCCACAAGCCATGAAGTTCCAGAAAGAATTTAGTATTCGAATAGTATTTACTCTTGAGTACGTTCATTTTCTCAAAAAAATCCTTAGAAATTTAATTTAACGAAATTTTGATCCTTTTACATATCGTTTCGGTACGAACAGTCAATGTGATCTGCTTCGAAGAGTCATTCTATGACATTATTTTTTTTGTGAAACCTTGGTTTGTATATAAGCGAAATTATTTTTATTTTTATCCAAGGATACTTGATATACACATTTACGTCAAAGTTTCGCACAGGTGGAGTTTTTAATGTTACATAAGAAAAACAAATTTTCTTTCAATACTAAGAGCCACTAGAATTGGTGTAAGATTAATAACAACGCACGATTCAGGAAAACTTTATTGTGTGCATAATTATTGGTCATCGTGAGAGTGACCGACATAAAGCATGTTTTTAACTTATAAACCACGATGATTATAGTTTTTGTTGTTTTTAAAATTATTTCTGTCATTATTATTATTTTTTTTTCATATTTGTTTTTTTAATGGTTACTAGGTAGTGGCTGTTCGATGATAAATATAAATAAAAATACACTTTTGTTTGGTCTTATTGAACAAAATATTTTTTATTTATTTAAAAATTATTGGTGCCAACGTTTCGTTGCCGTTAATAAAGCAACCTTTTCAAGGCTAAAAAACATACAAATTAATAAATTTGAGAATGTTCAGATTAAATTTTTTACAAAAACTTTACAAATTATTTTGTCGTATACCTAAGTAGATTGTAAATAATACAAATTCTCAATCATAAAGATTGAATTAGTCATCACAGTTGATTTACATTAAATAAAAAAAAAAATCACATTTTTACATAATTGCACAGTTATTAATTTCAAACTGACAAGTGTATTGTTTTCCTTTCCTTATTCCTGTTTTTTTTTGTCTTCAATAACACCCTTAACTCTCCAGCACCTTTTTCCCACCAATTAAAACTCTAGTCTACGATGATGACTTGCACGCTCTATAAGTGTACAAAAACAATACACTTATCAGTTTGAAATTAATAACTGTGCAATTATGTGAAAATGTGATTTTTTTTTTTTTACTTAATGCAAATCGACTTGGATGACTAATTCAATCTTTATGATTGAGAATTTGTATTATTTACAATCTACTTAGGTACACTGGGAAAAATGTGCTCGGTATTAAAGCCACCCGTAGAGCCGTAATGGAATCTACAATTTGGACAGTATTTTGTCCACTGTGGAACAAATTTGGCGCACGGTGGTAAACGTTTGGGCCGCAGTGTCGTACCGAATCGCGCACAACCCCGCCTCTCAGCTTATACGAATACGCATTCGCATGTAGCTTTCCCGCGCTTACGGTTGTTGTAAATTTTAACGGTTAACTTTTTTTTATTAATTAATGTAAACTAAAGTTTACCAAAGCTCATTTATTTATTAAGATTAATATTATTGCGTAACCTATAAAAACAAGAATCCTACAAACGCAATTGGTTATTCCGCTTGCATATCTCAGCATATGTGCGATGTTCTTCGCACGCTCTCGTGCGCCAAATTTGACACACCTATGAAAGATTCCCGGTCCACGACGTTGAGACGCAGAGCTCCCATTTTTGAGACATAACGCGCGCACATTTTTCCCAGTGTATACGACAAGATAATTTGTAATGTTTTAGTAAAAAATTTAATCTGAACATTCTCAAATTTATTAATTTGTATGTTTTTTAGCCTTGAAAAGGTTGCTTTATTAACGGCAACGAAACGTTGGCACCAATAATTTTTAAATAAATAAAAAATATTTTGTTCAATAAGACCAAACAAAAGTGTATTTTTATTTATTGGTTTTTTTTTTTTGTTTTTTTTTTTTTTGTTAATTTTAAATATCTACAGATATTTATTTAAGCAGAGTTTGGTACATTACAATGCATCAAGTCATTGATTCTTCATCTGTTAAGGCGAAGAGGCTGTCCAAGTTCCATAAGTTCTTGATGGTGAACGATACTGGGTGAAATGTCTTTTTCCCTTATCAGCTGTGATCAGAATAATTTTTTTGATGAACAATGGTCTACCAATCAGTGGCCATCCTCTGTTATCTTCCGAGTGAGCCAATATTCGATCAAAGAATAAGGATTGTATGGTGCAGTGATAGGTTCAGTATTTAGGTTCAATAATTGGTTCAGTTATTGGTACAGTGATTTGGTACTGGTCGCAGATCATTTCAACACGCTCTCGCTTAGACTCATAGGATACAACAAGCACGCTTTCTTGCTGCAGACTCATAGGAAAGATCCAGTTTAAAACGTCTTACATCGTACTCTATGGAGAATTAGTAGACGGAACTCTAAGGAAAATTCGAGCGCGCGGGGAATCGATCCGGCGACACTCGGCGCTGCGCGTTGTATCAGCCGGCTAAGGTGTAAGCATTAACCGACTGAGCCAACGACGCGACTTTTCATATTTGTAGTTGCACGAAAAGCACATAATAACAAAATTTAAACGCTCTATGATTTTTTAATCGTCATTGTTACCCGTATAAAGTCTCAACGTTACGATTTACTTGAGGAAAAGCTTCCTGAACTGTTTTAAATAAGTAGGCACTGATTAAGTAACTTTTATCTGCATGGAAAAAAAATGGGAGTTTCTCTAAAAGTTCAGGGAGTTTTCAAAAAAAAAAAAAAAATTGGAGATTCTCTAATCTTCAAAAATTGGAGTTTCTCCTATTTTTTTTTTGGTAAATCTACAATTTAAAATTGTATATTTTGTCGAGTAGGTTAAGATTCTCAGAGATGATTCACGTGCTGGTATAGAAACTTTAAATTCATCTCTTGGAGCCGGGTTAGCGGATCGCTGACGGTAGTATACCCTGGAGAGCATACTCGGGGACCATTGCACCAGGTCGCCCTTGACCGGTACACCTGGGGCCCATCTCCGAGAGCTTGCTCGAATTTTTTTAGAGGTGACTTTGGTGATCGTCTGTGAGCTCCCAGGCATGAATTTCGACCTGGACAACCAGGCCGCCGATGACGGGTATACCCGGAGATCATCTCCGAGAGCTTGGTTTGAATTTTCGTCGAGGTGACTTTGGTGATCGTCTGTGAGCTCCCAGGAATGAATTTCGACCTGGACAACCAGGCCGCCGATGACGGGTATACCCGGAGATCATCTCCGAGAGCTTGGTTTGAATTTTCGTCGAGGTGACTTTGGTGATCGTCTGTGAGCTCCCAGGAATGAATTTCGACCTGGACAATCAGGTTGCCGATGACGGGTATACCCGGAGATCATCTTCGAGCAATCGAGCTCTTTAGGGAAGAATCATGATGTTGATCACTAGAGTCACCATGAAGAAAACTCAAGTCAACTTCTCGGAGATGATCCCCGGGTATACCCGACATCGGCAATCTGGTTGTCCAGGTCTAAATTCATGCCTGGTAGCTCACAGACGGTCACCAAAGTCACCTCGAAGAGAATTCGAACCAAGCTATCGGAGATATCCCCGGGTATACCTGTCATCGGCGACCTGGAGCAATGGTCCCCGGGTATGCTCCTCATACCGTCTACCGTCAGCAATCTGCTAATCCGGGTCCGAGAGGTTGTTTGAATGTTTCTATACCAGCACGGGAGCCAGCACGTGAATTATCCCTGAGAATCATAACCTCATCAACAAATCATTGTTTTTCCAAAAAAAAATAGGAGAAACACCAATTTTTGTTTGGAGAGTTTACAATCTGACGGAACTCACAGTGACTCCTATTTCAAATTGGAGAAACTCCAATTTTTTTTCTCCGAGTAGATAACGTTGTAAAATTATAAAAAAAGGGTTGAAAGCTTACATAAGACAGTAATTTATGGGTTTGATCCAAATAATCGTAAGAGAGGCAGTTATGAGGTTATGAAATTCCTTCCTGAATGTAATTTGTCAGTGAGCCGATAAAACGAGCGACGTCAAATTATTTTTCGGTCCTTCGCTCGCCTCGCTGCAGACACATTTCAGCCAAAACTTTGAAAAGTCAGCGTGCTAATAATAAAACTTTATTTAATTATTCAGATTGTTCGGAATTTAAAAATTAAAACAAGAGTTTATACTTTCGGTACGTCGTAGTTTCAATATTGGCTCAGCCGAGCAGTTTAATGGAAGAGTGGCTGCCGAAATTTACGAGCAATTTTTCTTTTTAATTTTCATAACTTCGACGTCTTCTGCCTTCCTTCCTTCGCGTCCCCAAGACTTTAACAAAGTCGTTTATTCTCGGGCCTCCTCCTACCTACATATTATCAGAAAAAAAGATCACCCCAAGAATTTAACTCGCTCCAGCTATTTTTACAGAATTCTTACAAACTAAAAATTATTCCCTTTTTTTACTATGAGGCTTCAAATAAAAAAATACATAAATTTTCAATTTATGTTTATGAAGAGTTGGACTTTAAAATGAATGAGGACAATAATAATAATAAACTCATTATAAGTTAAAAATCCGTTAGTTATGATGAATAATTTTAATTTATCTTCCAAATGGGTCGTCAAAAGTATGAGTGTAAAAAAAAGTCGCATTATGAAACTGTTTTATAATCAGACTAGAGTATAATAAAAAGTCTCGTTAATCAACAGGTGGGTGCTTAACTCATTATCTTTCATTCATACTTCTGAAACTGTCGGTTAACCAGCTTGTTCTTTGCTCATCGCCACGTTAACTCATGCTTTATTTATTTTGATACGATTCACTACGAGTTATTATAAATACAATACTCAATATTTGCTCGATTATACCAATAAAAAGTTAATAGAGATATCCTTTGAATCGGAAGATTATTTATAAGTGCAATTAAATAAATTTTCTTTTTACAAGACTCAAAAATTATTTTTAAATTATAAAAGCCGAGCCTTATTGAAAAACTTATGAAGAATAAACGTAACGATAAGTTTATAAAATTTTGATAGTAGAGCTGTAAATCATCTTTGAAATAACATTGGTCAATCAGATTCCGTGGTGGTGGTGACAAGACGAAAGAATAAAGTTATTAGTCTGGTTCAAATCGACTATGAGGCTAATGTAGTTGTTTAGTACAATCAGCAGCATTTTTACATTGGGGCCTTATCCATTTTTTGACATTTTATCATATGTATATCTTCATTATTTTTTCAATTCACCGTTTTTTTTTTTATTTTGGGAATATTTTAGAGGCGAGAGAAGCCGAGATAATAAATGACTCTGGAGCTCTGATTGGTTGCTTGACTGCTTGCAGCGATTGATTGATTGATTGATTGGACAGCTCGAGAACTACTCTATCCATCCAGTCTTTTTTTTAGTTTCATGTTGAGCTGAAAGCAGACTCGTGTTTTTATTCGTGTGGTCAGCTCCGAAGTTAAATTCGAGTCTTCCAATCGATTCTTGACTCTTTCAGCTAGACTTGCTCGTTTATTATTCAGGTAGCAGGATGCTCGCAGGGACTGGATAATAAAGTTTTTATTATCATTGGGTTCCTTTTTTTTTCCTCATGTTTTATTTTTTTTGTTTTTTCTCATGTTATTTTAATATGATTATTAATTCAAATCTTTTAATTGCATTCTGGAAACACAATGATAGAAATAAGTTTCGTAAACGATGATATTTTGTATTATTTATTCGAGCCGATAAGTTATTATTCCAAGCTCAGCAAAAATTTCAATTAAACGAAGCCAGCTGTAGAAGCAGAATCGAGGGAATAAAATCCCAGTAAATTACACAAAAGCCAGAGATGGAACCGGAAGGAAGCACTTGATAATTCATCAAACGACTTATTAAACTTTCAATTGACTATTAATAACGACGACGACGACGACGATCAAGTTTACTGAAAAATTATTCCCGTCCCGGCCGTCTATTAATATTCCTCTTCCTTACGATAATATTCAAACTTTCTTGTTCTTTTCGTTTTGTCACTTGTTGTCGCTTTGCCCTTGATACTTACATCAACCACGTTTTCGTTTTTAATTTCCGATTAAATATTTGAACGTTCGAATCTTTGATGAAATTTAATATGTTGATGGATAAATTAGTGCTCCGTTTTTTTTTTCGTTTAATTTCGTATTCATCTCTTATAGTATATTTAGTTCACCCCAAATAAACCACTTTAATATCAATTCAATCATCGCATTTAATAAGAGTTTGACATCTTTAATTTTCAATTATCGCTAAGTACTTTTATGTCTCTGACTGCAAATTTTATTTTTTTCCATGATTTAGAGCACATAAATAATTTGAATAATTGCAAGTCACGTATCTGCTAACAATAAATTATAATCTTTGTTGCTACCCACAAATGAAAAATGCTTTGATGTAAGCTTTTTTTCGCAACCTTTATCATCAAATATAATGATTTAATTATAATTTTCAAATATTTTATAACTCGTATTAAAAATATCGATTCCGAGCTTTAAAAAATGATAAATAATTTATGCGAAGATTATAAAATTTAATTTACTAAAAATTAGGCTCATAAAATTGTAAATGAAGAATGTCGCAATAATTCGGTCAGACTATCAGAAGAGCGAGTCACGTATCCGTTGGGATCGCATTAAAATTAAAACGATCTCACGTAAGTTGCTTCTCTAAATAATCCAAAAACAATGCTAAATCACAATTACTCACTCTTTATTTATTGAGCTCACCCGGCAGCTGCGCAGTAAACGTTAATTCAATGAAAGATACGATATTTCTTGATCTTCTTTCGATAAAGGAATCAATATAAGAGAGCTTTTTAGATGGCCAACACTAGGATTTTCAGAGGAAGAGTTTTTAAGATTGGCAGCACAGTTTTTTTAAATTTCCAAAATGACAGCTTTCTGAATCACTATGAATAAATAAATAGCAATAACGATTTAACTAACATCTTCGTTGTTAAAAGAGATACAAATTTTGACAACCTCAATAACTTTTTTTCACGAGCTTATCGCAGTTAATATTACTATGTTTGAAAAAATAAATTTCAAGGTATTAGAGCAGCCACCGTCTGGTAATTTATCGAGTTTGTGGAGGCCGCTTGTCAAACTTACTCAGATAATATAGTTTTTTATAGCGCCGTGGAACATCTGAGACCAGCATCCTGCTACGAAGTTACGGCTCCAAATTTTAAGTTCAACGCCTGCCTTGTTTATTTACTTTGATTACCTAAGCAAATCTATTGCCTTTATGCGAAGAAAAACCTTTAAAAACCAGACAATTACTTTTGGCCAGTAAAATTTCTCTAAAAGACTTTATTTATTATTTTATACTACGGTAAGTAATTTTTAAATAACCTTTGCAACCATAACGTTGATATATTGTCAATTTTTCGACATACCAGACACGAATAAAATGACTCCTTGTCTTCTTTTTATAAGCTGAAAACTTAGAGTCATATTATTAGTGGCTGGAATATCGATAAAATTTTATTTTATTATAATATATCAACGGTATGATAGCAAAGTTAGATTTAACATTTTTTTCTGCATGCTAAAATAATATTTGGATTAAGGGCAATCGGAATAAAAATTCTAAAAATTGCAAATCAGTCTAATAACGAGAAAGAAAATATTCACAATAAAAAACGAGTCTGAATCGTCTCATTGAAATCTTTTCTAGCCTAAGGAGCTTTTATCCAGATAAATATTTTTCTCTCTTCTGCCGAGAAATACTTGAAAAAGTGGGAAGCGAGTTATGGAAAAAATGTCATTGTTGAAAATTTGGGAGGATCGTGTATTGCTTTGGAATTCAAACTCGGATGCATGCTCAATAAAATGGCTACGGTTTTCAATTCTTGAGTTAAGCGAGGTGAAAATTCATCTGAAACGTCGTATTTAAAATTTTTTAAGGTACTCCCATGAAAAATTTCATCTTTAATTTTTTAATCTTTAAGTTTTACTAAAGCGTTCGCTTCGAAACAATGCCCAAATTGATAAATGATTACATGGAATTTTCTTCAAATAAATCGTTTGTACGTTTTTTTCTACTCAATCCAATTATATTCAAGTCAATTTTTCTCGTTGAAATCTAGATTCCCAAGATCTTCTATTTAAGAGTTTTATTTTATATTTATTCCTACTATTTTTTTGTCGAATCGCAAAAATATAGCACGATAAATCATCTATGCACAAATCCCTGTTTGAAAAAAAAGGTGCGTTTGTGTGTTTTTAAAAGTGGCTCGGCTCATTGGATTGTCGAGAGCACAAAGATTTAAATAGTTTGTTTGTGTAATCGTGTAACATGGTTAGGACCACTGATTTTCGCCACATTCGGATTTATTTAAATTTTAAACTTTGTTTTTAGCTTGTTTAACTCATCCACAGCGAGATAATTTGTTGTTTACCTAGTAAAGTAATTTAACATTTATAGACTTTTAAAGCGACTTTTCGTGTAGCTTACATAACCAGAATTTTCAGCCCATTAAAAAAAAGAGACGATTTTTGGTTTTGTTGTTGAAAAATATATACTCAATGCTTAATGCACTTTAAAAATTCTGCATCTTTGTTTTTTTTTTTTTTTTTTTTTATTTGAAAAGAGTGACCTTAATAATCGACAAATTTAAGCCCATTCGATTGAATCGTGAATTTCGATGAATTTCTGCGCAAAGTCGATGTGATTAATCGTAAAAACATAAAGTTTAATTTCTTATTAGAATTTCACTTAAAATACGATGATATTTTTTTGTTTATAAAAATTGAACTTTTTTAAATTGTCCTTTTAACAGGTAATTAGACTCCTAAATGGGTTATTCAGTGGTTACTCTTTTTTTTTGTAAACCTTAATTATTCACACTAAATTATCAAAGCAAGGAGTATAAATTTTTTAAACAAAAGTTTGTTGATAAAAATCAAAGAAACTAAATGGTTGTATAGAACTATGAAAATAAGTCGCTCACAGTTTGGTTGCTTAAAAAATCTTTTTAAAAAATTAAACCCAATCTTTCATTTAAAAAACAAAGATCTAAACAAAATGCAGATATAATAGCGAGACGTGGATGAATCATACATATAAAGTTGAAGATAGGATGATAATCGTGGTTAATCACGGTTTTCAGGCTGCACCTGTGCTCGGAACAAAATTGATCGAGCGAGTTTGAACGACAAGCGTTATAATTCCATATCGCCTCCAAACGACTTTCGTCACGCTACCAACTTTTTTTTTTCAATTTTATTCTTATCTTTCTTATCTTGCTTCCATGCCATTTGATCCTATTAAAACCAAAAAATCATCTCTATTTTTACTCATAATTTTCGTTTTTTAAAAGTAAATCAGCAGACTTTTGCTTGTTTTTTCATTGCATTGTAAAAAAATTTCCAGAAAATTAACAGCAAGTCGTAAATACACATTGGTTTAATTTAAAATAAGATGTAGGGTTGAGTTTACTTAATCTGGGCTCGGCTTAACCGGATTTTCATAAATTTTCGTGCTTGCAGCGATGACAACTGACTCTGAAAGGATACAAGCTTGGCTTAGCTGAGCTTCTGTATTAATCTTGAGCCTCTGGAACATCGTGTTTATCGAGAGTGACAGTTTATCTTATGTGGTCGGCAAACGTAAGTCTTTTTTTAAACAAGGGTTTGTTGGCATTTTTTCTTCTAATTAATCAACTCCAAGCCTCAAGGCTACGTAAACCAGTGATGAAAGGAAGGACATTAGCTTTGTCTTCTGGAGTTTATGCATTTTTACGAAAAAAAGGTGACGTTAGTCTCACGTGTTACATGCATCCACGTTTCTCGAGCTAACTTTTGGCAACGGCTGCACCAGCTGGAGATATTTACAGCTAACGCGTGACTTTGAATCTCTTCCTGCGATTAAGACGTACCGTAAGCTTTGTTTTATGGCTTATCGTTTGAACAAAAACAGCTTAGCTCAAAATCTGCCACGAATAAACTGTTACAACAGTGAGCTTTGCTGTTGTCCGCTGATAGACGTGGGGGCGAAAAAAAAAATAACTCAACACACTATTACCGCGAATAAAAAGACTCTGAGTTTTCAGCTTATAAAAACATTGCAAGGGTCTTTTTATTCACGGCTTTATATATCATCAGTATGATAGCAAAGGTGATTTTTTACCAATCTAAAAAAGTTAAAATCATGAACTAAGTGCTTTAGATTTAATGTTACTTTGTTCGTGGCAGATTTTGGGCTAAACTGTTTTTCTTCGCTGGAACCATAGATTTGTTCTCTGTACCAGAGAACATCCAAATAAGCTCGAAAGCTGAAAACCAGTTTATCCACTTATAATTTTTAATTATGTTTAAAAATCAGTTTTGAATTGACTATAATATAAAGAAAAAAAAAGGTAAGTGTCAGATAGTAGTTAAAGAGTAAGCGCGCACTAATAAAATGCAAATGGTTTGGCACGGCTTATTGAGTCAATATCTATGGTAATCAAAGTTTATTCTTCTTGCATTTGAGTATTTGCATTTTCTTGGTACCTGCTAAAAGTTCAATATAACTGCTTTCTTTGATTGCCTTTCCAAATCGTCGCTCCTACCTTACCTACCTTATTTAGATACAAAGCGTAACATTTAACAAATGCACTCGATTTTAGGCGAGAAAAAACATGATCACCTCAGTA
This sequence comes from Encarsia formosa, assembly GCA_038277355.1. NCBI lineage: Eukaryota > Metazoa > Arthropoda > Insecta > Hymenoptera > Aphelinidae > Encarsia > Encarsia formosa. The sequence goes on from CM076184.1 coordinate 882,798, forward strand.
TTATGTGGCCAGTCTTATTGATCCAGTCATATAACTTTGCTGCTGAAGAAGTTTTACTGAGCGCATAGTTTCAAATAAAAGCAAGTTTTACATATTTTAAACAGTTCTACTAAAACTAACAAATATTGCGGTTTAAGAATCCTAACAAAATTTGAAATTCAAAAATACATAATAAAATATAATAATTGTAGATAGTTGGAAAAAAAAATTGAAACAAGAAGAGTTTACTTCAATAAAAAAATACCGTTAGCTTAACCAAAAATTGGGATTGAGATGTGATAAGCAAGCATGGAAATGTAAAAAAAAGTATTTATAAACGTGTCGTCAATGGAATGACATGTCCAAAGCGTGTTTGCAGAATTTGTGAAATATCTTGATACAACTTGAGCAAACTAACTCAACTTATTTTAATTATCCAAGAAAGCAATGATCGCTATTCTGAGAGTTCAAATAACAAAGGAGTAGTTTAGAAGATAAATTTTTAAACTATTATTAGTAAGAGAATACTTAAAGACAAGTTTCAAAATATTCCTTCCGAAAGAGAGAGTTTAGACGTTTGTAGTGTTGAAATAAACTCACAGTGACACTTGCAAATACGTCACCCGAGCGTATAATACCCATACTGACACTTAAGCTTATTATTATGCATTTTACGAAATGTTTTACTACGATTTGAAATTTTAAATACTCCCGCGGTTCAAGACAAACAAAATTAAAAATTAAAAAGTAAGCTGTGAGCTCCAAATTCAATAAGTTCAAAGTTTTATTTGAACCTAAAAAAATTATTTGCTAAGAGAGCCGTTCAGAAGCTTTGAAAGCTAAAACCAAGATTAGCAAGGTTGAGCAGACTGGACTTTGAATTAAATAGTTTAATGTTTAAATTAACTAGATTAAAGCCAGCCGGGCTTTGACTGTTGGCTTCCTTCAAAAACTTGCCTAGAGACACTTCATTCAAAAATATGAACAAAAAATATTCTAATAACCACTTGCAGGGTAATTATTAACACTGACAACTTGATTGACTGTTAAGTGGTTGATTAATTAAAGCTAACTTTTTGTTTTAATCAATTTTATTTAATTGATACGGTAGTTGTCCAAATTTTGAGATTATATTAACTTTATGATTGGCTGTTAAACTCATTTTATTCTTTTCGTCTTATAACTTAATATACCATAAAACTGATGAATTTTGGAAACTAACTTTTAATATAACTGTTTATGGAGGCAGATGTAACAAGTTAATTAATTATGTTTAACTTTATCATTCCAAGCTACCTCGATTTGTAATATTCTCTGAGAAACATCTTAAGGGGAAGTCAGGCGAGGGTCCAATGGTAGTTAGTTAAAATTAAAAAAAAAAAAATTGAGGGGATCAATTCAAAAAAGGGCTCTGTAGCAGGGTAGCGACATTGAAAAGCTACATTTTAAAAAAAACTGCATCAAAATTCGTTGAAAATTGGCCGAGAAAAACGCAGAACGGTAATTTGGTATTTTTTTTCGTCGGCCGCATCAGCCGTGACAGCAGACGCCACTGCTGCTACAGTGCGTTGCTGTGCGTGAAACCGCGCGTACGTAATTCTAACCAACAAATTTCTAATCATACAATCAAAAAGTAACAAATTTGTTGTAACCCACGTTTTTGTTGTATTTATGTTTTTATAAGTAATTTCAAACAGTTGCAAAGTGATCAGAGCCAAGAGCTTAGAATCTTCAAAGCTGGTAAGACAAGATTTCAGTAATCCTTAGTCAGGTTTGAAATGTATGAACTAAGCCAGCCAATTACATACTTGAGGTGATAAACACTGATAAAGTTTTTTATTGACACAGTCTCTGAGGGTATATTAGAGTCAAGATCTTAGAAACTTCAAAGCAAGTAACAAGTTTTAAACAATTTTTAGTCATTTTAGAAATTCTAAATTTTATAAATAGTTTAAAAATATTTTTTTTCTACTTTTTCAATTGATTTATTTATCAAGAATTCTTTTTTAGTTTTAAAATTTTATAACTATTGAATACTTATATTACTTCAATACTTATAACTATTGAAAACTTGTCTTACTCGCTTTGAAGATTCTAAACTTTTGATTCTTGTATAAGGTAAAAGTGGCATTACTGGGTCATTGTAAAATTTTGTGGTATTAGTGGGTCAGGGTAGATAAATACAATTTTTCAAATAATTAAGTATATGAAATCTCACAACGTAAACTTTTAATTTATTCGTAGACTAACATCGTTTAATATAGTGATATTATTATGATTGTTTTTTAAACAGAAAATTAAAAAAATTAATGTAAAAGTCGACCCCACTTAAGCAGCCTGAATTAAGGTAGAATTCACTGATGCAGTACTAAATCTGCTCGGTCAGTTTTTATCGAAAATCATGAATAATTCTTCTTTCAGCGACAAAAAAAAATGTTTTACTAAATCTGTAGGTCTGCAACTGTAAAATTTCATTTTATTTATGTGGAAACAATAATTTATAGTTTTCAAATAACGTGACCCAGTATTAAATCAGATAAAATTGATTTGACCGACAGTGGGTCACGTGGAAATTGTGTGAACCACATTCGATCACAACTTAGTGAACGAGGTACGCTTAGTGGGTCAAAAGTTTAATTATATTTATTAAAAATTACTTAAAGATTTTAAAGTACTACAGCGTACTTATGATAAAAAAACTGAATACTAATTATTATATATAAATGTGATATTCAGAAAGTGGGTGTAGAGTGTGTTGAATAAAATAAACATCTTAACCTCAAAATCGAATTTTTGAGCTTGCCGATCAGTGCATAAGGCGTCATTATTTTTTATTGTGTGAATATTTTGAATATTAAGAACAACTTTTTAAAATGAGAAAGCTCAAGGACAAAAAAAAGAAAAAAAAAAGTTTGAAAAGAAAGAGACGTGAAATGCAGTATACTAAATCTAATCTTGAAACTGCTGTGAAATCTGTTTCCGAAGGAATGTCAATCAGAGAAGCAGCAAAAAAATATGAGGTCCCAAACACAACTTTACAGAGGAAAGTCAAGAATCCAGAACTCATAAATTGCAAAAAAGGTGCATCTACAGTGATACCCAAAGAAATAGAAGACAAAATTGCACAGTGGGCCATGCAAATGTTTGAAAGGAAATTTCCAATTACAAAAAAAGGCTCCTTGACGAAGTTGAAAGATATGTGACAGAGGAGGGAATGAAAACTCCTTTCAAAAAAAATCGGCCTGGTAGACAGTGGTACGAAGGATTTTTAAATAGACATTCTGATCTCACTGAGAGAATATCACAAAATTTAACCACTACTAGAGCCAAAGTTACTGAAGAAGAACTTAGGAATTGGTTTTCAGAAGTGCAAGCAAACTTATTGAAAAAAGGTTTGATTGATTTGCCTCCAGAGCAAATCTTTAATCTAGATGAAAGTGCTTTTAAACTGGTACCAAACAAGCCTAAAGTGCTAGCTCCTAAAGGAGCAAGAAATGTTTATAACATAGTCAGCGCTGGAGAAAAAGCAACTGTTACAATAATGTTCACTGCTTCAGCAGCTGGAAGATTGGCACCACCATTAATATTATTCGAATTAAAAACCCCTCCTAAAAGGAGTACCTTGAATAAAATCCCTAAAGGATGGGGAGTTGGAATTACACAAGGTGGTTGGATGACAGCTGAAAGTTTTTACAGTTACATAGTTAATATTTATTATCCATGGCTGGTTAAAACTGGTATTCCGTTTCCTGTTATTTTGTATGTGGATAACCATGCATCACATGTGAACCGTCCAGTTTTAGAATTTTGTGTGGAAAAGCAAATTGAATTGACAGCTTTCTACCCTAATGCAACTCATATTTTGCAACCGCTTGATGTTGCTTTTTTTCATCCATTAAAAGTTCATTATCCTGAGGCTATGAATATATACAAAAAAAAACACAACATGATAAATGTAAAAAAAGAAGACATACCAGCAGTATTAGAAATTGCTCTTATTTTAATGAAGAATTCAGAAGAAATTCTAAAAAATGGGTTTAGAACAAGTGGGCTGTGCCCATTTGACCCTAATGCTGTGAATTATGATATTGTTAAAAAAAAAAAAAAAAGTAGATCTCAAGTGGTCACAGATAATGTTTGTCCATCAGCCGAGCAGATTATAGAAAAATCAAACAAACAAAAAGAGTTACTAGCAGCTTTAGAAAATATTATTCCAGTGCAAACTTTGAATTCTTTTAAAGAAAATGAATCGGCTCCTGAGTGGATGGGAAATACTGATGATATTTCTCTATTTAAAACTTGGAAAGTGCTACGAGCAAATGCCTATGTAACTGTTGACCATGCACAAGAGAATGTTCCATGTGATATTAATTTAAGTGCAAATACTTTTGTTCAACAAACAGTCATCGTAGATGTTCATACCAATGAAAAAAGTCAACACTTCCACAGTATGGATGTGGACAGTGACATGGAATTTCCAGACTTAAGCGACCTGTTACATAGTTCAGTGACAAAGGGGGAAAGTCCTAGTTTCCAAGACCCATTGAGTGATGTTATCAATTTAAATTTGAAACACAATGAGCAAGTGGAAATATTAAATGAATTTGGCAAAAAAGAAAAGGCAATTTTTATTGATTTGAGTACTGTGGCAGAAAAAGAATCTGCATTTCAATGTTCGAATGAGACTATCGAATTGAATTCACCTGAATGCGCTGATAATTCAGAAGCTATAGAAGAAATGGAAACTAATGAATCCTCATCAGTTAACTTGACACCGATTGCAGGTTTGTTAAAAAAAAAAATTTTTATATTGCACATGCTTATTCAGTATTTCTTTTTTAATAATTATTTTTGGATATTGTTCTGTTTTCTTCCAGATTCTCAGTTTGAAGCTTCGCTGAAGTCATCTAGTCATGTACAAGTTGAGGAAAATAATTGTAATTTGAATCAACCAGGATCTGCTGTTAACTGTATCAAAGTTCTCGCACAGGCCACTAGCATTGAAAATTCTTGTGAAGGTACTCCTTTTTCCACATAACTTCATTTATTCTGAATATTTTATAATTTTTTTGTTTGAAAATTCTGTTATTTTGTTTTAGAAATTTTTGTCGATATTTTACACATCTACTCATGAAGACACACCAATTGTATATAAATTTATACATATTTTACACCTGCATCTATACATATTTATACATATTTGTCACAAGCACCTATTTTTTATAAATTTATACACATTTATTATAAATTTTTATTAATACATTAAAATATTTTTTTATAGACTCCACTTGTAATGGTAAAGAGCAAGTTCTTAATTTACCCACTTCGAATAAAAGTTGTATGACATTAAATTCCTCTGAAATCACTTTTAATGATGCTCGAACACCTTTGAATGACTTAGTTAATTGTAGTACCATTGCTCAAGAAAAACAAATAAATGCATTTGATAAAATATTTAAATTGGCTCCACCACTAAAAAAAAATGAAAGAATTAAAGAGCTCGAAGGCAACTCAGCCTATACAATAGATGACTTATTGTTAATAGAAGATAAAAAAGATAAAATACATGAAGATAAACAGCAGAATACAAAAATATTTCACGCCATAAGAAAAATAACTAAAACTGCTGAAGAGAAAAAAAAAGATTTACAACTCCAAAAAAGAAATTCAAATGCTGAACTCAAAAAAGCAAAGTCTGAACATAAAGCTGCCAAAGGAAAAGAAAATGAAAAAGAAGTAAAAGAAAAACTTGAACTTTTGCAAAAACAAGTTGATGACATAACTGAAAAATTACTCTTGCACGATTTAGAAGTATTTAATGATAAGAAAAAAGTAAAAAAAGAACTTATATAGTTACTTAATTTTGTTACAAATTGTACTTATTTAAATTATATTCTTCGAAGTTACTTTAAATATTTTATTGAAACATGTGCATTAAAATTATTACAAGTGTTAAATTATGTAACATAATTTTATAATTTGTATTGTAATTAATAAGTAATAAAAAAATTATTTATAAAAAAACAAAAAGAAATCGTTTTGTAATGCAAATTTTTTTTTTTTTTTTACCCTCATCATTAAGACCATTTTTATCAAATTTACCGACAGTTCAACAGTTGAGTGTATTTAGATTTTTAATACATTATTAATTAATTTGTTCTGACAGTTTAAAATTGCTTGTACGTTGAAAAATTACTGATCTAATATACTCTTTCATCTTACCTGACCCACTATAGGTCACGCTTAAAAGCAGGTTATAAACAAGGTCTTTATTTTACTATTTTAAAATTAATTCGTATTTTTAGAACATTGCAAAGTTTTAAAACATCATTTTAGATTTTAATTGTGAGAATGTTATACAAAATATTGAGGTTTCATCTTATTTTCCTATTTTTTTACCCTGACTCAGTAACGGTACAATTTCAGCTACATTCCTATTTTTCCGCAAAACTGACCCACTAATAGGGCAAAGAACCTTTTTATTAAAAATTCAATATAAAATTTAATTATGGGTTTTTGAAATAATATTTTATATCAGTAGATAGATAATGAGTTTTTCTACTAGATAAAACACTAACATTTATCAAAATATTAAGTATAAAGCTTTTTTTCTTCCTTAAACTGAAATCATGCGAAAAAGTGACCCAGTAATGCCACTTTTACCTTATGACTGACAGAGACAAAATTAAACAGATCTTGAAACAATTTAATCTGGTTCATTTTTATGAGCTACATGCAAAGTTTATTATTGTCATAAAATCTTAAGATTTTCTTGGCTGACAATAAAGGTGTACTATGATTTTTTTTGTGCAAGGCAACCATGCCTTTGAGCATTGACATTTGCTCTTGCTGGGAGACCTACAACTTACTTTACATTTGAACTGTTCCAAAGCGTCAAGTCAATTCATTTGATAAGATCTCATTAGTTCAAGAAAGTTCTGATTGCATGAGTGATTGCAGCTACTGTTCCAATTTTTAGTTATCAAGTAGGCTTAAGTAAGTGGTCCCACAGCAAGAGCAAATGTCAATGTTCACAGGCATGGTTGACTTTACACAAAAACAATAATAGTTCAGCTTTATTGTCAGCCAAGTAAATCTTAAAGAATTTGTAGCAATAATAAACTTTGTGTGAGTGAAGCTTATAAAAATAAACCTGATTACAACTCTTTAAAGATTTGTTTAATTTTATGACTATGTCTTGTTGTTGTTTTTTTTTTTTTTTATGTACAGATATTGTTAAAACAACTATTTTATTGAAATATTACTTGTATTTGAAATTTTTATGAATCAAGAGACCTACTTTACATGAAGAAAATTATTGAAATTTTTACGATCTGAAGCAAATCAAGAGTAAATATTGAAGAAATAATTGAAGAAACATGAATTGTTTATAATGCAACTGAAGAGTTTTATTTAAGAAAATTTTTTCATAAAACTAGTGATTTTGCTAATTTTATTTTAGAAATAATGTATGATTCTTTTTTTCAATTGACACATTTTCAGCCTTGTATTGAGTGTAATGAATAAGTAATTTTGAGTTTCAGCTTATTTCATTATTTTGATTTTTCATCACATATATATTTGATTTTGCAAGATAATTTTTACTACGAATTTGATTTATTGAGGAGAGGTAGCTGAGGAGTAAGCCGTAAGGCAGTCATAAAGTTTTACAAACTTATAGGTTAGACGCGCATAGCCACGCACAGCAACAGCGGCAGACGACGACATGGCTGCCGCGATTGACGAAAAAAAATCTTCAACTGCCGTTCTGCGTTTTACTCAGTGAATTTTTAATCAATTTTCATGATTTTTTTTTTTAAATTACAGCTTTTTAATTTCTCTACCCTGCTACAGAGCCCTTTTTTAAAAATATTTTCTTAATTAAAATCTATTCATCAAAAAAACTCGCCTGACTTCCCCTTAATCGCTTCTTCTATTACTTTGTTTTTATTCTTTTTATTTCTTATGATAGCAAAAAAATAAATAAATAAATAAATTTTTCCTGGTATTTTAAAAACTGACTAATCTAATTTTTCCAGTAAGCCTTTGATTAATCTTGATTTTTTATTACATAAAATCAATTTTTTTTTCTTTTTCTTTTTTTTTTTTTAATACAAAGAGTGACATTAAGTGGTTTTATTAGTTTACCGATGCGAGTTAGAGAAAAACGTCAAGCTTGGTTAAGCGGCTTTTGGCTTTTTCGTAGTGCCGCCGCTGTTCTCTTGGGAATAACGTCGACGAGTCAAGCAGATAAATGAATTCAATCTTGCGACGTACCGATGCGATTTATCAATTGTCGACTTACTAATATATTCTCATGATGTCCTTCTTTCTTTATTTTAACATTCATAACAGTTTATATTCAATTTTATTTTAAAAACTTGGTATTATCATTACAGAAACTCTAAAATTTCAAATTTTCTCAAATTTTTCACAAGTTTGATTATAAAAGAAAAAATGATAAAAGTATTTGATGCGAAGCAAGACTCGCTTAAGTTCGATTAGTTTCAAAAATCAAACGTCTTCAAGTATAAGTTAATTAAATTCTAATGGTTAATAAATACTTTTTTATATTCAAATAATATGAAGTTCGAATAACTGACATCGAGTAGTTTAATATACACCGATTGTCATAGGATAATTTAAGTTTATATTTAATTATACGTTTCTTAAAAAACATTATTTATGATTAAAATTATGAAAAATCAAGTATCTTAATGAATGAGATTTTTTTTATTTATTACAATATTATTATTATTCATACAAGCCTCTCATTGGTCCCATTACTTAATCCAGGGCCAATTTTGAGCTAAAGTTTATCTTTGCGTATAGGCAATCAATTTTCAAATGTTTTTCGAGCATAATTTGCGCTTGAAAATTTTTCCAGCATTTATTTACGTTGGGATCGCAAGGTTATATGTATGCCTTGGGTAACAACATGGCTTTTTTATTTTTTTTAAGTTGCAATCATTACAAGTGTGACGATTAATTGAACAAATTTTATCAATTCATTAATTACGTACATATTTTTAAATGTTTCGACATATTTGTTCTGTAAGAAAAACTTTTTTTGCACTTTTGACACTTGTTTGCATTTGGATCCCGAGGTAAATGTTTTGCTTGGATGTGTTTAGTAATATCACCTTTACGAGCAGTTTTGTAGTTGCAATGATCACAAACAAAACGTTTCAAAGAATTAATTTTATCATTAGATTGACCACATATTTTAAAATGTTTTAACAAATTTGACCGGTCAGAACAGCTTCTTTTACACTTTTGACACTTGTTTGCATGTTGATCTCGAGGTAAATGTTTCGCTTGGATGTGAACAGAGAGATAATCTTTTCGAATACTTCGGTAACCGCAATGATCACAAGTAAAATGCTTCAAAGAATTGATTTTATCCTCCGACTGACCACATATTTTCAAATGTTTTAACAAATGAGACCGCTGAGAAAAGCTTTTTTTGCATTTTTCACACTTTTTTGCATTTAGATCTCGTGGTAAATGTTTCGCTTGGATATGATCAGAGAGGCAACCTTTTTGAATTGTTCGGTAGCCGCAATGATCGCAAACAAAACGCTTTAAAGAATTAATTTTATTTTCAGATTGACCACATATTTTTAAATGTCTTGGCAATTCTGACGGCCAAGAAAAGCTTTTTTTGCACTTTTCACACTTGTTTGCATTTGGATCTCGAGGTAAATGTTTTGCTTGGATGTGAACAGAGAGGCAACCTTTTTGAATTGTTCGGTAGCCGCAATGATCGCAAACAAAACGCTCTAAAGAATTAATTTTATTTTCAGATTGACCACATATTTTTAAATGTCTTGGCAAATCTGACCGCCGTGAAAAGCTTTTTTTGCACTTTTCACACTTTTTTGCATTTGGATCTCGAGGTAAATGTTTTGCTTGGATGTGAACAGAGAGGCAACCTTTTTGAATTGTTCGGTAGCCGCAATGATCGCAAACAAAACGCTTTAAAGAATTAATTTTATTTTCAGATTGACCACATATTTTTAAATGTCTTGGCAAATCTGACCGCCGTGAAAAGCTTTTTTTGCATTTTTCACGCTTGTTTACGTTACGATCTCGGGGTAAGTGTTTTGCTTGGATGTGTTTAGTAAGACTCCTTTTGGAATTACTTTTAAAGTTGCAGTGGTCACAATAATATATCACCGGGCGTTTTAAATTTTCTGGTCCATGTTTGATCTTTGAATGTAAATTGGAATTAGAAGGAAGGAGTTTAGGTTGAGAAAATTTTGTCCTTGTGCTACCTTTCGCGTCTAAATTTTGAATCTGATCAAATTCGTGCGTTGATAAAAAAGGCGGTGAGTCATCTCCATGAAGGTCCTTCTCTTCGTGTGATGTTGGTGGCTTCAACGGTTTAACATCTGACATAAAAATTTAAACAAAGTTTTTCGATAAAAATATTTTTTAAGGTCAAAAAGATTAAATAAAAAATAAATAAATAATACCTTCTAGAAGTTCTGTTTGATCGTCGCTTTTTTCGACTTTAACCGAAACTTTATTGTCAAAACTGCCCTGAGATGCGGCATTAAAATCCGATGGCTTGGCACTTTGATTGAACGATTCGTCGTATTTACGTTTTCGATTTATTTCTACTGTTACGCTCGAGTTTAAATTTGGCCTCTGCCGATTTTCATCTTAAATTTAAATAATTTTTGACATTATAAATATATATACATATTTTTTTCACAAAAAATGTAATAATACCTTTTTTAGTATCCTGTAATGTTTTATTCCAAAAATGTGATTTTGTTTTGTCGAATATCTTGGGTTTACGTAAAGCTGAAAAAAATTTTGAATCATTTTGAATTCTTAAGGGGCAGTGAAAGTAGATAATTTTTTATTCCTTGTTTATTAATTTTTTCAATAACTAATTTATCAATATAAAAAAATAAAAAATAAAATCGGTACCAGCAAAGTTTCTTGCACTTGATCAACATAATATGAATCATTCTGCAAAATTTTGAAATCAATGTTTTAATTATTTTCGGCTTATCATTGTCAATCATTTTCACAAAACACTGTTTTTCAAGCAAAATTTTGATAAAATACGGCTGACAAGGTTTTTCCAAATTTAATCAAAATTTTGATTTGAAATTTTGCAGAAAGTTCCATTACTTGTATATCTAGTGCAAGTATCTCTTCATTTTCAATAATATTATTTGGTTTTTAAAAAAAATAATAATATATCAGAACTATCAAAATCAGATCAAAGATATTGTGTTAAAGAAGAACTAAAACAACTTAAATATTGATCTCAAACTTAAACAGTAAACAATATTATTGAAAATGAAGAGATACTTGCACTAGATATACAAGTAATGGAACTTTCTGCCAAATTTCAAATTAAAATTTTGATTAAATTTGGAAAAACCTTGTCAGCAGTATTTTATCGAAATTTTGCTTGAAAAACAGTGTTTTGTGAAAATGACTGACAATGGTAAGCCGAAAATAATAAAACTTCGATTTCAAAATTTTGCAGAATGATTCATATTATGTTGATCAAGTGCAAGAAACTTTGCTGGTACCGATTTTATTTTTTATTTTTTTATATTGATAAATTAGTTATTGAAAAAATTAATAAATAAATAATAAAAAATTATCCACTTTCACTGCCCCTTAAGTTGAATGATTATTTCAAATGAATCTATTTGCATAAAAAAAATTATTGTAACAAAATTTTAATGAAAAATATAATTTTTTATATTTACTTACTGATATTTATGACTACTCTGTCTTTAGATGTTGTATCAATTTCAATAAAACTCTCTTCTTTTACGTCTGTAACAGTTAAATTGATGTATTCATATAAAATATAATAATTTTGTTGTTTACCAAAAGTGAAAAATACATTTAAATTTTCTGTGTTCATATTTGTAAAAAAAATATAAATGTATAAAATAAGTAAAAGAGATCAGATTAAATTTTAATCGAAGATTGAACTTTTTATAAATTACGATTAGCAGGAAAGTTTATTATCTGCTTGAATTACCGAAGTAAACTTTTGTTCGACTTTTGTTAAATCTTTGAATCACGCACAAGATTGACAAAATTTACTCTATGTGTTTTTGTAAAATTCGTGGTCTTTTTTCGGCTTATTGAGTATAAAAGTAGTTTGGAAGAGGATAAATTTAAGAATAGTATATTCCTGTACAAGTAAGGGAAACGCGTCGTTTCCACGAGAGTTGGATGTTTCAGCACGAGACGAAGTCGAGTGCCTTGTACAGAACTGTGCTTTCTCAAATTTGATGGATAAACATTATTTAAGCATCTTAAATATTTTCACATTCGATTGTGGTGCTGCGTTTTTTGTTTCTCAATTTTGTTGGTTATAAGTTCGAATGTTTTGGTCTGCTTAGCTTAATGTGTTGGTTAGTTGATTGAATCTGAGTGTCTTACTTTAATTATTACTTTTACTCTAAATAGCATTTTTTTATGTATTAAATAGTTCGTTTTTAATTGCATTTCATAAAACATTTGCTAATGTATTTTTGAGTTCTGTTGAAAAAGCCTCTTTGATAGGTACCTATGTATGTTTACCTCACCCTCTTATTTATATCTATAAATTTTCAACATTAGAGTTTCATTAGTTTTTAATAAATAACAGTTGTTCATATTTGTTTTTTATCACTCTTTTACTGCGTGCGCGTAGCACACAATGTGTTTTTCATTTTTGTGCCTCAATGTTATTATGCTACTGGTTTTTTTTACCCCCATGCGCGCTTTTTCTGTATGTATAAATTATTTTTAAAATTTTAGTGTTTATTCTGATTTCCACGCGCGTAGTGCACTAAATTTTTTGTTTAACCATATTATTTAATTTTTTTTAAATCCAACCTCCAAACTGAAAAAAGTAATTTTTTAATCTAAAAACTTATTGAATTTTACAAAAAAAGTTTTTGTTTTGATTGTTTTATACAATAATATATTTAACGTATATTTTTATTGAAATTATTTACAAACGTTTTTACCAAAATCATTTGATTTTTAATCATTTTATTTTTGAGGTTGTTGATTAGAAAATCTGTTAACAGCATCGTTCATGTTTTTTCCATGAGAACAAAAACTGTGGTGGAAAAGGCCCGTTTCCACCCGTGTTTTGAGTGTGGAAACGTGCCGTTTCCATGATCAGATTTGAGAAATGTGCATTTCTAGGTTGTATTTGGTTATTTGAAAAATATTTTTTAAAACCGTATTTTAAAAAAAAGTTTCGATTGAAACCATTAAATTTGAATTAAAAAAAAAAACAAAAAATTAAAAAAAATAGTTTTGAATAGTTTTTCTCTTTCTCGATCCTTTTTATCAATGAGAAAAAAAGTAGAAAACGTACTTTAGTAAATCTTAATCGTCTGGCTAAAATAATTGTTGAATATGATAGAATCAATGGAGTTGAGGATGTCTAAATACTGTTTGCGGGTGAAATTTTTAAAAAGGTAAGTAATCTTTAGCTTACTCAACTTTACACTCATGAAAAATATTTTTTATATTTTTTATTTACACTTTTTTACTTGAAAATGACGAAGTTTATTGCTATTTTTCATACCATCACATATTTAATAAAATAAAACCCTCAGAATTTTTTCACAACGACAGCTGAATAAAAACATTTTTGCGTTTTTTAATAAATTATCCAATGATAAGTGTATTGTAATACTTATTACTTATACTCATTTTTTTTTTTTTTTTTTTTTTTTTTAATTTTCTATAGTATTCTAATTTTTAAATTAAAAATTAAGTTAAACATTTGTATTTCTTAGTTTGTATTTATTTCCAAACAAAACTTTTAACTCAGGCTATTATACAGTGAAGACAATACAAAAAAAATTTCAATTTTGAACAAAATCATAATATTTTTACAATCAGCTTTTTCTATCATCAACTTTAAATACTTGAAAAGTATAATGGAAAATAAAAAAAAACATTCCCTCGTAAAAAAAGATCCTATTGTAAATATGTTACCAAAATGTTGGCAACAGCTATTATTTACATGTTGCAAAAATTTTGGAAGGTGCGATTGTTAACACTTTGTTAAAATGTCGTTAAAGACCATTTAACAAAGTGTTGCAGTAATGTTACCAATATCGATTTAAAATAATAATTTAAATTTTATTACATAATTATTTGAATTTAATATTTAAATTAATTAAATGAAAATAGTGTGAATTTTATCTTTTTTATGATTTTCGATTTATTTTAAAACATCAAAAATACATATGCTCTAATTACGAAATGGTCGAACATATAATTATTAATTAATCAAAAAAGTGAATGATTTAAAAAAAAAAACTCGAAACTAAAATAAATTATTTTTTCTTCTGACATCTCAGAGTACCGCATATGTAGTTCACTACGTCGGTGAAAGCAGAGGGTTGGAGACGCCTCGTACATTTTTTATTTACGTAATCTGAAAAAAATTAAAGAAACGGATTTGTAAAAAGTTATTTATAAAAAAATTGCTAAAATTTTTTTTGTTTCAAGGTTGATTGAATCTTTTCTAAGTATTAGTTTTTTTTTTTTATTAGAAAATTGTAGAAGAATAAAGTTTATTTTAAAATGTACATACCCAAGTTTGAAACTAATTTTTTTGGTTATAAAAAAATAGTTATTTTAATTTTTTATTCTTTTTTTGACACTTTCATTGTTACGGAGTGGACCACTATTTGCTCGTAAATATTTCGGCTCATTCGCTCAACTTTAGATTGATAGACTACATGGCTCCATCTATGAGTCTAGGCGGGGACTTTAGTCCCAATTCTTACTCCCGCGCGCCGTAGTGCTGAGCAGTACCGCTGTCGCCGTTGCTGCTGCCACAGGCTTCGCGTGCTGGCTTCTGGTTTTGGTGCTCAAGTGTGTGTGTGTGCAGCAGAGAGTTCTCCCGGCTTTTTCACGGTTCTTCTCAACGGCTCTTCTCATCGCCTTTTTCACCAGGTAGTCCCGGAACCTGCCTTTTCACCGTGCACCAGCTCATCCGGACGATCACAGACAGTAATTCCGTGATCATCAACAACCTCGGAGCCGCGCCATTACCACGGGTATCAGCTACTCTTCACCGGTGGTCCACGGAGAATTTGTCTGGTTCAAGGACAATCCTCACTCATCGAACATCTCCAGGTATTCAGGTGCAAGGAACAGTCATTTCCTTGCCCCTTCTCACTTTTCATTTTCTCTAGCACAGAATTTACGACTCTGTGCTGATTTCGTCTATCTCAATGTGTACAAGCACGTAGCCATTTCGGCCATTTTCTCTCTCTCTCTCTCTCTCTCTCTCTCTCTCTCTCGGGTTATCTCTCTCTATTTTCAAGGCCACTCTCTGCTGCTACTCGACCAACGCTCACACCTTTTAACGTAAATAAGAAAACTCTCATAATTTAAGTTCAAATCAATATCGGTGTTTACATTTACTCATGACTTGACTGTTACGCTCGGGCCTCTCTCTCTCTCTTCAAGACAACGCTCGTGAATAGACGGTTGCACTCGCCATTTTGTGAAACTTCTCGGGTTTCTCTTGGTTCTTTCTCGTGACTCTTTCTCATCATCCTCAACGTAGTCATCTCATCAGTACAGTCAACTCGACAAATCATCTACTTGGTGTTGGCTCAACTCGGAAGACATTTGATCTTCAATTAACTCAAACGGCTTGGCTCAATTCAATTCTTGGGTTACTTGCTCAGCAAGGAGAGCTTTCACGGCGTGGCATCTTTAGGTATTTCGCTCAGAACCGGTAACAATAATTTACCGGTGCTTTTACATTGTCCTTTTCACAGCCAGAAAATCAATAAAATTACTGTGCATTCTCTTGCCCTCTCTCTCTCTTTTCTTTGTGCTGTCTTACACGCAGCCATTTTCTTTTCTACTCTTTTCAAGGCCATTCTCTGTTGCTTTGTTTACCTCAACTGTACTCAAGCAAAACTCGTATTTATGGCTTGAATTAATATAATCAAGTCCATAAAGAGTTTTGATTAGGCGGTTTCTCAAATTAATTAATTTTCTTTACACGGAAATTAATGCTGGCAATTCTCAATTCAACATATTCTCATATCTCAGTTTCTCTCTTTAATTAATTATTATTCTCCTCTCAACGCTCAACTGGTCTACTCTCAAAAGGATCTACTCATCTTTAACAATCACCCAAGGACTCCGCTCAACAACAAAGAGGTTTTATCATAACTGCAAGCTCATTCATCAAGGTATACATCAACTCAAATGAGTTGATTGCAACTCTTTATTATTGTAAATATTCAAGGAAGGTGTATACTATTGGTTAACTCAACCCAGAAGGTCTGTAAATACTGTAAATAAATAATCAAAATTGTATATAATGGTAACTAATGGTTTACTCAATTTATTTGACAACCCTCCCCTACTAGCTTTTAATCCGGCAAATAAAAATAAAAATTAATATTACGGCAAATCCGTAACATTCATTTTTTTTAATTTATTTACTGTAAATATTTTTAGTACTTAGTTTTCTTTTTAAATTTCTTAAACTAAAAGTCGTAAAAAATTACTGTAAAAAAACTTACACTCGACACAAGTCATTATGTCTTCGGGGACGCAAATCCTGCCTGATTTTGAATTTCCTCGGGCGCACATGTTTTGAAGATGTTCTTCCCCGACGAGAATTTTTAGAAGTTCTCTGGTCATTCTCCTTGGATCGTCTATCCAACGCTGGATCCAAGCTATTTTTTCCTTGTCGATCCAAACGTTTGAACCTTCAGTCAATTGAATCCTTCCATGTCCTGGTTTTCGGCAGACAATCAAAGGATCCTCTTGACTACTTGAAGCCGCACGAGGAGCCAAAATCTCAGCATCTTTTTTCTTTTCGATAGCTTGAGCTGGGTCCAGTTCCCGGTTCTGAAATGAAAAAATACTTTTATCTTAGTGATTAAATTTAAAAAATAGCGAAATTTTTTTTTTTTTTTTAATTTACCTTTTTTTTGGCAACAAGTTTTTTGAGTTGTAGCAATTGATTCTCCAGATTGGAGATTTGAATCTCTAAAAGCGGTGCGGCGGCCGGAATCGTCGTCTCATCTGGATTCATTTGTTGTGGTGATCCAGCCTCTGAGCCTGGACTTTCAAGTGAATCAACCTCAGAGTCACTTGAAACTTCTGGAAAATCCTCGGGAAAATCATCATTTTCTCCGTCATTTCCAATACATTCGCGCGAATCTTCAATATTCTCCTTTGTTTCATTCTCATTTTTTTTGTATACTGGTTTTTTTCTTAACATTTTTAAATTTGCTGCCTTAGTCGCTTTAGCTTGTATTAACATAACAAGTTTATTTTTTTGTTGAATGCACAATCCGAGATCGCCGGCAATGCTGCTCTTAAAGTTTCCTTTTTGTTTAGACATAATCTCGCCATAAGTGGAGACACGTAGCATCGTGAGGTAGTCTCTGTCAGCTGAAATAAATTTTTTTTAAATTTAATAAAAAATTTGTAAAGAATTTGAAAGGAAGAAATAATACTTGAAACGTAATTGATTGAAGTAAAAATAACCTGAAAGGTGACTTACCGCTTTTCCTAATGATTTTGGCTTTAAAATTTTTCTAAATAGTAGTGGTTTGTTGGTTGTTCGTGGGATGAAGAAATAATTAGATAATATGTTGGTTGGTCGAACGAACGAAAATATTAATTTATTTATGCCAACGTTTCGTCATCAATTTATAATGACCTCTTCAGGGCTAAAAAATTAACGAAGATCACAAAAAAATTAAAAAAATTTATTAAAAATTAATTAAAATTTTTCTGTTCCCACTTGACACTCGTAATTTCCCCTTCGGCCTTATCTGGGTGCAAGTCTGTGATGGGTACAATGCTTGTTTTTTTTACACCGGTCCAAAATACCAATGCGAACATTTTTCTTTTTTGCTTGAGATAGCTTTTTCAATTTTTTTTTCAAATGTTGGTTATGCCACTTCACTTTTTTTTAAATATAAAATTTTTTTAGTGTGTTTTATTTTTCGATTAACCTGCAAGTAGAGGGGTTTCGAACGTGTCAGAATTATACGTTGGTTATGCCACTTCACTTTTTTTTAAATATAAAACTTTTTCAGTGTGTTTTATTTTTCGATTAACCTGCAAGTAGAGGGGTTTCGAACGTGTCAGAATTTTACGCCCTCTTGAGGCTTTTAGCTGGCAAAGGGTATAGCCTGTTAAGGGGGGGTAAAGTGCCCCCAGAGCAAACCCCTACAATATATATATCATTCGAAAGGTCTTAAAAAAAGAAAATTTTTGACGCCAACTAGAAATTTTTATCTCATATACTGCGCATGCGCGGTTAAAAATAGTGATTTTTCAACTTTTATTTATATCTCCAAACCTATATAAGATAAAAAAACGAGGTCGGCGGCAAAATTTTGTTTGAAAAAAATGTAGTTCGAAAAATTTTTTTTTTTAATTTTAGGTCAAAAAACGGAATTTTTACGGCGATTTTAAAACTTAAAATGCCCATTAATAAAAACCTGTAATGGCTGCAGTGCTAAAAAAAATTTTTTTATACGTATTTTGATGAAATTTTTTCACTTGAATTTTTTCAGATTTTTTCAGAGGGTGGAAAGCACTTAAAAAATTAAAAAACCGATTTTTTAAACGCTTTTTCGCTTTTTAATTGGTTTAAATCAAGTTATAAATTATAAAACTATTACAACTTCTTTTGTTTTACAAATTTACATATCACAGTACCATAGGTTATATTAAATTATCATTTAGAGCCTTAAAAAGGGCAAAAAAGCGATTTTTTAAACGCTTTTTCGCTTTTTTGTTACCATAAATTGAATTTAAAATTATAAAACCGATACAAAAACTTATTTTTTGTTAAATTACATACTAATTTACAGTTAAAAAAATTAAAACATTATTTTTAACTTAAAAAAGCCCGAAAAATCGATTTTTTCAACACTTTTTCGCTTTCTCGATACCTTAACTTAAATTTAAAATTATAAAACTGATACAAAAACTTATTTTTTGTTAAATTACATACTAATTTACAGTTAAAAAAATTAAAACATTTGTTTGGGCTAAAAAAAGGTCGAAAAAGCGATTTTTTGAACACTTTTTGGCTATTACGAAATAACCAATCGGTCATAACAACTTAGAAAATTTTATAAGAGTCACGTTTTACAATAATATAAACTAAGCAGCCATAAAAATAATTATAGCACATCTATGTGCCTTATAAAGGTCGAAAAAGTGATTTTTCGAACACTTTTGGACAGTTCTGAGCTTAAAAATTACTATTATACAATTTAAACTTATCTAAAGTCTACTTGTTTACAATAATACAGGAAAATAAGTTGTTACAACAGTTATCTCACACTTATTTGCCTTAAAAAAGCCAAAAATCATTTTTTGGGTGTTTTTTTAACAATATGAACTTACATACTGTTCACACGCACTCAAAAATTATTTTAAAACTACTATTTTATAGTAATACAAGTTAAAAATCAATTAAATCAAATTAAAATCAAAAACAATCTAACTAAATTTATTCAATCATCATCATCACTATCTTCATCTATAATAGGCATCGTGTCGTCTTCGACGAAAAGTTCTGATAATATTTGTGATGGACTCAGCTGTTTCGACTTGAATCTTCCACAGGACAAATAGTAAATTACTGCGGCGACGTGTGAACAACATCCAATTGTTCGTAGCCCATTAGCACACTCAAAGCAGTCTAAATAAATACATAATTTTTCTTGATAACCCGCCCAGATAAAACATTTTTTTTAAAACCAATTTGCGTTTTTTTTCTTCTGTTACCAAAGGATTTTAATTTTCTGTTCAGCGAGTTCAAAGCAAGAACAAGTGTTTCTTCTAGTAGGTTGATGATACAGCTAAGTAGACTGAAGTCAATTTTCACAAGTTGTAGTTTTTTGCATTGATTCAAAATTTTACCTATTAAAAATAAAAAAAATTTATTTTAATTATCCTTATAAAAAATATTGTAAATGAAAAAAATTTAATTAGCAAAGAATTAATCATTCAAGATGGAGTTATTTTTTTGAAGCTTCCAAGGTCAGGTGCAGTTCGCATATCAGGTGTAAAGATATTTTATTGAATCGCATTCCAGAATGTAAGTCCAAAACCTAAAAATGTGTAAAAAAGAGACTGTAAAAAAGGTACTTGTTTACTTTTTAAAGTTTAAAATTTTTTTATTCAATTGATGAAATTGTGTGTACGGGTTAAAGTTTAATTTTTCAAAACTAGTTTACTGTTTATACTTTACCTTCAAATATAAATGTGATGGATATAAGAGTAAGTATCAGCAAAAAAGATTGAGGCCAGTTTTGAAATAAAGTAGGTTTTTTGAAGCTTCCAATGTGCCAGGTGCTGCTCGCATGTTGTAAAAGTATTTTAGTAAACTTTGACCATCACATTGTACAATATAACTTCAAATATAAAAATATTTTTTTTTTCAAGCATTTGATACCAAAAAATTTGGCACTATTTTAATTTTTTAAGCTCGAAAATCTTGAATTTTATTGATGAAATTAATGGATTAAATTAATAATAATAATTAATAATAATTAATTAATGTATGTGTTAAACTACAATTTTTCAATAAGTTTCCGTATTTTTAACTAGGAATTTTATGTACTTTAAGTTAATTTTAATCACAACAACATAATTTTTATAGTCACGATAGGTTATGTTTTCATATGCTTCATTTTGATAATCTTAAATACTGTACACAATAATTTCCTCTTTGTTCAACTAGTGCTGTTTTTGCTGTCTTCAGTATTTATGATAATACATACTGTGGTAGAAAAAATAAAAAAAGCTAATGATAAAACAACGACGACCACTTTTAATTATTTTAAAAAATGACTTACGACTTACGAGTTTTAAAAACTCATGTTTCTGGCTTCTGCTCCAGACGGTTTTATCTCTCAAATCTTATCTCACCTTACTTCATCTGTTAAAAATCTTATACGATTATAAACTTACTAACGATTAGGAAAAATAATTTTTTGTCAATTTTTAACTTATATTTAAGTATTTTTCAAGAAACCAACTGAAAATATATGTGTTGCCTGAACGTGTGTACGTCCGAAAGATCTTACGAATAATTTAATTTTTTTATCAATTATTTTAAAAATTAGCTCATTACAATTTTTTTTTTTTCAGTAATCAATGAAAAAATTATAAAAAGTTCAGAATTAAAATTAAATTTTAAACCTAAGAGTTCAGTTTTCTACCGTTAGTTAGCGCAAAGGTACTAACACCGTAGCCACCTGCCACACTCAGCCACAGCTTTATTCCCTCGAATGTCGTCGTTCTCGGGAGTTGGGACTCGGACGACTGCTGATTTTTTTTATGTTTTTGCTGAGTTTTTTTAAAAATAACGATTAAGTCAGAGTTAGTACTTATTGTGATTTGATACGCGTTATTTGTACATACACGTACATACGTTTACTCGGACACGAGTTTTTTAAAATAAAATTAAACTGTTTTTGTTCTTGGTTCGTGCTGCAATTAAAGAGTCTGTTGCTGGTAAAAATGTATAGTTAGGCTTGAATTCTGAAGGTGTAGGTACACTAAGTTTGGTTTTTTTTATTACTTCAATCTTTAACATTTGTAATTCTTGAAATGATTCAAAAACTTTGTTTGAGATAGTTATAGAAGTATTGAAATAAGCCTGAAAGTTGTGTGTACAGATCAAATAAGTTTTTAATTTTATTTATGTAAAAATTGTGAAAATAAACAGCCAAGGAAAGTCTATGACGTGTGGAAGGCAATATGTACCAAACTGTTTTTTCATAGAACTTTATCTTAGAGTAAAATTGAACAAGAATCTAAGAAGTTGAAGATATTATTAAAAATAAGTGAAAAAGAAGGTTGTTTGAGTAGTCAGGATTACTGGTGAATGAATTCTAGGTCAATTTTTAATAAAAACTATGTTTGATATAAAAAAAATAGTGCTGGAAAGTTAATATTAAGTGATTGGTTGATTGTGGTTAAAAATATCTCTATTTATGATCCAAATCATAAGTCACTTAAGGATGGTATAGTTTGAAACTTATGAATATTGAGCAAAGCATTATCATTTAAGATGAGATTACATAACCCAGAGTTTGGTACGATTTTCCCTCCACATGTCACTTAGACTTTCCTTGAAAATTTTTCATTACTACCATAGCACAATTATTTGGAATTTCTGTTTATTTGTATCAACTGCTGGAATTATTATATTTTATAAAATGAAATGAAAGTTTTACAAAAACTTTCCAATACTCATTGCAGTTGTGTGAAGCATAAACTTTTTTGGTTGAGTTATTTTTGAAATTATTTTATAGATTGAAACATGATATGCAAAAAATGATAGCTTATAATCATTAAAGATCATAATTCAGGTTCTTGAAAACAGCTTTTATCGCTGTGCAAATAATTTAATATAATCATTATGATATCATATGTTATTTAGTTTATTAAAAAGTTAAATTTTTCTGAATTTATTTGAAAAAGTTTTCATAACTTAATAAAACTAAAAATCAAAATTATGGTTTTTTGTTCAAAATTAAATTGTGTTTAAAATAATGAATTTTTAACCGCATACTTATTTTAAAATATGTAATACGCTTTGGCATAATTTTTTATACTATTATTTATTTATTTTTTTTTTTGTAATATCTGAATTTATTTTTAAAAAACCCACATTAATAAAAATTTTATATCCGCAGCTATGCATGTTATGAAAACATGATACAGAGATGTCTGAGCTAATTCATATTGAAACTGTTTTTGTGACAGCATCTGAACTCTGATTTTCTGAAACTGACGCAATCTGGATAATTTTAAAAAGCAGCTTAAGTCAACAAACTTATTATTTCTCATAGGTTACTAAAATTAAAAATTTTTAAACAAATTTTTTTTAATTATTGCTTTACTTAATATTTATTTTAATAGGTCTGAATATAAAGATTTCTTCAAAAAATTGAAAATATGGATTTAGAAGAGCAGAAACAGGAACAAGAAGAACTTAAACAGGATGATTCAAGATGTTTGAAATGTAATATAAATGAGCGTAAATTAAGAGCAAATGAAAAAAAAATTATCAATACACAAGAAGAAGCAGCTGAAATTACTGATTGGTTGTATGAAACAGTAGAAATAGGTGAATTCGTATTTAGAGTTGGAACCGTTGGTTGTTTTTTGTGTTTGAAGTGCTCTTCTAAACTGAGACTATATAAAACTAACAAAAAACCTAAGCTGGAAGAACAGCCACAATTTTCGCAAAGTCTCAACGATGCAGTTTCAGCCTTAACTGAAATTTTTTCACAAACAACTTCAGAGTCTCAATCGTCCCAGTCATCGCTGGATCCACCAGTGCAGTTCGAACCTGAACGAGAAAAGCCCGAAACAGTAGAAATGCCGATCAACAGAACTGTTGCCACTCACAAGTACTGCTGCCTTTGTGGTTGTACAGCCAACAATTTAGTTACAATTTCTTTCCATGCTCGCTCTCAAGCCTACTGTAAAACGCAAATATTCATTCCAAAAGGTACCCTAGATTATTTTTTAACTTATTGTATGTGCTTGAAGATAAGCCGCATTCGAATACAACCCCAACTTTTGACCTTTAAAAAAAGTAAAAAAGGCTTACCTTCAAATATATACGGTAGCAATCATTTTTAAATTTTTAAAATCATTTATAATTTTTAAAATATTTACAGGCAATCGAACTTGCAAGTCCCATTTAAGTGTCAAAAAACTTTTTTATGAAGATGAGCTCAGGCACTTACGTATTCATTTTAACTCTAGTGTAATAGAAGTTTCTGAACTAAAAAAACTACTGGAAAATTTTTCTGCACGAGTTGATAGAGATATTTTTTATCGAGTTTCTGACTTTTCAATGCCTGAAAAAAGCTTAATTGTGTTTACTGGTCTTAACTGGGAGCAGTTAATTCAACTTCGTGGAATGCTGACAGGCATGAGAGCCTCACACAATAGAGATGTTACTCAGGCGTTAGTAGTGTTTTTACTAAAATTAAGAAGTGGTAATTCGAATAGCATGATAGCAGCCATTCTAGGGATTCAGTGGTCGCAACAAATTTCTAATTTTGTGGAATCTGTTATTCAGTCGTTTAAAGTTGATGTCTTACCCAGTAGATTTGGTATCAATTCACTAACTAGACAAGAGCTCGTTACAAATCATATCACATCCATCGCTAAGAAATTGCATGATTTAAATGATAATCAGTTAATGATAATTGGTGATGGTACTTACCTTCGGCATCAAAAAAGCGCAAACAACGATTATCAAAGAAAATCTTATACAGGACAAAAAAAATGTCATTTAGCAAAGCCTTTTACAATCTGTATGCCAGATGGTCATGTCATTGATGTTCTAGGTCCTTTTGAAGCACATATGAATGATGCGCAGATTTTAAAACACTTACTAGAGACAAACCAAGAATTTTCGGATTTGTTACAAGAAAACGACGTTTTTGTTCTTGATAGAGGATTTCGTGATGTAGTTCAGTACCTACAGGATAAAGGTTACAAAGTTTTGATGCCTTCTCTTAAAAGTAAAAGAAACCAGCTGACTCGAGAAGAGGCTAATCATTCAAGGTTTGTAACAAAAATCCGATGGTCAGTGGAAGCGATACATGGAGTAATTGGTCAAAAATATAAACTTCTTCATCACCAATTTGATAATAAATCTTTACACAATGCAAAGCACTTTGTTAGAATAGCATGCTTTTTGAACAACTTTTTTGGGAAGCGATTTCACTCTGATGTTGGCATGACCGATGAAATTGTTGATCGTATGAAACTTCAATCTCAAATAGAAAATACATTACATCAAGAAGCAGAAAATGGAGGCTGGAGCAGAAAGAAAGTTACCTTCAGCGATCTAACATCAACTGACTTAAGTGATTTTCCAGAAATGACCGAAAAAGATCTGAAAATCTTTTTTACTGGTGGATATCAATTAAAACAAGCTGTTTCCTATTTGGCAGAGATGCTTGATATAAATGGTGTTCTTCATTTGAAATATCTCAAAGAATCTGAAAAAATCATCAGAATACAAGTACAGTCCAGACACATAAAATCGAAGACTTACAATTGTTACATAGAGTACAGTCCTGAAACAGTTGGTTGCGCAGGGATCAAACGGTGGTGCTGCGAGTGTGCTAATGGGCTACGAACAATTGGATGTTGTTCACACGTCGCCGCAGTAATTTACTATTTGTCCTGTGGAAGATTCAAGTCGAAACAGCTGAGTCCATCACAAATATTATCAGAACTTTTCGTCGAAGACGACACGATGCCTATTATAGATGAAGATAGTGATGATGATGATTGAATAAATTTAGTTAGATTGTTTTTGATTTTAATTTGATTTAATTGATTTTTAACTTGTATTACTATAAAATAGTAGTTTTAAAATAATTTTTGAGTGCGTGTGAACAGTATGTAAGTTCATATTGTTAAAAAAACACCCAAAAAATGATTTTTGGCTTTTTTAAGGCAAATAAGTGTGAGATAACTGTTGTAACAACTTATTTTCCTGTATTATTGTAAACAAGTAGACTTTAGATAAGTTTAAATTGTATAATAGTAATTTTTAAGCTCAGAACTGTCCAAAAGTGTTCGAAAAATCACTTTTTCGACCTTTATAAGGCACATAGATGTGCTATAATTATTTTTATGGCTGCTTAGTTTATATTATTGTAAAACGTGACTCTTATAAAATTTTCTAAGTTGTTATGACCGATTGGTTATTTCGTAATAGCCAAAAAGTGTTCAAAAAATCGCTTTTTCGACCTTTTTTTAGCCCAAACAAATGTTTTAATTTTTTTAACTGTAAATTAGTATGTAATTTAACAAAAAATAAGTTTTTGTATCAGTTTTATAATTTTAAATTTAAGTTAAGGTATCGAGAAAGCGAAAAAGTGTTGAAAAAATCGATTTTTCGGGCTTTTTTAAGTTAAAAATAATGTTTTAATTTTTTTAACTGTAAATTAGTATGTAATTTAACAAAAAATAAGTTTTTGTATCGGTTTTATAATTTTAAATTCAATTTATGGTAACAAAAAAGCGAAAAAGCGTTTAAAAAATCGCTTTTTTGCCCTTTTTAAGGCTCTAAATGATAATTTAATATAACCTATGGTACTGTGATATGTAAATTTGTAAAACAAAAGAAGTTGTAATAGTTTTATAATTTATAACTTGATTTAAACCAATTAAAAAGCGAAAAAGCGTTTAAAAAATCGGTTTTTTAATTTTTTAAGTGCTTTCCACCCTCTGAAAAAATCTGAAAAAATTCAAGTGAAAAAATTTCATCAAAATACGTATAAAAAAATTTTTTTTAGCACTGCAGCCATTACAGGTTTTTATTAATGGGCATTTTAAGTTTTAAAATCGCCGTAAAAATTCCGTTTTTTGACCTAAAATTAAAAAAAAAAATTTTTCGAACTACATTTTTTTCAAACAAAATTTTGCCGCCGACCTCGTTTTTTTATCTTATATAGGTTTGGAGATATAAATAAAAGTTGAAAAATCACTATTTTTAACCGCGCATGCGCAGTATATGAGATAAAAATTTCTAGTTGGCGTCAAAAATTTTCTTTTTTTAAGACCTTTCGAATGATATATATATTGTAGGGGTTTGCTCTGGGGGCACTTTACCCCCCCTTAACAGGCTATACCCTTTTGTCACTTTCGGGAGCTTTGTGCAAGTATGTCGAAACGACCGCTTAATTACGAAGATTATTCAAATGAAATTAAAAGACGTTACGGACTAAAATTTTTTGAAAATGCTTTAAAAAACGCTCTGAGTACTGATAGTGAAAATTTGTTAACCTTGGAAGGTGAATCAACTTTAGAAAGGGTAAGTTAAATTATTTAAATCAATTAAAAATTAACGTTCAAAATTATAAATCATTAATATTACACAGGATAGTAAAAACGTATCAACGCGGGAGAATATTTCTTTAACTATAGACGGACTTGATGAAGACGATGAAAATTATGAAATTGATGATCAAAGTAAAAAATTAAAAATTAATGCACTTTATTTTATTTTAACAACTTTGTTTGCATGATATTTATATTTTAAGATGATTATTGGAGCTTTGAACTGCACAAAGAAATGGATCAACCGGAAAACGCTTCAGCGAGCACGATTAATTACAGTGAGCATTTGTTAATTACCATCATTATAGTTTACTAATAATTTACTATACTTTTAAAAATCACAATTGAATTTTAGATTTATAGTTTTTCAAATTATTTTCTAAAAACACACTCACGCATTATCTTTTGGTGAACGTAAATAATAACAATGTTTTAATTACAGTTATTGATTTTTTTTCTGCATGTATAAAATTATTGATTTTATTCTTTTAAACAAAACACAACTTATACAGTTCGAACGAATTACATTAAACAATGTATTACGAAAATTGATTCTGTAAGTAATGTTCATACAAAAAAATCTTTAAAAATTTTTTGTTTTGATACACACTTCCATTCTATCAAGATTTATTTATTAAATTCCTAAAAAAAATTCCAATTTAATTATAATATCTTACAAGGTTAGAAACACACCTGTTGAAGTTGTGTGCAATCTTAAGAGCAGCACTCGTTATTTTAAAATTATAACAACAATATCACTTGAAAAATATAATTTTATACCTTCTGCAGGTTATTTTTACAATAGTAACGAAAACGACGATGAAGACGAATGGAGTGACGCTCGCAGCGAATTCAGTATACCAGGGGAAGAAGAAGTAGAAAAAGAGGAAGGTGACGACGGTACAAATGAATTACTCAATGATTTAGAAGAAAATATATACGCAGGATCATCAATGAAAGTGAAAGAATATTTAATATGTATTGGTGCGTTAAAAATACGCCATAGATTGACTGATGAAAGTTTATCGGATATTTTAAAATTAGTATCTATTGTTTGCCCTCAACTAAACAAATGCCCCTCTAGTTTATATAAATTTAAAAAGTATTTTACTGCGTTCAAAGCTCCGATTAAAAAACATTTTTATTGTGCAAATTGTACAACACTAGTAAATAATACCGAATGTAATGTAGATAACGATGAATTTATTAATTTCGATGAAATTGACACAAGTCTGAACGATTGTATCTGTACCGACGAATGCCCCCCTAAACAAAATTATTATTTAGAAATATCGCTGATCGAACAGTTGAAATTATTATTTGCACGCGATAATTTTTACAATCAACTAGATTATAAATTCAAGCTTCCAAAAAGTAATAACTACAATGACGTATACGATGGCTCAGTTTATCGAGAATTATCTAAAAAAAATGGAATTTTATCGCACCGTCAAAATATATCTTTCATGTGGTACACTGATGGTGTATTAATTTTCAAATCTTCGAAATATAATATTTGGGGATTCTTTTTAGTTATTCTTGAACTTTCTTACGGGCTACGTTTTAAAGTTGAAAATGTATTACTAGTTGGATTATGGTTTGGTGAAAAAAAACCAAACCCTAACCTTTTTTTAAATTTTTTAATTGAACCTCTTCGAAGTTTGAGCGCCGGTATAAAAATTTATGTTAAAGATTTGGACTCCATAAAAACAATAAGAGGCATTACACTATGCGGAACATGTGATCTTCCAGCAAAAGCTTTATTTTTGAATATGATTCAATATAATGGTAAATTCGGATGCCAATTTTGCCTTCAGTTAGGTACTACTGTAGATAGAACTCGTGTTTATCGTTACGATGAGAATATTAATTTGCGAACAGATGAAGAAACGCGCGAACAAGCTTTGCAAGCCATGGAAGTGTCGAAACCAGTTTGTGGTGTGAAAGGGCCTACTATAATGTCAATTATTTGTAAAAAATTTATTACTGCGACCGCGATAGATGTAATGCATTGTGTGTTTATATTCTTAAAACGGTTTTTCGAACTTTTTTTTGATCCCAAGTTCAGTCATGAACCTTTTTCAGTATATAATTTGGTTGATGTTGCCGACGAAATGCTGCGTTTGATCAAACCTCCTTCATTTGTTCAAAGATGCCCGAGATCTATAAAACTACACCTCAGTTATTGGAAAGCTAATGAAATAAAAAATTGGTTTTTTGGTTACTCGGCGCCAATTTTAAATGAAATTTTACCAAAAGAGTATTTTGACCACTATAAGTATTTATTACTAGGAATATATCTGCTTTGTCAAAATTCAATTTCAGAAGAAAATGTTATTTTATCAGAAAAATGTTTACGAGAATTTGTTTCAAGATTTGAAGAACTTTTTGGTGCAAAGTATATGACATGTAATCTGCATAGTTTTCTACACTTACCAATGACTGTTCGACGTTTGGGTCCTCTTTGGACTACATCTTGTTTCCCTTTAGAAGATTTGAATGGTAGATTAAAAAAATTAGTTCATGGTAGCAAAGATCCCCATTTACAAATAGTTTCTAATTTAAATTTTCACATAAATATTTATAATTTAAAGCATAAGTGGTTAAATAAAGGTAGTCAAGCTTATGATTTTTGTGAAAGGCTTTTGTCCCCAACAAAAAAGTTAAGTTTGACAAAAATTGATAAATACACATTTATAGCAAGTGCTATTTCAAAAATGAATCAAATAGATACAAATGAAATTCTAAAAAATTTTGATCTACCGGGTGAGAATATATTTTACTATAAAAAAATTTATAAATCTAAAATACTTTATACGGCTGAAATACACGACAAGTCTGAAAAAACTGAATCTTTTTATGTGAGCTATTTCGATGATGTAAATAAAAATTTAGGTAGCATTCAAAATTTTATTAGAGTAACAAACTGTAATTGTAAGAAATTCTGCAATTGTGCTGGTGATTACTTTGTTTTGATAAAAAAGTTTTATTGTAAAAATACTTTTAAAGTAAATATAGAAGATAATACCTTATTTTTCATTTATAAATGTATAAAGTCAGCGAAAAAGTTTAATTTGATAAGAATAAAAAATTTGGAACAAGTATGTTATCATGTACACATTAAAAACAAAAATTATTGTTATTTAACAGAGCCTGTAAATAATGTAGAAAATGAATAAGTTTTAATTTATGTACATAAAAAAATGTAATCAATATCGTAACATTAAATAAAAAAATAACAGAAAAAAATATAACAATACTTAAAAAATGTTTTATGAGTTAATTATTAGTACAAAATATTCTAATTCAATCTAAAAAATTTTTAAACAAAATTTAAATTATTATTTTAAATCTATGTTGGCGACATTACTGCAACACTTTGTTAAATGGTCTTTAACGACATTTTAACAAAGTGTTAACAATCGTACCTTCCAAAATTTTCGCAACATGTAAATAATAGCTGTTGCCAACATTTTGGTAACATATTTACAATAGGATCTTTTTTTACGAGGGTTTTCTCAAAACAAAAATAAAAATATGAGTATAAAAGTGAAGTCAAAAAAATTTTAATTTTACAATTAGATTGCGAGATCGTTCCGTATACAAAATGAGCAAATCGAGCGCTTTTTACATAAAATTAGAAAATTATGGCTGTTCAATAATAATTTACGAGAAATAGTCATAAATTTACTTTTGGAAAAATCTGTGAGTACTCAAAAAATGTTGATAATGTTTACCAAGAATCCATCTCAAGTAATATTTTAGAAGAAGCAGATTTTAATTTAGAAACAAATCACAAAATAGGTAAGTTAATTTTAGTAAGATCATTTTCAATTTTTTGTAATCGTATATGGAATATCAAATTTGTATGCACTATTCTTGTAAGCCTCGATGTCTAAATTTTTTTTTTTTAATTCTATGCAACGTAATTATTGATGATTTAATTTTTATTGCAATTTCTCATTAATTTCAGAACTATCAGACTCATCGTTTTCTCCGAGTGATTTAGAAAAATTAGACTCATCACGGTTTCAGAGAATTGAAAATATAGTGTCATATACTTCTAAGACGGTGGAAAATCTTAATGCTGTAGATGATAACCTTTAACTCGAAACCCAAACCGCGATCGGTTCAATCCATGCATAATCACTCTAAGCATGACCGTGCTCTAAGCGAGCGTGGAGCGATTATGTTGATTTCGACCCGTACTTGCATGGTATAAATCTGTGCTCTCTCCAAAGTTCCATGGCGCGTTGCATGGGTCGAGCCCTTCATTTTTCTTCCAATATTGGCTTCAAGTATAAATTCTTATATTTACTCTATTAAATTTTGAAATGATAAAAATTAGTTTTGAATAATATGCATTCATTTTAGAACATTTATGACACTAATTTTTATTTTAATTAACAGTTGAAGGAGACGAAAATGAGCGCATTCAATTTTGCCATTCTTTCCAGAACCGATTTGCTCAAGACATAAACTTTACATCTTAAGTCCTTTGGACAGACGAGTGTAATTTTACCACTAAGGGAATGTTCAACCAACACAACGAACATTATTGAGCATTGGAAAACGAAAAGAGGATAAGGCCAGGTATTTATTTATTTATTTATTTTTTTTTTTTTAACATTGCAGATAAAGGGCCGAATAAAATAGTCAATAGTGCCACCCACGCAAAACGCCTATAATGTATATTTATCATTTCAAACAGCTTAATAAACACTCTCTTATTAAATACGAAAAAAATTGTGCAGCTAATTTTTATTAAAATAAACAACATATATTTTTTATACTGGAATCATACAAGATTTATTTAAGCCGCCATCTTTATGCTTAAAACCACCTAAAAAATTCAATTTTGGTGCCAAAAATTATTTATAAAAATATGGTCAAACAACGTTATTAAAAAAAAAAACCTTAACCCCGTGCCGGAAGCAATATTAAATTTTAAGATGATAATAAGAGTTGTGAAATCACTCTTTGACTCAGCAGTTACGAAATACTGGATACAAAAATTTGCGGTGCACATCAAAAACTTTTCTTTTTCAATCACCTCACGAACGATAAATAAAATGTAGGTCTTTTTCCTTTTAAGTTGGTGCACTTTTTATTATCTTTTTCGGCTAGACCCTTTATATTGAGCAAAAAAATAATAAAAATTTCGTTTATGACTTTTCAGATCATTCCCAATTAAAGTGGAACATCAATGTATGGGCTGGCCTTATCGACGGACAACTCATTGGCCCCCACGTTTTTGAAGACCGCTTGACCCAATGGCGATACATTGAGTTTTTGCAAGAGACTTTGCCTGATCTACTAGATCAAAAATTGACCGCTGCAGAGATCGGTGCCATGTACTACCAACACGATAATGTGCTAGCTCATGCAGCGGCCAATACGCAAAATGTCTTGCAGGCTTTATACCCGGGCAGATTAATTGGTCGCGGTGGCATAATTGAGTGGCCGGCAAGGTCACCCGATCTAACACCAGACGACTTTTACTTATGGGGGCGCATGAAAGACTTACTATGTATGTATGTAGGTATGCATGGCTTACCAAATAAAAACTATGAAGTGTGCCTTCGAGATTAAGGTCTTGATCGGTCCCTACTTTGATAAGAAACAAATTTTTGTAATTCAAAACAAGATTCTATGAGTTGAAAATTTCCGTCACATTAAAGCATCAAATGAAAATCGTCATTTTGAAAAAAGAGATCCCTGCACTCCTGTAAATAGGGGCCTCAGCAATTGTAAAGCCATCTTTTGCAATCAAACTCACCAACCCAAAAAAGTGTTGACGATGACCCGATAGACCCGAGAGCACCACGTCGAAAAAACTCATCAGTGACCACTTCCCCATGAATTGTTTTTTAAAATCGATGTTTTGCATTCAAACTCACTTACTCGAGGGGGTTTCGACGATGACCCGATAGACCTGAGAGCACCGCGTCGAAAAAACTCATAGGGGACCATAATTCAGTCAACTTTTCGTAAAAATCTGAGAGAATTTAAAAGATTTGCAAGGGATCTTTACAATATCTATTTTATAGTGAAATTTCCTCAGGTGGAAATAGCCGTAGCCGCGTTAGTCTGCAGGCTGAAGGTTAAGTCTGAACCAGAGCTTCTTGTATTTTATGATAAAATTTTTATCGCAATTCACTGGATATTAAAAAAGGCGTTAATGATTATTTTAAATAAACAGGAATATATTTTTTTATTAGTTAATGAAAAAATAATAAATACTTTTAAATTTTATTTAAATAATTTAAGAACAATTACAACTCATTAAATAATCATTCAATAACAAATGTCTTTATTAAGATAAAAAAAAAAATTTACTCAATTTATTTATTGTCGTTTTTATGACTGACGAGAACTTGCATGACCATGTATTCTCTGTATTCTATTAGTGGTCTGATTAATGACATGTTGTAATGAAAAGGGGTGCCTATGATTCGTGGTGTCGGCTGACCGGAATTATTATCCCTTTTCTATGTGAATAAAATAAAATTTAAAAAATATTAAATTTATGATTTTACTTTTTTAATAAGATAAAAATTATTATAAATCTAAATAAATTACTTGAAAAATTTTTTTTATAACCTCAACCATCGTTGATGTACAGATTTCACTTTGAGACTAGAGTGCAGACAACTGACTGACTAACTCACTCGCTCATTCGTTTGTTCCGCATATTAATTCATGAAACAATTTGATTACGACACTCGTTATCGGGTATCCCCGAGCGCGATCGATTGACAAACAAAATCAGATAATTTTTCGCATTCATTGAGCTGCTGCGTGCGCAAGAGTGACTTTCTTAATGTAATTCTATCACTTATGCAGATTTTACCTGTGCTCCGGAGGAACACTTCATAGCATAAAACAAAAAGTAATAATACACTTCCATAGCACTCACTACACTTTCACATAGAGCAAAATAAAAAGTTATGACTACACAATTAGTATTACTATAATCCTGTTAAATATTACTAAAATAGTAATGTCAACAACAACAAATGCGGTCCGATCTGAGAGTCGATATCTTGAAGTTGAAGTGGGCTAAGGTAACGACCCCAATTATGAAACACAAAAATCGCTACTTTTCGTCATTTTGAATTTTATTAAAAAACAAAGCATGTTAGAGTAAATCTTTTTTTACATACTTAAATTTTAGGTTCTTAGGAATTGAAATAATTTTTTTTTTTATGTAAAAATTGTAATTATTTATCTAATAATAAATGTTTAAAGTCAAGACCTGTTGGCCCCAGTTTATGAGACAACTTAAGCTTTGGCGTACGTAAGTCACACAGAGGATTTTACGTGTAAAAGTGTTCCATAAACTGGGGTCAAAGCTAAAGTTATCTCATAAACTGTTGCCGTAAGGTCTTGATTTTTAACATGAATTATTCGATAAATAAATACAATTTTTATGTAAAAAAAGGATTATTTCAATTCCTATACTGCCGCCTGAAGTAAAACCTCCGTAACTGCATAACTGTTCGATTTTGAGTTATTAATTTTTCTCGACATAATTTCATGTTGTCTTTTCGAATTTCATAAGCTTAGAGTAGTCAGAGGTTTTAATTCAAAGAAAATTGATAATTTTTTAAAGTTAACCTCATAACCTTCAATGTAGATAACTTGCATAATTTCTATTAGAATATTATAACATGTGATTTTTCTGAAAATTTTCTGAAAGATGAACTTAAAATAATCAAAAAATTATTTACTCGCAAAGGTTTGTTTTCTCCAATTTCATTTTATATAGATTTTTAGTTGTTAAAGATAGGGAAATCTCAAAACTTTAAATTCAAAATACTCGAAAAGTGACAGCTTGCAGTTACGGAGGTTTTTACTTCAGGCGGCAGTATAAGAACCTCAAATTTAAGTTTGTAAAAAAAGATTTATCCTAACATGCTTTGTTTTTTCAATAAAATTCAAAATGATGAAATCTAGCGATTTTTGTGTTTCATAATTGGGGTCGATACCTTATGCCTCATCAAGCCCGTGCGAGAGCGAGAAAGTAAGCGAGAATGTGAGCGTGCAAGAGCAAACGTATGCCTGCGCAGCTCGTTGCGGCGAGCCGAGCGCGTGTTAGTTAACCTCGAGTCTGCAACGCGTATGCAGCCTGGTGTGTGCTACCAGCATTTTATACGAAAGCATAATAAATTTATTAACATTTCATCTTCATGGTGTTAATTATTCATCCTCATCTAAATTAATAGAGTGTAGGGCTCCACAGCAAGCAAGATCTCCGGTCGTCCCTACATTGAAATACACGAGAACGACCTCTTCGCAGCAAAAATTAATTGCTTCTTATTGATGCCACTAAATTTTTAGGGCAAAACGAACCTTGGGAGAAAAGATATTGCCAAATTTGTTTAACACGTAAGCTTATGGGAATCACTGTTTTCTTAGTTTAATAGGACCTGACAAGTATATTTTAAAGAAAAAATTCAGGGTAAAAGAAAAAAATTTTTGAAACACTTATCAATTAAAAGCAATTACCAGTGGACCTTATGAGCTGAGAAAAAAATAATCAAACACTAAAATCTTAGGTTAGGTGCTATGTTGTGCCACGAGTGCGAGAGAGACAGAGAGTGCCAAGAATCTCTCTGTTCGACTCGCACTAGTATCTCTTTCTCTCTCGCACCGACCCAACAATTATTCAATTACACCGTGATTCATTAAATATGGATCAACTGAGATATTAATATTTTTGTGTACAGAATTTTACCCTGATTCCAAAAAAATATATTAATATTTTTTTTTTTAATCAGGTTTTTTTTTATCAACAATTAGAAATGTGCATAAAATTTAAAAGTGAGGTTTAGAATCAAAGACCTCATCAAAATAGAAGGCTGTATTTAATCGAGCGAACATAAACATAACCCTAGCCAGTTTAAAACGCACGTGGTTGAAGATCGTGGTATTGTTGTGAAGTGTTTTAAAAAAGAAGTGTGATTAAATCAGCATCGTACTAGCGGAAGGTTCGTATCTGGGTAAATTCATCACAGTGCAATACCGGAGTTGCATCGCCATCGCGTAATGCTGTGAATTTCAAGAGTTCGACGGCTTGCTACCGGCACAAACACCGGTAAGTAATTTTCAAATAAAAGCGTTATTATTGCAATTTTTATTTAGTCTTCTTCTTGAAACAATCGGCCGAGACACTACCTAAGTCGCGTCGCTGTTGCTCGAAGTTCCTCGACGGCTTACTACCAGCACAAAAACTCGTAAGTTGAAAACTTTATTTTTTATGAAAAAAAAAAAAAAAAAAAACCATTACATTATAGGACAATTAATTTTTTTTTTTTTTTTTTTACAGTGTACAATCTACTCCGTACAGAAAACCCTGCAGAATCTGTCGTCGTGATTTAAGAGACTTGCCATCACCGTCGCCGTTTGGTTCCGTTGATTCAAATGCGCAAGTATGTGAAATTTCAATTTTTTTCGTAATTTTTAATTCAATTTAATGTTTTTTTTCATACAAAACTATAGTTGTGTATGTATAAACCCTTGAAATATTATAGGATGTATCCATTTTACTTTAAAAAATTTATTTATTTCAGTCTTTATTTTTTAATTTTGTCTCTATCTTTCAAACAATTTTTATGCTCTGAAAATTTTTAAAATAAATAATTTTGAACTATTTTTTTCAAAGGTGACGTTCTCGATCCAAGCTATGCCAAGAGGGGGCTGCTGTCCTTCGACCGCTACAATAACCAGCTGATGATCTACTGCTATCGGCTATAGCACATCGACACGGCTTTCGTTTACGGCAACGAGGTCGCCATCGGCAAGAGTTTGAAAAAGTACTTCGACAACGGTGGCAAACGCGAGGATGTCTTCATCACTACCAAGGTACTATTTTTCGAGATTTTTTTTTTCCCTAAGTACTGATTTCCAATCGTAGGTCATCTGAAAAAAGACGAGAAACTTACAGAGATTACAGGGTTGGCTAGAATTTTAAATTCATTTTTTTTTTCTTATCTAACAAAAAATTATTGAGACGTATTTTACTAACGTAAATAAAAAACTAAATAAATTTTGTCTCTTTTAAAAAAGCTTCCCATGTACGGAGTCCGGGCCTCGGACGTCGAGAAATTTCTGAAGCTGTCCCTCGAGAGTTTGGGCCTGCAGTACGTCGACATGTACCTCATCCACTCGCCAATGGGTATGGTCCAGGACAAAAACGAGAACTCGTCGCCAAAAACGAGGACGGAAGCTTCGTCATAGACAACGACACCGATCGCGTTTCCACATGAAAGGTCGTACATTCAACTTCGAAAAAAAAAAAAAAAATTTTAACTTAAGTAAACTTGATTTACTCGACAGGCAATGGAGGATCAAGTCAAAGCCAGTCGGGCCAAGTCGATCGGTCTGAGCAACTTTAACCAAAACGTCCTGGATCACTTCGAAATCAAACCGAGCAATTTGCAGGTAAATAAAGTATATATATATATATATTTTCTTTAAAAAGAAAATTTTTGACACGATTTATAGCAAGTTTTAGCTTGT
Source organism: Encarsia formosa (assembly GCA_038277355.1). Lineage (NCBI taxonomy): Eukaryota > Metazoa > Arthropoda > Insecta > Hymenoptera > Aphelinidae > Encarsia > Encarsia formosa. The sequence goes on from CM076184.1 coordinate 920,199, forward strand.
TACACGATATTTTAATCGAGACCAAAAATAAAAGTCCTAGATATCTCTAGGAATAAATTAGAAGTATTCTCAGTCTGTAATGAAGTGTCATCATACTGTGTGCTAAATTTCAAAACTACTTTAAAATTAAAAAATGAGATCTAACTTTTTTTTCCGAAATTCTTGCTCAATAAGAAGGCATTTGAAACAAAAAAGACATTTGTCAAATAATTAGCTTCTCTCAGAGTAAAAATTAAACAACTCGCCCCAAACTTAACCTGTCTCAGGTTAGGTATTCCAGGCTCAAATGAGATCTGACTTTTTTCAAGAGCTCTCGCTTGATTAAAAGACATATGAATCAAAAAAAATCATTTGTCGTTTGATTAGCACCTCTCAGAGTTGAAATTGAACTGCTCACGACGGCCTTAACCTGTCTAAGGTAAGAGATTCTGGGCTCAAATAATATCTAACTTTTTTTTTAAGAACTCTCGCTTGATTAAAAGGCATTTGAATCAAAAAAATCATTTCATCATCCATCTTTTTTTTCCGAAATTCTTGCTTAATTAAAAGGCATTTGAATAAAAAAAATCATTTGTCATTTGATGAGCACCCCTAAAAGTTGAAATTAAACTCCTCACTACGGCCTTAACCTGTCTAAGGTAAGAGATTCTTGGCTCAAATAAGATCTAACTTTTTTTTCAAGAGTTCTTGCTTGATTAAAAGGCATTTGAATCAAAAAAATCTATTGTCATTTGATAAGCACCTCTCGAAATCCAAAATCAACTGCTTGGCCTGACCTGAAATAGATATACCGGTACTGAAGAATGTCTAGCTTGATTTTTTCAATATTTTGAATTCAAATGGAGGCCTCCGTGTCAAAAAAATCATTTATGAATAAAATAGTGAAAATTTCAGTCGATCTCTAACAGTCAACTAGTCTCAGGTTAGGTATTCCGGGCTCAAATGAGATCTGACTTTTTTTTCAAGAACTCTCGCTTGATCAATAGGCATTTAGATCAAAAAAATCATTTGTCATTTGATTAGCACCTCTCAGAGTTCAAATTGAACAGCTTGCCATGGCCGTAACCTGTCTCAGGTTGGGTCTTCCGGGCTGATATTAGTTCTGCCTTTTTTTCAAGAATCCTTGCGTGTTTAAAAGTCATATGAATCAAAAAAATCAAGTGTCATTTGATTAGCACCTCCCAGAGTTGAAATTAAACAACTCGCCCCACCTTAACCTGTCTCAGGTTAGGTATTCCGGGCTCAAATGAGATCTGACTTTTTTCAAGAACTCTCACTTGATTAAAAGGCATATGAATCAAAAAAACCATTTGTCATTTGGTTAGCATCTCTCAGAGTTGAAATTTAACAACTTGCCATGGCCTTGATCTGTCTCAGGTTAGGTATTCCGGGCTCAAATGAGATCTGACTTTTTTTCAAGAACTCTCGCTTGATAAAAAGGCATATAAATCAAAAACATCATGTGTCATTTGGTAAGCAACTCCAGAGTTGAAATTAAACAACTCACCATGGCCTTAACCTGCCTCAGGTTAGGTATTCCGGGCTCAAATGAGATCTGACTTTTTTATTAAGAACTCTCGCTTGATCAATAGGCATTTGAATCAAAAAAATCATTTGTCATTTGATTAGCACCTCTCAGAGTTAAAATTGAACAGCTTGCCATGGCCGTAGCCTGTCTCAGGTTGGGTCTTCCGGGCTGATATTAGTTCTGCCTTTTTTTCAAGAATCCTTGCGTGTTTAAAAGTCATATGAATCAAAAAAATCATTTGTCATTTAATTGGCATCTCTCAGAGTTGAAATTAAACAACTTGCCATGGCCTTGATCTGTCTCAGGTTAGGTATTCCGGGCTCAAATGAGATCTGACTTTTTTTCAAGAACTCTCGCTTGATAAAAGGCATATGAATCAAAAACATCATGTGTCATTTGATAAGCACATCTCAGAGTTGAAATTAAATAACTCGCCATGGCCTTAACCTGCCTCAGGTTAGGTATTCCGGGCTCAAATGAGATCTGACTTTTTTTCAAGAACTCTCGCTTGATCAATAGGCATTTGAATCAAAAAAATAATTTGTCATTTGATTAGCACCTCTCAGAGTTAAAATTGAACAGCTTGCCATGGCCGTAGCCTGTCTCAGGTTGGGTCTTCCGGGCTGATATTAGTTCTGCCTTTTTTTCAAGAATCCTTGCGTGTTTAAAAGTCATATGAATCAAAAAAATCATTTGTTATTTGATTAGAACCTCTCTGAGTTGAAATTAAACAACTCGCCCCACCTTAACCTGTCTCAAGTTAGGTATTCCGGGCTCAAATGAGATCTGACTTTTTTCAAGAATTCTCGCTTGATTAAAAGGCATATGAATCAAAAAAACCATTTGTCATTTGATAAGCATCTCTTGGAGTTGAAATTAAACAACTCGCCATGGCCTTAACCTGCCTCAGGTTAGGTATTCCGGGCTCAAATGAGATCTGACTTTTTTTTCAATAACTCTCGCTTGATCAAAAGACATTTGAATCAAAAAAATCATTTGTCATTTGATTAGCACCTCTCAGAGTTGAAATTAAACAACTCGCCCCACCTTAACCTGTCTCAGGTTAGGTATTCCAGGCTCCAATGAGATCTGACTTTTTTTTTCAAGAGCTCTCGCTTGATTAAAAGACATATGAATCAAAAAAAATCATTTGTCGTTTGATTAGTACCCCTAAAAGTTGAATTGAACTGCTCACTACGGCCTTAACCTGTCTAAGGTAAGAGATTCTTGGCTCAAATAAGATCTAACTTTTTTTTCAAGAGTTCTTGCTTAATTAAAAAGCATTTTAATCAAAAAAATCTATGGTCATTTGATAAGCACCTCTCGAAATCCAAAATCAACTGCTTGGCCGGACCTGAAATAGATATACCGGTACTGAAGAATGTCTAGCTTGATTTTTTCATAATTTTGAATTCAAATGGAGGCCTCCGTGTCAAAAAAATCATTTGTGAAAAAAATAGTAAAAATTTCAGTCGATCTCTAACAGTCAACTAGTCTCAGGTTCGGTATTCCGGGCTCAAATGAGATCTGACTTTTTTCAAGAACTCTCGCTTGATTAAAAGGCATATGAATCAAAAACATCATGTGTCATTTGATAAGCACCTCTCAAAGTTGAAATTAAACAACTCGCCATGGCCTTAACCTGCCTCAGGTTAGGTATTCCGGGCTCAAATGAGATCTGACTTTTTTTTCAATAACTCTCGCTTGATCAAAAGACATTTGAATCAAAAAAATCATTTATCATTTGATTAGCACCTCTCAGAGTTGAAATTAAACAACTCGCCCCACCTAAACCTGTCTCAGGTTAGGTATTCCGGGCTCAAATGAGATCTGACTTTTTTTTCAATAACTCTCACTTGATCAAAAGGCATTTGAATCAAAAAAATCATTTGTCATTTGATTAGCACCTCTCAGAGTTGAAATTAAACAACTCGCCCCACCTTAACCTGTCTCAGGTTAGGTATTCCGGGCTCAAATGAGATCAGACTTTTTTCAAGAACTCTCGCTTGATTAAAAGTCATATGATTCAAAAAACTCATGTGTCATTTGATTAGCACCTCCCAGAGTTGAAATTAAACAACTCGCCCCACCTCAACCTGCCTCAGGTTAGGTATTCCGGGCTCAAATGAGATCTGACTTTTTTTTCAATAACTCTCACTTGATAAAAAGGCATATGAATAAAAAAAATCATTTGTCATATGATTAGCACCTCTCAGAGTTGAAATTAAACAACATACCATGGACTTAATCTGTCTCAGAATAGGTATTCCGGGCTCAAATGAGATCTGACTTTTTTTTCAATAACTCTCACTTGATCAAAAGGCATTTGAATCAAAAAAATCATTTGTGATTTGATTAGCACCTCTCAGAGTTAAAATTATACAACTCGCCCCAAACTTAACCTGCCTCAGGTTAGGTATTCTGGGCTCAAATCAGATCCAACTTTTTGTTCAAGATATCTTGCTTGATTAAAATGCATTTGAATCAAAGAAATCATTTGTCATTTTATTAGCACCTCTCGGAATCCAAATTCAACTGCTCGGCCTGACCTGAAATAGATGTCGCGGTACTGAAAAATGTCTAGCTTGATTTTTTCATAATTTTAAATTCAAATGGAAGCCTCCCAGTCAAAAAAAATCATTTGTGAATAAAATAGAAAAAATTCAAGTCGATCTCCAACAGTCAACTAGTCTCAGGTTCGGTATTCTGGGCTCAAATGAAATCTGACTTTTTTTCAAGAACTCTCGCTTGACAATAGGCATATGAATCAAAATAATCATTTGTCATTTGATAAACACCTCTCAGAGTTTAAATTCAACAGCTTGCCATGGCCGTAGCCTGTCTCAGGTTGGGTCTTCCGGGCTATCTGGCTATCTGCCCCTTATCTGGCTATCTGCTCGCAGGCAGTAAAGGCAGAGGACGGCAGTTTTAGTTCTTTCCGGCCCCTTAATAAGGGCGTGCCCCAGGGGTCGGTGTTGAGTCCTCTGCTCTTCCTTCTGTTTATTGTTGACATTGCTCTAGGCCTTGGTCCTGGTGTCTTTCATGTGACTTATGCGGATGATCTGCAGATTTACGTGTGGGGCCGAGTTGAGGACATACATGACACTCTGGGAAGACTGAGTCGGGGTGCTGAACACGTTGCTGACTGTGCTGCCACTAATCAGCTGGTGCTGGATGTTAAAAGGACCAAGGCCATGATTTTTGGGACCCCGTCCTATGTCAATGCCTTTAACGAGTTGGGTATTCGTGACCTGTGGTTTGGTGGCTGCACAGTCCCGTTTGTCCCCTCTGCGCGTAGTTTGGGGTGGTGCTGGACTCTAAGCTGAACTGGAAAGACCATGTTCGGTATGTTTGTCGTAGAGCCAACTCGTGTAAACACCTCGTGCAAACCTCGCTTTTTCCTATCGTTGACTATTTATCACTTGTGTACTGTAATATCTCGGGTGGGCAGGATCTCATATTACAGCGTTTGCTCAATCGTGGGATCAAGTACATCTTTGGGATTAGAAAGGGTGATCGCGTTACACTCTACAGACGCAAGCTTGGCTGGCTTTTTCCGCAGGGACTATTTTGCTGCTTGCTTGCTCTATAGAATCCTTCTCACAGGTACCCCCTGCTATTTGGCTAATTTGTTTGCTGAGAAGCTCAGCTCGCGTCCCAAGAGAATGGTGAACCCGCATGCACTTGATTCGGTGATTGTCCCCTTTGCTCGCATGGACTATCTGAAACGATCTTTTCATGTACTAGCTACTAACTCATGGAACACACTACCGAGAGACATTATTCGTCTGGCCCATGCTCGCCACCAGACTCCGTCTCACTCTCACCTTACTTCTTCTTGAGCATTTTTCACAAACGTATTCATAACTTAGATCATATATTTTGAGTGATTTGCATGTTTGTAACGTTCAATTTTAACTCTGAGAGGTGCTAATCAAATGACAAATGGTTTTTCTGATTCATATGCCTTTTAATCAAGCGAGAGATCTTGAAAAAAAGTCAGATCTCATTTGAGCCCGGGATACCTAGCCTGAGACAGGTGATGGTCAGGCCGAGCTGTTTAATTTTTACTCTGAGAGAAACTAGTTATATGACAAATGATTTTTTGATTCAAATGTCTTCTAATTGAGCAAGAATTTCAGAAAAAAAAGTTGGATCTCATTTGAGCCCGGAATACTTAACCTGAGACAGGTTAAGGTCGGGGCGAGCTGTTTAATTTCAACTTTGAGAAGTGCTAATCAATGGACAAATGATGTTTTTGATTCATATGCCTTTTTATCAAGCGAGAGTTCTTGAAAAATAGTCAGATCTCATTTGAGCCCGGAATACCTAACCTGAGACAGATAAAGGCCATGGCGAGTTGTTTAATTTCAACTCTGAGAGGTGCTAATCAAATGACAAATAATTTTTTTGATTCATATGCCTTTTAAACAGGATTCTTTAAAAAAAGGCAGAACTAATTTCAGCCCGGAAGACCCGACCTGAAACAGGTTACGGCCATGGCAATCTGTTCAATTTTAACTCTGAGAGGTGCTAATCAAATGACAAATGGTTTTTCTGATTCATATGCCTTTTAATCAAGCGAGAGATCTTGAAAAAAAGTCAGATCTCATTTGAGCCCGGAATACCTAGCCCGAGACAGGTGATGGTCAGGCCGAGCTGTTTAATTTTTACTCTGAGAGAAACTAGTTATATGACAAATGATTTTTTAGATTCAAATGCCTTTTGAACAAGCGAGAGTTCTGAAAAAAAAGTCAGATCTCATTTGAGCCCGGAATATCTAACCTGAGACAGATTAAGGCCATGGTGAGTTGTTTAATTTCAACTCTGAGAGGTGCTAATCAAATGACAAATGATTATTTGATTCATATGCCTATTAATCAAGCGAGAGTTCTTGAAAAAAAGTCAGATCTCATTTGAGCCCGGAATAGCTAACCTGAGGCAGGTTAAGGCCATGGCAAGCTGTTCAATTTCAACTCTGAGAGGTGCTAATCAAATGACAAATGGTTTTTCTGATTCATATGCCTTTTAATCAAGCGAGAGATCTTGAAAAAAGTCAGATCTCATTTGAGCCCGGAATACCTAGCCTGAGACAGGTGATGGTCAGGCCGAGCTGTTTAATTTTTACTCTGAGAGAAACTAGTTATATGACAAATGATTTTTTGATTCAAATGTCTTCTAATTGAGCAAGAATTTCAGAAAAAAAAGTGGGATCTAATTTGAGCCCGGAATACTTAACCTGAGACAGGTTAAGGTCGGGGCGAGCTGTTTAATTTCAACTTTGAGAAGTGCTAATCAATGGACAAATGATGTTTTTGATTCATATGCCTTTTTATCAAGCGAGAGTTCTTGAAAAAAAGTCAGATCTCATTTGAGCCCGGAATACCTAACCTGAGACAGATAAAGGCCATGGCAAGTTGTTTAATTTCTTACTTATTCGGGTAACGTGTCCTGTTTCAGGTCTGGCCAAACAGTTAAATCGTGACTCTGAGAGATGCTAATCAAATGACAAATGATTTTTTTGATTCAAATGCCTATTGATCAAACGAGAGTTCTTGAAAAAAAATTCAGATCTGTTTTGAGCCTAGAATACCTAACCTAAGACAGGTTAAGTTTGGGGCGAGTTGTATAATTTTAACTCTGAGAGGTGCTAATCAAATGACAAATGATTTTTTTGATTCAAATGCCTTTTGATCAAGCGAGAGTTATTGAAAAAAAAGTCAGATCTCATTTGAGCCCAGAATACCTAACCTGAGACTAGTTGACTGTTAGAGATCGTCTAAAATTTTTACTATTTTATTCACAAATGATTTTTTTGACACGGAGGCCTCCATTTGAATTCAAAATTATGAAAAAATCAAGCTAGACATTCTTCAGTACCGGTATATCTATTTCAGGTCAGGCCAAGCAGTTGATTTTGGATTTCGAGAGGTGCTTATCAAATGACAATAGATTTTTTTGATTCAAATGCCTTTTAATCAAGCAAGAACTCTTGAAAAAAAAGTTAGATCTTATTTGAGCCAAGAATCTCTTACCTTAGACAGGTTAAGGCCGTAGTGAGCAGTTCAATTTCAACTTTTAGGGGTGCTCATCAAATGACAAATGATTTTTTTTATTCAAATGCCTTTTAATTAAGCAAGAATTTCGGAAAAAAAAGATAGATGATGAAATGATTTTTTTGATTCAAATGCCTTTTAATCAAGCGAGAGTTCTTAAAAAAAAAGTTCGATTTTATTTGAGCCCAGAATCTCTTACCTAAGACAGGTTAAGGCCGTGGTGAGCAGTTCAATTTCAACTTTTAGGGGTGCTTATCAATTGACAAATGATTTTTTTGATTCAAATATCTTCTAATAAATCAAGAATTTCAGAAAAAAAAGTTAGATCTCATTTGAGCCTGAAATAGCTAACCTGAGACAGGTTAAGGCCGTGGTGAGCTGTTCAGTTTCAACTCCGAGAGGTGCTTATCAAATGAGAAATGTATTTTTTGATTCAAATGCCTTCTAATTGAGCAAGAATTTCGGAAAAAAAAGTTAGTTTAAGATCGGAATACCTAGCCTGAGACAGGTTAAGTTTGAGACGAGTTGTTAAATTTCAACTCTGAGAGGTGCTAATCAAATGACAAATGATTTTTTTGATTCATATGCCATTTAAACACGCAAGGATTCTTAAAAAAAAGGCAGAACTAATTTCAGCCCGGAAGACCCAACCTGAGAAAGGTTACGGCCATGGCAAGCTGTTCAATTTTAACTCTGTAAGGTGCTTATCAAATGACAAATGATTTTTTTGATTCAAATGCCTTTTAATCGAGCGAGAGTTCTTGAAAAAAAGTGAGATCTTATTTGAGCCCGGAATACCTAACCTGAGACTGGTTAAGGCCATGGCGAGTTGTTTAATTTCAACTCTGAGAGGTGCTAATCAAATGACAAATGATTTTTTTGATTCATATGCATGCCTTTTAATCAAGCGAGAGTTCTTGAAAAAAAGTCAGATCTCATTTGAGCCCGGAATAGCTAACCTGAGGCAGGTTAAGGCCATGGCAAGCTGTTCAATTTTAACTCTAAGAGGTGCTTATCAAATGACAAATGATTTTTTTGATTCAAATAACTTTCAATCAAGCGAGAGTACTTGAAAAAAAAGTTAGATATTATTTGAGCCCAGAATCTCTTACCTTAGACAGGTCAAGGCCGTGGTGAGCAGTTCAATTTCAACTTTAAGGGGTGCTTATCAAATGACAAATGATTTTTTAGATTCAAATGCCTTTTAATCGAGCGAGAGTTCTTGAAAAAAAGTGAGATCTTATTTGAGCCCGGAATACCTAACCTGAGACTGGTTAAGGCCATGGCGAGTTGTTTAATTTCAACTCTGAGAGGTGCTAATCAAATGACAAATGATTTTTTTGATTCATATGCATGCCTTTTAATCAAGCGAGAGTTCTTGAAAAAAAGTCAGATCTCATTTGAGCCCGGAATAGCTAACCTGAGGCAGGTTAAGGCCATGGCAAGCTGTTCAATTTTAACTCTAAGAGGTGCTTATCAAATGACAAATGATTTTTTTGATTCAAATAACTTTCAATCAAGCGAGAGTACTTGAAAAAAAAGTTAGATATTATTTGAGCCCAGAATCTCTTACCTTAGACAGGTCAAGGCCGTGGTGAGCAGTTCAATTTCAACTTTAAGGGGTGCTTATCAAATGACAAATGATTTTTTAGATTCAAATGTCTTCTAATAAAGCAAGAATTTCGGAAAAAAAAGATAGATCTCATTTGAGCCCGGAATACTCAGCCTGAGACAGGTTAAGTTTGGGGCGAGTTGTTTAATTTCAACTCTGAGAGGTACTATTCAATTGACAAATGATTTTTTTGATTCATATGCCTTTTAAACATGCAAGAATTCTTAAAAAAAAGGCCGAACTAAATTCAGCCCGGAAGACCCAAGCTGAGACAGGTTACGGCCATGGCAAACTGTTCCATTTTAACTCTCAGAGGTGCTAATCAAATGACAAATGATTTTTTTGATTCAAATGCCTTTTAAACAAGCGAGAGTTCTGAAAAAAATGTCATATCTCATTTGAGCCCGGAATACCTAACCTGAGACAGATTGAGGCCATGGCGAGTTGTTTAATTTCAACTCTGAAAGGTGCTAATCAAATGACAAATGATTATTTGATTCATATGCCTTTTAAACAAGCGAGAGTTCTTGAAAAAAAGTCAGATCTCATTTGAGCCCGGAATAGCTAACCTGAGGCAGGTTAAGGCCATGGCAAGCTGTTCAATTTTAACTCTGAGAGGTGCTAATCAAATGAGAAATGATTTTTGGATTCAAATGCCTTTTAATCAAGCGAGAGTTCTTGAAAAAAAAGTCAGATCTCATTTGAGCCCGGAATAGCTAACCTGAGGCAGGTTAAGGCCATGGCGAGATGTTTAATTTCAACTCTGAGAGGTGCTAATCAATGGTCAAATGATTTTTTTGATTTAAATAGATTTCAATCAAGCAAGAACTCTTGAAAAAAAAGTTAGATCTCATTTGAGCCCTGAGTACCCGACCTGAGACGGGTTAAGGCCGTGGTGAGCAGTTCAATTTCCACTTTTAGGGGTGCTTATCAAATGACAAATGATTTTTTAGATTCAAATGTCACCTAATAAAGCAAGAATTTCGGAAAAAAAAGATAGATCTCATTTGAGCCCGGAATACCTAGCCTCAGACAGGTTAAGTTTGGAGCGAGTTGTTTAATTTCAACTCTGAGAGGTACTATTCAATTGACGATAGATTTTTTTGATTCATATGCCTTTTAAACACGCAAGAATTCTTAAAAAAAAGGCCGAACTATATTCAGCCCGGAAGACTCAACCTGAGACAGGTACGGCCATGGCAAACTGTTCATTTTTAACTCTCAGAGGTGCTAATCAAATGACAAATGATTTTTTGGATTCAAATGCCTTTTGAACAAGCGAGAGTTCTGAAAAAAAAGTCAGATCTCATTTGAGCCCGGAATATCTAACCTGAGACAGATTAAGGCCATGGCGAGTTGTTTAATTTCAACTCTGAGAGGTGCTAACCAAATGACAAATGATTATTTGATTCATATGCCTATTAATCAAGCGAGAGTTCTTGAAAAAAAGTCAGATCTCATTTGAGCCCGGAATAGCTAACCCGAGGCAGGTTAAGGCCATGGCAAGCTGTTCAATTTCAACTCTGAGAGGTGCTAATCAAATGACAAATAATTTTTTTGATTCATATGCCTTTTAAACAGGATTCTTTAAAAAAAGGCAGAACTAATTTCAGCCCGGAAGACCCGACCTGAAACAGGTTACGGCCATGGCAATCTGTTCAATTTTAACTCTGAGAGGTGCTAATCAAATGACAAATGGTTTTTCTGATTCATATGCCTTTTAATCAAGCGAGAGATCTTGAAAAAAAGTCAGATCTCATTTGAGCCCGGGATACCTAGCCTGAGACAGGTGATGGTCAGGCCGAGCTGTTTAATTTTTACTCTGAGAGAAACTAGTTATATGACAAATGATTTTTTGATTCAAATGTCTTCTAATTGAGCAAGAATTTCAGAAAAAAAAGTTGGATCTCATTTGAGCCCGGAATACTTAACCTGAGACAGGTTAAGGTCGGGGCGAGCTGTTTAATTTCAACTTTGAGAAGTGCTAATCAATGGACAAATGATGTTTTTGATTCATATGCCTTTTTATCAAGCGAGAGTTCTTGAAAAATAGTCAGATCTCATTTGAGCCCGGAATACCTAACCTGAGACAGATAAAGGCCATGGCGAGTTGTTTAATTTCAACTCTGAGAGGTGCTAATCAAATGACAAATAATTTTTTTGATTCATATGCCTTTTAAACAGGATTCTTTAAAAAAAGGCAGAACTAATTTCAGCCCGGAAGACCCGACCTGAAACAAGTTACGGCCATGGCAATCTGTTCAATTTTAACTCTGAGAGGTGCTAATCAAATGACAAATGGTTTTTCTGATTCATATGCCTTTTAATCAAGCGAGAGATCTTGAAAAAAAGTCAGATCTCATTTGAGCCCGGAATACCTAGCCCGAGACAGGTGATGGTCAGGCCGAGCTGTTTAATTTTTACTCTGAGAGAAACTAGTTATATGACAAATGATTTTTTAGATTCAAATGCCTTTTGAACAAGCGAGAGTTCTGAAAAAAAAGTCAGATCTCATTTGAGCCCGGAATATCTAACCTGAGACAGATTAAGGCCATGGTGAGTTGTTTAATTTCAACTCTGAGAGGTGCTAATCAAATGACAAATGATTATTTGATTCATATGCCTATTAATCAAGCGAGAGTTCTTGAAAAAAAGTCAGATCTCATTTGAGCCCGGAATAGCTAACCTGAGGCAGGTTAAGGCCATGGCAAGCTGTTCAATTTCAACTCTGAGAGGTGCTAATCAAATGACAAATGGTTTTTCTGATTCATATGCCTTTTAATCAAGCGAGAGATCTTGAAAAAAAGTCAGATCTCATTTGAGCCCGGAATACCTAGCCTGAGACAGGTGATGGTCAGGCCGAGCTGTTTAATTTTTACTCTGAGAGAAACTAGTTATATGACAAATGATTTTTTGATTCAAATGTCTTCTCATTGAGCAAGAATTTCAGAAAAAAAAGTGGGATCTAATTTGAGCCCGGAATACTTAACCTGAGACAGGTTAAGGTCGGGGCGAGCTGTTTAATTTCAACTTTGAGAAGTGCTAATCAATGGACAAATGATGTTTTTGATTCATATGCCTTTTTATCAAGCGAGAGTTCTTGAAAAAAAGTCAGATCTCATTTGAGCCCGGAATACCTAACCTGAGACAGATAAAGGCCATGGCAAGTTGTTTAATTTCTTACTTATTCGGGTAACGTGTCCTGTTTCAGGTCTGGCCAAACAGTTAAATCGTGACTCTGAGAGATGCTAATCAAATGACAAATGATTTTTTTGATTCAAATGCCTATTGATCAAACGAGAGTTCTTGAAAAAAAATTCAGATCTGTTTTGAGCCTAGAATACCTAACCTAAGACAGGTTAAGTTTGGGGCGAGTTGTATAATTTTAACTCTGAGAGGTGCTAATCAAATGACAAATGATTTTTTTGATTCAAATGCCTTTTGATCAAGCGAGAGTTATTGAAAAAAAAGTCAGATCTCATTTGAGCCCAGAATACCTAACCTGAGACTAGTTGACTGTTAGAGATCGTCTAAAATTTTTACTATTTTATTCACAAATGATTTTTTTGACACGGAGGCCTCCATTTGAATTCAAAATTATGAAAAAATCAAGCTAGACATTCTTCAGTACCGGTATATCTATTTCAGGTCAGGCCAAGCAGTTGATTTTGGATTTCGAGAGGTGCTTATCAAATGACAATAGATTTTTTTGATTCAAATGCCTTTTAATCAAGCAAGAACTCTTGAAAAAAAAGTTAGATCTTATTTGAGCCAAGAATCTCTTACCTTAGACAGGTTAAGGCCGTAGTGAGCAGTTCAATTTCAACTTTTAGGGGTGCTCATCAAATGACAAATGATTTTTTTTATTCAAATGCCTTTTAATTAAGCAAGAATTTCGGAAAAAAAAGATAGATGATGAAATGATTTTTTTGATTCAAATGCCTTTTAATCAAGCGAGAGTTCTTAAAAAAAAAGTTCGATTTTATTTGAGCCCAGAATCTCTTACCTAAGACAGGTTAAGGCCGTGGTGAGCAGTTCAATTTCAACTTTTAGGGGTGCTTATCAATTGACAAATGATTTTTTTGATTCAAATATCTTCTAATAAATCAAGAATTTCAGAAAAAAAAGTTAGATCTCATTTGAGCCTGAAATAGCTAACCTGAGACAGGTTAAGGCCGTGGTGAGCTGTTCAGTTTCAACTCCGAGAGGTGCTTATCAAATGAGAAATGTATTTTTTGATTCAAATGCCTTCTAATTGAGCAAGAATTTCGGAAAAAAAAGTTAGTTTAAGATCGGAATACCTAGCCTGAGACAGGTTAAGTTTGAGACGAGTTGTTAAATTTCAACTCTGAGAGGTGCTAATCAAATGACAAATGATTTTTTTGATTCATATGCCATTTAAACACGCAAGGATTCTTAAAAAAAAGGCAGAACTAATTTCAGCCCGGAAGACCCAACCTGAGAAAGGTTACGGCCATGGCAAGCTGTTCAATTTTAACTCTGTAAGGTGCTTATCAAATGACAAATGATTTTTTTGATTCAAATGCCTTTTAATCGAGCGAGAGTTCTTGAAAAAAAGTGAGATCTTATTTGAGCCCGGAATACCTAACCTGAGACTGGTTAAGGCCATGGCGAGTTGTTTAATTTCAACTCTGAGAGGTGCTAATCAAATGACAAATGATTTTTTTGATTCATATGCATGCCTTTTAATCAAGCGAGAGTTCTTGAAAAAAAGTCAGATCTCATTTGAGCCCGGAATAGCTAACCTGAGGCAGGTTAAGGCCATGGCAAGCTGTTCAATTTTAACTCTAAGAGGTGCTTATCAAATGACAAATGATTTTTTTGATTCAAATAACTTTCAATCAAGCGAGAGTACTTGAAAAAAAAGTTAGATATTATTTGAGCCCAGAATCTCTTACCTTAGACAGGTCAAGGCCGTGGTGAGCAGTTCAATTTCAACTTTAAGGGGTGCTTATCAAATGACAAATGATTTTTTAGATTCAAATGCCTTTTAATCGAGCGAGAGTTCTTGAAAAAAAGTGAGATCTTATTTGAGCCCGGAATACCTAACCTGAGACTGGTTAAGGCCATGGCGAGTTGTTTAATTTCAACTCTGAGAGGTGCTAATCAAATGACAAATGATTTTTTTGATTCATATGCATGCCTTTTAATCAAGCGAGAGTTCTTGAAAAAAAGTCAGATCTCATTTGAGCCCGGAATAGCTAACCTGAGGCAGGTTAAGGCCATGGCAAGCTGTTCAATTTTAACTCTAAGAGGTGCTTATCAAATGACAAATGATTTTTTTGATTCAAATAACTTTCAATCAAGCGAGAGTACTTGAAAAAAAAGTTAGATATTATTTGAGCCCAGAATCTCTTACCTTAGACAGGTCAAGGCCGTGGTGAGCAGTTCAATTTCAACTTTAAGGGGTGCTTATCAAATGACAAATGATTTTTTAGATTCAAATGTCTTCTAATAAAGCAAGAATTTCGGAAAAAAAAGATAGATCTCATTTGAGCCCGGAATACTCAGCCTGAGACAGGTTAAGTTTGGGGCGAGTTGTTTAATTTCAACTCTGAGAGGTACTATTCAATTGACAAATGATTTTTTTGATTCATATGCCTTTTAAACATGCAAGAATTCTTAAAAAAAAGGCCGAACTAAATTCAGCCCGGAAGACCCAAGCTGAGACAGGTTACGGCCATGGCAAACTGTTCCATTTTAACTCTCAGAGGTGCTAATCAAATGACAAATGATTTTTTTGATTCAAATGCCTTTTAAACAAGCGAGAGTTCTGAAAAAAATGTCATATCTCATTTGAGCCCGGAATACCTAACCTGAGACAGATTGAGGCCATGGCGAGTTGTTTAATTTCAACTCTGAAAGGTGCTAATCAAATGACAAATGATTATTTGATTCATATGCCTTTTAAACAAGCGAGAGTTCTTGAAAAAAAGTCAGATCTCATTTGAGCCCGGAATAGCTAACCTGAGGCAGGTTAAGGCCATGGCAAGCTGTTCAATTTTAACTCTGAGAGGTGCTAATCAAATGAGAAATGATTTTTGGATTCAAATGCCTTTTAATCAAGCGAGAGTTCTTGAAAAAAAAGTCAGATCTCATTTGAGCCCGGAATAGCTAACCTGAGGCAGGTTAAGGCCATGGCGAGATGTTTAATTTCAACTCTGAGAGGTGCTAATCAATGGTCAAATGATTTTTTTGATTTAAATAGATTTCAATCAAGCAAGAACTCTTGAAAAAAAAGTTAGATCTCATTTGAGCCCTGAGTACCCGACCTGAGACGGGTTAAGGCCGTGGTGAGCAGTTCAATTTCCACTTTTAGGGGTGCTTATCAAATGACAAATGATTTTTTAGATTCAAATGTCACCTAATAAAGCAAGAATTTCGGAAAAAAAAGATAGATCTCATTTGAGCCCGGAATACCTAGCCTCAGACAGGTTAAGTTTGGAGCGAGTTGTTTAATTTCAACTCTGAGAGGTACTATTCAATTGACGATAGATTTTTTTGATTCATATGCCTTTTAAACACGCAAGAATTCTTAAAAAAAAGGCCGAACTATATTCAGCCCGGAAGACTCAACCTGAGACAGGTACGGCCATGGCAAACTGTTCATTTTTAACTCTCAGAGGTGCTAATCAAATGACAAATGATTTTTTGGATTCAAATGCCTTTTGAACAAGCGAGAGTTCTGAAAAAAAAGTCAGATCTCATTTGAGCCCGGAATATCTAACCTGAGACAGATTAAGGCCATGGCGAGTTGTTTAATTTCAACTCTGAGAGGTGCTAACCAAATGACAAATGATTATTTGATTCATATGCCTATTAATCAAGCGAGAGTTCTTGAAAAAAAGTCAGATCTCATTTGAGCCCGGAATAGCTAACCCGAGGCAGGTTAAGGCCATGGCAAGCTGTTCAATTTCAACTCTGAGAGGTGCTAATCAAATGACAAATAATTTTTTTGATTCATATGCCTTTTAAACAGGATTCTTTAAAAAAAGGCAGAACTAATTTCAGCCCGGAAGACCCGACCTGAAACAGGTTACGGCCATGGCAATCTGTTCAATTTTAACTCTGAGAGGTGCTAATCAAATGACAAATGGTTTTTCTGATTCATATGCCTTTTAATCAAGCGAGAGATCTTGAAAAAAAGTCAGATCTCATTTGAGCCCGGGATACCTAGCCTGAGACAGGTGATGGTCAGGCCGAGCTGTTTAATTTTTACTCTGAGAGAAACTAGTTATATGACAAATGATTTTTTGATTCAAATGTCTTCTAATTGAGCAAGAATTTCAGAAAAAAAAGTTGGATCTCATTTGAGCCCGGAATACTTAACCTGAGACAGGTTAAGGTCGGGGCGAGCTGTTTAATTTCAACTTTGAGAAGTGCTAATCAATGGACAAATGATGTTTTTGATTCATATGCCTTTTTATCAAGCGAGAGTTCTTGAAAAATAGTCAGATCTCATTTGAGCCCGGAATACCTAACCTGAGACAGATAAAGGCCATGGCGAGTTGTTTAATTTCAACTCTGAGAGGTGCTAATCAAATGACAAATAATTTTTTTGATTCATATGCCTTTTAAACAGGATTCTTTAAAAAAAGGCAGAACTAATTTCAGCCCGGAAGACCCGACCTGAAACAGGTTACGGCCATGGCAATCTGTTCAATTTTAACTCTGAGAGGTGCTAATCAAATGACAAATGGTTTTTCTGATTCATATGCCTTTTAATCAAGCGAGAGATCTTGAAAAAAAGTCAGATCTCATTTGAGCCCGGAATACCTAGCCCGAGACAGGTGATGGTCAGGCCGAGCTGTTTAATTTTTACTCTGAGAGAAACTAGTTATATGACAAATGATTTTTTAGATTCAAATGCCTTTTGAACAAGCGAGAGTTCTGAAAAAAAAGTCAGATCTCATTTGAGCCCGGAATATCTAACCTGAGACAGATTAAGGCCATGGTGAGTTGTTTAATTTCAACTCTGAGAGGTGCTAATCAAATGACAAATGATTATTTGATTCATATGCCTATTAATCAAGCGAGAGTTCTTGAAAAAAAGTCAGATCTCATTTGAGCCCGGAATAGCTAACCTGAGGCAGGTTAAGGCCATGGCAAGCTGTTCAATTTCAACTCTGAGAGGTGCTAATCAAATGACAAATGGTTTTTCTGATTCATATGCCTTTTAATCAAGCGAGAGATCTTGAAAAAAGTCAGATCTCATTTGAGCCCGGAATACCTAGCCTGAGACAGGTGATGGTCAGGCCGAGCTGTTTAATTTTTACTCTGAGAGAAACTAGTTATATGACAAATGATTTTTTGATTCAAATGTCTTCTAATTGAGCAAGAATTTCAGAAAAAAAAGTGGGATCTAATTTGAGCCCGGAATACTTAACCTGAGACAGGTTAAGGTCGGGGCGAGCTGTTTAATTTCAACTTTGAGAAGTGCTAATCAATGGACAAATGATGTTTTTGATTCATATGCCTTTTTATCAAGCGAGAGTTCTTGAAAAAAAGTCAGATCTCATTTGAGCCCGGAATACCTAACCTGAGACAGATAAAGGCCATGGCAAGTTGTTTAATTTCTTACTTATTCGGGTAACGTGTCCTGTTTCAGGTCTGGCCAAACAGTTAAATCGTGACTCTGAGAGATGCTAATCAAATGACAAATGATTTTTTTGATTCAAATGCCTATTGATCAAACGAGAGTTCTTGAAAAAAAATTCAGATCTGTTTTGAGCCTAGAATACCTAACCTAAGACAGGTTAAGTTTGGGGCGAGTTGTATAATTTTAACTCTGAGAGGTGCTAATCAAATGACAAATGATTTTTTTGATTCAAATGCCTTTTGATCAAGCGAGAGTTATTGAAAAAAAAGTCAGATCTCATTTGAGCCCAGAATACCTAACCTGAGACTAGTTGACTGTTAGAGATCGTCTAAAATTTTTACTATTTTATTCACAAATGATTTTTTTGACACGGAGGCCTCCATTTGAATTCAAAATTATGAAAAAATCAAGCTAGACATTCTTCAGTACCGGTATATCTATTTCAGGTCAGGCCAAGCAGTTGATTTTGGATTTCGAGAGGTGCTTATCAAATGACAATAGATTTTTTTGATTCAAATGCCTTTTAATCAAGCAAGAACTCTTGAAAAAAAAGTTAGATCTTATTTGAGCCAAGAATCTCTTACCTTAGACAGGTTAAGGCCGTAGTGAGCAGTTCAATTTCAACTTTTAGGGGTGCTCATCAAATGACAAATGATTTTTTTTATTCAAATGCCTTTTAATTAAGCAAGAATTTCGGAAAAAAAAGATAGATGATGAAATGATTTTTTTGATTCAAATGCCTTTTAATCAAGCGAGAGTTCTTAAAAAAAAAGTTCGATTTTATTTGAGCCCAGAATCTCTTACCTAAGACAGGTTAAGGCCGTGGTGAGCAGTTCAATTTCAACTTTTAGGGGTGCTTATCAATTGACAAATGATTTTTTTGATTCAAATATCTTCTAATAAATCAAGAATTTCAGAAAAAAAAGTTAGATCTCATTTGAGCCTGAAATAGCTAACCTGAGACAGGTTAAGGCCGTGGTGAGCTGTTCAGTTTCAACTCCGAGAGGTGCTTATCAAATGAGAAATGTATTTTTTGATTCAAATGCCTTCTAATTGAGCAAGAATTTCGGAAAAAAAAGTTAGTTTAAGATCGGAATACCTAGCCTGAGACAGGTTAAGTTTGAGACGAGTTGTTAAATTTCAACTCTGAGAGGTGCTAATCAAATGACAAATGATTTTTTTGATTCATATGCCATTTAAACACGCAAGGATTCTTAAAAAAAAGGCAGAACTAATTTCAGCCCGGAAGACCCAACCTGAGAAAGGTTACGGCCATGGCAAGCTGTTCAATTTTAACTCTGTAAGGTGCTTATCAAATGACAAATGATTTTTTTGATTCAAATGCCTTTTAATCGAGCGAGAGTTCTTGAAAAAAAGTGAGATCTTATTTGAGCCCGGAATACCTAACCTGAGACTGGTTAAGGCCATGGCGAGTTGTTTAATTTCAACTCTGAGAGGTGCTAATCAAATGACAAATGATTTTTTTGATTCATATGCATGCCTTTTAATCAAGCGAGAGTTCTTGAAAAAAAGTCAGATCTCATTTGAGCCCGGAATAGCTAACCTGAGGCAGGTTAAGGCCATGGCAAGCTGTTCAATTTTAACTCTAAGAGGTGCTTATCAAATGACAAATGATTTTTTTGATTCAAATAACTTTCAATCAAGCGAGAGTACTTGAAAAAAAAGTTAGATATTATTTGAGCCCAGAATCTCTTACCTTAGACAGGTCAAGGCCGTGGTGAGCAGTTCAATTTCAACTTTAAGGGGTGCTTATCAAATGACAAATGATTTTTTAGATTCAAATGCCTTTTAATCGAGCGAGAGTTCTTGAAAAAAAGTGAGATCTTATTTGAGCCCGGAATACCTAACCTGAGACTGGTTAAGGCCATGGCGAGTTGTTTAATTTCAACTCTGAGAGGTGCTAATCAAATGACAAATGATTTTTTTGATTCATATGCATGCCTTTTAATCAAGCGAGAGTTCTTGAAAAAAAGTCAGATCTCATTTGAGCCCGGAATAGCTAACCTGAGGCAGGTTAAGGCCATGGCAAGCTGTTCAATTTTAACTCTAAGAGGTGCTTATCAAATGACAAATGATTTTTTTGATTCAAATAACTTTCAATCAAGCGAGAGTACTTGAAAAAAAAGTTAGATATTATTTGAGCCCAGAATCTCTTACCTTAGACAGGTCAAGGCCGTGGTGAGCAGTTCAATTTCAACTTTAAGGGGTGCTTATCAAATGACAAATGATTTTTTAGATTCAAATGTCTTCTAATAAAGCAAGAATTTCGGAAAAAAAAGATAGATCTCATTTGAGCCCGGAATACTCAGCCTGAGACAGGTTAAGTTTGGGGCGAGTTGTTTAATTTCAACTCTGAGAGGTACTATTCAATTGACAAATGATTTTTTTGATTCATATGCCTTTTAAACATGCAAGAATTCTTAAAAAAAAGGCCGAACTAAATTCAGCCCGGAAGACCCAAGCTGAGACAGGTTACGGCCATGGCAAACTGTTCCATTTTAACTCTCAGAGGTGCTAATCAAATGACAAATGATTTTTTTGATTCAAATGCCTTTTAAACAAGCGAGAGTTCTGAAAAAAATGTCATATCTCATTTGAGCCCGGAATACCTAACCTGAGACAGATTGAGGCCATGGCGAGTTGTTTAATTTCAACTCTGAAAGGTGCTAATCAAATGACAAATGATTATTTGATTCATATGCCTTTTAAACAAGCGAGAGTTCTTGAAAAAAAGTCAGATCTCATTTGAGCCCGGAATAGCTAACCTGAGGCAGGTTAAGGCCATGGCAAGCTGTTCAATTTTAACTCTGAGAGGTGCTAATCAAATGAGAAATGATTTTTGGATTCAAATGCCTTTTAATCAAGCGAGAGTTCTTGAAAAAAAAGTCAGATCTCATTTGAGCCCGGAATAGCTAACCTGAGGCAGGTTAAGGCCATGGCGAGATGTTTAATTTCAACTCTGAGAGGTGCTAATCAATGGTCAAATGATTTTTTTGATTTAAATAGATTTCAATCAAGCAAGAACTCTTGAAAAAAAAGTTAGATCTCATTTGAGCCCTGAGTACCCGACCTGAGACGGGTTAAGGCCGTGGTGAGCAGTTCAATTTCCACTTTTAGGGGTGCTTATCAAATGACAAATGATTTTTTAGATTCAAATGTCACCTAATAAAGCAAGAATTTCGGAAAAAAAAGATAGATCTCATTTGAGCCCGGAATACCTAGCCTCAGACAGGTTAAGTTTGGAGCGAGTTGTTTAATTTCAACTCTGAGAGGTACTATTCAATTGACGATAGATTTTTTTGATTCATATGCCTTTTAAACACGCAAGAATTCTTAAAAAAAAGGCCGAACTATATTCAGCCCGGAAGACTCAACCTGAGACAGGTACGGCCATGGCAAACTGTTCATTTTTAACTCTCAGAGGTGCTAATCAAATGACAAATGATTTTTTGGATTCAAATGCCTTTTGAACAAGCGAGAGTTCTGAAAAAAAAGTCAGATCTCATTTGAGCCCGGAATATCTAACCTGAGACAGATTAAGGCCATGGCGAGTTGTTTAATTTCAACTCTGAGAGGTGCTAACCAAATGACAAATGATTATTTGATTCATATGCCTATTAATCAAGCGAGAGTTCTTGAAAAAAAGTCAGATCTCATTTGAGCCCGGAATAGCTAACCCGAGGCAGGTTAAGGCCATGGCAAGCTGTTCAATTTCAACTCTGAGAGGTGCTAATCAAATGACAAATAATTTTTTTGATTCATATGCCTTTTAAACAGGATTCTTTAAAAAAAGGCAGAACTAATTTCAGCCCGGAAGACCCGACCTGAAACAGGTTACGGCCATGGCAATCTGTTCAATTTTAACTCTGAGAGGTGCTAATCAAATGACAAATGGTTTTTCTGATTCATATGCCTTTTAATCAAGCGAGAGATCTTGAAAAAAAGTCAGATCTCATTTGAGCCCGGGATACCTAGCCTGAGACAGGTGATGGTCAGGCCGAGCTGTTTAATTTTTACTCTGAGAGAAACTAGTTATATGACAAATGATTTTTTGATTCAAATGTCTTCTAATTGAGCAAGAATTTCAGAAAAAAAAGTTGGATCTCATTTGAGCCCGGAATACTTAACCTGAGACAGGTTAAGGTCGGGGCGAGCTGTTTAATTTCAACTTTGAGAAGTGCTAATCAATGGACAAATGATGTTTTTGATTCATATGCCTTTTTATCAAGCGAGAGTTCTTGAAAAATAGTCAGATCTCATTTGAGCCCGGAATACCTAACCTGAGACAGATAAAGGCCATGGCGAGTTGTTTAATTTCAACTCTGAGAGGTGCTAATCAAATGACAAATAATTTTTTTGATTCATATGCCTTTTAAACAGGATTCTTTAAAAAAAGGCAGAACTAATTTCAGCCCGGAAGACCCGACCTGAAACAAGTTACGGCCATGGCAATCTGTTCAATTTTAACTCTGAGAGGTGCTAATCAAATGACAAATGGTTTTTCTGATTCATATGCCTTTTAATCAAGCGAGAGATCTTGAAAAAAAGTCAGATCTCATTTGAGCCCGGAATACCTAGCCCGAGACAGGTGATGGTCAGGCCGAGCTGTTTAATTTTTACTCTGAGAGAAACTAGTTATATGACAAATGATTTTTTAGATTCAAATGCCTTTTGAACAAGCGAGAGTTCTGAAAAAAAAGTCAGATCTCATTTGAGCCCGGAATATCTAACCTGAGACAGATTAAGGCCATGGTGAGTTGTTTAATTTCAACTCTGAGAGGTGCTAATCAAATGACAAATGATTATTTGATTCATATGCCTATTAATCAAGCGAGAGTTCTTGAAAAAAAGTCAGATCTCATTTGAGCCCGGAATAGCTAACCTGAGGCAGGTTAAGGCCATGGCAAGCTGTTCAATTTCAACTCTGAGAGGTGCTAATCAAATGACAAATGGTTTTTCTGATTCATATGCCTTTTAATCAAGCGAGAGATCTTGAAAAAAAGTCAGATCTCATTTGAGCCCGGAATACCTAGCCTGAGACAGGTGATGGTCAGGCCGAGCTGTTTAATTTTTACTCTGAGAGAAACTAGTTATATGACAAATGATTTTTTGATTCAAATGTCTTCTCATTGAGCAAGAATTTCAGAAAAAAAAGTGGGATCTAATTTGAGCCCGGAATACTTAACCTGAGACAGGTTAAGGTCGGGGCGAGCTGTTTAATTTCAACTTTGAGAAGTGCTAATCAATGGACAAATGATGTTTTTGATTCATATGCCTTTTTATCAAGCGAGAGTTCTTGAAAAAAAGTCAGATCTCATTTGAGCCCGGAATACCTAACCTGAGACAGATAAAGGCCATGGCAAGTTGTTTAATTTCTTACTTATTCGGGTAACGTGTCCTGTTTCAGGTCTGGCCAAACAGTTAAATCGTGACTCTGAGAGATGCTAATCAAATGACAAATGATTTTTTTGATTCAAATGCCTATTGATCAAACGAGAGTTCTTGAAAAAAAATTCAGATCTGTTTTGAGCCTAGAATACCTAACCTAAGACAGGTTAAGTTTGGGGCGAGTTGTATAATTTTAACTCTGAGAGGTGCTAATCAAATGACAAATGATTTTTTTGATTCAAATGCCTTTTGATCAAGCGAGAGTTATTGAAAAAAAAGTCAGATCTCATTTGAGCCCAGAATACCTAACCTGAGACTAGTTGACTGTTAGAGATCGTCTAAAATTTTTACTATTTTATTCACAAATGATTTTTTTGACACGGAGGCCTCCATTTGAATTCAAAATTATGAAAAAATCAAGCTAGACATTCTTCAGTACCGGTATATCTATTTCAGGTCAGGCCAAGCAGTTGATTTTGGATTTCGAGAGGTGCTTATCAAATGACAATAGATTTTTTTGATTCAAATGCCTTTTAATCAAGCAAGAACTCTTGAAAAAAAAGTTAGATCTTATTTGAGCCAAGAATCTCTTACCTTAGACAGGTTAAGGCCGTAGTGAGCAGTTCAATTTCAACTTTTAGGGGTGCTCATCAAATGACAAATGATTTTTTTTATTCAAATGCCTTTTAATTAAGCAAGAATTTCGGAAAAAAAAGATAGATGATGAAATGATTTTTTTGATTCAAATGCCTTTTAATCAAGCGAGAGTTCTTAAAAAAAAAGTTCGATTTTATTTGAGCCCAGAATCTCTTACCTAAGACAGGTTAAGGCCGTGGTGAGCAGTTCAATTTCAACTTTTAGGGGTGCTTATCAATTGACAAATGATTTTTTTGATTCAAATATCTTCTAATAAATCAAGAATTTCAGAAAAAAAAGTTAGATCTCATTTGAGCCTGAAATAGCTAACCTGAGACAGGTTAAGGCCGTGGTGAGCTGTTCAGTTTCAACTCCGAGAGGTGCTTATCAAATGAGAAATGTATTTTTTGATTCAAATGCCTTCTAATTGAGCAAGAATTTCGGAAAAAAAAGTTAGTTTAAGATCGGAATACCTAGCCTGAGACAGGTTAAGTTTGAGACGAGTTGTTAAATTTCAACTCTGAGAGGTGCTAATCAAATGACAAATGATTTTTTTGATTCATATGCCATTTAAACACGCAAGGATTCTTAAAAAAAAGGCAGAACTAATTTCAGCCCGGAAGACCCAACCTGAGAAAGGTTACGGCCATGGCAAGCTGTTCAATTTTAACTCTGTAAGGTGCTTATCAAATGACAAATGATTTTTTTGATTCAAATGCCTTTTAATCGAGCGAGAGTTCTTGAAAAAAAGTGAGATCTTATTTGAGCCCGGAATACCTAACCTGAGACTGGTTAAGGCCATGGCGAGTTGTTTAATTTCAACTCTGAGAGGTGCTAATCAAATGACAAATGATTTTTTTGATTCATATGCATGCCTTTTAATCAAGCGAGAGTTCTTGAAAAAAAGTCAGATCTCATTTGAGCCCGGAATAGCTAACCTGAGGCAGGTTAAGGCCATGGCAAGCTGTTCAATTTTAACTCTAAGAGGTGCTTATCAAATGACAAATGATTTTTTTGATTCAAATAACTTTCAATCAAGCGAGAGTACTTGAAAAAAAAGTTAGATATTATTTGAGCCCAGAATCTCTTACCTTAGACAGGTCAAGGCCGTGGTGAGCAGTTCAATTTCAACTTTAAGGGGTGCTTATCAAATGACAAATGATTTTTTAGATTCAAATGCCTTTTAATCGAGCGAGAGTTCTTGAAAAAAAGTGAGATCTTATTTGAGCCCGGAATACCTAACCTGAGACTGGTTAAGGCCATGGCGAGTTGTTTAATTTCAACTCTGAGAGGTGCTAATCAAATGACAAATGATTTTTTTGATTCATATGCATGCCTTTTAATCAAGCGAGAGTTCTTGAAAAAAAGTCAGATCTCATTTGAGCCCGGAATAGCTAACCTGAGGCAGGTTAAGGCCATGGCAAGCTGTTCAATTTTAACTCTAAGAGGTGCTTATCAAATGACAAATGATTTTTTTGATTCAAATAACTTTCAATCAAGCGAGAGTACTTGAAAAAAAAGTTAGATATTATTTGAGCCCAGAATCTCTTACCTTAGACAGGTCAAGGCCGTGGTGAGCAGTTCAATTTCAACTTTAAGGGGTGCTTATCAAATGACAAATGATTTTTTAGATTCAAATGTCTTCTAATAAAGCAAGAATTTCGGAAAAAAAAGATAGATCTCATTTGAGCCCGGAATACTCAGCCTGAGACAGGTTAAGTTTGGGGCGAGTTGTTTAATTTCAACTCTGAGAGGTACTATTCAATTGACAAATGATTTTTTTGATTCATATGCCTTTTAAACATGCAAGAATTCTTAAAAAAAAGGCCGAACTAAATTCAGCCCGGAAGACCCAAGCTGAGACAGGTTACGGCCATGGCAAACTGTTCCATTTTAACTCTCAGAGGTGCTAATCAAATGACAAATGATTTTTTTGATTCAAATGCCTTTTAAACAAGCGAGAGTTCTGAAAAAAATGTCATATCTCATTTGAGCCCGGAATACCTAACCTGAGACAGATTGAGGCCATGGCGAGTTGTTTAATTTCAACTCTGAAAGGTGCTAATCAAATGACAAATGATTATTTGATTCATATGCCTTTTAAACAAGCGAGAGTTCTTGAAAAAAAGTCAGATCTCATTTGAGCCCGGAATAGCTAACCTGAGGCAGGTTAAGGCCATGGCAAGCTGTTCAATTTTAACTCTGAGAGGTGCTAATCAAATGAGAAATGATTTTTGGATTCAAATGCCTTTTAATCAAGCGAGAGTTCTTGAAAAAAAAGTCAGATCTCATTTGAGCCCGGAATAGCTAACCTGAGGCAGGTTAAGGCCATGGCGAGATGTTTAATTTCAACTCTGAGAGGTGCTAATCAATGGTCAAATGATTTTTTTGATTTAAATAGATTTCAATCAAGCAAGAACTCTTGAAAAAAAAGTTAGATCTCATTTGAGCCCTGAGTACCCGACCTGAGACGGGTTAAGGCCGTGGTGAGCAGTTCAATTTCCACTTTTAGGGGTGCTTATCAAATGACAAATGATTTTTTAGATTCAAATGTCACCTAATAAAGCAAGAATTTCGGAAAAAAAAGATAGATCTCATTTGAGCCCGGAATACCTAGCCTCAGACAGGTTAAGTTTGGAGCGAGTTGTTTAATTTCAACTCTGAGAGGTACTATTCAATTGACGATAGATTTTTTTGATTCATATGCCTTTTAAACACGCAAGAATTCTTAAAAAAAAGGCCGAACTATATTCAGCCCGGAAGACTCAACCTGAGACAGGTACGGCCATGGCAAACTGTTCATTTTTAACTCTCAGAGGTGCTAATCAAATGACAAATGATTTTTTGGATTCAAATGCCTTTTGAACAAGCGAGAGTTCTGAAAAAAAAGTCAGATCTCATTTGAGCCCGGAATATCTAACCTGAGACAGATTAAGGCCATGGCGAGTTGTTTAATTTCAACTCTGAGAGGTGCTAACCAAATGACAAATGATTATTTGATTCATATGCCTATTAATCAAGCGAGAGTTCTTGAAAAAAAGTCAGATCTCATTTGAGCCCGGAATAGCTAACCCGAGGCAGGTTAAGGCCATGGCAAGCTGTTCAATTTCAACTCTGAGAGGTGCTAATCAAATGACAAATAATTTTTTTGATTCATATGCCTTTTAAACAGGATTCTTTAAAAAAAGGCAGAACTAATTTCAGCCCGGAAGACCCGACCTGAAACAGGTTACGGCCATGGCAATCTGTTCAATTTTAACTCTGAGAGGTGCTAATCAAATGACAAATGGTTTTTCTGATTCATATGCCTTTTAATCAAGCGAGAGATCTTGAAAAAAAGTCAGATCTCATTTGAGCCCGGGATACCTAGCCTGAGACAGGTGATGGTCAGGCCGAGCTGTTTAATTTTTACTCTGAGAGAAACTAGTTATATGACAAATGATTTTTTGATTCAAATGTCTTCTAATTGAGCAAGAATTTCAGAAAAAAAAGTTGGATCTCATTTGAGCCCGGAATACTTAACCTGAGACAGGTTAAGGTCGGGGCGAGCTGTTTAATTTCAACTTTGAGAAGTGCTAATCAATGGACAAATGATGTTTTTGATTCATATGCCTTTTTATCAAGCGAGAGTTCTTGAAAAATAGTCAGATCTCATTTGAGCCCGGAATACCTAACCTGAGACAGATAAAGGCCATGGCGAGTTGTTTAATTTCAACTCTGAGAGGTGCTAATCAAATGACAAATAATTTTTTTGATTCATATGCCTTTTAAACAGGATTCTTTAAAAAAAGGCAGAACTAATTTCAGCCCGGAAGACCCGACCTGAAACAAGTTACGGCCATGGCAATCTGTTCAATTTTAACTCTGAGAGGTGCTAATCAAATGACAAATGGTTTTTCTGATTCATATGCCTTTTAATCAAGCGAGAGATCTTGAAAAAAAGTCAGATCTCATTTGAGCCCGGAATACCTAGCCCGAGACAGGTGATGGTCAGGCCGAGCTGTTTAATTTTTACTCTGAGAGAAACTAGTTATATGACAAATGATTTTTTAGATTCAAATGCCTTTTGAACAAGCGAGAGTTCTGAAAAAAAAGTCAGATCTCATTTGAGCCCGGAATATCTAACCTGAGACAGATTAAGGCCATGGTGAGTTGTTTAATTTCAACTCTGAGAGGTGCTAATCAAATGACAAATGATTATTTGATTCATATGCCTATTAATCAAGCGAGAGTTCTTGAAAAAAAGTCAGATCTCATTTGAGCCCGGAATAGCTAACCTGAGGCAGGTTAAGGCCATGGCAAGCTGTTCAATTTCAACTCTGAGAGGTGCTAATCAAATGACAAATGGTTTTTCTGATTCATATGCCTTTTAATCAAGCGAGAGATCTTGAAAAAAAGTCAGATCTCATTTGAGCCCGGAATACCTAGCCTGAGACAGGTGATGGTCAGGCCGAGCTGTTTAATTTTTACTCTGAGAGAAACTAGTTATATGACAAATGATTTTTTGATTCAAATGTCTTCTCATTGAGCAAGAATTTCAGAAAAAAAAGTGGGATCTAATTTGAGCCCGGAATACTTAACCTGAGACAGGTTAAGGTCGGGGCGAGCTGTTTAATTTCAACTTTGAGAAGTGCTAATCAATGGACAAATGATGTTTTTGATTCATATGCCTTTTTATCAAGCGAGAGTTCTTGAAAAAAAGTCAGATCTCATTTGAGCCCGGAATACCTAACCTGAGACAGATAAAGGCCATGGCAAGTTGTTTAATTTCTTACTTATTCGGGTAACGTGTCCTGTTTCAGGTCTGGCCAAACAGTTAAATCGTGACTCTGAGAGATGCTAATCAAATGACAAATGATTTTTTTGATTCAAATGCCTATTGATCAAACGAGAGTTCTTGAAAAAAAATTCAGATCTGTTTTGAGCCTAGAATACCTAACCTAAGACAGGTTAAGTTTGGGGCGAGTTGTATAATTTTAACTCTGAGAGGTGCTAATCAAATGACAAATGATTTTTTTGATTCAAATGCCTTTTGATCAAGCGAGAGTTATTGAAAAAAAAGTCAGATCTCATTTGAGCCCAGAATACCTAACCTGAGACTAGTTGACTGTTAGAGATCGTCTAAAATTTTTACTATTTTATTCACAAATGATTTTTTTGACACGGAGGCCTCCATTTGAATTCAAAATTATGAAAAAATCAAGCTAGACATTCTTCAGTACCGGTATATCTATTTCAGGTCAGGCCAAGCAGTTGATTTTGGATTTCGAGAGGTGCTTATCAAATGACAATAGATTTTTTTGATTCAAATGCCTTTTAATCAAGCAAGAACTCTTGAAAAAAAAGTTAGATCTTATTTGAGCCAAGAATCTCTTACCTTAGACAGGTTAAGGCCGTAGTGAGCAGTTCAATTTCAACTTTTAGGGGTGCTCATCAAATGACAAATGATTTTTTTTATTCAAATGCCTTTTAATTAAGCAAGAATTTCGGAAAAAAAAGATAGATGATGAAATGATTTTTTTGATTCAAATGCCTTTTAATCAAGCGAGAGTTCTTAAAAAAAAAGTTCGATATTATTTGAGCCCAGAATCTCTTACCTTAGACAGGTTAAGGCCGTCGTGAGCAGTTAAATTTCAACTCTGAGAGGTGCTAATCAAACGACAAATGATTTTTTTTGATTCATATGTCTTTTAATCAAACGAGAGCTCTTGAAAAAAAAGTCTGATCTCATTTGAGCCTGGAATACCTAACCTGAGACAGGTTAAGTTTGGGGCGAGTTGTTTAATTTTCACTTTGAGACAAGCTAGTTATTTGACAAATGTCTTTTTTGATTCAAATGCCTTCTTATTGAGCAAGAATTTCGGAAAAAAAAGTTAGATCTCATTTTTTAATTTTAAAGTAGTTCTGAAATTTAGCACACAGTATGATGACACTTTATTACAGACTGAGAATACTTCTAATTTATTCCTAGAGATATCTAGGACTTTTATTTTTGGTCTCGATTAAAATATCGCGTAACAAGCTAAAACTTGCTATAAATCGTGTCAAAAATTTTCTTTTTAAAGAAAAAATATATATATATACTTTATTTACCTGCAAATTGCTCGGTTTGATTTCGGAGTGATCCAGGACGTTTTGAATTTGCGATTGGTTAAAGTTGCTCAGACCGATCGACGTGCCCCGACCGGCTTTGACTTGATCCTCCATTGCCTGTCGAGTAAATCAAGTTTACTTAAGTTAAAATTTTTTTTCTTTTTCTAAGTTGAATGTACGACCTTCCATGTGGAAACGGGATCGGTGTCGTTGTCTATGACGAAGCTTCCGTCCTCGTTTTTGGCGACCGAGTTCTCGTTTTTGTCCTGGACCATACCCATCGGCGAGTGGATGAGGTACATGTCGACGTACTGCAGGCCCAAACTCTCGAGGGACAGCTTCAGAAACTTCTCGACGTCCGAGGCCCGGCCTCCGTACATGGGAAGCTTTTTTAAAAGAGACAAAATTTATTTAGTTTTTTATTTACGTTAATAAAATACGTCTCAATAATTTTTTGTTAGATAAGAAAAAAAAAATGAATTTAAAATTGTAGCCAACCCTGTAATCTCTGTAAGTTTCTCGTCTTTTTTTAGATGACCTACGATTGGAAATCAGTACTTAGGGAAAAAAAAAAATCTCGAAAAATAGTACCTTGGTAGTGATGAAGACATCCTCGCGTTTGCCACCGTTGTCGAAGTACTTTTTCAAACTCTTGCCGATGGCGACCTCGTTGCTGTAAACGAAAGCCGTGTCGATGTGCTATAGCCGATAGCAGTAGATCATCAGCTGGTTATTGTAGCGGTCGAAGGACAGCAGCCCCCCCTTGGCATAGCTTGGATCGAGAACGTCACCTTTGAAAAAAATAGTTCAAAATTATTTATTTTAAAAATTTTCAGAGCATAAAAATTGTTTGAAAGATAGAGACAAAATTAAAAAATAAAGACTGAAATAAATAAATTTTTTAAAGTAAAATGGATACATCCTACAATATTTCAAGGGTTTATACATACACAACTATAGTTTTGTATGAAAAAAAACATTAAATTGAATCAAAAATTACGAAAAAAATTGAAATTTCACATACTTGCGCATTTGAATCAACGGAACCAAACGGCGACGGCGATGGCAAGTCTCTTAAATCACGACAGATTCTGCAGGGTTTTCTGTACGGAGTAGATTGTACACTGTAAAAAAAAAAAAAAAAAAAAATTAATTGTCCTATAATGTAATGGTTTTTTTTTTTTTTTTTTTTTCATAAAAAATAAAGTTTTCAACATACGAGTACTTGTGCTGGTAGTAAGCCGTCGAGGAACTTCGAGCAACAGCGACGCGACTTAGGTAGTGACTCGGCCGATTTTTTTAAGAAGAAGACTAAATAAAAATTGCAATAATAACGCTTTTATTTGAAAATTACTTACCGGTGTTTGTGCCGGTAGCAAGCCGTCGAACTCTTGAAATTCACAGCATTACGCGATGGCGACGCAACTCCGGTATTGCACTGTGATGAATTTACCCAGATACGAACCTTCCGCTAGCACGATGCTGATTTAATCACACTTCTTTTTTAAAACACTTCACAACAATACCATGATCTTCAACCACGTGCGTTTTAAACTGGCTAGGGTTATGTTTATGTTCGCTCGATTAAATACAGCCTTCTATTTTGATGAGGTCTTTGATTCTAAACCTCACTTTTAAATTTTATGCACATTTCTAATCGTTGATAAAAAAAAACCTGATTAAAAAAAAAAAAAAATTAATATATTTTTTTGGAATCAGGGTAAAATTCTGTACACAAAAATATTAATATCTCAGTTGATCCATATTTAATGAATCACGGGTATTGTAATTATTCAAATAAGTTTACTTTGGAAAAATATATAAGAGTTGGTTGAAGTTTACGACTTCGATACGACTGATAGATAAAAAAAAAAATTTGCAACGCAATAATTAGCCTTGGAATATATATTTTTTTTTTCACGACTGCAAAACCGTTTTCAAAGTCCAAGACATCTATTCTCTTTTACTCTAGCAGCACTTCGTCTGTAGAATGTTTTACTTGTTTAAAATCATTTTAAAATTTGAGTTTATCAATAGGTTAGTTTTTAGAGTTACTTCAAAAGAGAAATCATGGACATGATGCATTTTCAATAAATCGCAGATAATTTAATGTTTTTTTAAGTATCATGCTCGGGAAAAACATGTTTTAACTCTTACTGCATTTATTTATTTTGGGATCTGGGGGTTAATTTTAACTTTGATAGGCCGAGTTATATGACCTTTGTGATAAGCATCAAAATTGCAAAGATCAAAATTTATTCATTTCATCTACTCACTGACCACAAATTTTTGAATGTTTCAATAAAATTGATCGTAAAGGAAAGCTTTTTTGCATTTTTCACACTTTTTTGCATTTGGATCTCGAGGTAAATGTTTTGCTTGGGTGTGCTTAATAAGATTACCTTTACGAGTAGTTTTGTAGTTGCAGTGGTCACAACTGAAACGCTTCAAAGAATTGATTTTATCCTCTGAGTGAGCCAACAAGTTTGACCGTAAAAAGAAGTTTTTTCTGCACTTTTCACACTTGTTTACGTTACGATCTCGAGGTAAGTGTTTTGCTTGGATGTGAACAGAGAGATGATATTTTCGAATAGTTCGGTAGCCGCAATGATCACAAACAAAACGTTTCAAAGAATTGATTTTACCCTCTGACTGACCACATATTTTTGAATGTCTTAACAAATGAGATCGTCGAGAAAAGCTTTTTTTGCATTTTTCACACTTGTTTGCACATGGATCTCGTGGTAAATGTTTTGCTTGGATATGATCGGAGAGGCGACCTTTTCGTTTAGTTTTGTAGTTGCAATGGTTACAAACAAAGGTTCAAAGAATTGATTTTATCTACTGACTGACCACAGATTTATGAATGTCTCAACAGACTTGACCGTAGAAAAAAGCTTTTTTTACACTTTTCACACTTGTTAGCGTTTGGGTCTCGTGGTAAATGTTTTGCTTGAATGTGAGCAGAGAGACTCCTTTTGTAATTACTTTTGAAGTTGCAGTGGTCACAATAATAGACCACCGGGCGTTTCAAATTTTCTGGTCCATGTTTGATCTTTGAATGTAAGTTTGAATGTAAATTGGAATTAGAAGGAAGTAGTTTAGGTTGAGTAAATTTTGTCCTTGTGCTACTTTTCGCGTCTTAATTTTGAATCTGATCAAATTCGTGCGTTGATAAAAAAGGCGGCGAGTCATCTTGAAGATCCTTCTCTTCGCGTGATGTTCGTGGCTTCAACGGTTTAACATCTGAAATAAAAATTAAATCAAAGTTTATCGATAAAAATATTAAATAAAAAATATTTAAATCATACCTTCTAGACGTTCCATTTGATTGTCGCTTTGTTCGACTTTAACCGAAATTTTATTGTCAAAACTGCCCTGAGATGCGGCATTAAAATCCGATGGTTTTGCACTTTGATTGAACGATTCGTTTTCGATTTATTTCCACTGTTACGCTCGAGTTAAAATTTTGCCTCTGCTGATTTTTACCTAAAATTTCAACAATTTTTGTCATGATAATTTTTTTTTTCTTATAAAAATTGTAAGAATACGTTTTTTATAATCCTGTACTATTTTATTCCAAAAATGTGATTTTGTTTTGTCAAATATCTTGGGTTTTCGTAAAGTTGAAAAAAATTGGATGATTATTTCAAATTAATCTATTTGCATAAAAAAAAATTATCGTTACAAACTTTTAATGAAAAATAGAGTTATTCACATTTACTTACTAATAGTTATGACTACTCTGTCTTTAGATATTGTATCAATTTCAATCAAACTCTCTTTTTTTACGTCTGTAACAGTTAAATTGATGTATTTATATAAAAGTTCAACAAAAGTAAAAAAGTTCTGTGGTCATATTTGTAAAAAAAAAACAGTGTCGCAGCTTATTTTTAGATCCCGGAGTACCACACCAAAAAACATGTACTTATTAAGCTCCTTCATAAACTTTTCATCGTTTTTTTTTTTTCATAAAAACTATCGAGCCTTATTTAAAAATGAAAATTTTGTTCTGTTGGCCAATATTTGAATTTTAAACTTGGATAATTCGATGGTACCATGAAGAAACCAGCTCCGAATAAAATGACTCTTTGCAATATTTATAAGCTGAAAACTTGGAGTTATTTTATAATTCTGGTTGGTACGTATGTTGAAAAAAAATTCGTGTATAAATAAACTGATAGCAAAGCTTTATTGTTTTTAATTTACAAAAGTCAAAATCATGAATGAAGTTGATTAGAGAAATTTTATTAACCGAAAGTCGACTATTTGTAACTTTATTCGTGGCAGATTTTGTGCTAAGGTTTTTCTTCGTTGGGACCATTGAATTATTGATATCTTTGAATCCCACACAAGATTAAGACAGTTAACATTAATATTTAGCCGAAGTAATCTCGTTTTTATCTGCCGCTAGTAGATTTGATAATAAATTTTAAAAAGTAAAAGCCTATACCAGTCATGAAATTCTCGGTCGCCATCTTCTCGTTTCGGACAATGCTTTGTCAGTCGTCTTAATTTGTCCTTAAAGTTCTAATGCTGAAACAAAAAAACTGTTGAAATTTTAAGCCCAAAATTCACTTGAGATTTCATTTTTTTACTTTAAAATTTCGATCTTTCCAATAGAATAAATGTTAATCATATGTTCAAGTCTTGATAAATAAAAAAATCCGCACCTTGAACAGTGATGACCTTATAACAATAATCGGTCGTCGAACGCAAAAAACCAAGTAACGTCCGTAAATTATCCTTAAATGATAACTCTTAAATTGACTGAAATATAAAGTTGAAAAATGTACGAGACTCTCACTTGAATTATCTTATTGCAGTAAAATTTTTCCATCTAACTCTCTTCTTCTACTCGAAATATAATATTTTTGTGGCTACCGGAATATAGTAATTTTAGCTCGAATTTTAGAGTGGTTTTCAATGAAAATTCTCTCAAGATTCTTCTTTTTTTATTTTATTTTTTTTATTTACTTTAAAAACAATGATTCTAATAAATTAGATGAAAATCATATGTTAATTAACAGATAATCGATCGTCAAACATAAAAAAACTATAAAATGACCGTAGCACAACTTCAAAAATGGTCACACTTCAAATTTCAATAAAAATAAAGTGTGCTGATCGAATGAACAAGTAAGCAACTCACACGACCTGTCTACCATGAAAGTAGCTTCTGGACACTAATCAGCTGATCGGGGTTTGTACTTGTTATTGTGGGTTACTGTACACGCCTACTCAACTTAGCCTGACAATGTATCGAGACTATGGAATTATACTTCTCGTCCATAATAACTCAAGAATTTGTCTCAGCTGCTTGGCTGTCATTTGATAAATAAATAAATAAATAAATAAAAATTACTGACTCAACAATTGATGTCAAAATGGTTTCATAATAAGTTGATTTTTAAATATTTTTTAAATATAGGAAAAAACTTTTTTGCAGTCAAAATCTCATTTATTTATTATTTTTTTTTTTTTATAAACCTGTAAAAATAGGTGTAAAAGATTATAACACTAGGCTGATTGGGAAAATAAAAGCTGCTATTTCAATAATAATTCTCAAACTTTGACTGATCTGGTAATGAGAGCAGCCATGATAATTTTAAATGAAAAATTAAGAAGAAGAAGAATAATAAGTCCCTTTAATCCGACACCGATCCGGAGCTGACAAAACAGTTGATAAGGACTTTGTTACTTAAAGTTACTTTTTTTTCTTTTTTTTTACTTTTTTTTTCATAAGTGCAGAACTGGAATTGAGAGGGAAAGAAAAAAAAAATTTCTCAATTTTCCGACGACCAAAGTTGTTTTATAGACCTTTTTCGTAACCTATCCTTATTTAATCTTGATTCATTTGATATCATGATTCAAGTAACAATCAACTGCAAGAAGTTTGATTTTTTGAAATAAAAATATTCTATTGTTCCAAGTTATTTTAGTGTAAAATTTCTGATAAAAATATGGATAAAGAACGACGCGAGAATATTTTTTCGTTTTTTTGTTTATTTTAATTTTTGTACAAAATTATTAGAATTATCCGACATTACTTGTTTATTTTTATTTTTAGAAAAATTTCGCTGCCTATCATGTAAAATTTACATAAACAAACTTGTTTTAGAATACTATATTTTATATAAATAAATAAGACATAAACTGAGAAAAAACATTTAGAGAAAAATGAAAACTAATATTTTGATACAATTATCACTTAATGGAATATAATTTGATTTAAAATTTAAATTTACTGTTTCACAAATAAATTATGTTATTTCATTAATTAAAATATATTCTTCGATTTCATTTTTTTTTATCAATTGACTTCTTTAATTATAATTATTACTTTTGAAATTATTTAATCTGCAATTCTGCTTTAGACCTACTTCAAAAAAGATAAAAATGAATTTATTTGTCGAGAATCTGCTTATGTCACAGTTTAATCAAAATTTTGATGAAAAACTGCAAAAACGGTAAAAATGGATATGCAAGCTCTCATCATCTAGAACAAAGTAAATTTTTTGACTTCATACATTGTACTCAAGAAGTTTTTTTTTGAAATCCCATCGAAATTAAAACTTACGGCTCCAAAAGTGCGCATGGAAAGCGAGATCATTTTCCCGGCAGTTAGCTTGCAGGGATCAAGCGTCCGACTCATTATTATTAAAATTGACTTACATTTCTTTGGTGTCATGATATACCAGCCGCTGAAATATCTAAAATAAAAGTATTATGAAAACAAAACATTTAAAATTCAAATTCAATGATTTACTTACACACTGTTAAATACTTTATCACTGCTGTCGATTATTTGCTGTCCAACCCAATTAAGATAAAGCAGCTGAAATACTATTCCCAGTGCCAATGTAATTGATTGACTTCTTTGGTACACATCATTAACAGTATAGAACTAATATTATTTTTATATTAATCAGTAATGTTCAAATTATTTTGATTTTTCTTTAAGCACGAATTCATTTAATTAAAAGTTAATCCATCAAATGATATAGTGACAACATATTGACAAACCTTGTAAAATACTCCGCTAATACCAATTGGGCATAGTACAAGTATTATAAATATGCAAATGGAAAAAGAATCTTCCAACAATCTGCAGCATCTGGATTTTCCCCATTCAAAAAAAAAAAGAAAATGTATTTATAAGATAATTTAAGTAAGTTTAAGTTTAATTTTATTTTACCTCACACATTTGTTGTACAGTTCAACGCTTGACTTCAACGCATCCACATTAACATTGTCCTCCTCGGATTTGAATAAATTCTTCATTCGATAACTGCAGTTAAATTACAAATTAAGTGCTTAAAAATGACGGAAAAGAAAAAGTCATCAGCAGACCTGACAATGTCGAACAATCCAGAAACATGCTGAACAGTTGTCAGATAAATTGTATCGGTGCCAGCGAACATGCTGTTCAAACACAGGTTCGTTATGAAAAAGTGTAAATTTGTCAGGATTGGATGATCCAGTTGGTCGAATAATATATATTCAACGTGCGCTGCAGTGCAGGTAGGACATGTATCATTTTTAAATA
This sequence comes from Encarsia formosa, assembly GCA_038277355.1. Classification (NCBI taxonomy): domain Eukaryota; kingdom Metazoa; phylum Arthropoda; class Insecta; order Hymenoptera; family Aphelinidae; genus Encarsia; species Encarsia formosa. Next base: position 957,702 of record CM076184.1, read on the forward strand.
TAGATCTTGCTTCGAGTACCGACACTGCTGCAGGTAAACCAGTATTAAAAACTGCTCCATTTATTACGAAAACTGTAAACAATTTTAAGGAACATTTAAATGCTTTGCATGCAATAAAACAGGATATACCCAATCGAAAGAATAATTAATCAGCTGGATCCAACTTTCAATATTTTTTCATTCTTTTTTAGTAAAAATTATTTGAGCACCAGAAATGAAAGTCATAGCTGAAGAAATGGTCATATTAGAAACACTAATTTTTGGTATCTCAGAAAATTACGATTTAGTAAACTCAATGGTAGTTTGACCCAACTGATTTAAATCAAACGGTTAAGGTCTCATTTGAAATGCTCTTGGATTAAACTTTTGAATGAGATTCAGAACTTAATAAAATATTAATTTGATGATCCGCGGCTTTCATTCTCGCTTAGCATGGCCATATTAGTTGCACACCTAGCTTATAGTAGCTAAACCCTTTTCTTGAGACTTCAAAAACAATTCAATGATAAATAATAGAGTGAATAATCTAAATTTTCTAATTATCTTATCATCCAGTTAATTTTATATAATTAATTTTCTATTTTAGTTATGTCATATGTATATTTTATTATGTCATATATATATTATCTATTTTTTTTTTTTTCTTATATTATATTCATGTAACCTTCCTATGTACAGGTGACTAATTTCACCTCTATAGGTTATCTTGTAAGGAGAAGGTTAATAAATTATTACGCTTTGTTTTTATTTAATCTGCAATTCTGCTTTAGACCTACTTCAAAAAAGATAAAAATGAATTTATTTGTCGAGAATCTGCTTATGTCACAGTTTAATCAAAATTTTGATGAAAAACTGCAAAAACGGTAAAAAAGGATATGCAAGCTCTCATCATCTAGAACAAAGTAAATTTTTTGACTTCATACATTGTACTCAAGAAGTTTTTTTTTGAAATCCCATCGAAATTAAAACTTACGGCTCCAAAAGTGCGCATGGAAAGCGAGATCATTTCCCGGCAGTTAGCTTGCAGGGATCAAGCGTCCGACTCATTATTATTAAAATTGACTTACATTTCTTTGGTGTCATGATATACCAGCCGCTGAAATATCTAAAATAAAAGTATTATGAAAACAAAACATTTAAAATTCAAATTCAATGATTTACTTACACACTGTTAAATACTTTATCACTGCTGTCGATTATTTGCTGTCCAACCCAATTAAGATAAAGCAGCTGAAATACTATTCCCAGTGCCAATGTAATTGATTGACTTCTTTGGTACACATCATTAACAGTATAGAACTAATATTATTTTTATATTAATCAGTAATGTTCAAATTATTTTGATTTTTCTTTAAGCACGAATTCATTTAATTAAAAGTTAATCCATCAAATGATATAGTGACAACATATTGACAAACCTTGTAAAATACTCCGCTAATACCAATTGGGCATAGTACAAGTATTATAAATATGCAAATGGAAAAAGAATCTTCCAACAATCTGCAGCATCTGGATTTTCCCCATTCAAAAAAAAAAAGAAAATGTATTTATAAGATAATTTAAGTAAGTTTAAGTTTAATTTTATTTTACCTCACACATTTGTTGTACAGTTCAACGCTTGACTTCAACGCATCCACATTAACATTGTCCTCCTCGGATTTGAATAAATTCTTCATTCGATAACTGCAGTTAAATTACAAATTAAGTGCTTAAAAATGACGGAAAAGAAAAAGTCATCAGCAGACCTGACAATGTCGAACAATCCAGAAACATGCTGAACAGTTGTCAGATAAATTGTATCGGTGCCAGCGAACATGCTGTTCAAACACAGGTTCGTTATGAAAAAGTGTAAATTTGTCAGGATTGGATGATCCAGTTGGTCGAATAATATATATTCAACGTGCGCTGCAGTGCAGGTAGGACATGTATCATTTTTAAATATAGATCTTGCTTCGAGTACCGACACTGCTGCAGGTAAACCAGTATTAAAAACTGCTCCATTTATTACGAAAACTGTAAACAATTTTAAGGAACATTTAAATGCTTTGCATGCAATAAAACAGGATATACCCAATCGAAAGAATAATTAATCAGCTGGATCCAACTTTCAATATTTTTTCATTCTTTTTTAGTAAAAATTATTTGAGCACCAGAAATGAAAGTCATAGCTGAAGAAATGGTCATATTAGAAACACTAATTTTTGGTATCTCAGAAAATTACGATTTAGTAAACTCAATGGTAGTTTGACCCAACTGATTTAAATCAAACGGTTAAGGTCTCATTTGAAATGCTCTTGGATTAAACTTTTGAATGAGATTCAGAACTTAATAAAATATTAATTTGATGATCCGCGGCTTTCATTCTCGCTTAGCATGGCCATATTAGTTGCACACCTAGCTTATAGTAGCTAAACCCTTTTCTTGAGACTTCAAAAACAATTCAATGATAAATAATAGAGTGAATAATCTAAATTTTCTAATTATCTTATCATCCAGTTAATTTTATATAATTAATTTTCTATTTTAGTTATGTCATATGTATATTTTATTATGTCATATATATATTATCTATTTTTTTTTTTTTCTTATATTATATTCATGTAACCTTCCTATGTACAGGTGACTAATTTCACCTCTATAGGTTATCTTGTAAGGAGAAGGTTTAAATAAATATTTTAAATATTCTAAATAAGTAATGGGGGTTATGAGTTTTCAATTACCAATTTTTCGTATTTGTGATAAATTATTACGCTTTGTTTTTGAGGACTTACAAATGTAAAGCAAGGAAATAAGTCTGCTCTTTTCAGCGGTATCTTTTAAAATATTTAATTCTTGTGTACCCTTGATTTCTTCCCAATCATGTTTTATTTGAGAAAGTAGTATTTTTAACTGTTTGAAAAATGATAAATATTACTTCAAGAGAACATATAAAATTTAAAAAATTTTGATTATTTTATTTCTGACCTGTGAAGCGCAAATGAACGAAACTGAATATTTCATTTGACTGACAGATATATATAAAATCAAGCTCAAATTGTTTACGAAAATCTCGAAATCAGGATTCTTGAAAACAATGCTACAGATCTAAAAAAATTCAAATGAATGACACAGTATGAGATAATATTTAAAAGGATTCAAAAACAAAAACTTCTAATTTTCTAATTAAATATATTTCAAAACTGGTATATTATGCAGTTATGAATGTTATTTGATATACCAATGGTATTAAAGCTGAACAGGTAATCAAATAATACAGAATATAACCAATATATCTCCTGGTCGCAGTTTGATAAGGCCACAAGCCATGAAGTTCCAGAAAGAATTTGGTATTCGAATAGTATTTACTCTAGAGTACGTTCATTTTATCAAAAAATCCTTAGAAATTCAATTCAACGAAATTTTGATTCTTTTACATATCTTTTCGGTCAAATGCGACGAAAATTCGTTTTACAATGTCATTTTTTATTCGTCAAATCTTCGTACGTAAAAAAGCGAAATTATCTCTAATACTGTCTAAAGAATATCTATCTATATACGTGACTACCTGAAATTATTTTTTACACTGGCTAAAGAATATCGATTGGTCGTACAAAATAAAAAATCACCCTCAAAACTTTGTCTTTTTTTTTTCATAAGAAATGGATGTGTTTGGGTAAAATTTTTGTAGATATGATTTTTTAGTTTTTTCATTTATTTGATTTAAAATTAAATTAAATAGAAATTTGACAAAAGAATAATTAAAACGCATGAGTCGAGAAAACTCACTTGTGCGCATGATGTTTTGTCGTAAAAAATTTCTACTTTCTTTACAGTAATGAGTGCAATTAAAAATATTTCCATTTCAATAATTAATTATGAAATTATTTTTTTTAATAGTTCTTGCAAAAATAATATTTCAGGTCGGAATAAGCAATTTTTGAGCAGATTAAAAATATATATACTTCGATACTATGAATTTATAAGATCACGAATTTTTAAAAAACAATGTTCGAAGATTGACGAGGTACATATAAGATTTTGCCACCCCAAAAAACTCTCAAACGTACATTCAGATATTTTTAAAACAAAATTGAAAAAATTGATTCCATAAAATTTGCAAAATTTAAAAAATTTAATTTTTTTCTTTCAATTTTTAGTTTTTGGAATCTGCTCGCTATGTACTTTCCTCGAGGCATTCCGAGAGGCATTCTAAGGTGAAGTGCCTCTGCAATCAGTCGCTCACTTACAAGCTCTAGCGCTTTATCTTAGTTTATTTCCAAGTATTACTATTAATAAAATTTTTCATGTGTCAATGTGTGGGCGTATCTGTACGATGGAGAAATAATCATAAAAAGCCGATGAGGGTAGTACCTTGACAGAAGATACTATGATGATTAATAGTATAACTCTGAGCAACATTTGATGAGGCTCTTGTGCTATGGGCTGACCTAGAAGATTATTGAAAAAGTTTATTTATTTTTTAAAAGTTTATTAGATGGAAGTGCTACGTTATGAATCCTGAACCAGAAATGACCAACGGCAACAGGCTCTTCATCGCCGGATTTATATATTACAAGTCGAAAACTCTGAGTAACAGGACACAATGGGACTGCTATTTACTGAGAAAAGGTGAGTGTAAAGCTCGTGCCGTAACAGTAGCTACTGTTGATGGGAGTTTTTCTGTTTTCAAGAGTGCGGAGGATTCGAAGCATGCTCACGCACCCAACTGCATGTAATAATTTTATTACCTTCTGTAATTGTTTTATTCTTTTCTAGGTAGCGCCTCATATTTTTGGGCAGGTGTTCACCATATTGGGCACCGTCCAAAGAAATAATGAAAAAGGCGATCAGGAAGATGTTGCTCTGTTGTTTGGCTACGCTCCTCTGTCATCGAAGAAGACCTACCAGTATGAGATAGTACTCCGATCAGTAACATCCACCACCGAGAAGTATGGAATCAGGCGTTGCCAACCAGAAACGGTGATGACGGACTTTGAGCTTGCATAATAAATGCACGTCAGTGTTTCCGCACGTAGCTCTGTCTGGGTGTTTCTTTCACCTGTGTCAGAGCTTGTACAAGAAAATTCAAAGTCTAGGCCTGCAAAACGCCTACAACGAGTACAACGATAGGATAGTGAAGAAATTTACTCACATGGTAGCAGCATTATGTGGAGTGCTCGTTTGCAGCCCTGAAGGCCGAGGCACCGGAGGAGTTGAGTGAGTTCATAGACTACTTTGACCGGACATATGTAAATGGTAAGGTTACTCTAACCATTTTAATCAATTACTTAATCAATTTACTCATCATTTTGTTACACATCAAGGAAGCCGAGACAAGGCAGGTGCAAAGCGGTTGCACCCAGGTACAAAGTACATTTTTGGAAACACCATGACGCAATGGTATCTGGCGTGGCAAAGACGAATAACGTGTCGGAACGGTGGCATAACCGGTTTCATCTTTTGATGGGAAAAAACCACCCCGATGTTTACTCCTTCATAAAAGAAATGAAGAAGGAACAAGGAGACACAGAGATAGCCGTCGTCGAACTTTCTCTTGGTCGAAAGGTGAAGACTGCCCCTAAGAGAAAGACTATGGAGACTATGAAAAAGTTGCAGTGAATCATACTAAATTATGAAAGTTATTCAATATTACAGTAGCTGGAAGCGATCGGCGATACAATGTAGCACTTCTAACCTTTTTATATCTTTATATTTTGTTTTTATATTCTTATATTGTTGTTATACCATTGAGTTTATATAAATATATTTTATATTTTTATAAGTATATTTGTATTTAATTATTACAAGTGTGTGTAAATGTATAAGATTCAATTTGGGGGAATGGTCGGCAACCAGTCAAAAACACTGACTGAAACTTGCAATCGACCAAATGTGTATAAAACTGTTGAAGTTATAACGAATATTGATCAAAACTAGTAAAGTGATATTTAATCAAAAACAATTGACTCACTGATTTTTTATTTTTTATTTTAAAACTTAAAGTAAAACAAATATGCCGTGGACCTTTTATTATATTTATGCAAATATTTAAAAAGTACATACAGAAATAGAATTTCCTGACCCACTTTGCATCCAACAAGTAAAAAATTTGTTTAAATCAATCATCAATAATCGATGAACAACAATAGAAAATATACATGTGACTGCTTTGTGACTGGTAATAACTGTATCAACAATTACTTAGCAGTTAGTTTGTTTCAATAAAAGCAGATAATGAAATTTCAATCTAAGTGCAGGTTACATGAAATATAATTTACTTTTGTTTTTACTTATATTATAAATTTTGAATTACTAACCATGAATACTTTCTGCAGTCTATGTTTGATTATCATTGCATACTGTATTAGTGATATCGTAAGCAGTACGCTTTCACTTGATCCATCGAAAATTATTGAACCTGAAAACTACTATCAGACAACGATTTTCCTATCAAAAAATTTTACGAAAACAATCAAACTAAAAACCGTTTCAATCCATGATTTTCCAACAACAATATTCCCTTTTTATGTGAACCGTAATTCCATACATAATTTTCATTCTAAAGATTTACTAAAAATGGTTTATTCTGTTTCAAAATCATTGGTTATCTATTACTGCAATGATTCAGATGAAATAATTTTATTCGTTAATTTTTTCATGACACAATTAACAGTAAGAAATAGACCAAAATGTTTGATTAGGTATTTTTCAAACAATCTAACATCCATCGATACGGTTAACGTCATTAATGTTCTAAAATATGCTTGGACAAGAAAATTTTTGGATTTCACAATTATTGACTCGTCATCATTGATTTATTACTTCAACCCGTTCGATGACGTTGTTTATAAAAAAAAGTTCAACAACACAGACATCGTTGAGATATTTCCAGATAAGTTAAAAAACGTCCATGAGTATCCATTTTATATGGGTAATAATACATTCGAATTCGATGTCACGTTCCACACTCGTCCGAATAAAAAGCTAAAGTATTACTATAACCACTATCTCTTTATTGATTACGTGGCACGAATAATTAACCTAAGTGTAGTCATGACAGACGTTGTCAATGAATTCAATGTACCATTTGATTTTTTGGATAAATGGAGTTTGGACATGTATCCAAATACGATTGTCCAGGTTGGTTATTTAAGTTATTTTATAATACCATCAGATACTTCAGGTAACGACATCATAGCGTTCGTGCCGATAATACCATCATCTCAAATCAACGTTCTATTCGGGATGTCGTACAACTTCATCATTATTTTCTTCTTGTTTTCCACTTCCTTGTACGCAACCAATCGTTTCCAAGGTGCAGTTGGTCACATTGAAGTATTTAATTTCATTCGAATTATTCTAGGTCAGTCAATACGGTACAAGCCACTGAAAACAGTGCACAGAATCGTTCTTTTGACTATCACAGTGGCATCCGTCAAGATTACGAATGATTTCCTCATGGATATAATGAAAGTTCAATTCGACAGAACCGAGATGCCATTTGAAACCCACGAAGATCTGTACAATTCCCAGCTGCAGACTTACTCAAACGTTCCTTGGATAACCTATTTTGACTACACTGAAGATCCGTACCTTTTGAAGATATTGAATAGGACATTGATAGATCATCGCGTGAAAAATTGTTTTAAGACTTTGATGATGTGGAAAAACGTGTCTTGTATTACGATTTCATACGATCCAGAATTTGAAATTGAGTTTAATCGAGATAAGGATGGCACAGCGACAATGAAGGTTGCCAAGCCATTAATAATCAAACACCCATTGGAGTTTTATTGGTTCTCTTTTGCCTCCCCGTACGCCATGAGGTTTCTAAGAATTATGCGAAGAGTCAAGGAAACAGGCTTAATACACTGGGTGGTTTTGCACGCAAAGAGTTACTTAACTCTTAAAATTTATGCTGGTGGAGTGAAATTTGACGATGGTATTAAAACTGACCAACTGTTGGTTATTTTGTATTTTAGTTACTCGGTTTCTATAATTGCTTTCGTTATCGAGAAGATATTTGCTATTGTCAAAATAAAGGCGGAATATTTTAATAATAAGTTGTTTGAGAAGTTCTGGACTATTTAATCGATTTTTCGTAAAATTTAAAGATAACTGTGATGTATTATTATAACTGTTGTTGGCGTCAGCATGATTCAGTTGTAAGCCTCGGAGCACCTGCATACATGTCATTTACAATCAAGTACTAGACCTAAGCTTATTGGGAATAAATGTATTTATGGTAAGAAATATGAAAGTGTCATTTCTTTAATAAACCCACAACCATTACAATAACGTTGAGTACTTTTATTTGTCCACCTTTACCTTTGTCTTCAAATTAAAAAAAAAAAAAGAACCACGTTTTCTTAGCTGATTATGTAAAAAAATTTTTTCGTTTCTTTGCGTTACAATGTAAGTTTGAGTAGAAATAGCTCGTAAAAATAGCTTGAACGAGTAAAATTCTTGGGAGATCTTTTTTTCTGATAATATGTAGCTAGGAGCAGGCTTGAGAATAAACGACTTTGTTAAAGTCTTGGAGACGCGATGGAAGGCAGGAGACGTCGAAGTTATGAAAATTAAAAAGAAAAATTGCTCGTAAATTTAGGCAGCCTCTCTTCCATTAGACTGCTCGACTCGGCCCAAAATTGAAACTACGACGTACCGAAAGTATAAGCTCTTGTTAAAATTTTTAAATTCCGAACAATCTGAATAATTAAATAAAGTTTTATTAATAGCACGCTGACTTTTCGAAGTTTTGGCTGAAATGTGCCTGCAGCGAGGCGAACGAAGGACCGAAAAATAATTTGACGTCGCTCGTTTTATCGGCTTACTGACAAATTACAATCAGGAAGGAATTTCATAACCTCTCAACTGTCTCTCTTACGATTATTGGGATCAAACTTATAAATTACTATCTTATGTAAGCTTTCAACCCTTTTTTATAATTTTACAACGTTATCTAGGGATTTTGATGGTGAGTCACATAACCTCAAATTTATGATTTGTTTATTTATTTGCAAAAAGTTTTAAAATTTATATAATGTATTATGTAACATAAAATATGAATGAATAAACCGTCCTAAGCCTTTTCTAATTTAATCTAGTTCAGTTTTTTAATTTACTGAACTTACAAGTAAATTGAAATTAATTTTTTTCAACTTTCTCACTTCAGCATCTTTTTTCAACTTCTCATAAGTTCTATATTTTTAAATAATGAAATTTAACGAAGGTTTCAGCTAATATTCACAAATAATTTCATTTAATTTTTCGATGATCATTTGTTAATCCATTATTTTGTTAAATCCAAAAATGCAAAAAGAATGACAATAACTACATTAATTTGACCTTACTTATTGCATATTATTTCGACTCAGCAATAAATAAGATTTGATTGTTTAACAAAATTAGCATTTGATTGCTTTCGATTTTACAATTCATATGATGAAAAAGTTGAACTTATGTGGTATGATTAATTGTTCATGAAGTGATAACTTCTTATGAATATTATCATTTGAAAAAGATTGGTATAAAAAGGAATGAGTTTAAGTGTCTCTCGGGAATATGAAAGAGAAAGGCAAGGGACATTAAAGGCGATGAGCAGCTTAGAGTTTCATTTTTCCGGTTATAGGAGCCAACGGAAATAAACAGATACGAGCTGAGAATTTAAAACGACCCTCGAGGGTATCTTTAACTCCTCTTTAAAATCCCAGCCTGCCCTCGCCTCCTTTTTTTTATTTCATTCAGTTTTCATGAGATATTTATTCTTCTCTTTAAACAGAAGATATGATCCCGCTATATTTGAAGATGAACCAAGAACGAATGTCATCGATATAAAATGATTGTGGTTATTGTTGAAAATTTTAACTTAAAAATACGATGTTTAAAGTTAATTCATAAATAAATAAATGCGCAGAAAGATAAAAGTTCGATTTAAAAATAAGAATTGAAAGAAATCAGATCGCGCAAGACGTCTGGTTTAAATAAATACAAGGATATCGATCACATGCATAAGACAAAAGTTCTTCTGCATACGGTGCACCATCATTATTCTTCCTTCTGGTTTCCAACGTGATTTTTATCGAATCTCCAAGACGCGATACATCACGGTTGAATTATTCGTCTCCCCTGGTTTGAATAAAGTGGTGTAATAAGATACCTTGCGTTTTTATCTGTGGGCGGTGACGACGACGCGTAATATTATCGTTCGCAGATAGATCAGCGTTCGTAATTTATCTTTTCCCTCAAATTGAATTCACGAGCTGATCGTAACGAGCGATTAGAAGGAAGAAGCCGTGCGGTAATTGGAAACGAACCGCAACAGCCAGCCGAGTGATTGATAACCAGACCAGAGTTGCCGCACATGTGAGCGTCGAGTTCAACTTGCCCGATGTACTTTATCAACTAAACTTATCGCTGCTCCGACCTGTATCTTCTCTCTTCGATTTAATTAAATTACTTTTGATTATATTAAACCTTGTATGATAAACTTTTCCCATTTCCACGTCCGTAACGTCTTTCAATCCAGAATTAAATAAATAAATACTCGCGTCTGACTGTTATCTTTTAAAACTTATCTTTAGATAGTAATAACAATATTTATAATCAATTACGTCTGACTAAAATTTATAATTACTACTTATCTTTAGATAATATTAACAATATTTATAAACACTAGCTCTTCTGAGCGCGCTTCAAGCGCGCATAGGAAAAAACAATAAGAGTAACCTCAAAATGCACTTTTCGAATATTTTAAAAACTTGTTCACCAATCAGCTCACGAATAAAAATCTTACGCAAGATGGCGATAGCTCTCTTTTATAAAGGGAATTGAGTCTGACTATAATTTATTAGTACTACTTATCTTAGGATAGTAATAACAACATTTATAAACATTATGTCTGACTATAATGTATAAGTACTACTTATCTTTAGAGAATATTAACAATATTTATAAATAATTGAGTCTGACTATAATTTATTAGTACTACTTATTTTCAGATAATAATAACAACCATTTAAAAATACTTATGCCTGACTATAATTTATTATTTACTTATCTTAAGATAATTAGACTCTCTATTCAGGCTAAAATGCTCTGAAATGTACGGTAATATCATTTATTTGACTACCTTATTATCAACTTAATCACAATTCAACAGATGTACTGATTTTCGTTATTTCTTATTTGAAGGATGAAATGAAAAAAAATTCTTCTATGATTTATTATTGAGCAATACTTGGATGATAACACAAGTTTTATCTCCTGTTCAATCTGCAGATAGAAAACCGTTACGTTGTTCTTCGATTGCGTACCCTTTTTTTTCATTTTTAGATGTGCAGGATTTTATCATTCAACGCTTTGTAGTATAGAATGCAAGAACGACGACAATTTTATACTTCTTCGGTTACGTTTCGAAAAGAAAACGCGTTTTTTCTTCTTCTTTTACTTATTTTTTTGTTTTTATTTTCACTTTTCGCGCGGATGCTGTTACCGCAGTATTGTTGGATATTGATCCAGCTCGGCTTTCCCGAAAATGAGTTTTTTAAGTATGCTATACGTGTTGAATTTATTTAGGCCATTTTTTCTTGCTTTATTATTCACATTTCCACCATCCGAGCTGGAGCTAAGCGTCTGTAAATTAGAAGTGAAGCTGGCTGCAATTTTTTTAAAGGTTTTTTAGATTAAAATTTCTCGGCTGGAATTCGGTAATGATAGTTTTTTAAAAAACAACTACGAATGAAATACAACCTCTATTTACTACAAAATTGGACATTTAAATAGGTAGTCTACTAATTTATTTTTGTTCCTTTCATTTGTAACTCTCGTTTTTTAATTTTTTCTTTTATTGCATTTAAGAATAAAAAGTGCACGTTCATTTATAAAATAAAATAAAATCTCAACCACAAGAACGATAAAGGCAAGGCAAGCAATAAAGTAAGAACAGAAAAAAAATATATAAAATCGAGATGTATTATTTCGAGATGATGAAATATTGGATAGCGACTTACAAGCTCTTACAATATTTTTATCGAGCTTTTATGATTCACGTCTTTAAAACTCTATTTTATAGGCCTGGACAATAAAAATAAATATTAGATGAATACAGATGATAATTTTTATGTTTCAAATAAAAAAAAACAGCTCGATGAATTTTTTGAATAAACGCTACATAATTACTGAAATTACAATAATTTTTTTTTTTTTTTTTTTTTTGCGAATAGCAAGGTTTTTAACATTTTTAGTAGATTGTGGTAATGGTTTTTATATAATTTAAATAATTTCATTGAGTACGTATATATTTTTGAAAATTCTATAGCAAAGATGAAAAAAAAACCGACGCGACCTTGTATTTTTCCTCTCGCGATTTTTCTTTTGAGCTTTTTTGTTCCGGACTTTCGCTTCTGTGGATCGGCTTTTTTGCGCTGGTTTCTTCTTACTTTTTCATCATGCATCCTTTTTTTTTATCTCCGGGAAGGGAAAATTAAAAAGAGCTAAACTTTTTTTTTTTCATTCTATGCTTCTTTTTCATTTTCACCACCGAAATTTTAAAAGTCTTTTTTTTATTTTTTTTTTTTATACTTATTCTTTTAATCTTCAGAGAATTATGGAATCTTAGTGGTAATTTTTTGGTATCATAAACTTTTATGATAAATTCATCAGCTAAATTGAGAAATTTTTCGATGTAAGAACAAGAGAAGCTAAGAAACTCCAAAGAAGTAAAAGTTGTCTCCCGGCGCTTCCTTATCAATCCTCAGCAGGCAGCTCGCGTATATGTGGTTGCGGTCCGCAGTTCCAACCAAAAGCTTATTTCCGAAATAAGAAAAATAAATTGAGAAGCACCGAGTGCGCGGTGTAGATAAGCGATCGTGTAAGTCGGACTTTCGGCTTTCGTTCTTTACATGAAATTTTTCTTTTTTCTTTTGACATTGTTCTACATTGATAAAAAAAAATCTTCTCTACCCTTAGCACTGTTTTATAATTCTAGAATGCAATTTTATTTATGGGAGTCGTTAAAATATTAAGTAATAAGGTTAGCTTACAAGCTTGTTAGTTAGGTATAAACGAGGCTAAATCATAATAAGTTACGGGCTTTTAAATCTTCCCGGGGTAGGAAGCAAGCTTTAATTCCCCTTTACTTAACTCCTACTTTCCTGCTCTTTCACTCTTTTTAACTTCAACCTTGAGAGTTTGTTTCGCTTGCCTTTTTTTCCTCTCGAAGGAGCTTTTTTATTTCAGCAGTAGCTTGAATTACGAGGGCAGGCTAATGTGGGAGGAAAATAATTTAAACGCACCACATTCCCTAGATTTTTCCCATTAGTTTTTCTTCTTTCCATTTATTTAAATTTATTTCAAAACGAAGTTTACCACAAATAAGTTAACCAACTAACGACTGCTAATCCAAGACAGGCACTTTGAATGCCAGTTTATCTTTTATTCTTCCAATTTTTTTTTTTTTTCGATGAGGAGAACAATTTTTTAGATTTTTATAAAACTTTGAACTTGTTGAATTTGTAGTGGCACTTCTCTACTTTTTTCCCCTTCGGCTCGAGGGGTTTTAAGCAGTTTTCTCAACACTAATCAATGTTTTATTTTAAAACTTCCCTACGTAATTTAAAAAATTTTTTATTTTAAAGATTTTAATTTAAGGCGGTTTTCTACCAAAGCTAGTCAAGTTCAAGACTAAAAAAAAAATTATTGTACCAAAGTACTAACAATTGGTTCTTAAAATTTATTTTTTAACTTTTTATGGCATCTGAAATTATTTTCTACCAAAAAATTGTTGACTATCACAACAAAACATTTTTTTAAACTTTTAACCTCACCTTTGGATACCGTAGTTTTGGAGGTTATTCACGTGAAAATTATTTTTGTAAAATTATTGAAAAATTTGTAAAAGGTCAATTTTTTTCAGTTTCAAGGAATGAATTCTTCGATAGTGAAATTATATGTATGTAATTTTTCTAATGGATCTCTATTGTAAGAAGATGAATATCAATAATTTGGTACACTTTTTCAGCGTACCGGCCAATGAAAAAAATTCAATCTTAAACTTGCTGTAACTTTGAAACTATATGGTCAATTTTGATCAGACTTCGTAGAAATGTTTATTAATATTTAATAAGAGTCTGTCTGGACGGCACCTTCCGCGTACGCGTGCGCGGAGACTCCTCCGCGTACGCGCAAACTTACCCTTTCAAACAAAAATTTGCGCGTACGCGCAACTTAGGTGTTCCGCGTACGCGCAAACTAAATTATCCCGCGTGCGCGCAAACTTAGGTACTCCGCGTGCACGCAAACTTAGGTGCTCCGCGTGCGCGCAAAAACTTAAGATCTCCGCGTGCGCGCAAAAATTTCCGATCTCCGCGTGCGCGCAAAACTTATGATGTTCCGCGTGCGCGCTAAAACTTCCGATCTCTGCGTGCGCGCAAAACTCTAGATCGCCGCGTGCGCGCAAAAACTTTGATTACGTTGCGATAAATGCATCAATTATTTTCCTTCTAAACATTAAAATTGTGATTAAAAAAACTTCCTAACTCTATGAAATTTATTTTTCACACACGGTGCAGAAAGTTCAAACTTTCTGATTTTTCCCAAACAGGAAGTTTGAACTCCTTGCTTTGAGTTGAAAAAAACATTACACTCGACGCTGGAAAAGGATGAGCTAACCCTTAGCAAACCTTTGACACTCTCGCCTTTGGCTCAGGTTTTGAACACAAATTATTTGAAAATTAGCTAAAAACCCAAAGAAGTGACCCAAATGTCTAGTCCTAGCGGGTCCTCCTCTCAGGGTTGGATAAGTTTTTTTGGATCATCGATTGCAGAAACTTTGGAAATCGCTTTCTGGTACCGAATGATGAGCAAACCCCATTGCAAGTATCCTCGGTGAAATCAGCGATGAATTCATCGGTGAATTCCTCGCTTTTTTTAACTTGGGCACCCAGGGTTTTTGGGGCTTAGAACTTAGAGCTTGGGGGCCAATCAGTTTTTTTGTTGAATTCGGGCTTCCAGCGTTTTGGGGGCTTGGAGCTTGGGGGGTAGCCACACTGGGAAAAAATTGGGGACGACTCTCTTCACGTGTCGGGCATGGGGATCCCCTACGCGCAAACGTTCCTCGAGCAGCAGTTTGTATACCTTTATATTTTTAGCAATCACCGAGTATCTTGGCGTAGTCAAACCTCAAAATTTGATGCTTATCCTAATTATGTCGGTTATATATGTGCCAAAATATGTTATTTCACTGGTGATACGTCTTGTGCTTTACAAGTCTTTCGAGTCTTGAGATTGTCCTAAAGTAAAAATAGCACTATTTCAACAATTTATGAAAACATCACGCTAATCAGTCGTTGACGCAAAGTTTCTGTGGGGATCGTGATTCCCGCATATGGGTTTCGCTGTGCCCACAGCGTCGTGTATCCCCATGCACGACACGTGAGGAGAGTCGTCTTCAATTTTTTCCCAGTGCAGTCAGTATTTTGTTGAACTCGGGTGCCCAGGGTTTTTGGGGCTTAGAGCTTGAGGAGTAGCCAATCAGTATTTTGTTGAGCTCGGGCGCCCAGGGTTTTGGGGGATTAGAGCATGGGAGATAGCCAATAAGTATTTTGTTGAATTCGGGCGCACAGGGTTTTGTGGGCTTAGAGAATTTCAACCCTTTCTTTTTAATTTTACAATTTTATGTAACGTTTCATCCCCCTGTCTGCAGCTCGTTGGGGTTGTTCCTGATGATAAAACGACCCAGCTAATTTTGTGCGACTTAGATGCTTGATAATCAATAACTTGACGTAAAAAAATCCGGGAGAATAGCACTACTCGTTTTTAGACGACTTTTTCATATACTTCATCGTTCACTTTTAAAAGTTTTTTTGCAATAACAATTGTTTTTAACAATTTTTTACAACAAAGCGGGACTTTTTCTCAAAGTACTCCATCAAACGAAGAAAACTGCTCCCAGATGTTTACTCTACTCCTAAAATTCTAGGGGATATTAATTTTTGAAAATGGACCTTCGATTTGGCCCTCTGTGACCGTCCACTACGAGTAAAACTTCCTGAGCTAACAGATCTGGTTACCTGGTAGTCGACCTGGTGCTACCTGGGGTAAGATCCACTATCTCACCATCAACTGCGAGTGAAATTTCCTGGGGAAATCATCTTCGAGGCGTACGTATCACCAGGGGCACCAGGTGTCCGCCCTGACCCATCCGAACTCGAAACTTCCTGGGGAAATCCTCTCTAAGGCGTAAGTATCGCCAGGTACATCAGGTGTGCGCCCTGACCCTTCTGGAGTCAAAACTTCCTGGGGAAATCATCTCCAAGGCGTAAGTATCGCCAGGTGCACCAGCTGCTCGTCCTGATCCCTCCGGAGTCGAAACTTCCTGGGGAAATCATCCCCGAGGCGTACGTATCACCAGGGGCACCAGGTGTCCGCCCTAATCCCTCCGGAGTCAAAACTTCCTGGGGAAATCCTCTCTAAGGCGTAAGTATCACCAGGTGCACCAGGTGCTCGCCCTGATGCCTCCGGAGTCGAAACTTCCTGGGGAAATTATCTCCAAGGCGTACGTATTACCAAAGGCACCAGGTGTCCGCCCTGACCCATCCGAAGTCGAAACTTCCTGGGGAAATCCTCTCTAAGGCGTAAGTATCGCCAGGTGCACCAGTGTCCGCCCTGACCCATCCGGAGTCGAAACTTCCTAGGGAAATCATCTTCAAGGCGTACGTATCATCAGGTGCACCAGATGTCCTTCTTGACTCCTTCGTTTTCGAAACCGTTGTAATGCCGAGGATTTCGCCGAGGGTTTCACTGTTAAGATTCACCGAGGATTTCACCGCAAAAAGCGA
Organism: Encarsia formosa; assembly: GCA_038277355.1. Classification (NCBI taxonomy): domain Eukaryota; kingdom Metazoa; phylum Arthropoda; class Insecta; order Hymenoptera; family Aphelinidae; genus Encarsia; species Encarsia formosa. The sequence goes on from CM076184.1 coordinate 974,519, forward strand.
GGAATTCACAGATGAATTCACCGATGAATTCATCACTGATTTCACCGAGGATACTTGCAATGGGGTTTGCTCATCATTCGGTACCAGAAAGCGATTTCCAAAGTTTCTGCAATCGATGATCCAAAAAAACTTATCCAACCCTGAGAGGAGGACCCGCTAGGACTAGACAATTGGGTCACTTCTTTGGGTTTTTAGCTAATTTTCAAATAATTTGTGTTCAAAACCTGAGCCAAAGGCGAGAGTGTCAAAGGTTTGCTAAGGGTTAGCTCATCCTTTTCCAGCGTCGAGTGTAATGTTTTTTTCAACTCAAAGCAAGGAGTTCAAACTTCCTGTTTGGGAAAAATCAGAAAGTTTGAACTTTCTGCACCGTGTGTGAAAAATAAATTTCATAGAGTTAGGAAGTTTTTTTAATCACAATTTTAATGTTTAGAAGGACAATAATTGATGCATTTATTGCAACGTAATCAAAGTTTTTGCGCGCACGCGGCGATCTAGAGTTTTGCGCGCACGCGGAGATCGGAAGTTTTGCGCGCACGCGGAGATCAGAAGTTTTTGCGCGCACGCGAAACATCATAAGTTTTGCGCGCACGCGGAGATCGGAAGTTTTTGCGCGCATGCGGAGATCTTAAGGTTTCGCGCGCACGCGGAGATCTTAAGTTTTTGCGCGCACGCGGAGCACCTAAGTTTGCGCGCACGCGGAGTACCTAAGTTTGCGCGTACGCGCAAATTTTTGTTTGAAAGGGTAAGTTTGCGCGTACGCGGAAGGTGCCGTCTAGACAGACTCTTTATTCTTTTAGCTATACATTAGACTGTTCGTGAGTTCCCGAATTGAATTTTCGACTGATTCCACCCCCGCAAATGTTTATTTAGAGCATAAAAATAACTTTCCCCACAAAAAAAAAAATTTTTCCCCAATTTAAACCGTGCCTCTCGAGCCTTGAAAGTATTTAAAAACAGTTTAAAAGTTAAAAAAAAACAACACTTGCAAAACAGCCGCAATGAAAACTATTACACGGTGACTCCTACTTATTTTATATCGTTCGAAAGATATTGAAAAAAGGAAGCTTTCTGCGAAAACCGGAGATTTTTATCTTCAAAATTGTTCCCACGCGATACAAAAAACCAAACTTTTTACGGCTTTTTTTGCATTATTTTATAAATTTTTTATCTTTAACCCTAAAGTTTGACTATTTAAAGTCATTTTTGAGTAAAAACTCCCTACAAATTATAACTTTGTTTTTTCTTAAAGTTTTCAAAAACATTTTACTTTTTGAGCATAACCTCGATATGTAGGTCTTAGGCTTGGATAATCGAAAATCTTTTACTTTATTTACAGTAAAAATCTGCTTTTGAAGCTCTTTAGTGACCACTAAATTTTTTTTACACATTTTTGAATTGCATCAAATTAAAGTTTGATTAAAGAGCTTTCCAACGATATATAATTTTATGCATAAATTGTTATTAGAAGTGAAGTTATGTATATTTGAATAAAAAAAAAGTGGTTTTTTCTATTAATCTAAAAATCCTTTTATTGTACCAAACACGTTTTCTTTATCCAAACCTTCATAACCAGAAGTAAAAAAAAATTATGGATTTATTTTAAGTTTAATATCAAAAAGGTCTATCTATAAAAGAGAGCTAGCGCCATTTTGTAAGATTTATTCGTGAGCTAATTGGTGGAGCAGTTTTTAAAATATTCGAAAAGTGCCTTTTGAGGTTACAATCATTGTTTTTTTCCTATGCGCGCTTGCAGCGCGCTGAGTGGTACTAGTAGAGATAAACTTTGAAAAAAAATTTTTTATGAAGTCTTTTAAGTAAGCATATATAAAAATTAACAAAGCTCTTATTTCACTGAATAGTAGTTTTTATTAAAAAAAAAAAAAAAAGAAAATCAGAATTAAAATTTAGATAATAGAAAAATTATATGATACTTGAAATTTTACTTTTGAACCAACATATTTTTGACTAAATATTAAGCTACTCATTCTATCTTATGTGTGTGCAAAACTTTAAAGAACACTCGATATTTTAATTAAATTTTTGACATTTTACTAAACTGCTTCAAAATTTTGAATAAGTAAAAAAATTGGCAGGTACGCTAAGTTTCTTTTTTTGATCTTTTGTACTTCCTGACTAATGTACTTTTTTTGAAATCAGGATTTGTCCGCTTGTAGTTAGATACATTCATCCACAAAAATTGCTTCTGCTTTTCATCCATTGTTAAAATATTATTGTAATCACTGACTAATTTTATTGATCTTTCAGCAACGTCATTGACAATTCTTAAAGAATTGATTATTTTTTTATTTTCCAAATAACCTGCATCTGTAGACCAGCAAGATGGGTGTAATTGGAGAAACTCTTTTTTCAATTTAAATCTATCAAAAATATTCAATGATTCACTGTTTATAAAATAATCTATATCTTCAGTCAGTGCGATATTAATTTTGGTTTTGGGAATTTTTTTAGAAGAATTTGGAATTACATTATCTTTGCTTAGAGCTTCAACCATTTTTTTTTTCACTGCCACTGTAACATTTTTGTCGAAGAAAGATAATGCACTGCATTCTGGTGAAATATACCAGAGGTGGTTTGATATTTTATCGATCGCAGCTGTAGCAATTTTCTCGTTAATTAACTTATAGTTATTAACTTTCCGAATTAATAAAATATCGTTACATGGAGCTTCTGCAGCGTTAGTTACCGTGAACCAAGCTTCCAGATAAATAAATACAATAAATTGGCATACTTGAAAAAACGAAGATTCTTTTTCTCCTAAACTATACGCTGCTCGAAATAAATACATTTTTAAACAATACAAAGCTTTTGACATCCATCGTGCATGATGGCATGCCCCAGGTTTTTTGAATTTAATTTCTTTTTGTTTCCCAAGAAATACCAGACTCAATTCTAAAAACTCTTTATAATCATTTCTGGGCATTTTCTTTTCTAAATGATTGTTAATAAATATAACTTTGCTGTCTACTTCTAAAAGCAACGCAGGATGAAGATCAGCCAATCCACTCTTAAAATTAGTTTGATCTATCGAGTCCCATGCTTTTTGAAAATTTTTAAAAATCGGAACATCTGGTTCAGTGGAAGCTCCAATTTGTGAGGTAAAACACGCTCGAAGAACCACCTCCATAATATGATGACGACACGGAAGATATAAGAGATCTTTTTGTAGTAATTTTTCCAATAGGACAGCAGCTCCAGCCTTAGAACCCAAGTTGGAATTTGTCGTGTCACAACACACGGCTTCTACTTTACTTGTTAAATTCCATTTTACGAGAGCTTTAAAAATGGAATCGGCTTGAAGTACACCTGTGCCCTGATCTAATTTGGGAACGTCTATGATTTGTACAAGATCATTTGGTGCAGTGACAAGAACTGGTACTCTGTCTACCTTTTCTCTTTTACAAGGTGAATCTGGAAGTAGTTTACCGTCCCAATGCGCTGTAGCAAAATCAATGTCATCAACATCAAATAATTTTTGAATATTTTCTGCTTTTTTTTTTCTCACTTCATTTCTTATTTTCTGAAATGAAGCTACATTTAAAATCAAAGTTTCCAAATCGTGTCCCAAAGCATCAGCAATGACAGCTATTATCTGAATAGATTCTCTAATACTTATTCTACAATTATCAAGCACTTCCACAACTTTTTCAGTCAGGACATTAATAGTGGCTTTGGTGCCAACGCCAAGTTTATCATAATTACGTCCTTTAGTCGGATTATATAAAGAACCTTGAGAAGATTCATTAATTTCTTCAGAATTTTCTTGGTTTGAATCAAATGATTTTTTTTTATAAGCAAATAAATTTTTAATCTGTCCTGGAACTAAATAAAATTAAAAAATTTGAAAACTGTCAGAATTTCTTTATTAATATTAATAATCATTGCCAATAAATATTTATTTTAGACTGTTGTTTTGTATAAATACAAAATTTATGTTGTAAAAATTTTGTTATACATTTTTAAAAATATTTCACTTTTTTTATTTTAAATTAAAATAAAAATTATAAAAATACATAATTAAGAAAAAAAACTTACTATGTGATATGATTTGTTCGGTATTGATATTTTTTGGATCATTCTGAATCACGTTAGTTAATCGAGTACAATCACTCTTGATCGGGTTTTCTTTAGGTTCTTCTATGAAAATTAAAAAATTACTTAATTAAACAATGAAAAAATAATTGATGTTTGATACAAACGTTTCATAAGAGCTTAATTTATACCTGATGGTTGAGGATTTAAGCTGCTCAATTGCCGTGAGATTTCATTAACTGGAAGAGTCAGTAATAAAAGCTTATCGGTCACCGAAATTAATGCATTAAATTCTTGATGAGAAACATCGAAAACTGAATTCAAGTTTTTGTAAAACTCAGTTTGTGTCTTATTGCAGTTATTAGATTTATGAAAATTTCGGTACCGCTCGTGAAGTTTTTCAATTTTTTCTGCTATTCTATAATAATTTTGAGTTTTTATTTCTGATTTTTGCCAAATAGTTACGAGTTTTTCTGAAATTAACTTGCAAGCATTCCTAATACTTAGTTTTGTATCCAAATGTCTCGTGTAATAAAACAGATGTTGTAAAATTTGCAAGTTTGTTGGTAAGCTGCCTTCATTCAGTTCTTGTAATTCTACTTCAATATTAATGGTTTCAGCTGATGTGGAAGCCATTTTTTAATAACTAGATCTATAAAATAATTAGCAAAAAAAAAAATTAGATGTATGTACTGGAAATTAAAACAGTTGTAAATTTTAAAAAATTTTAAATTTATAATAGAGGATTTAATAACCAATAATATATAATAACTATGAATTTAACAACCAAATTAATTCTAAAGAATTAAGTAAGAAGCTCAAAAATTTCATCTTTTTGACAAAAATGTAGCTTATAAATTTATGCAATCTTTTTATTAATCAAAAAATATAAAAAAAGACTAATTTTGATTTTTATACGATACTTAACTTCATTATATATCATTTTTTCAATAAATGCTTTAAGTTTACATTCTCGTTTTAAGTGGAACTTATAACATTTATGGTTCGCTACGAAAGCACTGAATAAAAAATAAATAAATACATAAAACATTTATTCAAAAGATAAGAAAAAGGCAGTAAAATAATCTATGTTACTTATAAGTAAAGACGAAAAGGAGTAGAACAGTACCGCGAGATATAGCTGCGGCTGCAATAATAAGATGTCGAGAAAAAAAATTAGAGCCTCGAGAAGAGCTTCAACGCCCGTTAATTATTAACTAGTTGTTTTGTAAATAATAGCTTTTCTCTGCTATAATCTTGCATTAATTACTTACCAATAATAAATATTGCTCGATGACTTTATTAGAAGCTGGGAACAGGTTTTTTACTCAAAAATAACCCAACAGTTAATTTTAACGTTTACGCATTTTTCAAAAAACCACGTAAGTAATTGTTTGATGATACAATACTGCCAGAATATAATAATTAATCACTCAAACACTCACTATATAGAGATTGCGATCACAATAATCTAATTGGCAATGCAAATTGATCAAAATTAAAACTGCGACTGCGAGTGCTTGGTTAAAGAATTAATCATAAATCAGTCCTTGTACTCTCAATCAATTCCGGCAGAGAGCGCTTTTTCTCAAGAGCGCGCCACTTCTTAGAACGTGTTAAAATAAGGTATTAATTTTTCAAAATTTACAATTTTTTTAAATGTCGTTTTCGAAATAATGGCAAGTCGTAAACATTGAATTTTACTTTTAAAAAATCAGAATTTTTTATTTAAATCTGCTTATTATCGATTTTTTAGCATGGTCTTAATGATAAATGTAAACACAAAATATCTTCGATTATTTTTCACTAACATGTTTTTTTATTTAGCGATTTAATACTTTTGGCCTCAATTTCAATCCATCAATTGTTATTTTTCAAATAATTCTTTAATTTAAGTTAATAATTACCTTGATGATCACGAAATCATTGGTTTTTAGTAACAGCTTCATTTATACTTATAAGAGCTTTTTGTTTATATATATATTTTTTTAACATGAGCTTTGTTACTTTTTATATGTATTTTTTCATTTAAAGACTACATGCAAATGTTTTTTTCAAAGTTCATCTCTGTCTTTTTGATATTAATCTTAAAATAAATCCATAATTTTTTTTTACTTCTGGTTATGAAGGTTTGGATAAAGAAAACGTGTTTGGTACAATAAAAGGATTTTTAGATTAATAGAAAAAACCACTTTTTTTTTATTCAAATATACATAACTTCACTTCTAATAACAATTTATGCATAAAATTATATATCGTTGGAAAGCTCTTTAATCAAACTTTAATTTGATGCAATTCAAAAATGTGTAAAAAAAATTTAGTGGTCACTAAAGAGCTTCAAAAGCAGATTTTTACTGTAAATAAAGTAAAAGATTTTCGATTATCCAAGCCTAAGACCTACATATCGAGGTTATGCTCAAAAAGTAAAATGTTTTTGAAAACTTTAAGAAAAAACAAAGTTATAATTTGTAGGGAGTTTTTACTCAAAAATGACTTTAAATAGTCAAATTTTAGGGTTAAAGATAAAAAATTTATAAAATAATGCAAAAAAAGCCGTAAAAAGTTTGGTTTTTTGTATCGCGTGGGAATAATTTTGAAGATAAAAATCTCCGGTTTTCGCAGAAAGCTTCCTTTTTTCAATATCTTTCGAACGATATAAAATAAGTAGGAGTCACCGTGTAATAGTTTTCATTGCGGCTGTTTTGCAAGTGTTGTTTTTTTTTAACTTTTAAACTGTTTTTAAATACTTTCAAGGCTCGAGAGGCACGGTTTAAATTGGGGAAAAATTTTTTTTTTTGTGGGGAAAGTTATTTTTATGCTCTAAATAAACATTTGCGGGGGTGGAATCAGTCGAAAATTCAATTCGGGAACTCACGAACAGTCTACTATACATCCGAACCTCCAACTCTTGATTCGAATACTGAACAATAACAATAACAAAACATATGTACATAGCAACGCGTGGGACGTTCATGTCGTTTAAAATTCGAATTCATAATATTAAAGACAAAGGTAATAACTACAGTTTTTAAAATAAAAACTGTAAATTAAAATAAAGCTTTAATTTTTTTCCGAGTATAACAATTAAAATAAAATAAAAAAAATTAGATGTCATTGTACGATAGTCCCAGTGAAGAAAAACCTTAGCGCAAATCTGTTACAATGGATTTACTTTTGACTAATAAAATGTCTTTGAAAGACTTTATTTATGATATCAGACGGTGGGAAAAATGTTAAAATAACTTTTATAATAAATAACCACACCAGCCACGAATAAAATGACTTATTGCGAATTTTATAAGCTGAAAACTTAGTAATTTTATTCGCGGCTAATATGTGTTGAAAAAAATTGTTTAGCCTCCGTGTATCAACGGTATAATAGAAAGGGTCACTTTTTTTCAATCTAAAAAAATAAAAATTGTTTTGAAAATTAACCACTCAATACTACTATAACCAGTTATCCCTTTATAAAAGAGAGCTATCGCCATCTTGCGTAAGTGTAAGATTTTTATTCGTGAGCTGATTGGTGAACAAGTTTTCAAAATATTCGAAAAGTGCATTTTGAGGTTACTCTTATTGTTTTTTCCTATGCGCGCTTGCAGCGCGCTCAGAAGAGCTAGTCCCTTTATAAAAGAGAGCTATCGCCATCCTGCGTAAGATTTTTATTCGTGAGCTGATTGGTGAAGAAGTTTTTAAAATATTCGAAAAGTGCATTTTGAGGTTACTCGCGCGCTCAGAAGAGCTAGTTTTACTAAAATAACAATTGAGTCAAAAATTTTATTAAAAATAGGGTACCTCGATCTCGATAAGTCAAACTTACTGGTGTTTATTGACATTCGAAGAATAATCATTTGAAATGAGTTAAATATGTTAAATAGATTCAAAGAGAAAATTGAAAAAAAACTTTCTGCTTCTCCCTCTCCACTCTTCCGGTTCTTCGTTCATGAAAAGAAAAGAATAAAGTAAAAAAAAAGAAAAGTCCGTATCAACTGTTTTGTTAGCTCAGGCTCGGTGGCGGATTAATGGGACTTTTATTTTAAATAATCACGGCTGCTCTCATTTCCAGACCAGCCGTGGTTTCATAATTATTAAAAAATTGTATTCTTTTGATTTGATCAATCGATAGTTAAAGTTGAAAATTTTTTTATTCAACTCGATCATGTATTCGGTACTTTTTCTTGAATAACATATCGTTTCGACACACTATAACCACGAATAAAAAGGCTCCAAGTTTTCAACTTATAAACACATCGCAAGGGTTTTTTTATTCGCAGCTGTGTGCCCATTTATGTTCAGAGAAATTTTAGTGACCGAAAGTCGCCTCATTGTAACTTTGTTCGTAGCAGATTTTGGGCTGAGCTTTTTCTTCGCTGCAAGGATTTTTTTTTCTCAAAAACATCTTTTATTTTTTAAGAAAATAGTTGTTAAAGTTGAATAGTATATTAAAAAACAAAAGCTTGTGAAATGATTTCCATCTCGCGTGGCCATTTTTGCACGAGCGAAGGGACTTAATCGTAAGCCACAGATAATATTGGATTGTCAAGAGTACTCGGGTCAACTGATCAAAGGAATTGTTTCGCTCTCGATTTAAAACTCCTTCAAACTCGTAGTATTTACAACCTTTAAAAGATTCTAAGCAACATGAGAATAGTCGATACATCAAAGTATCAATAAATCAATAACTCAAGACAAAATTCCCACAGGTAAGATGAATTATTACGTTGCTGAATTTTATTTATTGAGTTTTTAAAATTTATAGCTCCAGCAGGATATCTTGATTATACTTTTCTTCAAATATACTTTTATTCAAGTCGATTGTAAATTAAAAAAATTATTACGATTAAATTAGCAAGTACATATTTTTTTAAATAATACTCTATTAGACGTACTCTACTAAGATATTTATTTTTTTAAATTGAAAAATCAATTTTCAAGGTACAACCATGGCAGCCAAGTTGTTGATAGCTTTTAGAATTTTTTTAAGTGTGGCGTAATGGATGTTGCAATTTAATTCTAAGCTCCAAAATTTTAATCAAAATACTATCACGAAGAAAATTATATTTTAAAATTTTATTGACTTTATTCGAAAATTTTTCAAATAAACGACATTTTGACTTAATAAAAATAATGTCAATTGTTTAGTATGTAATTTTTTATTATGAAATGACAGCAGAAATACTGAGACGACTCATACTATTATTATTATGGACGAGAAATAGATTTTCATACTCCAAGTTGAGTAGGCGTGTACAGTAAACCCACAATAACAAGTACAAATCCTGATCAGCTGAACAGTGTACAGAATAAATGTCGTCTAATAAGCTGCTTTTGACATTCTTTCTTCTTCAATCGGTCAGAATACTTTATTTTTTATTTTTAACAAATAATTTGAGTACTTTTACGGCCGCTTACAAGACAACTTTGAATTAAGACGACTACCGAAGCAACAAGATGGAGAACCAGAATTTAATGACTAGTAAGCTATTACTCTTTTAAATTTACTCTCAAAACTAATTGTATAAGTCGAATAAAATCTTGAAAGTTATTTAAAGATTCAACAAGACGAATAAAATTTACCTCAGTGATTTATGTAAGCAATAAACTTCTTTTATAATCGTACTGTATCACAAGTTCAACATTGATTAAAGTTTCATCTGAAATATTACTAAATTTTTTTTTTTTTTTTTCGATCTCGTACTTCGGGATCTAACAATGTGCTTTGATTAATCGACTTAATGAATATTTTTTTGAATAACAGTATTTAACCGGTAATTTGTTTTAATTAAATGAATTTTTTAAACTGTCGCAGTCGTGAAAGAAGAGGTGGACATTGATACAACATCTGAAGATGAAGTAGTAGTTAATACCAGTGAGTACTACCTAAATTTTTAATGAAATTCTCGCTGAAATATTTTTAAATAGAAAAAACTAAACCAACATAAAATCTTCAGCGTACATTGAAAAATATGCTACGCATGCATATTTCTTTTATATTGAAAAAAAAATATTTATCAATAAAAAAAATTTTTCAAATTTTAGGTAAAAGTCAACAAAATTTTTTTTCGACTACAGCGGAAGAAAAAAAAAATTTTAAACCTAGCAACCTCCGATCAAAAAATTTTAGCGATTGCCGTTTTGACAATAAAGTTTATGCAAAAATCTAGCAAAGTGAAGATCAACTGGAACTTTTGGAAGGTAGTATTTATTTCTTTTGTTTCAGTTGAACGATAAACCAAAACGTATTTAATTTTTCAAGTGTTTTCAAAAAAGTGCTTTATGAAAATATTTGAACAATTAAAAAAATATTTTAATAAATGAACTTGTTGAATATTGAAACATTGTGATTGTTATTCCAGACACAAAAACGCTGAAGCCACAGACATCATGCAAAGCAAAAGATTTTGAAAGTTTGGACGCAGTTCAAGACGTTGGTAAAATATGAATTTTTTTTTTCTTCAATCATTATTGGAAATTAAAGAAATGTATTTTAACTATTTGTTTTTTTCAGCTTTAAGAGAAATAACATTGGTTCGATTAATCAAGTGCGAAGGAGACAAGATTCAAAATAGTAACAAAAATCAGGCGCTGATGAAAGCAAGAAATTTCTCTTGTCATCCCAATGCACATTCAAAAATCGGTCGCGATACAAAAACTTTAACACGTTCGTTGGTCTATTATTGTGATCACTGCAACTTTAAAAGTAATTACAAAAATAGTCTCTATATTCACATTCAAGCGAAACATTTATCACGAGACCCAAACGCTAACAAGTGTGAAAAATGTAAAAAGAACTTCTCTAAACGGTCAAATTTGTTAGCTCACTCCAAAATATGTGGTCAGTCTAAGAATAAAATCAATTTCTTAAATCGTTTTGCTTGTGATCATTGCAACTACAAAACTACTCATAAAGGTGATCTCTCTGCTCACATTCAAGCAAAGCATTTACCACGAGATCCAATTACAAACAAGTGTCAAAAGTGCAAAAAGAGCTTTTTTGGCGGTCAAATTTGTTAAAACATTTAAAAATATGTGGTCAATCGAAAGATATAATTAATTTATTTAAATCTCCTTGCTTATGATCATTGCAACTTTAATACAAATAGAAAATATCATATTAATAGGCACATTCAAGACAAATACTTACTACGAGATTTAAACGCAAACAAGTGAAAAATGTACAAAAAAAAACTTTTCTTGATGGTTTTATTTATTGACAAATCAAAAACATGTGCTCAATCAGAAGATTAATAGTATATTACACAAAAAAATTGGTTATAATCGGAAGTTCAAAGTAATATTAATTCACATAACACATAAATAAATAATAAACTCGCTTCCAAAAAATTTTTTCAATCACTCAGTTAAAAAAATTACTCTTTAATACAAAAATGAACACAACCGTGTAATAATATCAGAAAGTATTTAGAACAAAATTGCGTCATAATGATAAATCATGAAAATAAAAGAAGTCGAGTCATTTATTTTCATAAAAGATCTCAAAAAAGTCAAAATTTAAAAATAATCACATAAACTAAATTTAAAATAAATCATAAAAATTCTTTTCAATATTTTTTTGAAAGGTGTTTATAATGAATGTGATATTTCGGTTTTAATGACTTATGAAAAAATTATTTATGTTACTCAAATTACTGTGCTCTTTGAGTTTAAGGTTTGGGTGCTAAATAAAATGTCCCTGAGCAAAAACATGAGCCGACACTATGGTCGACTAAATCAATATTTAGGAGCAGTCAAGGTCTCATTTTAAATGCGAAAACAAAAGCTTTAAAAGTAGAGCTTGCATATTCAATTCTGATATCTTGGCTCAATATGACAGCTGATTTTATAAAACTTAGTTTTGTCAAATGAAAAAAAACTGTGTAGTTAAAGTGCCCCCTCGCCCTCTTTATTTTATTTAAAATTATCACTTCTATTTGATTTAGACTATTTAAAAAAACCTTTTGTAAATTTATAATAAAATTTAGGAAAAAAAAGAACACAACTTGAATTACATACTTATTTGAATGAATTTAAAACTATATTTGAATTCTTCGCTTAAAATTATTTTAAATCACACTTAAAAATAAAATTTCAAGGCAAAAATAAAATCAGAAAACTAAGAACACAAAAACAAATTTACACTTTTACCAAAATAAAATAAAATAAGTAAGTAAAATTAAGAAAACAATTGTTAAAAACGATTTCAAGAACCAAAAAAGTTTTGTATTAATAATTTGAACTGTAAATCTCGCTCTTTTTAACCTGTCTGGTACTCCTCAACCTTGGTCCTTGAGTGTTCTTAACTTCATATAGCAGCCTTACTTGAGTGTACAGTTAGCGGACATCTTAACTGTCCCAAGTTTGAATTTGCCGCAGAAAAATGATGGCCGCTAAAGTCGCAATTATTGTGGCCTACCAACCCAGCAAGGGGAAAAAAAATTTTCTCAAACAGAAGCGTACCCGAGTAAACATTATAATGCGGCTGCCGAAGCCGCGAATTCGGGCCGAGTTCGGCAGCCGAGCTCGGCCCGAGGTCGGTTGGGGGCGCGGTAGTGATCTCGGTCCGAACTCGGCCGATGGATTACTGTAGGTATTTAAAGGTTATGTTATTATAAAGTATGCACATTATGTTGCTTCTGCTATTTAAAATAAATAAACAATTTTGTTAGTGAGTGTAAATATAATCCATAGAATTGGCTGAAACTTGAGATGTAAATATTTTACAAAAAAAGTTTTAGCTATCTGTAACACAAAATGTTTTCTACAGAAAAGAGAAGATTAAATTTAAAAAAAGTAAATCAAAATAAACGTTTAAAAAAGGAGTCTGATAGCAGTTATTTAGATGAGCAGGAACCTAGAAGTGTTGAAAGTTTTTGTGAATTAAGTCAACCAAGTGAAACTGTGGTAATTGATGAACAAGTTGATCCTACTGAAAATGCTGAAAAAAAATATGAAAAAGTTTTTTTTCGGTGGCATCTAAGTAAAATTTAATAAACAAATTTAGTATTGCAATGAATTAAAAACTTCATTTTTTTATTCAGTTATAAACAAACTACTAGAAAATTTGGTCTAATAAATGTAGTAGATAATTTTTTATCAAACTTTATCAATGAATTAAATCTTTGTTATCAATTTGTGGAATTAAAAAAAAAACTTTTTAGAATAAAAGTGAGTTGTTATTTATAATAAACCAACTGTATAAATAAAAATTTATTATGATTGTAGTTGAAGGTGTGAAAAGAAAATTGATAATGTAGTTGCATTCAGAATTAATCAAAAAAAAAAAATGTAAAACAAAAGTCAGATATTTATGACAATAAAAGTTTTATATTGGCTTGTCAAGGAGCAGTCAGATTTAGCCACCCAAATCTTTCTAACATTGGATCAAATTTACTCATTCGGGTGCTTTATAGAGCAAGAGAATAAATTTTAAACTATATAATGAGCAAAAAATATACCATATTTAACTCAAGATAGTATTCATAGGTACTCGATACCACAACTTAAAGTATTTTATAAAGAAAATATGAAAAATGTATGCTATTTCAAAGTGAATAAGCCCTCAAAACTATTTTAGGTGAATTTATTGTGTCAATTTTAGCTTTTTTTGCTTAAATTAGTCTGTACCACCCAACATCATGTAACTGGAACTTATCAAATTTTTTGCATTTTTTTATTTTTTCCAAACAGACACTTCAATGCTTTCAACTGATTCTTTTTAGTTAATATATATAAAATTTACTTGATTCTTGTTTTTCACACAGGATACAGTAAAATTGATGTTTCAAAAGATACTTAATTTATATCTAATAGGTTTTAGTCAATAATTTTAAATGATTTTATTTTTTGTTTACACTTAACTAAATAATTGAAAACTGTTGGTATAGAAAAAAATAATTATCATTTTGAGCATGTTTCATAAAATATTTTTATTAACTTTATTGTATCTTAAGTGAAATACATAAAACAACTTGGGTAAGTCATAGTTTCAATATAGTGGAAGGTGCAGACTAAGTACGGCTTAAGCAAAAAAGCTAAAACTGACAAAATAAATATAACACAGGTGGTAAAATGATCCTAATAGATTTTCAGTTTTGAAACAGCATGAATCCTTCATTTTTTATTTATAAACTACTTTAGATTGTGGTATGAAACCTGTGGATACTATCCGGTGTGAAATGTGCTCCACTGCAGTGTATTTAAAATCAATTCTCTTTCTCTGTAGAGAATCTGGCCCATTCTAAAAATATCGAATGTTTTTAGGAATAAAAAGCTAAATTTTCAGCGTATTTAAAAAAATTTTGATACCAGTGAGCCAAATATAACCTCAAAAAAATATTGCATTTAGTGTAGTAGAACTAACTTTTGTAATATTTTAGGAATAGCTTCTAAATAATTACTTCTCTCAGGGCTCTAGAAGTAATTATTCATATAAAAATTCAGTTTTTGTATAAGAATATCAATGTATAAATGCACATCGATAAAGTTTATCGTCAGCTAGCTGAGCAGCTTTGCACTGTTTTGTTTTCGGCCGAGTTCGGGCCGAAAGCGTCGCCGCGCCCCCCACCGAACTATGGCCGAATTCGGCAGCACTTCGGCTAGTTCGGATACGAATTCGGGCCGAAGTCACGCCGAATCATAATGTTTACTCGGGTAAGTAAGGTTAGAAGACACATGAGTTTACAAACAAGGTGTTTATCATTTATAAAATGCATTTTTTTTAAATTAATCGATACCGCTCACACGTGATATTTAAATGATTGGTGATCTTGGTGTTAAAGTGAAGTTCGAGTGTAATTAGAAAGGTAATTTTATCTAATTTTTTATTTTTTAACTGGCTGTTTATAAATTTTTAATTTCCTAAATTCTTGTAAAATTTATTTTGAAATTTATTTTTCATGAAATAAAATAGAAAAAATTGAGTGAATTTTCAAGATCACCAATCATTTAAATATCACGTGTGAGCGGTATCGATTAATTTAAAAAAAATGCATTTTATAAATGATAAACACCTTGTTTGTAAACTCATGTGTCTTCTAACCTTACTTACGCTTCTGTTTGAGAAAATTTTTTTTCCCCTCGCTGGGTTGGTAGGCCACAAAAACTGCGACTTTAGCGGCCATCATTTTTCTGCGGCAAATTCAAACTTGGGACAGTTAAGATGTCCGCTAACTGTACGTGGTAATAAATAAATTTAGACTGCATTACAGTAAAAATTTCAAAAAAAAAAAAATTTAATTTTTTATCGTTCACTTAGAGTTTTATTATACAGACATCATGTGTTCGTGAAGTACCCGAACTGTTCTTAATTTTATTCATAATCTAATGCTATTTACAATTTATTTATTGAATAATTAAAAAGTGTGAACCACCGCTCGAACGCGCGTGACTTCAGGTTCGATACGAGTCTTTTTTATTAGCGTAGCTGTTTTTTTATTATTATTCTTGACAACAGCGAAGCGAACGCATAACCTCGCATATTGATTAGATCTTATACTTTTATAATTTTGTGTAAACCGCACTTTTCTAATTTGTTTGTTAATAAAGAATTATTATTAAAAATATTAAAATCACGCTTCATTCGCTCATTGCCATTCACTCACTCACTCAACTAAACTAGAAAATCAAGGAAGAAGCCGTTTCCATCCTTTTGATATACATTGAGACGGTTATTCCCCAAACATAATGTGTCCAACAAACAAAATTAAGATTAAGTAACTTTAGTTTTCTTCTTAATTTAAAAAACTATATTATAAATTAAACCACCCCTACAATAAAGTCAGAAAATGTAGTAATCATCGAATTTGTGATGTATACCTAATATTATGACTACTTGTAGATGATTTTTTTTTTTCAAGCAAAAATTATTAACAAACAATTGAAAAAAAAATACACGGTAAAAAGTTAAGGTGTTGGTTGCTGTAAAGTAGCATCGCAGCAGTCCTATGAGGTTAGCACAGCTGATGAACGAGTGTAAACTTGTCTAGACAAAGAAAAAAAAAATGCTCCGCGCATGACTCTCTTTTAGTTTGACTGCTGAGTTTCGGCTGCAAGCACTCGGCTAAACTTTTGACCGTGTAGTAATCTAAAAAAATGCTCCTAAATTTATCATTATAATTTTCCTTTTAAAACCTTAATTATTGTTTTTTAATGTTTTATTTTTAGAGAAATGGAACTACAGGAGCAGAGCTCAACCAGAACCAGGCGGTTCTCGCTCTAGTGCAGCAAGAACCATCAACAAACAATGCACTTGAAATACAAGCCGGGCCAAGGAATAGGCTATAATTCCTCGGAATGAGATACGACCTTGACCTGCCCCTCCCCCACGGACCTTACAAGAGCTTCTTGCCCAGCCTCTTTGAATTTGTAATGAAATAATAAATAAAAATAATAAATTGATTTAAATTAAATAAATTTTTAATATTTTATTTTTAGAAAAATGGAAGTATAGGAGCACAGCTCATAGCTCCATTGCAGCAAGAACTGCCAACAAATAATGTGGTTGAAATGGAAGCTGGGCCAAGGAACAAGCTACTTCCTCGGAATGGCACCCAATCTCGACCTGCCCCTCCACGGACCTTAGATCAGCTTTTTGATGAACTAGATTAAAATTTTCTATTAAAATTGTTATTAATTTAAAAATGAAACTAATAAATTAATTTAAACATTTAATAAAAAAATATATAAATTATATTATCTTTAAGAAACATAAAATATTATATTGACTTACAAGTGGTGCTTCTAAAGAACGCATTAGTGGTACATATAAATTATATTTTTAATTAAAGTTAATGTTTTAATTGAATGAGAGCCACTGGCGAGTCGGAACATCCTTAAACTTGCAAGAACTCTTAAACGGCAAAACATTTTTTTATGAAATTTTAGCACTATATTTTTGAAGTCTTTACGCTGATAATGAAACGACCCATGTTTATTTAAAGTGCTTTAGAGCCAAGTTATTTACTGTTAAAAAATCAAAAATTGACAGTTTCTAACCTAAAACTTTGAATTAAAAAAGTGAGCATAAAACTACAGAGTAAAAAAAACTTTCAGCGAGGTAGTTTTTCATTAGGCTTTGAAGAAGCTTTCTGGATAGTTTCAAAGTGATAATCTAAGTATTTAAAAAATTACAATATTTTTCAAAAGCTAAGGCTGTTCTTGCATCCGACTCCTCATTTACTGAATATGAATTCAAGACTCAATTGGTTATCAGTAACCACAAGTTGTATATTATATAAAATAAAATTGTTTCAACTTTCTCTGAAGTTTTGAAGTTCAAATTGTATCTATAGAGCAGCTGCTTCTTACGACTGAAGTAAAATCAAAAAAACACATAAAAAATTAAAAAATAACTTGGAGTTAGGTTTTTCATTGGACAATTTTTAAATAAACAATAAATAAAAATACAAAAAAATTCAAACGTTTGAACTTAGCCCAATTTAAAAAATGTTCTAACGTTGGAATTTATTTTGAAGCATTGAAATCAAGAAATATCTGACGGACGAGTTTTAGTGCAATTGGAAAATAAATATGACAAACTATTCAATTGATTAATCAATAATCCTTTCTTTCTCGACGAAGCCACCTAAAATTTAACTTAATTTAAATAACCATTTATTGGCACTTCCAAAAAACTACACGAATCTATTTCAGAAAACATCTATTTATTTATATTTAATCTGATTGACCCATTCCTAATAGTTCGACAAAATTTGTGCGCGCTGAGAGAGACTAGTGATTTAAAAAGAGAAGAAAGAAGAGAAACAAGCTTGCTTGTGTGTGTGAAAGCGAGAGAGAGAAGTCTGTCTAGAATGTAGCCGCGAGATCGTTCGTCGTGTCGATTGTCGTTTGTTATTGTTGTAGTGACGAACGAGTCTGAGTTTGTCTAGTTTGAGCTGTCTGTTCTAAATAAAGAAAAAGCAAAAAGTCAAGTGAAGCTGAGTGAAGCGTCAACGCGGTCTGGTCACCACGTGTGTCGTCGTCGCCGTCGGCATCCGGATCTCGTTTTCGTCGTCTACGTTTCATCTTGCAACAGCGTCAATCATCGTTTCTATTATTATTTTGCCGTGAGTAAAACTATTTGGGGGTTCATTTGTGATTATTTTTCAGCCGTGATAAATTGTGTTATTTGGGGGTTAGTATTCAATATTTTCAGTCGTGTTCAGCCGGGTTTTTTTTTAATTCATTTGTATTGTTAGATTATGCTTGTAAAATTTGTTTTAACCGCGTACTTTCCCTACGTAAAATTACTCTAGAACCTCCAATAGTTTAGGCAGGATAGTTAATAAATTGTTTTGTTCATAAAATTGTGCTATAGAATAGGGAAAAGTTTGGATTAAAATTACATTAAATTGATATTGTTTTCTGTATTTTATTTCAAAAATTCTATTATTACCAACTCTAGTTAAGATTTACTCCAAATTTTCCTTAATCTTTATAGTTAATTTATTTTACTATAGACTCAATAATTCATACTGCCTGGGCTAAACGCGTGGTAATTAAGAAACACGCACCAGGAAAAATACGCGATAAACTGAACTGACAATTAATATTTACTCGGCTAAATAAACAATTAACAAAAAAACTTAGGAACACTTACGAATAATAAAAAGTTAAGCGTGAAAAACCAAACGAAGCTGGCGAGCTGTCCTCAAAGATGCGGCAAGACTCGTTCGCAGCGGCTGCAGCTTTCCGGATGATGATCGGGCTCAGCTTTTCTCCGCAAAGATTTTATTCTTCTATTTTTTTCAAACTTTTTTTTCTTCTTCTCTCTTCACACGTACACTCGCTTCTCGTTCTTGATACTATCTGATCTCTAACAAACTGATTACTAAGCAACAAAAATAAAAAGTGAAAATCTAACTAAAAGGACGATCGACTCGACCAACTCATACCGGTCGGTGGCGCCTACCATGAGTAATGTTAATAATTAAATAATTATATCACTAAAAATTTTAATAATAAATTGATCAATTGTTCTTTATAAAAAGTTAAAAATCATTTTAATGTCTTTTAGCAAATGCATTGAAGTACATTCGAGGCTATATCGACATATCACTAGTACAATTAATTTTTATTACTCGATCTGTCAAATTATTATCGCATTTTGTAGGATAGGTATCCCCTCACTCAAGAGTATTTCAGGTTGCGTTTCACTTCCCCCTCTGGAAAAATTTCGAAAAAATTTTCCCGGAGTGGGACGCGAACCCGCGACCCTCGGCACGACAGCTCTTTGTTCTTTCTAAATTTCGCCATCTGTCATCAGATTTCCGAAATGCCGAAATTTTCAAAAAATTCGAACGCCGAAGGGTGAAGAAATTTTTTCGGCATTTTTCAAAAACGTGAATTTTAAATAAAAGATATAACAAGTGTTGGTCGCTGAAATGGTTGGCATGATGAATGTTATGCTGAAGTAGAAGCTTTTAAAGAGTTTTAAGTTGTGAACGCTTGAAAATATTCAAAACCTTTAAATCAAATTATTAGTGAGGTTACGGTAGCTTTTGTTCCTGTAAATAAAGCGCGCTAGTTGCCTACTTTTTTTTTTGGAAAACTCTCTCAAGCCAGCTACCACTGGCTTTGATGTTTCTTAAAGAGGATATAGTTTTTAGATTTTTTTATTGAATTTAAATTTATTTATTATTTTTAATTATAATTTTTTTGCAAATTTAAAGAAGTTGGTCCACAAGCTCTTCCAACGTTCGTGTGGGAGGGGCAGGTGGAGGTCGTATGCCATTCCGGGGAATTAGCCTGTTCCTTGGCCCAGCTTCTATTTCAGCCACATTAGTTGTTGGCGGTTCTTGCTGCACTTTTCTTGGAGCAAGAACCACCTGGTTCTATTTTTGTAGGTCCTCATGAATTTTAAAGTTGAGTAAAATAAAAAGTCTTAACTATATTCGTAACTAAACCGATAAAAGTAGCAATTTTTTTCAATGGCTAACAAAAGGTTAGAAGTCGCCTGCTTGTGAAAAAGCCTTTTTTTCAAAAAAGGGTCAGAGTACTGACGAGTTGAAAGTAAAATCGTCTAGTCAGGTGCGGTGCTCGTGCCCTTCCCTCTTTTCCCCTCACGAGAGTACCAAACATCCTTAATTATATTATAGATTTTTAAATTAAAAAGTAATCTAAGTTATATAATACAACAAGTTCACTAACCTTAACTTCAACCATTCTTTTTATTGGACACATGATAACTGAAAAATAAAAGTCTAAATGAACGCTAAAAAATTAAATTTTTTTATTTTTTTATTTTTACTGTAATGCGGTCTAATTTTAATACTTATCTCGTACACTCAAGTAAGGCTGCTATAAGAAGTTAAGAGTGCTGCCTACCTCGGAGAGGGTTCTGAATTTTTCGTGGCGCCGTTGACTAAATAAACGGCTAGGAAAAAAAGTAATCGATCTACTATAACGGCAGGAAGTAAAACAATTAATACCCGGTCTTACAACTCTGGGATTCTCCTCCGCATAGAAATGCTCATTGTGAATATTGAATAGCCCGATATTGGTGAACGTAGATTCATCGGTCCAAAATATCCGGCTTGCAAAGGTTGGATCAGCTGCAATTTGCTGTAACAATGTTTGACAAAACACTATTCTTTCCGGGGGGTCCAAATTCACTAAAAAATAAAATTACACTAAAAAAACTGATTTTCTAACTTATTTTATTAATTTTTAAGGACTAACGTGTGTAATAAACTTTTTAACCCGAGGCAAGGAAAGTACAAACTCCCACCTAGGGCCTAGGGTTTGCACTTTCAACGCCATGTGATGAAAAAGTGTTGCTGAAATTTACTGTGGATGAAAACTTATTTTAATACATGTTTTTCGTCTCTTGTTGACAAAAGAAATATTTTTTAATATTTACGAGAGAAACTTCTTACGTAGAGTTTGGACCCGCCTATAATGATAAGGATGAAGGTGAAGATCATTTTTCAAAATACGCTGAGCCGTGGTTTGATTGCAACCAAATCCGTTTGCCAGTTCTCGGGTGCTCACCGACCGGTGGTTGTTCTCAACAACGTACACCCTGATCAACTCAACTAGGTTCTAATTTAGCGCAGGCCTCGGTCTTTCACGGCCCGGCGCCCCCGGTTGAGGCACTGCCATTCCGTCTCTCCGTACCCTATGAACAGCTCTCAAAATGGTATTATGTGTTGGCTGGAGTCTGTCCGGGTATCTGGCCATGTACACCCTGACCGCTTCTCTGGCATTTTCATTTGCTACTCCGTAGGCTATGGCAATATCGCCATGGTGCCCTGGTTCGTATTGTGGCAATTTCTTTGATTTAATTCAAAAAAATACTCTTCAATTTTAAATTAAAAAATTATATAGAAATTCATAAGATGTAAAAAAAAATTTAAATATAATTAAAGTGTCACTCCACACTATTTTAAATGTGTAAAAACTATTAACTAAACTCAAAAGTCATTAAAAAATATTTTGTAATAAGTAAGCCAGAGTATGAGGCGCCCGAGTACGGCCGCAGTGGTTCTCAACAAACTAATAAATACCAGATGCAAAAAAAAAAGTTTTAACTTAACGGAGGAGGCAAAATTGAGCTTTAAAACCAACACGCTCAATGATAGGCAGGGTATACCACCCGATTTTTTACCGGCCACGGCAAAGTCTCATTCAGTATGAACTTATATTTTTAATTTGAGTTAAAATTTTTTTCTAAATTAATTTTTTATAACTACCCGAAATGAGCGTTTGTAGCTACCCGTTTGAATTTGTAACTACCCATTTAATACTTTCGGTACCCTTAGAATAACCCTTGTCTACATCAAAATTAAGATTTTTTTTTAAAAGTCTGTCATAAAAATAATCTTCTTGCAAAGACCTTTCAATCAGAACTTAAGTTTTTAGTAATTTTTTTTTCATTTTCTTTGTTTAAATTTAATTTAAGCTCGTCTAATGTCCCAATAGTCACGGTGGAATGACATTTAAAACAATATTTTTTTCAAGCATGTAACTTAACTTCAAAAGTGATGAAACCCTGTTGAGAAGAAGTTTTAGAATCACAGGCGAGATAAACTATTTTAACCAAATCGGCTGTCAAAGTATCAAATTAATAATAGAATTGACAATCATATTCGTTGAGGATTCAGGACCCTCTCCCAACCGAAAGAATTCAACGGGCTACATTGAGTACATCTACAAAAATAGATTGAATTTTTTCAATTTTACCAAATCATCTTATGATAATTAAAAATAATATTTAATAAAAACTGTGATCAGATATAATTTTTCGGTTTGATTATTTTTCGATTAAATTATTTACGAAGTTGAAATTTTTTTTTTTACACAAAAAAATTAAGAATTATTTATGAAAACAAGTTGCACCATCTATACGGATTATCTAAAATTAAGAAAATGTTGATTATATTTTACATATTAATTTCAAATGAGTGTATTAAATGATTATTTACCATTTGAAATTTTGGATTCCCATTTTCTGATGAGCTCATCTCCCCAAATACAGATGGTGACTCTCTTAGAATAGCCGTTGTTGAGGACAAATTTAAAAAGATTGTAATTATTCCTCACATTCTTGCTTGCCTAAAGTTGGTCGACAAAGCCAGTTACTTGTCTGAAATATAAACGGAATGAAAAAAATTAGCTTTGATGATTTACTTACTTACTCTTGGCTTATTTTAATTAATAAAACAAGTTTTAAATATATTTAGCTCTAATAATTAACATAAGTTTATTACTTACATACCACACTCGCCATTTGTGAGCTTTTCAAATCTGGCATCAGGTGTGTAGTTTACCATGTTGATTGAATTTTAACTGAAATGAAGGAAATTATGAATAATAATAAAAAATAACAGCTAGTGCTTATCATAAAATTCAAACATGATTCTGTTTTCTTTCAAACACAATTTTTATTGTAGAAAAATATATCAAACATTATAGTGATATTTTCAACAACCAAGAAAAAATATAAATGATCTTTCTCTTTGCATGAAATTTTTTTACTGGAATTCAAATAAAATTTAATTTTTCAATGAAATATAAAATATAAATGAATTGTAAAACAAAAATATAAAGCTAGCGTGGCAGTATTTACGCTAATGCTGATATAAACGCGGTCCCTTAAATTAGGAAGCAAGGGAAATCGGCGTTAGAAAAAATTAACGCTTGGACCGAAAATTATTTCAACGAGAAATATGCGAGCAAAAAAATTCATTCCTAAAATTCCTTTCCTTGGTCTTTGTTTCAGGATAACTACTAACTGGGCCACCTGGGAGCTGATGGAATGAGTGCCTTGGAGGAGGTCGAAAAAATAACTAATCTCTTCCTAGCGCGAGATCTAGGTGTTGAGGTACTAGACTAGGGCTCGGGCCTCAAGTGATACGACATGTCGAGGATCATTGGAGTTCCAAATATTCAATCTTTGGGACTAATCAAGGAGGAGGTTTGCCTCGAGCAAACTTCCGATCAATCTAAGGATGTTGGAACCCAGAATTTGCCCAAACTTCCGTTTGATTGGTCTGCCATTAATAATTTATCATTAATAATTTTTCATTAATGATTACTGATTAATGATAAATTATTAATGGCGTCCATCATTTATCTCCCAAGAAACATCGAATAAAAAACTTCGTCGCTGTAACAGATTTCTTTAGGTTTTCTCTCGTAACGATGGAATATAATCGAATCAATTAACGATTGAATGTATTTTGTAAGCATGACTCAAATGATTACACAATAAAAATTTAACTTTTTAAACTGTATTAGCCTTTGACAGTTCGATATAGAACTGTGTGAAACTGTATCTGAAAGTAACTATGGTCCATTCGAACATTTAAAACAAATGAACATAGAAAATATTCGAGCATAGAATCAAAATAATTCTTTAAAAACGAATATGAAAAATAATAAGAGCGGGGAGCTAAAGACATGAAAAATTCAATAGATAAGGTATTAAAAGAGATACTTATCTCTCGGCGTTCGCGAAGACAGTTTTTCGGTGAAAACCTCCGTTGTCACGCCGATCGAGGCTTGCGTCTCGCGCCTCAAACCTCTTCAAGTCCTTGTTCAAACCGACCTGTTTGAAAATTAGATTTTTCAGATAAAAAAATCGGTTTTTGCGTTGAACGCGTGACACCTACTAAAAAACGGACAGCTAAAGAGATCAAAAATTCAATCGATAATGCAATGAAAGAGATACTCATGTCTTGGCGCTCGCGAAGACAGTTTTTTGATGAAAAACTCCGATGTCGCGTTGATCGAGGCTTGCGTCTCGCGGCTCGAGCCTCTTCGAGTCCTGGTACAGCAACCGTAACTAATTAAATTATTATTAAATAAATTTTTAGAGGGAAAAATGTAATTTTTTTTTATGGAATGCGTGACATTAAAACGGAGAGCTATAGACAGGTAAAAATCAATCGGTAAGTTAATAAAAATAGTCACTTACCTGTAAGAATTGAATTTCAAACAGTTTATTAGCAAAGATTGCTAACGTCGATTAGTTTTCGTTCAAACGCAACACCGTAACTTGATTCCAAAAAATTTGTTTATAACTGTTTTTAAACTTCTAAATATAATCAGCAGGCAGATAACTATTGACACTTTAAAATAACTATCGCACTTGAACTGATATAAAAATTAATGAATTAAAATGAAAATAATTAGTAATTATTTTACTCTAACCTTCTAACCAACGTAAACATTGAGATTTTTTTTGTGCGAAAATTTAGGTTGGCACGACCAACTTTTTATTCGACGAACGTTCGACCTGCCATTTGCCGAATTTGACGGGGTGGTCAGAATCCAAGCACCACTAGTGTACAATCGGTGATAGTCGTGGAAAATAATATTGTGTACGATTAAATTGTGCACTATTCTGACTACTACAAATGAACATTTTTGTATTACTACCATTCTCTGATTATCTACTAGAGTGAAAGAAAAAAAGGATTTACTTGATACACTTCTTTATGTAAACGATAATTATACTGTAATGATACTATTATTATTCTAGTTGAAATTGCAGAAAAATTTTCTTTTTTAATTATTTTTTCGAAAATTGAATATAAAATTAAAAACAAAAATTTTTTGTCAAATTATTGTATTGTATTGGTATTGTGAAACCCTAACAAAAAATAATTAAAATTATATAATAAAGCACATCAAATTCTATTCGTGGATGAAATCTGTCCCGTCTCATTTGAAATGAAAAATGATCATTTCAAAGAGCTAATAGGAATAATTACTTGATCAAATGAGACACCATTTCAAGGAGGGGTTTTTAAACTCCAAATTGATATACCAGATGATTACCCTTTCGAACCACCAAATGTAAGTTAAAAAACGGCACAGTTTTGGACAAATAACTTTGCGAATTATAGATATTCTTTGGATGCCCGATTATACATAACTGATAGAAAGATATAACAATTAAAAAACCATCGTGCTTAAGTAAACCCGCGCTTCAAGCACTGGTGGAAACAGGGCAAAAGCTTCAACTGCTTTTTTTTTTTTACCTGAAATATTACTTTTGCAAGAACTATTAAATGAAAAAATTTCAAAACTAATTATTTAAATGGAAATTTTAATTGCACTCATTACAGTGTAAGGAAAGTGTAATAAATGGAAATTTTTTACAAAAAATCATGTGCATAAGTGAGTTTTCTCGACTCGTGCGTGTTAATTATTCTTATATCAAATTTTATTAAAATTATAAGGCCACCCCATTCCCTTCGGGAGTCGAGGTGCCTAAAAAAATATCTCAGTAAATCACAGGTAACCACGTAAAATTAATTAATTGTAACAAAAATAAGCTAGCGTGCTCGCTATTTTGTACTTTTTCAGGGTACAAAACTAAATTTGAAAGAATTTTTGATCACGTGATCACCAACATACCCCCCTCCCCTCCTCGTGATCCACAGAGAACGCAAAAATTTAACCAAAGCCATAGTTTATTTTTCTGGCATGATTCTAGAAAAGACATGACATTTCAATGATAATGAGTAAATAAATCATCATAGATACTACCGATGCGCCTTTAAAGATACATTGGGATGCCCTTCTACGGGTACCTTGATGAAAGGAGTTTTTCATATGGGAAAAAAAATTACCACAATCATCCAGCTCTAGATGAGCATGAAGAAGATCAAAAATTTAAGGATAGATTGAAAGCAGCAATGAGTACTCGTGGCGTTGAAAACTTTAAAACTATTTTTTAAGCACTTAAAGCAGAGTGAGTATTGCATAATAATAAAAGTTGATAATTGAAAATCTAGTATTTCAATTAGTTATTTGCACTATTCCTACAAAAGTAAATTCATTATTATAATATAGGAGTAATTCCATATCAACTCATAAATTATTTTTGTAGCGATTGATGAAGTCCAACAAATGTTGTACGCAGCTTAAAATTAAGGTTCTATTAATTATTTTACTATTTATCTCAATCATATACTTTATCCGGATAAAGTTTAAATCAGTTTTAAATAAATTTTCAAATATATCAAGAGAAAATTTCATTTTATTTTTATATTTTTAAAGTAACTTTAAATTAATTATCCAATGACTTCTTTGAAATTTTCTCAAATGTAATTCTGAAAGGGATAAAAACATAATTTTCAACTAGTTATGATTATTATTGTACTTCACCAATCACTTCAAATATTTTTTTCCTCACATAATGTACTAAACTCTACCAAACTTTGAAATCGTAAATAATTTTTGAGTTTAAAACCGTATAAATTGATATGGAATCACCCACATTATTTTTTCAAATCAATTGTTTGGTTTATAATCAGTTCATGGTAATTTTTAAAAAAATTTCAAAATTAAAATGTAATTTTAGACTAAAACTTCAATCAAATTGCTTTTATACGATGAACAATTACTCTATTTTGTAAAAGACCACGGAACCTGGCTAATATTGATGCTACCTATCGTGCCATACTACCTATCTACAAAGCACATCAGTTACTTTCCATAATGGCAAGAATCAGAAATCAGGTAGTAAATTTTTTTTTATTTTACGAATCGTATTACATCTCTTACCAACTAATTGTATAATTTAAAAAAAAAAAAAAAAAAAAAACTTATATTTTTAAAATTCTTAATGCATATTGTCAACGATAATATTTAATGTCGTTAAATTCATAATTTTAAATTTTTTATCCAGGCCATTCCCTTCTTGTGGGTGGTCATGGAGAGACGAAGAATTCCAGACTACAAAGGTATCTTTAAATTTATAAAAGATACGTGGCCTGATGTGAAACCGTCGGTAATAGTTTCGGATTTCGAGCGAGCGCTACACAAGGGAGCCAGAGAAACTTTAGGTTGTGAGACTCGTGGTTGTTATTTCCACTTCTCGCAAGTAAAAATTCAACTTAAATATTTTTACTTTTTTTTCTACTGGGTACAAAAAAATATATATATTGTGTAAAATTTTTTAATTTTCGTAAAATTTATATTATTTTCAAAAATAAAAATCCAGTTTTCGTCAATATAGTTGTTTATTGAGCTAGACCGCTATAAATTTTTTTATTTCAATGATTTTTATAAAATGATTATATTATTGAAAGTTTTTATTTAACTAAGAAATGAAGCAGATTTATTTACAATTACGAACTTAAATATTCTGACAAGTCGCGATCTAAACTCCAACTGAATCTCTAACCATACTCGCATAAATATTCAAACAGATACATGACAACCATGCGAATCTCGAAACTGACTTAACTGTTGTTATCCTCTTACACTTTAGTGTCGTCTATCGACCACCGTCATCGTTTCCAAGTCCAGAATCCATGACTAAAAATATTACAGAATTTTCTCAAGAATAAACAAAAAAGTTATCAAACAATCTTAGTTTAAATTCAGCAAAGAAAAAACAAGTTTTAAGCTGGAAAAATACTTAATCGCTATCTTCACTTGAAGCTTCTAAAATAACAACTTCGATTAATTTTATTTTCTTTGACTTAGGAGACTCACCAACTTCTAACTTTTCAAACAAAGATGATTCTTCGCCATTTGATTCTTCCAACTTGACTGCAACTCTTTGGGACGACTCAACATCTTTTGACTTTTTATATTTAACATCAACCCCTTTAGATGATTCACCACCTCTTGACTTTCAATACTTTCACAAGACTCGATACCACTTTTTTTGACCAACTTTAATTCCGTACTACGTACTACTACGGGAGTAGGGCATTAGCACCCAAGACTGAAGTTGGCGAGAAATTGATGACGGTCAAGGAACCAACTATGTAGAACACAAGAAAAGCGCGCGCGTCAATTAAAATTGTTCAAACTTAAGTGAAATAAGTTAACCTTGCAAAAAAGATTAGGGGGAGTAAGTTTAATAAAAATACAGCGCAATAAATTATTTTTGTTTTATTCATTTTTTTTTTTTTTTTTTTTTTTTTTTTAACTAATAAAATTATTAAGAATTTATTATCAAAAATTTGAAGAATGAAGTAACAAAACTGTTTTTATTTTTTATTTTTTTAAACAAAAAAGAAAAAAATATTTGCAACGACAAAACTGAACAAAATTTTTTAATTTGACCGACACAAGACTTACTTAAAACAGATAATTATTGATATTCTTTAAAGATTTATATCGAACTTGGTATAAGAAAATTTATAGTGATTACAATTTTTTTTTTTTTTTTTTTTCAATTTGCTATACAGAGGATTTAAAGGGTGCAGAGTACAAATTTGACCTTTTCAAATAATTTGACTTACCTAAGGCCTTGTAAAGTAGGTATACATTTATATTTATTATTTATTATCATGATTTTTAAAATTTTTTTGCCCAACGCGGTATAAATGAGTTTCTGATTAAAAATTTGACTACTACTTCTGTACTTGACCAACAAAAGTTAATGTATAATTTAGTTATTTTTACAATCAAGAAGTTTAATTTTTGTTTTTTCTAGGAGAATTCATCATCAATGTTAAACAAAAAAGCATTGCTTTTAAACGCAAGTTGACACAAAACAATATTTTTTTGTCACGTAAGGTATCACTCATACACCTAATATCAATAGCTTTTCAGTAAAGTCTCTAATTATTAGAACAAATTAGGAACCGGGTTTGTTCGAAAACCGAAATATTGGATAATGAAGATTTTTTTACAATAAATAAAAAAAAAAAAAAAATGAAGATTTCAGTAATAAACACCTTCTAGATTTCTTCTTTTAGTCAACGTAATTTATAATTATCTCATAAGTTTGACAAAAAAATATTGTATTGTATTTACTTTGTTTATTTTATTCATATTAAATCTTTAGAAAATACCATTCGCATGGATCCTAATGAAAAGTATAACAGAAAATTCTTATTCTGCGATTTGGTCTATGTTGAAAAACATTCTTCCAGACCGATGGCTTAAAACTACAATGAGCGACTGGGAAGTCGCATTCCGTAATTCGGTCAGAGCAGCATTTCCAGGAGCACATCCTTATGCGTGTTGGTTTCACCATAGTCAGGTTCTATAAACTAATTAACATTTTTATAAAATTATAAATTTTTCTAAAAATAACTTCAACGTAGTCTGTTTGAGGTCATTTTCTAATAATTTCCACTGTCGTGAGCATAGTTCGCCAATGATACGAATAAAATCATTATTTTAATGACTTTTTTTATTCAAAATCAAAAGTTTTTGCTTTAAACCAATTAAAAATAAAAAGTTTAGTAATTGGAATGACAGGCAGATGAAATTTGTGCATTTATAGATATATATATATATATATATATATATATATATAGTGCAATTTTTGTTTTGTAATAAAAAGAAAAAAAAATGTCACTGCTACGAAAAACAATTTAAAAAAAAAAAACTACTTCATCTGTAAGGTAATTTAAGATAAAATTTTCTTTATTCAATATTTATCTTTATCTTTTTATATAATCCTGTCATGAATAAAAACACAAATGCTGTTATTAATCATGTAAGTTATGATTAACTGTATTCAAATAAAAATCAATCTTCTGAAACATTTGTATAAAATAACTAAATGAATTTTTTTAATGATGATTAACATAAAAAAATGTATTCGTGTGATACGTGTCTTTATTTACTTGAAATACTTACTTTTTTGGCTCACTTAGCACAGCAAATGAGTCCGTTTCTTCAGATCCGTCAACAGCAGTTGAATTTTTTTTTTTCACTTTCATTTTAGTTAATAACAATAAAAATGCTTTCTCAAGGTTAAATTTGTTTACACTTACGTATAATAGATTTAAAAAAACAAACGTCTTCACAGGATTGTTTTGTCGTGATTCATTTGTTCAGTTGTTGTTTTGTATAGGTATGTACTATAATAACGCTGTGATTGAGCAAGTTTGGAACAACATATAATGTTGAAAATAGTTACAAAATATTCTCGAATTAAGATTAAATTTTTTTTGTAATCACAAGTTAATTTTAAATACTTTAAAACTTTTTTATTGAAGATTTAAAATATATCAATGGGAAATTAACTAAAAAAATTTTTCAAAAAAAAAAAAAAATTTCATTATCCGTACTAAATGAAGTGATTAAACATTTTTTTTAATCCTGAAGGTATAGTATATTATTCCCAGAGGGACTAAAGTTTGCAGTGGAGGCCCGCTGTTATTGCAAATACGTGGGCCTCCTCAGCAAACTTTAGTCTTGAGGGATATATGCACTTTTTTAAAGTCCGTTGATCACAAAAAATAACTTGATTTCCTCCGATTAAAGCCAAAAGAACGAAATGTACTCCCGAAGCGCCAGCGGCCGACACGTAGCCGGCCACCATGTTGCGGCCCGAGCGCTAGCGAGGGCATGCAGTAGGCCGGGTGCGCGTTGGTCGATGGCGCAGGGAGTACATTTCGTTCTTTTGGCTTGCGTCGGAGGGACACAAGTTATTACTTGTGATCAACGAGGTTAAAAATGAAATTTCATCAAAAGAATGTTTGAAGAATATAACATAAAAAATTATTATTAATCTAGTTAAAAAAAAAAAAAAAAATTATTAAACTGCCATGTATGGTACTAGAAAAGTACTGCTTATTTACCTGTCTGAGTGTTTTTGAAGAAAAAATGCCAAAAAAATAAACTTTCAAGTAACTAATATAATTCAAATTCAGTTATAATTATAATTGAGTAACCAATGGTTCCTCAAACAACAAATATCAATCGCTTATAAGTTTAAAGATTACAGTACAGAATAAAAAAAAAAAAAAAAAAAAAAGATGTCGATTAAAACTATTTATTGCTCTCGACGTGTAGCCATTTTGGCAAAATAACTAGTAATTTTTAATCATCAACAATTGTAAATACTAAAATGGCTCCACGTCGAGAGCAATGAATAGTTTTAATCGACATCGAATGACAAATAAATTTAATAAATTATCAATTTTCTTTGAAGAAAAAAAAATTGTTTGACCAAGAGTACGTTTTGTTAAATTGCATAAAACTCGTCCGTTAAATTATTTTGATTTTACTACTTTCAACTGTTCATTTTAAAGAAAATATTAGAAGCATTAGAATAATATGTATAATTTTACTAAATGCCCTAAATATTTTCTATTTTATGTCTTCTTTTTTTTATTTTTCCTCGTATTTTTCATCTTAACTGAATTTTAATTCTGGTACAATTTCTCAAATGAAAAAGCACAACTCGCCGTTATTTTTTACTTTTTTAAAAGTAAGTTTTTACACTGGGAAAAATGTGCTCGGTATAAACGCCACCCGTAGAGCCGTAATGGAAACTACAATTTGTACAGTATTTTGTCCACTGTGTAACAAATTTGGCGCACGGTGGTAAACGTTTGGGCCGCAGTGTCGTACCGAATCGGGCACGACCCCGCCTCTCAGCTTATACGAATACGCATTCGCATGTAGCTTTCCCGCGCTTACGGTTGTAAATTGTAACGGTTAACTTTTTTTTATTCTTTTTTTTTTTCTCTTTTCAATATTAACGTTGCTACAATTTTTTTTGGTGAATAATTAAGTAATTTAGTTTGTGAAATAGTGATGAGTTATGAAGAAAATCTATCTGCTGAAGAATCAGGTAAAAAAACAAAGCCACCGCACATTACTTTTGAGGTTATAATAGATTGTTTCTTTTCATCGTTGAATATGTGATTATATCAAATATTGAGTAAAATACTTGAAAAATGGTTTTAAGATGAACCATAAAATTTTTTTGACTTCTTCTAAGCATCATAATAAAATTGGCTTGAAATAATGTATGTGGTTTGTAAGGTAGGACCGAACAAACTTAATCCTTGAGTGACCATTCTTATTGTTATTTAAAAAATTTTGTATATAGGCTTAAAAATTGGTTTTGAATGACTTTTAAACTTTAAAATCATTGCTTTATGATCAATTTATTATTTGAAGCTTATTTTATTTGTTTTTTTTTTTTTGCATTATTAAAAATTTTGGACTAACATATATATAGATGATAAAAAAGCATGTTTTAATTTTTATTTAGCAATACTAAATAATTGTGATGAAGAGAACACAGAAGTTGGTTATGTACTTAATAATGGGTTTATGATAACTGAAAGAACCTTAACTGACTATCCTGATCCTGTAGAAAATCCTATTCACCAAATAAGTCCTGAAAACAATTTAAATATTTTATACTTAAATGAAGATA
This sequence comes from Encarsia formosa, assembly GCA_038277355.1. Taxonomy (NCBI): domain Eukaryota; kingdom Metazoa; phylum Arthropoda; class Insecta; order Hymenoptera; family Aphelinidae; genus Encarsia; species Encarsia formosa. The sequence goes on from CM076184.1 coordinate 1,007,169, forward strand.
ATTTTAGGCAAAATGAAAGTCAAAATGAACCAGTTGCTGCAGCTAGAAGTAGTGACTATGACTACTCAGGTAACTTTTTATGAAAAAAAAAAATCATTTTTATTAGAATTAATAAAAAAATTCTTCTATAATTGTAAACATTTAAATTTTAGCATTTTACAAAAACAAAAATAGATTATATTATGTATTGAATTCTGAACTGGAAGGGCAAGCAATTTTGAATTACTACAAAAACCATCAAAAGCTTTTAACTAGTCATAGAAACATTCTCAAAAGGATTATTATTATTGATGTGTTCAAGAAAAAGAAAAATCATCCTTATAATAAGTTTTCGTGAGTTTTATTTTGCATGATTATTTTTTACTTACTTGCTATTTTCAATAACATTTAGCTTAAAGCTGAAATTAGTACAATATATGGTTTGTGCAAGAAGTAAAAAATTTTTTTAGGATCAGATGTTCAGAATTTTTAGAATTAAGAGAAAAAATTATACAAATTTTTCCTGAAGAAGATATATCCATCTGGTATTCAACTTCTTACAAAGACAGTCAAAATCATTCAGCTTCTGCATCAGGAAAATTATACCGGTTCTATGTCTCTACTAGGGATTTATTATTTGAGTGTGGAATAATAAATGATGATAGCGATCCATCTTCTAATACAGCAGGTGAAAATTATTAGTGAATTTTATTTTTATGATTGAATATTGAATAAAACCTTTTTTTACACTGTAATTTTTACTTAACTATTTACAGCACCTGCAGGAATCAATCAACAATCTGAAGAGTTGGCAGTAATTCTATCACCAGAGCAAACAATAAGTAACTGGAAAAAAAACTTTAACAAGCGTTTGGCTGCTTTAAAGAGGAAAGGCCAAGATAATGAAAAAGTCAAAAGTTATCTCCTATCATTTAATGAGTTAACTCACCCACTTGCGCTAACTCTTGTAAGTATTTAATTGTCAAAGTTTTTTTAAGTTATTCGAATGACTATTTTTAAAATTAATAAATTTTGTTATTTCAGTTGGAACTAGATTTTAGTTTGATTGTTGAACAACAAATAAATTCTAAATTTATTACCCAAGAACATGGGTCAACTCTAAATACAGCATTTTCTGATAAGTGGCCCTCTATTGCAACAAAACTGTTAAATAAATTTCTAACAAAATGCAGTAATCGAGAGCTAAAACAATATATTTTGGCTCATGAAACTGAAATCAAAGAAGGTAATTGTTTATTTCACAAATATATTTACATATTGAATCATATAATTCACTTAGTTTTCAATGAATTTACTCAAGCTATAGTTCGTCATTTCGTAGTGCTTTTTAGAATGAAAAATAAAAATTTTTTTTAATCGGCGTAAGCTTTTGAAGCTGTCAGTAAAATTTTATTTTTTATTTTAGGTAGAAATGATTCTAACATAGCCCTATTGATGTTACCTCATTTGATAAGTACAACAAAAAAAAAAAAAAAAAAAAAAATAGAAGTTCAGGGCAACATACCTACTGAAAAAAGCTTCAGTTTATCCAAAGAAGAAAGATTCAATTCTTTTATATTATTAGTATCGGTAAATTGACAATTACAGTTTAATTTACAAATATGTGTGTGATGATTATATTTTATGAATTTTTTTATAGGACTCTAGCCAGGAAACCCAAGTAAGAGCTAATCATGAGGAGTGGCTGCGTTCAATTAACCAGGAAATGTACCCTTATATAATTGCTTGTGGTACATCGCATGCTGATTTAACGAATATTGGAATCGTGTTTAATGGTGATAAGTATTCATACCCTTCTCTGATCAAAGCTATTGAAACTTTGAACAAGAGTTTGATAGCACTGCAGAGTAGACCCACAGCCTATGAAAATTTTTTGTACTTTTTTAACAAAGTTATTTATAAGCTTGAATTAGATCAAAGGAATCTAACAGTAATTAACTCAATGATTATAGATTTAGGTTTGTAATCACAAGTTTAAAGTGGAGTTCGCATCTGAAAAGTTTTTAAAAAAAGTTAGTAATTAAAATATGTATATCTTGTGTTTATATGTAAAAAAGTGTATTACAAGCAAAGAAATGTAAAAAAAAAAAGTGCAGTAAAACTCGTTTTTTTTAGTAAAAAATACATATTGAATTAAAAGGTTTTTGTTCTATTTAAATATGGAAATACGTGAATGTGACTAAACTTGAATAAAAAAATTTTCGCCTAAGACTGTTTATTACTTAATTAAAGTGTCGCATTGAAACTCATAGAAAGTTTTTTTTTTTTTTTTTTTTTTTTTTGCTTGGTTATTTATTTTATACAAAATGGATAAGCGTTTAGTACTTGATATTATTCTTAAGTTCATTATAACATTATATGGGGAACCGATCTACCCTAGAAAAATAGTCGATGAGATTATCAATTTTTTAAATGTTTTTATTCGAGATAAATTCCTAGCATCGCTTAAAAAAGAAATTATTTCTATTCTTCAAAAAAATGGTATTGATGGTAAATGCTTATCAGATGTTGAATCTTGTATTGATAGTTATAAGGATATTTGCGAAGATTTCCTTACTGAGACAAGGCGATTTAAGATTTTGGGAAAAATTGGTTTCTTTCTCCCTGAAGAATATTCAATAGGTTCGGCTTATATTCTAAAACTAGTTGGCGATAAAATGAAATTCGTCCTTGAAGAATGTTCTGCGGTGAGAATCCCGTTAAAAAACACATTTAAACTATTTTTGGAAACCCCAGGAACCTTTAAATCAATAATAAATTACATAAACAGCTTGAAAAATGAAAAATTTTTAATTACAAATATAATGCAGTGCGAAGTTTGGTTGAAAAAATTTGCAACAAAGTCCCTTGACTACATTCTTCTTCCATTCTATATTTTCTATGATGAGTTTGAGTGCGGAAACCAACGTTGGGAGCTTCACTTTAGGCTGAAGTTCAGTCAACTTCACTTCAGTTCAGTGAAGTGAAGTAGATGATAAAAGTAAAAAAGTTTGTTTTCATTTGATAGAAATAGTGATTAGAGGGTGTTGATTTTCGTTTAAGAAGAAAGTTATAATCAGTGGAAACAGTTGGAAAGCAAAAAAGAAGTTAAAAAAAATTCAAAAAAAAGGATCTTTCATCTTGTAAGTACATATAACCTGTAAGAGGTTAATATTTTTTCAATAAAGTTTAGTTTATGTTCATATTATGTCAATAATATTATGAAAAATATTATTGGCATAATATAATATAATTAATTAATTGTAGAAAAAAGCACCTTAATATATATAAAAGAATATATAACCTTTAAGAGGTTAATATTTTTTCAATAAAAGTGGGTCTATGTTTATATTATGTCAATAACATTTTGTTAAATGCTATTGAAATAATATAATAAAATAACTTAATGATAAGTAAACAAGTAAATTTTATTTTATTAATAACATTGATAAAAATAAACATAAAGAAAGTTAAATGTAAAAGAAAAAAAAAATAGAAATTAATAAAAAAATGTTAAAATAAAGTTAAAATTTTTTCAAGAATTAAGTTTATTGATGTTAAGAGTAATTATGAAACAGATGATTGATTAAAAACTAATGTCATTCAAAAATAAATGAAAAGAAAGTCTTTGCGATGGTTGTTTTGGTCTTGGAAGGAGTTTTATTGAAGAAAAAGTAAAAGAAAAGATGAGTATTTGAAAGAAGATAGTACGCTTTGCACCAAGTCTTGGTAATTTGTATTGGGTAATTGTTTCTATTAGTAGAGAGCTTGTCGAAGGAATATCACAACCTCTGGATGGCAAGTATTTTTATAGATGAGTAGATGATTGATTAGAAATTAATGTCATTCAAAAATAAATAAAAAGAAAGTCTTTGCGATGGTTGTTTTGGTCTTGGAAGGAGTTTTATTGAAGAAAAAGTAAAAGAAAAGATGAGTATTTGAAAGAAGATAGTACGCTTTGCACCAAGTCTTGGTAATTTGTATTGGGTAATTGTTTCTATTAGTAGAGAGCTTGTCGAAGGAATATCACAACCTCTGGATGGCAAGTATTTTTATAGATGAGTAGATGATTGATTAGAAATTAATGTCATTCAAAAATAAATAAAAAGAAAGTCTTTGCGATGGTTGTTTTGGTCTTGGAAGGAGTTTTATTGAAGAAAAAGTAAAAGAAAAGATGAGTATTTGAAAGAAGATAGTACGCTTTGCACCAAGTCTTGGTAATTTGTATTGGGTAATTGTTTCTATTAGTAGAGAGCTTGTCGAAGGAATATCACAACCTCTGGATGGCAAGTATTTTTATAGATGAGTAGATGATTGATTAGAAATTAATGTCATTCAAAAATAAATAAAAAGAAAGTCTTTGCGATGGTTGTTTTGGTCTTGGAAGGAGTTTTATTGAAGAAAAAGTAAAAGAAAAGATGAGTATTTGAAAAAAGATAGTACGCTTTGCACCAAGTCTTGGTAATTTGTATTGGGTAATTGTTTCTATTAGTAGAGAGCTTGTCGAAGGAATATCACAACCTCTGGATGGCAAGTATTTTTATAGATGAGTAGATGATTGATTAGAAATTAATGTCATTCAAAAATAAATAAAAAGAAAGTCTTTGCGATGGTTGTTTTGGTCTTGGAAGGAGTTTTATAAAAGAAAAAGTAAAAGAAAAGATGAGTGAAAAAAAATAAATGAAAATTCCCCTATGCTTAAAAACCTTATTACTATGAACGGAAGCATTTAAAATATTTAAAAATAAATTAAAAATTAATAGAAAATCCCACAAGCTGGAAAACCCCATAACTATTGGATGTCGAGTTTGCATTATTTTTTTTGTAATTTAAAAATCAGTTTAAAATAACCTTAGTTCTAAAACCCCATAACGCGGAGCGTTGGGGTTCAGATTATTTTCTGATGAGAAAAAAAAAAAAAAAACTCCCCCTAAGCTAAAAAACCCCATTACTGTGAAATGAAGCATTTAAATTATTTTTAAATAATTTTAAAATTAATAAAAAATCCCACAAGCTGAAAAACCCCATAACTATGGGGAGTCGAAATTAAATTATTTTTAAATAATTTAAAAATCGGTTTAAAATTACCTTAGTTCTAAAACTCCATATGAATCTAAAGTTCACAACGTTGCTAGCAACGAAATGAGCTTCAAAAAAAAATATTTATTATTATTACCAATTATCGTGTTGCAAATTTGTTTATGATGAATTAACGTTTGAAATGGCTTATTTTAACTACCAAAAAAGTTTCGCACCCACACACCTCGGGAAACTACCCCTATGGCAGAAAAAGGTACCACCACATTGAAAAAAATAATCTCCCAAGGCCAAATATTGTGTTGCAAATTCTTTTATTGCAGATTCTTGTTTGAAATAACTTACTTTATCTGAGAAAAAAATTTAGCACCCCCACACCTCGGGAAACAACCCCTGCAGCGGAAATAGGTACCGCCAAGATGAAAAAAATAATCTCCCCAAGCCAAATATTCTGTTGCAAATTTTCTTATTGCAGATTCTTGTTTGAAATAACTTACTTTATCTGAGAAAAAAATTAAGCACCCCCTCACCTCGAGAAACTACCCCTACAGCGGAAATAGGTGCCACCAAGATGAAAAAAATAATTTCCCCAAGCAAAATATTCTCTTGCAAAGTCTTTTATTGCAAATTGCAGTTTCAAATGACTCATTGTACCTAGGAAAAATATCTAGCACCCCCACACCTCGGGAAACTACCCCTATGGCAGAAATAGGTACCTCCATATTGAAAAAAATTAATCTCCCCAGGCCAAATATTATGTTGCAAATTCTTTTATTGCAGATTCTAGTTTAAAATGACCCACTTTAACGGAGATAAAAATTTAGCACCCCCACGACTCGGGAGACTACCCCTACAGCAGAAAAAAGTAACCGCCAAGATGAAAAAAATAATCTCCCCAAGCCAAATATTGTGTTGCAAATTTTTTTATTGCAGATTCTAGTTTAAATTGACTAACTTTAACCGAGAAAAAAATTAAGCATACCCACACCGCGGGAAACTACCCTTACGGCGGAAAAAGGTACCTCCATATTGAAAAAATTTGTCTCCACAGGCTAAATATTGTGCTGCAAATTCTTTTATTGCAGATTCTTGTTTATAAGAACTTACTTTATCTGAAAAAAAATGTAGCACCTTCACACCTCGGGAAATACCATATTTGGCCTGGAGAGTTTATTTTTTTCAATATGGAGGTACCTATTTCCGCCGTAGGGGTTGTTTCCCGAGGTGTGGGGGTGCTAAATTTTTTTCCCAGGTTAAGTGAGTCATTTTAAACTGCAATTTGCAATAAAACTATTTGCAACAGAATATTTGACTTGAGAAGATTATTTTTTTCATCTTGGCGGTAACAATTTCCGCCGTAGGGGTAGTTTCCCGAGGTGTGGGGGTGCTAGATTTTTTTCTCGGTTAAAAAGAGTAATTACAAACTAGAATCTGCAATAAAAAAATTTGCAACACGATATTTGGCCTGGGGAGATTAATTTTTTCAATATGGAGGTACCTATTTCCGCCCTAGGGGTTGTTTCCCGAGGTGTGGGGGTGCTCAATTTTTTTCCAAAGGTAAAGTGAGTCATTTTCATCTATAATCTGCAATAAAAAAATTTGCAACACAATATTTGGCCTTGGTAGATTATTTTTTTCAATGTGGTGGTACCTTTTTCTGCCATAGGGGTAGTTTCCCGAGGAGGGGGGGTGCAAAACTTTTCGGCGAGTTAAAATAAGCCATTCCAAACGTTAATTTACCATAAACAAATTTGCAACACAATAATTGGTAATAATAAAAATTTTTTTTTTTAAGCTCATTTCGTTGCTAGCAACGTTGTGAACTTTTGATTCATAAACTCCATAACACGGAGCGTTAGCGTTCAGATTATTTTCTGATGAGAAAAAAAAAAAAAAAAAATCCCCCTAAACTTGAAAACCCTATATCACATTATTTTTTTCGAAATTAGAAATTGATAAAAATTCCTCAAGCTGAAAAACCCCATAACTGTAGGGAGTCGAGTTTAAATTATTTTTTAATAATCAGTATAAAATTACCTTAGTGCTGAAACTCCATAACACGGAGCGTTAGCGTTCAGATTATTTTCTGATGAGAAAAAAAAAAAAAAAAAATCCCCCTAAACTTGAAAACCCTATATCACATTATTTTTTTCGAAATTAGAAATTGATAAAAATTCCTCAAGCTGAAAAACCCCATAACTGTAGGGAGTCGAGTTTAAATTATTTTTTAATAATCAGTATAAAATTACCTTAGTGCTGAAACCCCATAACACGGAGCGTTAGTGTTCAGATTATTTTCTGATGAGAAAAAAAATAAAGAAAACTCCCCCTAAACTTGAAAACCCTATATCACATTATTTTTTTCGAAATTAGAAATTGATAAAAATTCCTCAAGCTGAAAAACCCCATAACTGTAGGGAGTCGAGATTAAATTAATTTTTAATAATTTAAATATCAGTTTAAAATTACCTTAGTGCTGAAACCCCATAACACAGAGCGTTGGGGTTCAGATTATTTTCTGATGAGAAAAAAAAAAAACTCCCCCTAAGCTAAAAAACCACATTACTGTGAAATGAAGCATTTAAATTATTTTTAAATAATTTTAAAATTAATAGAAAATCCCACAAGCTGAAAAACCCCATAACTGTAGGGAGTCGAGTTTGCATTATTTGTTTTGTAATTGAAAAATAAGTTTAAAATAAAACCTTAGTTCTAAAACTCCATTACACGGAGCGTTGGGTTTCAGATTATTTTCTGGTGAGAAAAAAAAAAAAAAAAAAAAAAAAACTCCCCCTAAGCTGAAAAACCCCATGTAGGGAGTCGAGTTTGCATTATTTGTTTTGTGATTGAAAAATAAGTTTAAAATAAAACCTTAATTCTAAAACTCCATAACACGGAGCGTTGGGGTTCAGATTATTTTCTGGTGAGAAAAAACAAAAAAAAAATCCCCCTAAGCTAAAAAGCCCCATTACTGTGAAATGTAGCATTTAAATTATTTTTTAATAATTTTAAAATTAATAGAAAATCCCACAAGCTGAAAAACCCCATAACTGTAGGGAGTCGAGTTTGCATTATTTGTTTTGTAATTGAAAAATAAGTTTTAAATAAAACCTCAGTTCTAAAACTCCATTACACGGAGCGTTAGTGTTCAGATTATTTTCTGATGAGAAAAAAAAAAAAAGAAAACCCCCCCTAAACTTGAAAACCCTATATCACATAATTATTTTCGAAATTAGAAATTGATAAAAATTCCTCAAGCTGAAAAACCCCATAACTGTAGGGAGTCGAGTTTAAACTATTTTTCAATAATTTAAAAATCAGTTTAAAATTACCTTAGTTTTAAACTCCTATAACACGGAGCGTTAGTGTTCAGATTATTTTCTGATGAGAAAAAAAAAAAATAAAAAACTCCCCCTAAACTTGAAAACCCTATATCACATTATTTTTTTCGAAATTAGAAATTGATAAAAATTCCTGAAGCTGAAAAACCCCATAACTGTAGGGAGTCGAGTTTACATTATTTTTTAATAATTTAAAAATCAGTTTAAAACTACCTTAGTGCTGAAACCCCATAACACGGAGCGTTGGGGTTCAGATTATTTTCTGATGAGAAAAAAAAAAAAAAAAAAAACTCCCCCTAAGCTAAAAAACCCCATTACTGTGAAATGAAGCATTTAAATTATTTTTAAATAATTTTAAAATTAATAGAAAATCCCACAAGCTGAAAAACCCCATAACTGTAGGGAGTCGAGTTTGCATTATTTGTTTTGTAATTGAAAAATAAGTTTAAAATAAAACCTTAGTTCTAAAACTCCATAACATTGAGCGGTGGGGTTCAGATTATTTTCTGATGAGAAGAAAAAAAAAAAAAAGAAAACTCCCCCTAAGCTAAAAAACCTCGTTACTATGAAATGTAGCATTCAAATTATTTTTGAATAGATTAGAAATTAATAGAAAATCCCACAAGCTGAAAAACCCCGTAACTAAAGAGACTCGAGTTTAAATTATTTTTTAATAATTTGAAAATCAGTTTAAAATTACCTTAGTTCTAAAACCCCATAACACGGAGCGTTAGTGTTCAGATTATTTTCTGATGAGAAAAAAAAAAATAAATAAAAAACTCCCCCTAAACTTGAAAACCCTATATCACATTATTTTTTTCGAAATTAGATATTGATAAAAATTCCTCAAGCAGGAAAACCCCATAACTAAAGGGATTCGAGTTTGAATTATTTTTTAACAATTTGAAAATCAGTTTAATTTTACCTTAGTTTTAAACTCCTATAACATTGAGCGGTGGGGTTCAGATTATTTTCTGATGAGTAAAAAGAAATAATGAAAATTCACCCTAAGCTAAAAACCCCATTTCTGTAGGGAGCTGAGTTTACATTTTTTTTTGGTAAATTAAAATCAGTTAAAAATTACCTTAGTTCTAAAACCCCATAACACTGAGCGTTGGGGTTTAGATTATTCTGTAATGAGTAAAAAAACAAAAGAGAATATTTTCCCTAAGCTTAAAAACCTTGGAACTGAAACTTGCCATCAAACTATTTTTAAATAAATTCAAAATTAATAATAAATTCTCAAGCTGAAAAACCCCATAACTGTAGGGAATCAAGTTTAAAACTTTTTTTTGTTAATTACAATCAGTTAAAAATTACCTTAGTTTTAAAACCCTTATACACTGAGCGTTGGGGTTCAGATTTTTTTCTGATGAGTAAAAAAAAAAAATAAAAATCACCCAAAGCTTAAAAACTTTGTAACTGTGAATAGTAGCATTCAAATTATTTTTTACTAATTTAAAAATTAATAAAAAAACCGTTGAGCTGAAAAACCCCATAACTATGAGGAGTCGAGTTTGAATTACTTTTTGACACATTAAAAATAAGTCAAAAATCGCCTTAGCTCTAAAACCCCATAAGTAGGAGCGGTGGAGTCACTTTATTTTCTGACGAGTAAAAAATAAATCAAAAATACCACCAAAGCTTTTTTTCTGTAAACGGTAGCATTTATATTATTTTTTGAGATATTTTATTTTATTTTATTTTATTTAAATATACGGGTTCAAGACCCATTTGAAAAACTTCCCCTTGAAGAAGAATATTTTTATAGTGATACTTGTGTTACGAAACTTCTCCAAGGAGAAGTATATATTTCAAGGAGTGATACTTGTTAATTTTAGTGTGTGATCCGACACTTTTTGGCACGACGATGTTTCAGCCAGCTTTATCGGCCTAAAGCCTTAACTGACTGAGCCATCGACGGCTCTCAGAGATAAAAAAATTAATAAAAAATCTCCCAATCTTCAAAACACCATACCTTTAAGCGGTTGCATTACAATTATTAATTGATAAATGAAAAATCACAATTCCTCAATCCTCAAAACCCTAAAACTGAAATCAGTCGAATTGAAGTTATCTATTGATAAATTAAAAATTTATAAATAAACCTCCACATTTTGACACTCTATAGCCGTATGCGGTCGAGTATAATTTATTTATTGGTAAATATAAAACTAGTATAATATACTTCAAGCTCTACATGACTATAAGTATGTGTGGCTAAGTTGAAACTGTTTATTGATTTAATTAAATATATTTTTTTTCAAGCTCTAAAACCACATACCTACAAGTGGTCGGATTTGAATGTTAGAAGTTTCAATGTGTACAATCACATAATTTGTACTTTTGCAACGTTAACATCACCGCGAGCTTGATGCAAACCGGATTCTTTTATTTGATTGATACATTCATAAAGAATTCAACATCATAATGTGGTCTGAACTGTTTTTTGTACGTTTCTAAGTCCATGAAGTATATTTGTAATGTTAAGCTTGCCAAAGTATTATAAGAATATAATTGTTTTTATATAAACTATTCATGTTAAATAACCTTGAGAAATGTTTTATTGCTAATATATTAGTAGTTTTTCAAAGCAAACCCTTTTAGGTTTATAATAATTTCACTGTTACCATTTTCAAGAAATCTTTTTGGTTATTAATTGTTTATGTAGTTACAGAACTATTTACCGTTTTTCGGCTTATTTTAACCATAAATAAACTTATCGATTTCTAGTTGTAAAATTAATGCATTGTCTAAGTTGATTACGAAAACATTCTTGAATGAGTGAGCATCACTTTAAAGCTTTAAGTTCTATATCTCTTATTGATCTCTTATTTTACAAATTTTAGATTCATCAATATGGAAAGTCAAGAAAAAGAAGAAAAAAAAAGAAAACGACAACAATCTTGGGAAGGGTTTACAAAAGTTTTGGAGTCTGGTAAAATTGTTGGTGCTACCTGTGATATATGTAAAAAAATATTGAAGCACTACGGGACCGACAACAAAATCTCCCATCGGTAAGTAGGATGTTACTTAATTTAAAACTTCTCACTAGTTTCCCGTCGCCAGAGGGGAGGGGGGGGGGTGCGAGAGAGAAACTGGAGGGCTGTAATGGATGGTTTTTTTTTCAAAGTATCAGTATTCTTAAGGCGAAGTCATAAGGGGTCATTTTAAAAAAAAATTGAAGATTCAGTAAAATTAAAAATGAAAATGAAAAAAAGGGTGTAGCGCTCTAGCTACTACCTTAAGCTATCTTTTAAGCCCAATCCCATCAAAATCGGATAAAAATTAACGTCCTAATATGAGAAATCCTTTCTTAAAATTCAATATATATAGGTATATAGCAAATGTTATCAAGATACAAAAATGTACAAAACTGTTTCCCATATTCTGACGTTAATTTTGATCCAATTTTGATGGGATTGGGCTTAAAAGATAGCTTTATGTAGTAGCTTGAGCGCTACAGAACCCTTTTTTTAATTTTCGTTTTAGTTTAATTTCAACTTATTTTTTACGCAAATTCTGAAACTCCCCCTATGACTACGCTTTAAAGAATCATATTCAATATTTTTTAAAAAACCTTGTTTTTTTTTTTTCCATATTTATAGACGCCATCCTTAAGCCTACTTTGGGCTAATAGGCGACCTATACACTGCTTTGCATTTGCACATGTCCCAAAAGGGGTTATCTAGTCAACATCCTTACAAAATTAAGGAGGCTCACGCGAGCAGGGCCGTATCAAGTGTAGAGGCCCCAAGATAGTGTAAATATTTTGTTTCTATACTTATTACAAAAAGCATTTAAATGAAAAAATCAAATGTTTTATTTACTTATAATTATTGATTCAAACAATGAAAGCTGCATTCAGTGAGCCTCCTTAAACGCTCTGCATTATAAGGTTTTCAGAGCTTGCAGTTTTTTTAGTTTATCATATTATTTGTGAACTACTCAGTCTTGGAAACGAGATTCTTCACATGGGGACAAAGCGTTCCCTTCATAGTATACAATTTCGACCAAGCGTCGACTTCAGGTTGTATAATTTGAGTTTCGGGAAAAAAATAGGTATGTTCGGTCATACACAAGATAATATATACCCTACGCGGCCAAGTTAAATTTTTAAATAAATAAATAATCCCCCCAAGCTTCAAATCCACAATACCCTGGGTGTCCCATTTAAATATTTTAATAAATAAATTATCCCCCAAGCTCTAAACCCACGAAACCCTGGGGGTCCGAGTTTCATTATTTAAAAAATGAAAGTAAATAAATAAATAATCCCCCAAGCTCTAAACCCATGAAACCCTGGGCGTCAGCATGTAACTTCTTAATACATCAATATAAATAAATAAATAATCCCCCAAGCTCTAAACCCACGAAACCCTGGGCGTCCGAGTTGAATTTTTAAATAAATTATTGTGAATAAATAAATAATCCCCCAAGCTTTAAACCCCCAAAACCCTGGGCGTCCAAGTTAAATTTTTAAATGTTATTATTACAAATAAATAAATAATCCCCCAAGCTGTAAACCCACAAAACCCTGGGCATAGGTGACTAATTTTTTTGATAAATAAATATAAATTAATATAAATAAATAAATAATCCCCCAAGCTTCAAATCCACAATACCCTGGGTGTCCCATTTAAATATTTTAATAAATAAATTATCCCCCAAGCTCTAAACCCACGAAACCCTGGGGGTCCGAGTTTCATTATTTAAAAAATGAAAGTAAATAAATAAATAATCCCCCAAGCTCTAAACCCATGAAACCCTGGGCGTCAGCATGTAACTTCTTAATACATCAATATAAATAAATAAATAATCCCCCAAGCTCTAAACCCACGAAACCCTGGGCGTCCGAGTTGAATTTTTAAATAAATTATTGTGAATAAATAAATAATCCCCCAAGCTTTAAACCCCCAAAACCCTGGGCGTCCAAGTTAAATTTTTAAATGTTATTATTACAAATAAATAAATAATCCCCCAAGCTGTAAACCCACAAAACCCTGGGCATAGGTGACTAATTTTTTTGATAAATAAATATAAATTAATATAAATAAATAAATAATCCCCCAAGCTCTAATCCTAGAATATCCTGGGCTTCCGGGTTAAATTTATAAATAAATTATTATGAATAAATAAATAATCTCCCAAGCTCTAAACCTACAATACCCTGGGCGTCCGAGTTTAATTTTTAAATAAATTATTATAAATAAATAATCCCTCAAGCTGTAAACCCTTGGCGATACAACAAAACATTTGGCGCCCAAGTTCCAATTTTGAAGATATAAATATAAATAAATGAATAAATTCTTTAAGTCATAGACCAACAATGATACTGGACGGCTAAGTTTTATTTTTAAATAAACAAAACATCCTTAAAGTTTTATTACCTTACGTTGTAATTATTAATTTACTAGACAATTAAACTATGACTTAGGGTTTGGTGGGTTTAGAGTTTGGAGGACTATTTCTTTTTTTATATTTGTTTATTAAAAAATTACGTACTGACGCTCAGGGTATTGTGGGTTTAGAGCTTCGGGGATTATTTATTTATTTATATTGATGTATTGAAAAGTTACATGCTGACGCCCAGGGTTTTGGGGGTTCAAAGCTTGGGGGATTATTTATTTATTTATGATAATAATTAAAAATTCAACTCGGACGCCCAGGGTATTGTAGGCTTAGAGCTTGGGGGATTATTTATTTATTTATAATATTAATATATAAAAATAAAACTCGGACGCCCACGGATTTGTAGGTTTACAGCTTAGGGGATTATTTATTTATTTGTAATAATAATATTTAAAAATTCAATGCGGACGCCCAAGGTTTCGTGGGTTTAGAGCTCAGGGGATTATTTGTTTATTAATATTTATTTATCAAAAAATTAACCACCTACGCCTAGGGTTTTGTGGGTTTACAGATTGGGGTTTATTTATTTATTTGTAATAATAATATTTAAAAATTAAACTCGGCCGCCCACGGCTTTGTGGGTTTACAGCTTGGCGATTATTTATTTATTTGTAATAATAATATTTAAAAATTTAACTTGGACGCCCAGGCTTTTGGAGGTTTAAAGCTTGGGGGATTATTTATTATTTTCATAAGAACTTATTTAAAAATTTAACTTGGATGCCCATGGTATTGAGGGATTAAAGTTAGGGCGATTATTTATTTATTTATGATAGTAATATTTAAAAATTAAACTCGGACGCGCAGGGTTTCGTCATTTTAGAGCTTAAGGGACTATTTAATTATTTATTTGTAATAATAATATTCAAAAATTTAACTTGGACGCCCAGGGTTTTGGAGTTTTGAAGCTTGGGGGATTATTTATTTTTTATGATAATAATATTTAAAAATTAAACCTGGACGCCCAGGGTTTCGTGGGTTTAGAGCTTGGGGGATTATTTATCTATTTATATTGATGTATTAAGAAGTTACATGCTGACGCCCAGGATATTTTGGGTTTAGAGCTTGGGAGATTATTTATTTATTCATGATAACTTATTTATAAATTTAACTCCGAAGCCCAGGGTTTTGTGGGTTTACAGCTTGGGGGATCATTTATTTATTTATGATAATAATATTTAAAAATTTAACTCCATTTATTTATTTATAATAATAATATTTAATAATCAAACTTGGACGCCCAAAGTTTTGTGGGTTTAAAGTTTGGGGGATTATTTATTCATTTATATTTTTTTCATAAATTAAACTCGGGCGCCCAGGGTTTCATGGGTTTAGAGCTTGGGGGATTATATATTTATTTACTTTCATTTTTTAAATAATGAAACTCGGACCCCCAGGGTTTCGTGGGTTTAGAGCTTGGGGGATAATTTATTTATTAAAATATTTAAATGGGACACCCAGGGTATTGTGGATTTGAAGCTTGGGGGGATTATTTATTTATTTAAAAATTTAACTTGGCCGCGTAGGGTTTATATTATCTTGTGTATGACCGAACATACCTATTTTTTTCCCGAAACTCAAATTATACAACCTGAAGTCGACGCTTGGTCGAAATTGTATACTATGAAGGGAACGCTTTGTCCCCATGTGAAGAATCTCGTTTCCAAGACTGGAACTACTTAGTAACTACAGATACTGTGTTTTATAGCTTGGGAGTTTCTTTATTTAACATATTCTTTCATAATAAATCAATACGCTGTGCGCTTTTCGGTTTTAGAGCTTGGGAGTTACTTTCTTTACAAAATTGTTTTTTAATATATTACGAAACCCAAACTTATCGGATTCGAGAACTTAGAAATTATTCATTTATCAAATTTTTTATTTACACATTTGGACAATTAGGTATATTATAAAGCATAAGAAACTCCTATTCAATAACTTAAATTAAAAATTTATTAACTCTTTTTTACAGCAATAAGTGTATTCGAGAAAAAAGGCTTCAAAATAGTGAAAATTCCCCTCCGAATACTAGTAATGAAGATGATGCTTTTGCTCACGAATTAGTTGACGCAGAACAAGTTGTAGAACCTCAAGTTTGTACTCCAGCCAAACAAAGTCGTAAATCTATTATTGTAAGTAACTGTTTGTGAATATTTTTTATCTCTTTTATTAGTGTTTTCTACTATTACTTATGAATATTCTAAATGTTTTCCACAGCATAGTGAAGATGCAGACATAGCTTACTTAAATTTTCTAATTTCTGAGAAAAAAGCTGTTGACAAACCTTGTCCGTATTGGCTGCAGCGTTTCTGCAATAATTTGGGTTATACAATTCCTTCCACCAACCATCTTCTAACGCACATTCATTCAAAAGCTATCGAGTCTGCTTATGCTGCCAATTCTACTGCTGAAATTTTACCATGTCTCCTTATTCAAACTCAGATTATTAATATTGATTTACCTGGATCTGAAAATGATCAACTGTTCGCATTAGTTTTGGCTATAACGAAAAATATAGAATATGAATTTGTTGATACGAAAGTTTTCATTAATGATCATACTTTATTCATAAAATTTGACCAGTATTGCGATACAATCGTGAAAAAATGTGCAGATAAACACCAAATTAAAATTTTGAATATTATCACTGACTTTCCCGGAGAAATAAGCTCCACATCAAATTTAAAAGGAGCCGAATCGAAATATAATTATTCTAGATCAAAAAGTTTAAATCTTTTACTAGAAGAATTGAATGGAGAAGAAGACTATGGACTTTGTTTAAACAGGCAAAACTCTGCCCTTTTAGCATCCTTTGATGCTGGAATCAGCAGCTTCAGAAAAAAGCTTGAAGAAGAAAAATTAAGTATGGGCGAAGTTGTACAGTATCTGCTTGAGTGCCTTAATGAAAAAACCTTTCAACTCCACTCTGACGCAGATAAAAAAATCATCAAATATCTGACACCGTTTTATCTGGGATGCAACATGTTGGATCACCGGTAAGAATATCAAGTAGCTCCAGTAAGCTATAAATAAGGCTACAAGCAAATCTATGGAGAAGTGACAATTCTAATTATATTTTTTTCTGTGTTACGTCTATATACTTTTAAAATTAAAGGATGTTTTCGCTTGGGTTTTAGGAGTTTCAGATGACTCTTGCTGGCTAGGCTGTGTTAAGGACGTGCAACTTTGACGACATGAACCAAGTCGTGATCTTATTTTGTATAGATATACAGTTGCATGGTAATTCTAGTCCTATGTAACCTCAAAAACGTAAATCTTCTTATTTAAATATTTTATTCTTACTTTAATTATCTCTGAATCAAAGCGCGCAATATCTCAAAATAATCTTTAATTGTTCTTTAAACAACACAAAAAAATTAATGAATTCGTACAATACATTGCAGCGATTTTTGAAAAAGAATAACGAAAAATTTCGATTTCCAATAAGAGCCTGTTTTATAGCAAAAATGAAGAATTAATATTTCGGCTTTTAAACTCTGTAATTCTTCAAAAATAGAGAATAGTACTTATTTTAATACTAAGTATCTTTCAAAACAATATAATTTTTGTGCCATTATTAATTTTTTGAGGTGAACGTCCTTAAGAAGGGAGGGTCTTAGAGCTAACATTATACAAAGGCTAATAACAACTAAATTAGTGTTTCGTTCAAGGGAGTCGCAATTCCTTTAACAGCTTCAGCAAGCAGAGAATCGAATCGACGTCTTTTAACAGGAATTTGTGGGATTTTGTCTTTTTTCGCTGTCTCGCGCCCCGCATCTCGCGTTTTTCAAATCAGCTATCGTGAGTTACTTGATTAATTCTAGCACAATATTAAATTAGAAAAAATAACGTTTGAAAGTTAAATACCTAGACGTGAGGCGTAGGATTGCGGGAAAGAACACAATCCCGCGAGTTCCTGCGATCAATTTTGAATCGTCGCACTGTGTTTTTAATGTTGTTGGGTCCGTGCGAGAGAGAAAGGTAGAACTGTGCGAGTGAGAAAGAGAGAGTTTCGGAACGCTCCGACTATCTTCGTCTCTCTCGCACTCGCGTCGAATTGGCATCTTACCTAAGATTTTAGTGTTTGTTGATTTTTCACTCTTCTCACAGGCCTCAACTTTTATTCGCTTACACATAATTTTTATATTAATATCTTCTCACAGGCCTCAACTTTTATTCGCTTACACATAATTTTTATATTAATATCTTCCAATTATTTCATATCAATTTTTACAATTTTGTTTACAAATCTGCGTTTTCCCATAAGGCCGCGTGTGAATTTAAATTGTTCATAACTTTTTTCCTAGACCTGTTCAAGCTCTGTAATTTTAACAGCATTTACTTTATAAAAATATGAACGAAACTACTTAATTTCAAGCAATTCTTTCTATTATTCGACCGACCCAACAACCTTAAAAGAATTTAATGAGAAAATATTTCTTCACCTCAGATTTTGTGAGAAAAGTTGAATGGAAGAAATCTTTCTCAAATGACCAATTTTTAGGCTGACTAGAGACATTCTTACTCTGTCATTGATTCAAGAATGATTCTTCATCCGAAAGCTCGTAAAATTATGAAAATCTGAATTTTTTTAAAAATTCTTTAAAATGTTTCGTTATTATTACGGAATCAAAGGTAAAACAAATATTGCAATTACATTGTTATATGTATTTTTTCACTTTTTTGTCGAGTATCCTGCCCACAGTAAGTGCATTGAGTATATACAAAAGGTTCTGAAACCATGAATTAAATATTAAATAACAATCAATTGTATATTATGGGTTTTCTACTTGTAACTAAGCAAAATTGCAATAAATTCTGAGTTACTAAATTCATTCTTGGTTAATATTTTTATAATTTTTTAATGTACATCCATAATTATCTTAAGAATTTAGAGAAAACTTGAAGCTTAAAATCGGAATAGTATCGATTAAGAACGAAAAAAATTGTCAAATTAGTATAATTCAGATATTCATAATTTAATAAGCTTTGAGGCACAGAATCGTTATTGAAACAAAGTAATGAAAACTCTACTTAGCATAAAAATTGATTATTTCAGGAATATTTTTCCTTTTTCATCTTTTTTTTCATAAAAGTCTGTCGTGAATAGTATATTATTCCCGCAGGCGAGATGGTTCGATTTGGCCTCCGAGAGGTTTGCGACCCGAGCCGAAGGCGAGGGTTGCAACGAGGAGGCTAAATCGAACCCTCGAGCCTAAGGGAAATATACTATTTTTCGTCCTTCTAACCGAAAACAAGGGGCGAAGTTCCGATTTTGAGGTTAGAGGGACGAAAAAACAATTTTGCCATTCAAGTCTTATTTTGAAAAAACTACCCTCGGAAAAAATGAATCAAATGATTAATCATGAGCATTATTCGACCATGTCATCATATGATTAATTACATGATTTAAAAATAATATGATGAATCATTTAATCAAAAATTTTATTTTAATTGTTATCGATCATACTATAAATCATATGAAATAACGTTCGAAAATGACTTATCACGTGATTACTCATGTGGTTCATTTTGAATCGGCTATGCGTCATGAGCCTTAAAAACGATGATAGGTTTGCGAAAACAACTTTTTTAGCGCTTTGAAAATTCAAGAAACTGTTTCGTCAATATAATTTATTATTTTTTTTTAATAGGTACCATTTTAAAAAAGTAACATATTTAGAGGAAGAATATCAAGAACTTTTAAATGACCGGCTTTATGATTTCATACAACATCTCCCTGTAGAAGCTTTTTCTGAATATGCAGCATATAAAGGTTTTGCGGACAACCAAAAAGTTATATTTAGGCCAGATAAAGAATACATCTCTCCCGATCACTTTTGGGATGTAGCAAAAATTAACTTCAAAGAATTGCCCATCGTCGGAAAAAACCTTTTAAAAATTCCCGGCAACTTTCCTAAACTCGACTTACTTCAGTTTAATGAAATCGGGAAAAAATATTCTGGGGATTATAAAACATTATTATATCACTATAATGTCATGTTAAAAAGCATTCGACTTTAAATAATGATATAATTAGTGTATCTAGTTACAAATTTGATCAATGTTTAAAAAATGTTTTTGTTCGATTATAAACTTAAATTTTTATTTTGAGAATGCATGCATGTTAAAAATTTGAATAATGTTTACAAATTTTATTTTCGATTAAAAAGTTTAATTTTTATTTTGAGTTTCAACGTTTTAAAATGTTTTTTTTTTAGTTTAAGGAGGATATTGCCTTTCTTTATACAGTATTAAGCGATTACGATGATAGATTCATCGATTATAGCGTAAATATTGAATACTGTGATACTTAGTTAAAGATTGTAAAACTTCAGTATAAATACTATCATATTTTTAAGCAAATAAAAATGTTATGTGAGATTTAAAAAATATTCATTTCTGTAAAAAATATTAAAAAAACATCGTATTTATTAAGCTTCATGTAAATAATGGGTTTTTTTTTCATTCATTCACCATGATCCTTCTCTACTGCAATGTAGAACCCCCCTCATGAAACTGCAGAATTTTCTATACAATTTTCTAGGATAAAATACAAAATAAACTCTTTTAAAGATATTTTATTAATTAAAAGTACAGTGTTTCGTTTTTCTCCCAAAATTCCATCGAAATAAATAAATAAAAGTATGAACCTAACCAATTTTGGTCAAACATAATCATAATCGCTGAAAATAGCTTAATTTTTTTTCAAAATATTTAAGTAAAATGAAGGCCTTTGAGTCAAAAAATTCATTAATCGATGAAATGGCAAATATTTGATTCGATCCTGAGCAGTCCAACTCTCTCAGGTTAGTTGTTCCGGGCTCATAACCTACCTAACTCTTTTTCCAGATTTCTGGCTTGATTTAAAGGCATTTAAATTAAAAAACTCATTTTCACGCTAGTAGCCCGAAAGTACAATTTTATGAATCTGAAGCTAGCCGGAATATAAGCCGCCGGAGTGTAAGCGCAGTGGTGCTCAACCAACTAAAAATTTTTTTTTGGTTTAACCCAAAAAAAAATATGTAAAATATATAATAACAAACAAAATAGTGAAATTTGTAAATTTTTAAGTAAAATAATCCGCCATAAATATTGCCACTAAGGGTTGTGGGTCAGTTATGGTGCATAAGCGGTATAAATGAATATTCATACTAGAACACAAAAAAAAAAGGTGTACCCTTTCTGAAACTCGGCAAGATTATTTAGTTTGATCCTAGAAACGAGTACGTTTAATGACAAAGAGGGTACACCCCCCGATTTTTTTCTAGCGACCCCTAAAGTCATAAGCAAGCCGCCCGCAATCTGAAAAACGGTAAAAAAAATACTCTTTGGACTGTAAAATGAAAAAAAAAGGTGTACCCTTCCTGTAACTCGGCAAAGTTATTAAGTTTGATCCTAAAAATGAGTACGTTCAATTGAAGCAAGGGTACACCCCCTGATTTTTCTAGCCACCCCTGAAATCATAAGTAAGCTACCCGCAAGGTAAAAATCGATAAGAACAATATTCTTTTGGCTGTAAAATGAAGAAAAAAGGTGTACCCTTCCTGTAACTCGGCAAAGATACTTAGTTTGGTCCAAAGAAAGAGTACATTTAATTACAGAAAAGGTACAACCTCCGCTTTTTTTCTAGCCACCCCTGAAATCATAAGTAAGCCGACCACGAGCTAAAAAAACAGTAAAAAAAATACTCTTTTGGCTGTAAAATGAAGAAAAAAGGTGTACCCTTCCTGTAACTCGGCGAAGATATTTAGTTTGGTCCGAGGAACGAGGACGTTTAATTACAGAAAGGGTACACCCCCCCATTTTTTTGTAGCCACCCCTAAAGTCATAAGCAAGCCGCCCACGAGCTAAAAATCAGTTAAAAAAATACTCTTTTGGCTGTAAAATGAAAAAAAAGGTGTGCCCTCTCTAAAAATCGGAATAGTTATTCAACTTGATTCTAGAATTAAGCACGCTCGATTACGGAAAGGGTACACCCCTCGATTTTTCTGTAGCCACCCCTAAAGCGGTGAAAGAGCCGCCCGCGCGCTTGAAAAAAGTCATAATATGAAGTTTTTATCTGTAAAATCAGAAAAAAAGGTGTACCCTCTCTGTAAATTGGCATAGTTGTTCAACTTGATTCCAGAATCAAGCACGCTTGATTACAGAAAGGGTAAACCCCCCGATTTTTTTTTAGCCACCCCTAAAGCGGTGAAAGAGCCGCCCGCTAGCTGGGAAATAGTCATAATTTGAAGTTTTTATCTGTAAAATCAGAAAAAAAGGTGTACCCTATCTGTAAATCAACGTAGTTGTTCGACCTGATTCCAGAATCAAGCACGCTCGATTACAGAAATAGTACGATCCCCGTTTTTTTTGTAGCCACCCCTAGAGTCATAAGCAAGCCGCCCGCGAGCAGAAAAACAGTAAAAAAAATACTCTTTTGGCTGCAAAATGAAAAAAAAAAGGTGAACCCTTCCTGTAACTCGGCAAAGATATTAAGTTTGGTCCGAGGAACGAGGACGTTTAATTACAGAAAGGGTAAACCCCCCGATTTTTTTGTAGCCACCCTTAAAGTCATAAGCAAGCCGCCCGCTTGCTAAAAAGCAGTAAAAAAAATACTCTTTTGGCTGTAAAATGGGAAAAAAAAGTTGTTCTGGCTCTGTAAATCGGCATAGTTGTTCGACTTGATTCTAGAATTAAGTTGAACAACTATGCCGATTTACAGAGAGGGTACACCTTTTTTTCTGATTTTACAGATGAAAACTTGAAATTTCGACTTTTTTCCAGCGCGCGGGTGGCTCTTTCGCCGCTTTAGGGGTGGCTACAGATAAATCGAGGGGTGTACCCTTTCTGTAATCGAGCGTGCTTGATTCTAGAATCAAGTTGAACAACTATGCCGATTTACAGAGAGGGTACACCTTTTTTTTCATTTAACAGCCAAAAGAGTTTTTTTTTACTGCTTTTCAGCTCGCGGGCGGCTTGCTTATGACTTTGGGGGTGGCTACAAAAAAAACGGGGGGTGTACCCTTTCTGTTATCGAGCGTGCTTGATTCTAGAATCAAGTTGAACAACTATGCCGATTTACAGAGAGGGTACACCTTTTTTTTTCATTTTACAGATGAAAACTTAAAATTATGACTTTATTCCAGCGCGCGGGCGGATTCCTTATGACTTTAGGGGTGGCTACAAAAAAAACGGGGGGTGTACTCTTTCTGTAATCGAGCGTGCTTGATTCTAGAATCAAGTTGAACAACTATGCCGATTTACAGAGAGGGTACACCTTTTTTTTTCATTTTACAGATGAAAACTTGAAATTTTGACTTTTTTCCAGCGCGCGGGCGGCTCTTTCGCCGCTTTAGGGGTGGCTACAGATAAATCGAGGGGTGTACCCTTTCTGTAATCGAGTGTGCTTGATTCTAGAATCAAGTTGAACAACTATGCCGATTTACAGAGAGGGTACACCTTTTTTTTCATTTAACAGCCAAAAGAGTTTTTTTTTACTGCTTTTCAGCTCGCGGGCGGCTTGCTTATGACTTTGGGGGTGGCTACAAAAAAAACGGGGGGTGTACCCTTTCTGTAATCGAGCGTGCTTGATTCTGGAATTATGTCAAACAACTATGTTGATTTACAGAGAGGGTACACCTTTTTTTCTGGTTTTACAGATGAAAACTTAAAATTATGACTTTATTCCAGCGCGCGGGCGGATTCCTTATGACTTTAGGGGTGGCTACAAAAAAAACGGGGTGTGTACTCTTTCTGTAATCGAGCGTGCTTGATTCTTGAATAAAGTTGAACAACTATGCCGATTTACAGAGAGGGTACACCTTTTTTTCTGATTTTACAGATGAAAATTTAAAATTATGACTTTTTTCCAGCGCGCGGGCGGCTCTTTCGCCGCTTTAGGGGTGGCTACAGAAAAATCGAGGGGTGTACTCTTTCTGTAATCCAGCGTGCTTGATTCTAGAATCAAGCTCGCGAATCTCGCCTTCGGCTCGGACATCAATTTGGGTTTGCTAAAGGCTAAATCATTTTTGGCTCCCTCGGGACTGTAATATACTATTGTCAATTAACAAGCATCTCTCAGAGTAAATATTTAACTGCTTGGCTGGACCAGAAATAGGTGATCCGGAACCATAAAAAATCTAGCTTAATTTTTTCAAAATTTTGATATCAAATGAAGGCCTCCGAGTAAAAAAAATCATTTGTCGATGAAATAAAAAATATTTGATTCGATCTTGAGCAATTAACCTGTGTCAGGTTAGTTGTTCCGGGCTCAAAACCTACCTAATTCTTGGATAGGACTTGGATAGGGAAAATTAATTTTGTGGGTTTAAAGTCCTTGTAACTGTATACTTAAGAAAATAGATAAATATATCATATGAGTTAACGAATCCAACAACAGTTTTAATTTTTGTTTTTGTTTTACAATTTCCATAAAGTAGAAAATAAATACAAAAAGTAGAATTTAATTTATTACAATAATTATTAACAACAATACCTTATTTTTCATTAATTAGTAAAATTTAAAATGTGATTTGACACTTTATTCATATATACAATTTAAAGAAGGTTCTTCATGAAGGTCGAAATGTTAGAGGGCATACACTCGTTTATTTTGATTTTTCAATAAATGAAATTGACTGATACTGTGTAACTTAAAACATCTAAGTAGAGTGTGTGTCGCTGACGAAAACGTAGAAAGAAGTATAATCTTTCATACAGACTGTGGTTTTTCCGTTTAGTGTATTTTCTCGGAATGTACAGTAGTGATAGGAGTAGGCTAGTAGACCGTGATTGATTGGAAAAAAAAGGAATCGATATGTTTCATGTACATTTCAAAATTCGATGTTATCATCTTCATCGTCAGAAACTTCCATAAGGTAGTTCATGTAGTTATATGAATCACTGAAAACTTCATTTGAGGTTATGTCATCGAGACCTTCACGTACATCTTCGTTGCGATCTCCTCCACTACCAGCATCATCATCATCATCATCATCATCGTCATATGAATCATCATCAGAATCATCTTCACAGATTTCCATGTAGTTTCTTTTCCGGTTACTAGATTTGTTCACCCATTTTCCGTTTATTAAATGTTTAGACATATGAAGAATGTTAGTTAACATGATAGATTTACCTATACTTAAGCGATTACGATAGTGATTGTGAACATAGGTCCAAAGAGAGAAATATCCTTCAATTGATGCTGTCGAGGCTGGAAATAAAAACAGTTTTATACATAATTTGGATAAATTAGGATATTTCAACTGTTTAATTCTCCAATAAGAAATAGGTTCTGTGCAATTCTCTGCGAAGACGTCCTCCCCGTTCCTACTTTCTAGAAACAGCTTCAACTCTGTCTGCCCTTGGTCATTAAGTTTTGACTGAAGAAATCTTGTAGCAACAAATACTTGATCTTCATCCATGTGGCGTCCTTGATACTTATGGTGCATGAAGTTAGCTGCAAAACCAACTTCAGAAATTGCTTTCACGATGCGTTGTTGTAACATCTCTTCAGTCTGTTCTGAATAGTCAACTTTAAGTGTTAACCACATTTCAGTTCCATCAGCAATATTTTTACTCGGGTCTTGACAAGCGTTTATAAGTTTGCAAACAGGTGTTAGAGTTTGGATTGACTTCTTTAGTTTGGTTCGAAATTCTTTATTTCCAATTAAATTTTTAGCAGCATCAGATATATCATAAGTCTTCGATACATTTTGTAAAGATCTATTTTGCAGGTTCTTTAATATTCTTTCGCATGTATTCCTAAAAAAACAAAAACGTGTATCAGGATAATTTTTCAATTTAACACCACCAGCTTCTTTGATCAAGGCAGTCATTTTGGAGTTATCAAAAGCGCTAATAACGGTTCTTGCTTCATCAGACAAAGTTGGGTCTGATAAAACTAAATTTTTAATAAATAAGTTGCCGGAGTGACTATAACACGTGGCCTGCAAGAGTTTATTTCCATCTATGTCTCTGGCTTGCTCTGCCCCAGCTTTAATTGAAGCATCGTTATCATTAATGATACCAACGACCTTTGTTTTATATATTTCATCTGCAAATTTACAAGCTTCACTAATTTTCTCCCCTAAAAAATGACCATCTTCTTTGTCCGTGGTAGTGTCGAAACATGTCAAGAAAGCATTTTCTACGTATTCATTTCTAATTGTAAATACCATTAATTTTTTGTTACAACTTTTATTTTTCCATCCATCCGTTTCTATAATGCTATCTGTTCCTTCAAAAAGCTTAATTTTTTGTTCTTCCAGCTCATTATTTACATCTACTAAGATTTTACTGCTTAGATATTTTCTATTTGGAGGATGGTACATATACTTATCGGATTTTAATTTAATTAATGTTATAATTAGATCGAGAAAAGATGGATGTTCAACAGCATTAAAAGGGACTGAACATGATGAAAAGAATTTCGAAACTTTCTTGTCAAGTAGACATTTAATCTCTTTAGGTTCAAGGTTATTGATATCGAAGTCGTCATTCACAGCCATACCGAAATTCTGAAACAAAAATTTGAAGTAAGCAATTAATAAATCAATGGTAGAGAATAAAGAGAAAAAAAATTCTAATGTTCAAATTATACGAAATTCGACAGAATGACTAATTGATTATTCGAACTATGAAACGATCATGAAAATTACTTATAAAAGAAAGAAATAATATGATATCAAATCGGTGATCCATATAAATCAAAATAAATACATTATCCATTTCTCAAGAATCGAAACTTGAGAACGATAAAGCCAAGGTAGGTTTGAAAATGATTTTAATAGTATAAAATGTTTAATATTGTCTAAATCAGCAAATCAAGCCTTAAATTTGGAAGATTATTAATGATTTATTAATTAATCAAAGAATAATTTAAATTCGACTGCTTATTAATAGAGTTTTTGAAAGCTTGCAGAATTAAATATAAATGTTTGATTCATCAAAAAAATTTTTAAAAATTGCCCGCTCTGAGTTCTAGGATTTTACAGTTAGAGGGATTTCTTACTTATTTTATATTCATCAATGAATGACTTTAATGCGACCACTTAAAGCTATAGGGTTTTTCAGCTTGGGGGATAATTAATATATTTAATATTTAAAAATAAACAATTGAAACTTGACTACGAAGTTGTAAGAGGTTTTAAAGCTTAGGGTATTTTTTATATATTTTTTATTTATCAATAAAAAATTTTAACTCTACCGATGACAGCTATGTGGTTTATAACATTTTATAACTGATTATTTATTCACTAACAAATATTTGATGCTCGAGTACTAACATTTATGAGGTTTTCCAGCTTAAGATATTTTTTCAAATGTTACATTAATTAAAAAATAATTAACAGCAGTAGAGCTTGAAAGCTCGGGGAATGTTCGACTTATTTTTTATTCATCAAAAAATAATGTAAACTCGACCGCTTAGAAATATGGGGTTTCAGTCCTTTCAGAGCTTGGGTGATTTTTACTAATTTTTTATTCATTAATATATAATTGAAACTTGATTATTTACAGCTATAGGGCTTTCCAGCTTGAGGGATTTTCTATTAAATTTTAATTAATTTAAAAATAATTTCAATGCTACATTTCACAGTACTGGAGTTTTTTAGCGTAGGGAAAATAAAATTATTTTCTTTTTTTTACTTATCGAAAAATAATCTGAACCCCAACCCTCGGTATTATATGGTTTAAGAACTAATGTAATTTTAAACTGATTTTTAAATTTTTAAAAAATATTTAAACTCGACCCCCTACAGTTATGGAGTTTTTCAGCTTGTGGGATTTTCTATTAAATTTTAGTTTATTTAAAAATATTTTCAATGCTACATTTCACAGTATTGGAGTTTTTTAGCGTAGGGAAAATAAAATTATTTTCTTTTTTTTACTTATCGAAAAATAATCTGAACCCCAACCCTCGGTATTATATGGTTTAAGAACTAATGTAATTTTAAACTGATTTTTAAATTTTTAAAAAATATTTAAACTCGACCCCCTACAGTTATGGAGTTTTTCAGCTTGTGGGATTTTCTATTAAATTTTAGTTTATTTAAAAATATTTTCAATGCTACATTTCACAGTATTGGAGTTTTTTAGCGTAGGGAAAATAAAATTATTTTCTTTTTTTTACTTATCGAAAAATAATCTGAACCCCAACCCTCGGTGTTATATGGTTTAAGAACTAATGTAATTTTAAACTGATTTTTAAATTATTAAAAAATATTATTTAAACTCGACCCCCTACAGTTATGGAGTTTTTCAGCTTGTGGGATTTTCTATTAAATTTTAGTTTATTTAAAAATAATTTTAATGCTACATTTCACAGTACTGAGGTTTTTTAGCTTAGGGGGAGTTTTTTATTTTTTTTTTTTTTTCTCATCAGAAAATAATCTGAACACTATCGCTCCGTGTTATGGAGTTTTAGAACTAAGGTAATTTTAAACTGATTTTTAAATTATTTAAAAAAAATTTAAACTCGAGTCTCTTTAGTTACGGGGTTTTTCAACTTGTGGGATTTTTTATTAATTTCTAATCTATTGAAAAATAATTTGAATGCTACATTTCATAGTAACGGGGTTTTTTAGCTTAGGGGGAGTTTTCTTTTTTTTTTTTTTCTCATCAGAAAATAATCTGAACCCCAACACTCCGTGTTATGGGGTTTCAGCACTAAGGTAATTTTATACTGATTATTAAAAAATAATTTAAACTCGAGTCTCTTTAGTTATGGGGTTTTTCAGCTTCAGGAATTTTTATCAATTTCTAATTTCGAAAAAAATAATGTGATATAGGGTTTTCAAGTTTAGGGGGAGTTTTTTTTTTTCTCATCAGAAAATAATCTGAACACTAACGCTCCGTGTTATAGGAGTTTAAAACTAAGGTAATTTTAAACTGATTTTTAAATTATTGAAAAATAATTTAAACTCGACTCCCTACAGTTATGGGGTTTTTCAGCTTGAGGAATTTTTATCAATTTCTAATTTCGAAAATAATTATGTGATATAGGGTTTTCAAGTTTAGGGGGGGTTTTCTTTTTTTTTTTTTTCTCATCAGAAAATAATCTGAACACTAACGCTCCGTGTAATGGAGTTTTAGAACTGAGGTTTTATTTAAAACTTATTTTTCAATTACAAAACAAATAATGCAAACTCGACTGCCTACAGTTATGGGGTTTTTCAGCTTGTGGGATTTTCTATTAATTTTAAAATTATTAAAAAATAATTTAAATGCTACATTTCACAGTAATGGGGCTTTTTAGCTTAGGGGGATTTTTTTTTGTTTTTTCTCACCAGAAAATAATCTGAACCCCAACGCTCCGCGTTATGGGGTTTTAGAACTAAGGTTATTTTAAACTGATTTTTAAATTACAAAAAAAATAATGCAAACTCGACATCCAATAGTTATGGGGTTTTCCAGCTTGTGGGATTTTCTATTAATTTTTAATTTATTTTTAAATATTTTAAATGCTTCCGTTCATAGTAATAAGGTTTTTAAGCATAGGGGAATTTTCATTTATTTTTTTTCACTCATCTTTTCTTTTACTTTTTCTTTTATAAAACTCCTTCCAAGACCAAAACAACCATCGCAAAGACTTTCTTTTTATTTATTTTTGAATGACATTAATTTCTAATCAATCATCTACTCATCTATAAAAATACTTGCCATCCAGAGGTTGTGATATTCCTTCGACAAGCTCTCTACTAATAGAAACAATTACCCAATACAAATTACCAAGACTTGGTGCAAAGCGTACTATCTTTTTTCAAATACTCATCTTTTCTTTTACTTTTTCTTCAATAAAACTCCTTCCAAGACCAAAACAACCATCGCAAAGACTTTCTTTTTATTTATTTTTGAATGACATTAATTTCTAATCAATCATCTACTCATCTATAAAAATACTTGCCATCCAGAGGTTGTGATATTCCTTCGACAAGCTCTCTACTAATAGAAACAATTACCCAATACAAATTACCAAGACTTGGTGCAAAGCGTACTATCTTCTTTCAAATACTCATCTTTTCTTTTACTTTTTCTTCAATAAAACTCCTTCCAAGACCAAAACAACCATCGCAAAGACTTTCTTTTCATTTATTTTTGAATGACATTAGTTTTTAATCAATCATCTGTTTCATAATTACTCTTAACATCAATAAACTTAATTCTTGAAAAAATTTTAACTTTATTTTAACATTTTTTTATTAATTTCTATTTTTTTTTTCTTTTACATTTAACTTTCATTATGTTTATTTTTATCAATGTTATTAATAAAATAAAATTTACTTGTTTACTTATCATTAAGTTATTTTATTATATTATTTCAATAGCATTTAACAAAATGTTATTGACATAATATAAACATAGACCCACTTTTATTGAAAAAATATTAACCTCTTAAAGGTTATATATTCTTTTATATATATTAAGGTGCTTTTTTCTACAATTAATTAATTATATTATATTATGCCAATAATATTTTTCATAATATTATTGACATAATATGAACATAAACTAAACTTTATTGAAAAAATATTAACCTCTTACAGGTTATATGTACTTACAAGATGAAAGATCCTTTTTTTTGAATTTTTTTTAACTTCTTTTTTGCTTTCCAACTGTTTCCACTGATTATAACTTTCTTCTTAAACGAAAATCAACACCCTCTAATCACTATTTCTATCAAATGAAAACAAACTTTTTTACTTTTATCATCTACTTCACTTCACTGAACTGAAGTGAAGTTGACTGAACTTCAGCCTAAAGTGAAGCTCCCAACGTTGGCGGAAACCCGTTGGCAGGAAAAGCTGGTAAAAATAAATTTGCTGCCATCTACGCAGCCTTAGCATGCTTACCTGAAAAAATTGCTTCCAAACTCGAAAGTATTATATTTTCCACACTTATTCCCGTACCTGACAAAAAAACACTAGACAAGGACGAAGGTAGTAACAAACAAATATTTGAAAATTTAATTGATGAAATTAATGAACTTCAAAGGGATGGAATTGTAGTTGATATAGATGGTAAAAAAATCATCGTCAAGTTTCAATTAGTTTTGATTCTTGGCGATAATTTAGGTTTAAACGATATACTTGGTTTCGTGGAATCTTTCAACACGTCTTACTGTTGTAGGATGTGTAAAGCGACGTTGTCTGAAATACAGAGCCTCACGATTGAAAATCCTGATCTGCTACGGACCAAAGAAAATTATTCTTTGGATATTATTAACCCGGATAGCATCACAACAGGAATCAAGGAGGAATGTGTATTTCATAAAGTTGATGGCTACCATTTTTTGTATAATGTTAGCATGGATTTCCTTCACGATTTTATCGAAGGTGTATTGGCTTATCTTCTATTTGCCCTTGTCAAATATTTCATTTTTGAAACTAATTTTTTTGATTTAGAGTATTTGAATGGTAAAATTATGCAAATGAATTTTGGCTCTGAAGTAGCGTACAATAAACCTTCCCCAATTCTATTAAATAGATTGAAAGAAGGTTCGGTTCTTAAGATGTCGGCGTCTGAAACATTAACATTTGCATATTTTTTCGGTGTCATGGTCGGTGATCGTGTCCCTAAAGAAAATGAACAGTGGAAACTGTATTTAACTAGCAGAAAAATACTCGATATTTTAATGTCCCCTCAAATTATTCCAACAGATCCTAAAGACTTGACCTGTCTCATTGATGATCACTATAAAAAGTATAAAAAATTATTTGGTGCCTTGACAGCAAAATTCCACAACCTCATTCACTATCCTAATTTAATTTAAAAAAATGGACCTTTTGTGCGGTATTGGACTATGCGTTACGAAGGTAATCATCAAAAACTTAAAAAAACTACCTGTCCCACCGCCGGAACAGTCAACTTAAAAATGACGATTGCTATTAAACAATCTCTTAGTATGTGCGAAATGTTTAATACTCTGTTAAATATGTGAAGAAATTGAACTCGGATCTCCTATTGCTAACGATTCTCAGTCATGTACAATAAACTACAACTCTGTAAACTTTGCTGGTATTTATTATAAAATTGGTATGTTTGTTGTTGTTACTGCTGCTGAATCGGAGATCGAATTCGGAGCGATAACTAATATTATTAAAACAGATGCTAAATTACAATTTGAGGTTAATATTCATAAACAATTAACTTTTAGTGAACACTCTCATTCTTATATAGTAGAAAAGTTTTCTCAAACTTCAAAATTGATTGAACCAGGAAATTTACCTAAATATCCTACTTGTTTTTGTGTAACTACAGAGGTTTATCGTCACATTATTGTAAAATATCGATTATAAAGTAGTAAAAGATCTGTAAATTTAGTAAAAAAATTAAAATAAAATAAAATTACTTTAAAAACTATTTCTGATATGAATCTTCTTTTCATAATTTATTTTCAACCAAGCACAATACATTGATATAATTAACTTCATTATTTTTGTACGAGCTTTTAACTATATCCAAAGAAGGTATTAAAAAAAACTTTAATATTTACTATACTATTTTTTTTTATAAACAAACATTTATTCCTTAAATACCTTCTAAGCAATATAATTCAAAGTCAATTATGATAACATCCTGTTTAGTTTAAAAATTTTATACATAATTTAATTATTTATTTATTCATAATAAGTAACTTAAACTTATCACATTACCTCAAATTAAGAATCACACAATTTGTTCATAAGCTTTTATTATGATAGCATTCCGTTCATATCATCAACTTAATATAATTATGCATTTAAAATTTTGTTTTTTGTTTACTACATTAAAAAATAATAGTGTTGAGTTCATTTATTTATTAAGATTAATATTATTGCGTAACCTATTAAAACAAGAATCCTACAAACGCAATTGGTTATTCCGCTTGCATATCTCAGCATATGTGCGCTGTTCTTCGCACGTTCTCGTGCGCCAAATTTGACACACGTATGAAAGATTCCTGGTCCACGACGTCGAGACGCAGAGCCCCCATTTTTGAGACATAACGCGCGCACATTTTTCCCAGTGTAGAAATATTTTAATAATTTACTTCATTGGACAGGTCAATAATATATAAAAGCTACTCTATCTTGCTCTATAGAATTTTTAAATTTTTCAAAGCATTTGCACACTTCAATTAAATTTACATTTAACATTCTAAGCATTTTTAGAAAAACGTCATGTATACACCATGAAAATAATAAACAAGAGGCTTGATAAAAAAAAAAATAATGATAATGATAATAAAAATAAGTATTCGCTTAAGCTTTGGTTTGAGATCTAGATGTTGGAAGTCTATCTATTATCAGAATTTTACTTAATTAATATTAGAGTTTAGCTGTTGTAAAATCACATGTCAATTTCTAATATGATGATTTAATAATTTTGAGTTAATGATTCTACTTCTGGTTGATCTTGAATTAAGGCTAAGAGAAATACCGAACTTTTTTCATGAAATTGATAAAAATGTAAATTTTAAAACACTCCCGAAACTTGTTTTATAAAGTATTATTGTAATCCAACATCAGGATTGAGGATGGAAGAATACATTTTTTTTTTCAAGTACTAAAAATATTAATTTAAAGTTTTAAATTAAATTACACCATAAATATATTTTTCAAATAAATTTAATTGTGATTATAGATTTTCAAATCTTTTGTTGCATTAAGTTATTGCCTCAAAAAATTTTCCTTTTACATTAGTCTTTAACCAGTGTAAATATTTCACCTGTGCAAAATTGCATGTCGACAAATAAACCAAACAAATCTAACTATTATGATCATAGTTATAAATATTTAAAAAAAAATCATCTTATTTATATTATAATTAACAATATTTAGCTGATGTTACATCAACTCAAATAGACCCAATCTCTGAAATTTTATATTTCTTCAAAATTCATTAAAAATATTTAAAGTTTTAAATTCACCAAAATTTATTCAAAAAAAAATTAAGTTTGTTACACAGTTCTGTTATACTAAAACAATGACTTTAGAAAAGTTCTTTTTTGTTTTTCATACTAAATATTTATAATTCAAAAGTAACTATTTTGAACATAGATGAGTTGATGCAAAATCATTCACACATTCAAAACATTTATGTGCACGATTAATTTCACAATAACCGGTCAATTAAATCCAGTTAAGTAAATAAATTTTTATTTTTTTTACTTATGATTATGTTTGATTTATTAAGTTACATCATAATGCAGCTCGTCAGTGATCTGAATACCCAAGATAAAGAGAAAAAAATTTTGTCGCTCAAAAAAGGTATTCATTTTTCATAGATAACAACTAAAACTAGAATTAAAAATTTATTTTTAACAGGTGTAAAACAGTAATTTTTGAGGAAAATTTAAATGATTATCAATAAATAATCCTTAAAGATTATACAAATTCTATTGTAATAAAGTCATTGAAATTTAAACTAAACA
Source organism: Encarsia formosa (assembly GCA_038277355.1). NCBI lineage: Eukaryota > Metazoa > Arthropoda > Insecta > Hymenoptera > Aphelinidae > Encarsia > Encarsia formosa. Next base: position 1,041,339 of record CM076184.1, read on the forward strand.
ACTAAAAATAGATCTGTAAACATAAATTTTTTACAACGCTCAAGCTTTCTTTAAAATAAACTTTTAATTTCTTCAAAGCTGATAAAAAGCTTTGAAACTTAAGCTATCAAATTTGTTGAACTGATTTTAAATTCAAAAAACTAATGGAAAATATGAAATAATTAGATCAAATTAAAATCAAAACACTGCACTTGATTATTATTATAGATTTAAAAATTAATAAAAAAAGAGTTATTTGATTCAAGTGATTTTAAGTATCCAGGCACAACCGTGAACCAGTTGTCTTTTTGAATATAAACAGATGCATGAGTAAAAAACAGTCAAAAAACAACTTCATAACCGAAAAGATGTAAACAAAGATTTATTAATGTTGATACACGTTATTATTACGCAATGACTAAAAAATAAGACACTAAGTATGTTTAGAGCTTATACATAATAATGTAATTTGTTGCTGCTGTAGACTGTTTGAGTCTGTAGACTAGAGTAGAGCGTAAATTTTTATAATAATAAGATACAACTGCAAAAAAATATAAAAAAAATCTATAAAACTTCATATGAAAGAGGAACTGATAAAATCACGTTTTTTTATTTTGTTGATGATAATAATAATAATTTATGATTAGACTGAGACAGCTGTGGCTATCTGCACCCAAGTCGCGTGTCGACTTATTGGGATCTCGAAGTCGAACTCGGACTCGAAGCGATTCGATTCAAGAGTACTGAATACGGAAATCCAAAAATGATGAAGTTGACTCAAGTGTGAAGAGATACGGCGTCATGAAAAAAAGAAATGTTCATAACTTTCTAACGCAGCAACAGTTTGGAACAATTTTTTTTTATTATGTTCTGAGGTTATTAGATATTCACATAACATGTTATTTAAAAAATAAAAATCAATAGTTTATATTAGTTACAGATCATGTTCCTAACCTTAAACCAGAAATCAAAGTATATAAAGCGTACGCTTTTTCACGCCCGTAGTTTTTTTAAACCCCTCGCCGTTCAACCGCTACCGCGGTTTAGGATAAAATAATTTCAAAACTTATTATTTCAATAGAAATATTTTTTATTGCACTAATTACTGTGTAAAGAAAGTGGAAATTTTTTACGACAAAGTGAGTTTTCTCGACTCATGCATTTTAATTATTCTTATATCAATTCTCTATTGAATATTACTTAAAACTTTTTCCACTCGAACAAAAGTAAATGGACTAATCTCTAGAAATAGTAATCTCTAAAAATTGATTTTAATTTGCTCATAAGAGAGACCAAAATAATGAAAAATTACTATTCGGATTAGGGGGAAAGATTTCAACTGAACTTAACGATCTTCAAATGAAAAAAAAACTTTATTATAAAAAACATTAAAAAAAAAAATCGTACGAAAATTTTACATTTATACTATTTTCTCGTAAAAAAAAAATGGTTCAAATTTAAATGAGGTTTTGACCATGATTTTTTATTTTATTTGCTCAAAAATCTTTTATTTTGACCTGAAATATTATTTTTGCAAGAACTATTAAAGAAAATAATTTCAAAACTAATTATTTCAATGGAAATATTTTTAATTGCACTCATTACTGTGTAAAGAAAGTGGAAATTTTTTACGACAAAGTGAGTTTTCTCGACTCATGCATTTTAAATATTGAATTATATCAATTCTCTATTGAATATTACTTAAAACTTTTTCCACTCAAACAAAAGTAAATGGACTAATCTCTAGAAATAGTAATCTCTAAAAATTGATTTTAATTTGCTCATAAGAGAGACCAAAAAAATGAAAAATTACTATTCGGATTAGGGGGAAAGATTTCAACTGAACTTAACAATCTTCAAATGGAAAAAAAACTTTTTTATAAAAAAAACATTAAATAGTATTTTTCGTATCTAGAGCGTAAAATTTTAATTTACACTCGAGTGTGATCGTGGCGCCCGAGGGTCGGCGAAGCCGGCCTGAGGGTCGCCGATCAAACGAGACGTTACGCTCGCGATACGAACATTTTTTTTTTTTTATAGTTTGCGAGCAGTCGTCTTTTACGTAACGATTTTAGTGTGTTGAATGATCGCTTGACGAACACTGAGAAAAAATTAAAAAATGTAAAAAATAGTAGTTTTAAAGCTGATTGGGCTGCTCGAAGTGTCGTAGGCGCTGCTCCTCCGCAGCTGGTCCCATCAGCTTTAAAACTGATATTTTTTGTATTTTTTAATTTTTTCTAAGTGTGCGTAAAGGGATTATTTACGCACCAAAATCAATGCGTAAAAGAAGACTTTACGCATACTATGAAAAAAAAAAAAATCGTACGAAAATTTTACATTTATACTATTTTCTCGTAAAATAAAAAAAATGGTTTAAATTTGAACGAGGTTTTGACCATGATTTTTTATTTTATTTGCTCAAAAATTTTTTATTTTGACCTGAAATATTATTTTTGCAAGAACTATTAAAAAAAATAATTTCAAAACTAATTATTTCAATGGAAATATTTTTAATTGCACTCATTACTGTGTAAAGAAAGTGGAAATTTTTTTTTTAGTCACGTATATAGATAGATATTCTTTAGATAGTATAAGAAATAATTTCACTTTTTTACGCACGAAGATTTGACGAATAAAAAATGACATTTTAAAACGACTTTTCGTCGCATTTGACATTGACTCTTCGTACCGAAACGATATGTTAAAGAATCAAAATTTCGTTAAATTAAATTTATGTGGATTTTTTTGATAAAATGAACGTACTCAAGAGTAAATACTATTCGAATACTAAATTTTTCTTGGAACTTCATGGCTTGTGGCCTTACCAGACTGCAACCAGAAGATGGATTAGCCATATTCTATATTATTTGATAACTTGTTCAGCCTTAATACCACTGGTAATTTGAATGCATAATACAAAGTCACAAATGAATGATAGAAAGTTATTGTTTACTGTTTCATTCATTTGAAATTTTTTCAGACCTGTTACATTGTTTTGAGGAATCCTGATTTTGAGATTTTTGCAAACAATTTGAGCTTGATTCTATATATATTTACCAGTCAATTGAAATATTCAGTTTCATTTATTAGCGCTTCGCAGGTCAGAAATAAAGTAATCAAAATTTTTTAAATTTTTATATGTTATCTTGAATAAATTTTCATCATTTTTCAATCAGTTAAAAATACTACTTTCTCAAATAAAACATGATTGGAAAGAAATCAAGGACACGCAAGAACTAAATATTTTAAAAAATACCGCTGAAAAGAGCAGACTTATTTCCTTGTTATACATAAGTAAGTTCTCAACGACAAAATGTAATCATAAATATTTATTCACTCTATTACTTTGAAATTATTTTTGAAGTCTTAAATAAAGGTCACAGCCGGGATAAAATACTCGAATCCCCTGCTCACTCTGCTCGTCAACCCCCAGTTTTTATTTCAATTTCGTTGAAACCAATATTTTTTTATAAGTTTTGTACTTTGTTAGTAAAATAAATTATTTTGATATGACAAAAACAATATAGAAACATTAGCTTTGAAATCAAGTAAAAAGGTTGGTTTTCGTATCTTTAATAATTAATAGACAATTCCAAGTGAGGCATTTACATAATACGATTGCCCGTGCAAAGAAAAACCATAGCCCAAAATACTCCACGAATGATCTTACATGGAGATAGTTTTGGCGACTAAAACGTCTCTAGAAGACTTCATTTGTTATTTCAGCTTTTGCAGATTGGTAGAAAATTTAGCTAATAAAAATCGCAAGGAGTCATTTTATTCGCGGCAAATGTCATTTTAAACTAATCTGCAAAAGTTGAAACAGTAAACGAAGTCTTTTAGAGACATTTTATTAACCAAAAGTTGCCGCGATGTTACTTTGTTCGTGGAAAATTTTGGGCTATCGGATTGCTCAAACCTAAAATATACAGAGCCTCAAAATTGAAACTGAAACCTTTAAACTTACAATAATTTAATAATATTAATAATAGGTTACGTGCTGAGTGGAGTAATTATCGGCACCGGTCCACCCCTGCTGCTTTCGATTCTCAAAGCTAACTTTCCGCTGAAAAACGGTTCTTATCCAGATTACGCCTTAGCAGTTGGGGAATATGTTTTATTCGACCAAGTCGATCATCCAGTCTTGACGGACTTGCACTTTTTCATTGGGAATTTTTTAGTAAACAGCATGTTCGCTGGCACGGACACTATTTACCTTTCAACGGTTCAGCATGTTTCTGGATTGTTCGACATTGTCAGGTCTGCTGATGACTTTTTCTTTTCCGTCATTTTTAAAATACTTAATTTGTAATTTAACTGTAGTTATCGGATGAAGAATATAGGCAGATCCGAGGACGACAGTGTCAATGTGGATGCGTTGAAATCGAGCGTTGAGCTGTACAACAAATGTGTGAGGTAACAGATTCTCGAATGATATTAACTTTGAATGTTTTTTTGAATGGTGAAAATTTTAGATGCTGTGGAGTGTTGGAAGATTCTTTTTCCATTTGTATACTTATTATACTTGTACTGTGTCCACTTGGTATAGGCGCAATATTTTACAGGGTACATTAATATTATTCCACTATTATTTAGTTAAAAAATTATTTGAACATAATCAATATGATGTTTAATTTTTTATATTTTTAAATATTTATAAAAATAATTTCAGTTTTATATATTTGACGATATTTACCAAAGAGCTGTAACTATAATTTTGGCATTGGGAATACTAATTCAGATGTTTTACCTAAATTGGGTTGGACAGCAAATAACCAACAGCAGTGATAAAGTATTTAACAGCGTGTAAGTAAATCATTACATTTGAAAACTAATAAAAATATTTTCTTTTAAGGACGTTCAACTTTGACTACTCAAGTCAAGTCTTCTCGTATGACTAATTTTCCGATATAGAAACACGCTGATTGGTTGCTCGAGTCTAACCTAACCCCAAAAGTACTATTTTTTATTCTTTGACTATTCTTTTCTATTATTAATATTCTCCTAATCGTCTCCGTAAACATCTTAAAATAATCCTCAAATGCTCTTTCAACACCTCAAAAAAACTGTACTTGGTGTCATCATCCATTATTGAGAGACTTTGTTAAGAAGCACGAAAAAGTTAGATTTCCCATATGACACTGTGTTAATGGATCAAAACAATAATTATTGATATTTTTGTTATTAGAATCCTAATTGCTTCCAGATTTTAACAGAGGACTTCTTATTATTTAATTAAAATATCTCTAAATTTTCATAATTTATTCATCATGATTAGTTTTTCGAGTTGAACGTCCTTAATAAAAGTTTCATTTTCATATATCAAGCAAGTGCAAAGAAAAACCAAGGACCAAAATTTTCCGCGAATAAAGTAACAATTGACAGGTATTTTTGACCATTAAAATGTCTCTAAGTCACTTTATTTATTATTATAGCTTTTACTGATTGGTAGGAAATGAGTCACCTGCTATCATACCATTGGTACATTATAATAAAGAAAAATTTTTCAGTAGACCAGCCGCGAATGAAATAACTCCTTGTATAAGCTGAAAGCTTAGAATCATTTCATTCGTGGCTATAGTGTGCAGAAGAAATTTTTTTTTTTTTTTTTTTTTCATTATAAAATCTCAACTATGATAGCAAAGATCATTTTCTACCAATCTGACAATTAAAGTCTTTTAGAGAAATTTTATTGGTCCAAAATACATATCAATTATTAATTCATTAACGGCAAATTTTGGTCTAACGTTTATCTTCACATAAAGGCAATCGATATTTTTTTTTTTTAGATATTTTAGCAACTGGTATGTCATGCCACCGAAAAAACGTAAAGCAATTGTGATAATAATGAGTCGGATGTTAAATCCTTGCAAACTAACTGCTGGAAAAATGATAGTACTTTCCATGCACACTTTTGGGGCCGTAAGTTTAACTTTCAATGCGATTTCAAAAAAAAACTTTTTGAGTACAATGTAAGAAGTCAAAAATATTACTTTGTTCTAGATGATGAGAACTTGTACATCTATTTTTGCAGTTATTGCAGTTTTTCATAGAAAATATTGATTAAACTGTGACGTTAGCATAGTACTTGATATGAAAAATAGCGCAAGATTCTTGACAAATGAATTTATTTTTGTTTTTTCGATGTTAGCCCAAAGCAGCTTTGCAGATTAATTTATTTCAAAAGTTATAATTAAAATAAACAAAAAACAAAAAAATATTCTCGCGTCGTTCTTTATCTTTATTTTAATCAGAAATTTCACTAAAATAACTTGGTGCAATAGAATATTTTTATTTCAAGGAACCAAACTTCTCGCAGTTGATTGTTAATTGAATCATGATATCAAATGAATCTAGATTCAAAATCGGACAGGTTATGAAAAAGGTCCATAAACCAAATTTGGTCGTCGAAAATCTGAGAAAATTTTTTTTCCTCTCCCTCTCAATTCTGATTCTGCACTTATGAAAAAAAAAAACAAGTAACTTTATGAAAAGTCCTTATCAACTGTTTTGTCAGCTCCGGATCGGTGTCGGATTAAAGGGGCTTATTCTTCTTCTTCTTTTTTTTTTTTTTTTTTTTTTTTTTTAAATTATCATGGCTGCTCTCATTACCGGACCAGCCGAGATTTAATAATAATTATTAAAATAGTGGCTTATATTTTTCCAATCAGCCGAGTGTTTAAATCTTTTACACCTATTTTTACAGCTCATACTATTATTATTATGGACGAGAAGTAGATTTTCATAGTCTAAGTTGAGTAGGCGTGTACAGCAACCCACAGTAACAACTACAAACTCCGATCAGCTGATCAGTGTACAGAAGCTACTTTCATGGTAAATGCGTCGTCTAAGTTGCTTACTTGTTCATTCTGTCAACATACTTTATTTTTATTGAAATTTTTACTTTTGACAATTTAAGTGTAACTTTTTTTCGAAAAATTAAAGTACTGCTACGGTCATTTTATAGTTTTTTTATGTTTGACGATCGATCATCTGCTCATTTTCATATGATTTTCGTCTAATCTATTAGAATCATTGTTTTTCAAGTAAATAAATAAAAAATAAAAAAAGAAGAATCTTGAGAGAATTTGTGGAGAAAACTACTTCTAACAGGAGACTCTGAGCTTCTTCTTCTTTCGGTCAGCTCACTATTGGTTTTTCAACTTTTTATTTTAGCCAATTTAAGAGTGATTATTTAAGGATATTTTACGGACGTTACTTGGTTTTTTGCGTTTGACGACCGATTATTGTGATAAGGTCATCACTGTTCAAGGTGCGGATTTGTTTATTTATCAAGACTTGAACATATGATTAACATTTATTCTATTGGAAAGATCGAAATTTTAAAGTAAAAAAATGAAATCTCAAGTGAATTTTGGGCTTAAAATTTCAACAGTTTTTTTGTTTCAGCATTAGAACTTTAAGGACAAATTAAGACGACTGACAAAGCATTGTCCGAAACGAGAAGATGGCGACCGAAAATTTCATGACTGGTATAGGATTTTAATTTTTAAAATTTATTATCAAATCTACTAGTGGCAGATAAAAAACGAGACCACTTTGGCTAAATATTAATGTTAATTGTCTTAATCTTGTGTGTGATTCAAAGATATCAATAATTCGATGGTCCCAACGAAAAACCTTAGCACAAAATCTGCCACGAATAAAGTTATAATGAGACGACTTTCGGTTAACAAAATGTCTAATCCATTTTATTCATGATTTTGACTTTTGTAAATTAAAAACAATAAAGCTTTGCTATCAGTTTGTTGATACACGAATTTTTTTTTCAACTTACGTACCAACCAGAATAAACTAACTCCAAGTTTTCAGCTTATAAAAATTGCAAAGAGTCATTTTATTCGCAGCTGGTGCGTCAAAAAAAAAAATTTTCACCTTCGTGTAACAACGGATGATTAGCAAAAGTTTTTTTCTAACAATCTATTAAAGTTATAATCAAGAATATCTCGATGAATATAATGGTTTGGAGACATTTTAGTAAATAAAAGTCGTAGCTCACCGGAACAGATTTTGGGCTAAGGTTTTTTTTCATGGGACCATCGAATTATCCAAGTTTAAAATTCAAATATTTACCAACAGAACAAAATTTTTATTTTTAAAAAAGGCTTGATAGTTTTTATGAAAAAAAAAAGACAAAGAAAAGTTTATGAAGAAACTTGATGAATATTTGTTTTTCGGTGTGGTACTCCGGGATCTAAAAATAAGCTGCGACACTTTTTTTTTACAAATATGACCACAGAACTTTTTTATTTTTTGAACTTTTTTATAAATACATCGATTTAACTGTTATAGACGTAAAAGAAGAGAGTTTGATTGAAATTGATACAACATCTAAAGACAGAGTAGTCATAACTATTAGTAAGTAAATGTGAAAAACTCTATTTTTCATTAAAAGTTTGTTACAATAATTTTTTTTTATGCAAATAGATTAATTTGAAATAATCATCCAACTTGAGAATTTAAAATGATTCAAAATTTTTTTCAGCTTTACGAAAACCCAAGATATTTGACAAAACAAAATCACATTTTTTGAATAAAATAGTACTGGATTATAAAAAACGTATTCTTACAATTTTTATAAAAAAAAAAAAAAAAAAAAAAATTATCATGACAAAAATTATTTAAATTTTAGGTAAAATTCGGCAGAAGCAAAATTTTAACTCGAGTGCAACAGTAATAAATCGAAAACGTAAATACGATGAATCGTTCCATCAATGTGCTAAACCATCGGATTTTAATGCCGCATCTCGGTGCAGTTTTGATAATAAGCTTTCGGTTAAAGTCGAACAAAGCGACAATCAAACAGTATGTCTAGAAGGTTTGATTTATTTATTTTTTATTTAATATTTTTATCGATAAACTTTGATTTAATTTTTATTTCAGATGTTAAACCGTTGAAGCCACCAACATCACGCGAAGAGAAGGAACTTCAAGGAGATGACTCACCGCCTTTTTTATCAACGCACGAATTTGATCAGATTCAAAATTAAGACGCGAAAAGTAGCAAAAGGACAAAATTTACTCAACCTAAACTCCTTCCTTCTAGTTCCAATTTACATTCAGAGATCAAACGTGGACCAGAAAATTTAAAACGCCCGGGGCCTTATTATGTAAAACGATATCCGCTAGATGCAGGTATATCGATCGACTGCTAGCCGCCAGATCGGTGAAGAGGTTTGGTTGAAATTAACTAATGATAACAAATACGATGTTTTTTTCTTATATCGTATTAAATATAAGTAGCAGTTAAAAAATTAAATAATCTAAAGATGTACGTGTTGATTTTTTTTATTGATCTAATAGTTTTTTTGATCAAATTTTTGTAATAAGTATTTTATTTCTAAATTTTTTAAGGGTAAAAAAGCAGCTGAATAGAGCCATTAAAATTAATAGGTGCAACCATCCTCTCCATGTAAATTATTTCCAAGTGTCAGAAACTTGAGCTAAGATCAAGCGTAAAAAAACTAAATGATGAAAATATTTAGAGCTTGGCTAAAAGGATGCGGAATTAATAATGCTAACTATAATGTTGTGTGGCTGAAAGTTATTATTTTTTTGTAACTATTGCGTGAATTTTTCGTCCAGCAATTCAATAATATGTGAAAAAAAACGACCTTGTGGATAGGATTCGATGTTAATGATTAATCATGATTCGATACCTCTCTGGTATAATCAGAGCAAATAATAATAATAATTATAATCTTGGTATAATCTTCCTGAGAGACTTTATCAAAAAATTGTGTAACAGTTAGTAATTAAAGTACTTAGAGTATAAAATTTTCCCATTGACATCAACTCCCAAAAAAGCTTTGTACAGCTTAATCATTTAAGTAAATAATAGGCAAGCTTCTGAATATTTTTCACATATATTTTTTTTAACTGCTGCTCATATTTAATACGATGATGAAAAAACGTTTTATTTGTTGTCATTTATTTATTTAAACCAAATCTGATCTGCGAGCCTAACCTCTTCACCGATCTAGGCGGCTAGCAGCCGTCCCGACTACCTTAAAGCTGCCTTCACAATATGTACGCATATATCGCCCGATATACCTACCTCTAGTGGATATCGTTTTACATAATAAGGCCCCCGGTGGTCTATTATTGTGACCACTGCAACTTCAAAAGTAATTACAAAAGGAGTCTCTCTGCTCACATTCAAGCGAAACATTTACCACGAGACCCTAACGCTAACAAGTGTGAAAAATGCAAAAAAAAATTTTTTCTACGGTCAAGTCTGTTGAGAAATTCAAAAATCTGTGGTCAGTCAGTAGATAAAATCAATTCTTTTAACCGTTTTGTTTGTAACCATTGCAACTACAAAACTAATTGAAAAGGTCATCTCTCTGTTCACATCCAAGGAAAACACATACCTCGAGATCGTAACGTAAACAAGTTTGAAAAATGCTAAAAAAGCTTTTCTTGGCGGTCAGATTTACCGAGACATTTATAAATATGTGGTCAATTTGAAGATAAAATTTAATTCTTTAAAGCGTTTTGTTTGCGATCATTGCAACTACAAAATTGTATAGTTTTCAACAAGCCAACAAATTTTTAAATTCAAATTAACGTCTGTTTAACAATATGAATGAACAAAAATTGTTTTATTTTTATTATGCGTTTTATTTTTATTATTACCCCAGTAAGCCTCATTTTTGCAAAGATGCAATACAGGATAACTATTCCGACCAGCATCTCCTCAAACTGAGTAGGAAGTTTATCTAATTGTAAGTTTTTTTTAATTATATCGTTTATATCTATGATTTTTAATTAATAACTTGTAGAAAGAAAAACAAACTGTATATTCTCATGTAAAAAATCTTTTTCAAATTTGTATACTGGAAGTTATTAATGGAACAGAAATTGTAAATAATGAGCAAGATCACGAAGCTCAACATTATTTAACTGTACTTCTGTTTGCACCGATGGAAAAACAAACAAGGCATGAATTTGTGTATTGCAAAAATAATTTGACTGTCAGTGAATAACTAATTAGCGCATGACTTAAATTTAGTAGTTTGTGACGAGTGACTTATTTATCGATTTTTCAATTATTCTTAAATTTAAAACCTTGTGTTATTTATATTCAAACGCTCAAAATGCATTAAGAAAGATAGAGAAGAATTGTTAGTTTGTAATAATCCGAGTTTAAGTGGAGCTGTACTCGTAAAAATAGCTTGTAGGAGTAAAATTCTTGGGGTGATTTTTTTTTTTGATAATATGTAGGTAGGAGGAGGCTCGAGAATAAACGACTTTGTTAAAGTCTTGGGGACGTAAAGGAAGGCAGGAGACGTCGAAGTTATGAAAATTAAAAAGAAAAATTGCTCATAAATTTCGGCAGGCACTCTTCCATTAAACTGCTCGACTCGGCCCAAAATTGAAACTACGACGTAATTTTTAAATTCCGAACAATCTGAATAATTAAATAAAGTTTTATTATTAGCACGCTGACTTTTCGAAGTTTTGGCTGAAATGTGTCTGCAGCGAGGCGAACGAAGGACCGCGAAAAATAATTTGACGTCGCTCGTTTTATTGGTTAACTGACAAATTACACTCGGGAAGGAATTTCATAACCTCTCAACTGCCTCTCTTACGATTATTATTATTAGGATCAATCCTATAAATTACTATCTCATGTAAGCTTTCAACCCTTTTTTTATAATTTTACGTTATCTAGGGATCATGATGGTGTAGTAACATAACCTCATATTTTTATTTGTTTATTTATTTATGGAATTTATACTAAATATGATATTTGGGTGGCTTCCCGAAAAAATAAAAAGGATTTAAAAAGATCAATTTGAAGATTATTGAAATGATCCTCAAGTTTATTATTCATTATAGATCATTTTTTAGTACCAATGAATAATCTGAAAAATCCTTTTTGAAATTGTAGGAATCAATTGTAGTTAATCCTCAGGTTATTTCTTACAATTAATCTCGTTTGAAAAAAAGTTGGTATAAAAAAAAGGAGTTTAAGTGTCTTTTGGGGATAGAAAAGGGAAGAAAAAAAGCAAGGGACACTAAAGGCGATGAGCAGCTTAGAGTTTCATATTTCCGGTTATAGGTGCTAACGGAAATAAACAGATACGAGCTGAGAATATATTTTGGTCCTTTTTTTTCATTTCGTTCAGCTTTCAGGAAATATTTATTTATTATTATCTCTTTCAAGAGCTGAGATATGATTCTATTTAAATAACCATGCGGTGAACTTTAAAAATTGAATATCATGTTGGGTTTGAATAAATACAAGGATATATCGATAGCCCATTTCCGGTAATACTATTTCTTCTCATGTATGCTTAATTATTTATCTTTTAACCTAAAAATAGATCTACATAAGATATACAAATAGATTTAAACGAGCGATTAGACTGTAGAAGACGGCAAAGGCGTGGGATTGATAAGGGCATGCGAGCGTTGGAAGTCGGCGCTCCTGTGCTTTATCAAATCAGTCAAACTTATCGCATACTGCTTTCTTCACTTTAATTAATTTAGTTTTTATTATATCGATTAACTTTTCTTGGCCCTCTGATTCAATGAAACAACATCATATCATGTCTGACTATAGTCTCATGCTACTACTTGCCTAGATTATTGAATTGTTTATTCAAACTCAAATACTCTGCAATGTTAAGTTATTAATTGCCAATTTTATAAGATCCTCGTATCATCAACTTTGAAATGATCTCTTAGAAACAAAATTTTTAAACCTTTAATGTGCTGAGGAATTAATCCATGCTTTATCATTTAACAATTTCAGGATACCGAAGTGTTAGAGACAAATCCGATAATTTATTAAATTTTAGTCAAAAAACTCAATTCAGAGCAGAGATAGAATTACTTTAATTTTATCTTCTGATCGATTAACCAGAATTGATTATATTTTTCTCATTACTACCACAAAAGTCTAAATCTTAATTTTGATTTAGGTTGGCTAAAATATTATTGGAGATGTTTTAGATTAAAATTTTATGGGTCAGAATTCGAGAATGCTGGTTTTTTAAAAAACCGCGTCAGGTTAAATATTAAGTTTTCTTTTTTTCTTTCTGTAAACACATTTGAGAAGTTTGGAGTTACTCACGATCCTGTTTATTTACGATTTTTAATTTTCTCTCCTCCGGTCTTCTCCGGTTATGGTTTCCCATTTTCCAAGACCATAACCGGGCTTAAGCTCGTAACGGTTCGGCCACGGCGGCCTTGTTTGGGGAATTTTATTTCCACTACCTCTTACCTTTTTTTTTCACCATCGCCGACGCGCTTAATGAACTCTTCAAATTTCAATTGTTTCCCTTATTCTTGTGCCACTAAAAAGCAACTTACAAGTCTGCTTATCTCTACTATAACCCTTCAAGTTTTTTTTTTTTTTTTCTAAATTAATCCTTTTTTTTTAAATGATGATTTTCAAAAATAAAAAGTATACAATCACAGCATCGAATAATAATAATAATAATAATGATGATGATATTAATTGTAAAAAGTGAATAGGCAGTAAAAATGAAAAAAGATAAAAGTAAATGTAGAGACTTGAAAACTTTGTTCGATATTAGGCACAAGGCCGCCATATAAAAACTGCAAAGAACTAACTGTTCGGTTAACTGATTAAGGGCAAAAATTCAAATTGATTTTGAACGAATAAATATAAAGAAGCAAATATCCCCAAAGTTTCAAGCCGATATGTCATAATCTTATTCAAAGCAGTTATCGGATTATTTATAAAAAAGAAAGAAAAATATTCTCGTTTAAAATACAGATTACAAAAAATCAGGCCACGCAATGGAAAAGCTTTGGTCACTCTGTATTTTTGCTCTCTTTTTTCCAGGCTTCCGGTTTTTTGTGCTGGTTTCTTCTTATTTCCTGTCTCATCGTGCATCCTTCTTTCAACGCCTGGAAAGGAAAATTAAAAATCTGGGCTGAGTTGAGAAATAATTAAATTAAAGTTTGAAAATAATGATTTTAAGAGAGAATTTTTATGAAATCTTTCAGTCGCCATTAGTTTTCAAATAGTCGTTTGCTTTCATTCCAAATTTACTTTCTTGTGTTTACATTATAGTCAGTAAATATTTTTTTTTTTTTTTTTTTTTAAATAACAATGACTATAAAAATAATTTTTAGTTTTAATTCTACTCTGTAAAAAAAAATATTCGGTGGGATTTTCATTTATTTTTTTTCGTTCTTTTATTCTTTTGATGAGAATATTTTTGAGCTATTCATCGGGGTAGTACCACAACAGCAGTGAAAGAGAAAAAAAACTTTGTACTTGTTGAACTTGAAGTGGCCCTGCTTTACCTCTGCACCCCCTTTTTTTGTTCTTTTTCAGCTTTTAAGAGGAAATATTGAGCGCTTTTATAAACCCCATTATTAATGATCTTTTAATGTACATTCAGTGCAGGATTATTTAAAATGAAAAATCGTTAAACAATTCTAGGCTGTCAGTTGTATAGCTTTTCGCAAGAACAGCAAAAGTGTCAGATAAATATTCTACGCTCAGGTGACGTATTTGCTAGTTGAATTTATTCCCAAGCTTTGAAAAAAAAAAAAAAAAAAAATTTCTGGCTCAGTAATTCATTAAAATAAAAAAAAAAAAATGCAGGTGGTAATGGATGCATTAGAGTAGAGCCCTCGAGCCAAACCGATTACTCGATTGTACAGGTGAAAAAAGAAAAAAAAAAAAAAAAAAATTAGAGAGAAAACTGGAAACATTGCATCGCTTCTGGCTGGAGTTGCGTGAAATTTCGTTTAATTTATGCTTCCGTGGCCAGTCTGCTCGTCTGCCGGTACAGCTGGCCACAAATTTATTTATCGAAACTCACGGTCAGCCTGGATTATTACCCAGATTTATCATCTGTCTACACTGTCCAGTTCTGCTTTCGTTTCGAAATTGTTTAAATTAAAAAAGCTTTATTTAGTTTACTCAAGTTTATTACTTTTTTTTCACTTTTGACGCAGTTTTTCCACATTATTAAATTAATTATTTACTAACTTTCTTTATCTTTTGGTTGATTCTCAACTTATTTAGAGGATGATTAAATATACGTACAAATTTTATGCTTTATCAGGTGGCGAAGCAACAAATGATAAATCACAAGTCCCAGACGAGTTAAATGAAAAATAGTAATCACTTTTTGAATCCATAGCTTTACCCTCTCTAACGGGAACAATTTGATTGTTTTTCTGCAGACGATTAATCACCAAATAGCAACAATAACTTCATAATGAGCTCTAATAACGATCGTCTGACCACACTTAAAACTTAAAATTCATTAAAAAAGAATTCGGGTCATTCGAGTTATTTTATACACATAATTACAGTGATTAGTGGGCACTAAAAATCATCGTCTGACTATAACCAGGTCCACACTACTTGCTAGTCATTATAAGTTTGGTAAATCATCGCATACAAATCAGAATCAGGTTGTAATAAGGAAGCTCAATGGTGTTGGTGGTTGTGAGATTTAGGGGTGCTAGAATAATTTAAATATGGAGCAGTGTCTGGGAGTAATGAAGGTATGTTTTATAAAACGAAGTCTAACTACTCTCGTAACGGCTCTACGTCATTAATACAAATAGACCCACTCCAAGAAAAACGTGTTCTTGACTTTAAATCGCTCTTCTAAATTATCAATTGCAATTTGTGGATTATCGACATTACATTCAGAATTCAACATCTTATATTTTTTTGGACTTTAAAAAAAAATAAAGACATCAGGAAAGTGTCTTACTCCGACAAAAGTCAAGTCCAATCTCCTAAGATCCACTTAATAATTACTGGACTGTCTGTCTCTTTATTGCTACCCCTAACCTCCTTTTCTTTTTGGTACTGCAGAAGCTATTTTTAAGTTCTCTTTCTTTTTCTGTCTGAAGTAACTTGAATTTTTAAACCATTCCATTGTGGTTAATTCAATAAGCACATTTTTGAAAAGAAAAAACTGCTATAGTAACTGAGACTGGGAAAACAAATTATGAACGCAAGTTTTCAAAAAAAATCAAATGGCAAGAAAGCGAATATACAAATAGATTAAAAACTTTGAAAGTTTTTGCAAATACAAATAGTATATATACGATATTAAAAGTAACCAGGTCTCAAAGAGAAAAAACTTTTTTCAGACTATTAAATCGATACTTCAAATATATTCAAATTTCCAAAAGCCTTTCTGTAGGTAATCACTCCTGACAGATTTAACAAGAAGCAGAAGAGAAAAATAATCTTGTAAAGACGATAAAGCTATAGCTGATCTCGTGACATCTGTGGAATGGCAACAGGTGGAAGCCTCTGCTGGAATTTTTTTTTCTTCTTGTTTTTCCAAAAGCTTATTACTACCTGGGAAACGAGTATATTCCTCTGAATTTGTCTTTCAGTTTTCACGTTTCTCTCTTTCATATAACTTTGAATAAATATTACTCAGAGCTAAAAAAATAAGCATCTCATCTCCAGTTTTTTTATTACGGGAGTTAATCCATGTTGAATGAGATTAAATTAAGTTAAAACAAAATCTTATCCATGGTGTTTTAAAGCCATCGCATATATACGTTGCTATGTCTTAATCGCAGCAAGAGATTCAAAGTCACGCGTTGGCTATAAATATCAGCAGCTGGTGTTGCCTAAAGTTAGATCGAGAAACGTGCAGCTTGCATGCATGTAACACGTGAGTCTAACAACTTTGATGAAAAAAAATCAACAGACAAAGCAAAGAAGTTGGTAAAAAAATGAAAAAAAAATTGGTGCTTCTTTTGACTGTAAAACCTTTGATCATACGCACATACAGCCTCGAGGCTTGGAGTTGATTAAACAAACAAACAAATTACCTTGATTAAAAACACGACAACGCTTTTGCTTTACTTTGAACTCGCTCCCTTAATTTAATTCCTGGTTTCATCTTTTTAATTCCATTAGCTAATTCGTTACTCACAATTAATTTTACCACATCAAGTTTCAAAAGCACGAGATTAATACCGAATGCTGGTAGCTAAAGTTAAGCTACATAACTTACTTGAGCTGGTTTTTTAATCTTATCCATATGAATTTACAACTGACCATGAATTTTGAAGCAACGTTTCATAATTGATGCATCGATGTGCCAATTTAAAATATAATTACAACGTTGCAGTTCCAGCAGTTTGCTTTCATAATTCATTCCAGTCCTGCTTCCCTAATTTAAATTTGACCTGAAAAACAATTATGATAAAAAACGAAGCAACTCGTTATTCATTATTTTCTGGCAATGCTCATTAATTTTGATTAACATAAATTAAAAAAAGTTTGATTAACCCAATTCTACTTTAGCTAATATAAATTTATGATAAAATGCTGCACTTGTTTACACGGGTCATCTTTATTACCTTAATCCAAAAGTATATATTTTTTTGTTTTTCACTGAAATCGATACAAATTTATGCATACTATGATGAAAAACTTTTATAATAACCGTTATTTTATTTTATATAACAAAATGGAAAATACATAAGTTCTGTAACGAATCGTAAGAAAAAAGAATAAATAATGAAATGAATGAAAACAAGAGAGGAACAACATTGGTGTTGAGCAATCTGATAAACCAACAATTATGAAAGTATGAATAAGCATGTTATGAATGGATCGGCGACCCGTTGATGAACGAAAGAGCAAAACTGGAAGCGTTGATTAAATAACCTTGCAGTTAAAACGCTATATGTATAGCGTAATATGAGATTTAAACATATCCCTCTTCGAATTTTGACCGTTATTTAATACTTTTTATGAAATTTAGTAAGCTTTTTAATTCAAATTAACAGTTCAAGCATTTCCATTGTGACAGCTAAATAAAAAACCATAGAAGAGAATGATTGTAGGTGAAAATAAGCATGACACTGTTTTGTGTTTGTGAACTAGACACGAGAATCTAACTTGCAGGGATTAATCCGAGAGGTTAGTAAGTATTATTAAACTAGAACAACTATCATGCAACAAAAGCACTATCAAGTTAGGCCAAGATTATCCCGCTGGGTTGCAACTTCGAAGCTGTTGGATAATCTGCATAATCCGTTTTACAAGAAAATTTAATTCTTAAATTATAAAATACATTTACTGGTAGATTGAACTTTTTCGGCCAAATAATAATTGATTTTGAATCCAGAGATTGTACTCGTTTGAGCCTTCAGCCGTTAGACATTTCGTTGACCCGTACGAAAAGAAACACCTGAGACCGAGAATCCGAGAAAAAAGTACCATTACGTGATTTTCCGGGGAAAGAATAACAAAAAAAAAATTTTACGCGATTAATGTAACGTTGCAATTTTTTCCAAGGAAATTGTCATGATGTAAAATTTATCCGTGAAAAAAGTCCCATTACGTGATTTTCCGGGGAAAGAATAACAAAAAAAAAATTTTACGCGATTAATGTAACGTTGCAATTTTTTCCAAGAAAACTGTCATGATGTATAATTTTTCCGAGAAAACTGTCATGTTAAACTTGCTGTGGGTCGGAAGACAACAATCCCCGAGGAAAGTGTAACCAGTGTGTTTTTATCCGGGAAAACAATTACATTCACTCAAGACGAAAATATATCCCGGGAAAAAAGTAATCTGCACAACTTATTCCAGGTAAAGTGTAACGTATTGGTAATCAACGATTAAAATAATATTTTTTCAGGTAAAAAGCAATATGAACAATGACAACTTATTTTAAGCAGGCCAGGTAGCTTTTCCCGAGGGAAACGTAACGTTAAAACTTTTTTCCGGGTAAACTGTAATGTTGAAGTTATCGACGATTAAATTTATATATTTTTGAGTCAAAACTTACAATAGCAATTCCAACTTATTTAGATCAGACCAGAGAGCTTTTCCCGAGGAAATCGTAACGTTGACAACTTTTTCCCAGGTAAACTGTAATGTTGAAGTTATCGACGATTAAGGTATTATTTTCCAGGTAAGAATTTACAATATCTATGTCAATTTATTTCAAGCAGGTTAAAGAGCTTTTTCCGAGGTAATCGTAACGTTGACAACTTTTTTCCGGGTAAAATGTAACGTTTAAGAAATCATCGAATATAAGGATATTTTTTTTACAGAAAATTTACAATATCCATGCCAACTTACTTAAACCAGAGAAAGGAGATTTTTCCGAGGAAAACGTAACGTTAAAACTTTTTTCCGGGTAAACTGTAATGTTGAAGTTACCAACGATTAAAGTATTATTTTTCCAAGTTAGAATTTACAATATCTATGCCAACTTATTCAAACCAGATTTCCCGAAGAAAACGTAACGTTAAAACTTTTTTCCGGGTAAACTGTAATGTTGAAGTTGTCAACAATTAAGGTATTATTTTTCCAAGTTAGAATTTACAATATCTATGCCAACTTATTCAAACCAGATTTCCCGAGGAAAACGTAACGTTAAAACTTTTTTCCGGGTAAACTGTAATGTTGAAGTTGTCAACAATTAAGGTATTATTTTTCCAAGTTAGAATTTACAATATCTATGCCAACTTATTCAAACCAGATTTCCCGAGGAAAACGTAACGTTAAAACTTTTTTCCGGGTAAACTGTAATGTTGAAGTTACCAACGATTAAAGTATTATTTTTCCAAGTTAGAATTTACAATATCTATGCCAACTTATTCAAACCAGATTTCCCGAGGAAAACGTAACGTTAAAACTTTTTTCCGGGTAAACTGTAATGTTGAAGTTATCAACGATTAAGGTATTTATTTTTTAAGTTAGAATTTACAATGTCTATGCAAACTTATTCAAACCAGATTTCCCGAGGAAAACGTAACGTTAAAACTTTTTTCCGGGTAAACTGTAATGTTGAAGTTATCAACGATTAAAGTATTATTTTACCAAGTTAGAATTTACAATATCTATGCCAACTTATTCAAACCCGATTTGGGAGCTTTTCCCGAGGAAAACGTAACGTTAAAACTTTTTTCCGGGTAAACTGTAATGTTGAAGTTGTCAACGATTAAGGTATTATTTTTTTAAGTTAGAATCTACAGTATCTATGTCAATTTATTTGAAGCAAGTTAAAGAGCTTTTTCCGAGGTAATCGTAAAGTTGACAACTTCAACATTACAGTTTACCCGGAAAAAAGTTTTAACGTTACGTTTTCCTCGGGAAATGTGGTTTGAATAAGTTTGCATAGATATTGTAAATTCTAACTTAAAAAATAAATACCTTAATCGTTGATGACTTCAACATTACAGTTTACCCGGAAAAAAGTTTTAACGTTACGTTTTCCTCGGGAAAAGTTCTCTGGTCTGATCTAAATAAGTTGGAATTGCTATTGTAAGTTTTGACTCAAAAATATATAAATTTAATCGTCGATAACTTCAACATTACAGTTTACCCGTAAAAAAGTTTTAACGTTACGTTTACCTCGGGAAAAGCTCCCAAATATGGTTTAAGTAAGTTGGCATGGATATTGCTAATTTTCCTTTAAAAAATATCTTTATATTTGATGATTTCCTAAACGTTACATTTCACCCGGAAAAAAGTCCCAACGTTACGATTTCCTCGGAAAAATCTCTCTTCTCCGATTTGAGTAAGTTGGCATGGATATTGTAAATTTTACTTTAAAAAATATTTTTATATCCGATGATTTAATCAACGTTACACTTTACTCGGAAAAAAGTTTTTAACGTTACGTTTTCCTCGGGAAAAGCTCCCAAGTCTGGTTTAAGTAAGTTGGCATAGATATTGTAAATTCTAACTTGGAAAATAAATACCTTAATTGTTGATAACTTCAACATTACAGTTTACCCGGAAAAAAGTTTTAACGTTACGTTTTCCTTGGGAAAAGCTCCCAAATATGGTTTAAGTAAGTTGGCATGGATATTGTAAATTCTAACTTGGAAAAAAATACCTTAATCGTTGATAACTTCAACATTACAGTTTACCCGGAAAAAAGTTTTAACGTTACGTTTTCCTTGGGAAAAGTTCCCAAATATGGTTAAAGTAAGTTGGCATGGATATTGCTAATTTTCCTTTAAAAAATATCTTTATATTTGATGATTTCCTAAACGTTACACTTAGCCCGGAAAAAAGTCCCAACGTTACGATTTCCTCGGAAAAATCTCTCTTGTCAGATTTGAGTAAGTTGGCATGGATATAGTAAATTTTCCTTTAAAAAATATTTTTATATTCGATGATTTAATCAACGTTACACTTTACTCGGAAAAAAGTTCTTAACGTTACGATTTCCTCGGGGAAAGCTCCCTTAGTCTGTTTCAAATAAGTTGGCAATGGTCTTGTTACTTTTTACCTGGAAAAACAATATCTTAATCGTCAATTATCCCAACGTTACACTTTACCCGTAAAAAGTGCACCCGTTACTTTACTCTCGGAAATTTCCCCTTTTTATCTATCGTTATTATTATCACGGAAAAAATATACTAATTACTCTTTTCTCGGAAAAATGTTGCTCATATATTGGCCGATTTTGTTGTTGTTACAGTTATCTCGGAAAATTGTGAACTTGTTACAGTTTTCTTGTAAAAAAAGAACTTGTTACATTTTTCTTGAAAAACTGGCTCATATATTGGCCGATTCTTTTGTTGTTACAGTTATCTCGGAAAATTGTTAACTTGTTACAGTTTTCTCGTAAAAAAAAAACTTGTTACGTTTTTCTTGAAAAACCGGTACTGTTACTGTTTAACCGGATTTTTTTGCAGGTGTTTCTTTTCGTAAGGGCCAACGATTTTGGCTTTGCTGACTTATTTAGGATTGACTGGATTAGGATTAGCGGGCAAGACGCGAGCTTAATTTGAGTTGGTTGCGAGCTTTTAGTTGGTCTGTGCCTCGTCGCATTACCCACACTCGCCTACTCCAGAGCATATACGTTTCTGGACAATTCGATTTACAACTCTAACTATACTATGGTCAATTAGTGTGGTTCCAGTCTCAGACTGGACGTCATATTTTCAACGCTACGTACAATATATATAAACACAACTCTGTCTCTTCCCCCCACGAGACTTAATTACGACTTATGTATTTTTGAGTATTCATCTTTGTCGTCGCTACAGAATAAGTGCCGATTTTACATCAAACTAAACAATTTTTTGTTTGTTTGTACGATTCGGAATGATCTCATTTTTTGATGTTCTTCACCAAATAATATTTTGTACATGAAATATTTTTTAAATCGAGTGTAACGTTGTCATGTTTTCGAACTTTGGAAAAATAAAAAAACCCTTCAAGTTGGGGAAAATGTATTTTGTTACCTGTATTTCAAAAATAATTTCATCGTGGTCGTGCTTTCAAGTCTATCGTGGTTTCAAGTACATTGTTTGTATGTTTTTCACACGAAGTTCCATCCAGCTTTTGACTCGATGAATATGTATATATCTGTTGTGAATTTAGCATACGCTTGTAAGATTATTGTAAACGTCTTATGCTTATGAAACGCGATACTGTCAGCAGTAATGAATGCACATGCATTATCTTGTCTTGTTGTAATTCAAAATTAGAGTAAAATTTGATAGTTTAATAAGTACAGGCTTGAGTAGAGTTGTTGTTTATTGTCAATCAACAGCTAATGGGACAGATGAAAAATGAAAAATAAAAATCTGCTTAAGCTTGAGATTAGAGCAAGTTTTAATTTTGAAATCATGTAAGCTTGCGAGTAGAGGTAAGAAGAAGCGTAGTTTAGATAAGAAAATCCGAGAGACATTTAAACGGTAAACATAACACAACATACAACAGCAATTGTACTCGACTTAGCCCCAGTTTTGAGATCGTTGATGGACACTAATTCGGTGGGATTAGCTTTTGGTGGCGCTGGTAGGTGAATTTATACGTCAACTGGTATTTTTCGAGCATAATTAGCATAACTTTTTCTCCTCAAGTCTACTTGCATCCTATATTTTTTTTGGATCAACAAGGTTTAATCAAAAGCTTTAGTTTATTGTCTGCAGGGCGAGCTTCAAAGTCAGCATACTGGCTTCTACAGTCAAAACCAGGCTACATCGAACAACAAAGTACGTGGACGCAACTAGCTATACCTACAATTTTTACTTATTGGAATTGGCATCGCCGGCGTGTTAATCTTCAGTCTCAAACTCTGGCTTCTCAAAGTCTTGGACTTAAGCTACTCAAACAAACTTTTTTGTACAGCTATTAGGCTTTTAATTAGTTTCTTGTTATTTCTCTTAATGGAAGAAACAACACCGAAACTAAATGATCAAACTTTTCTCTTCCTACTTCCCCTTTGTAATTGGTAACCCTTTTCTTTTTCAAGTTTATTACGAGCAATCTGTTTGGGTGAAAAAAAAAACTTAAAAAATAGCCACAGAAGCGTGAAATGAGCGTATCGGAATATCGACACAGGGATATCGGTAAAACAGAAAAATTAATGGCTTTAAAAAAAAAAGAAAATAATCAACGTCGAGAAATAAGAAAAACGAATGCAGAACATTTATTTTAGTGGATTAAACTCAGCTGTAAATTGAACCTTAGGATCGATATTCGCTCTTGGTGGATGAATTATATATAGTCAAACATCATTGTAACTTCATTCATTCACCTGTCCCACATTTTTAATATTATTCATCTGCTACATCCGCTGCTTGGTTCAATACAAATTAATTTTAAATTCGAATTTCCTTGTTTAGCTCAATATTTCTTAAATATTAAAGAGCAAGATATCCTTTAGCCGTCGTATTAAGAACAAGTCTTTTCCAAGATGTAAAAATTTATTTGTAAAAAAAAATGAAAAAAGTAAATGTGTGAAAGATATTTGAACAAATGCAGTAAGTAATCCACGATTTAAGCGGGTAAGAAGATGAAGCGTAGGGATAAGGAATTTAGAGAGAGCTTGAGCAACTCTACTCGGAGACGAGCGCGATCATCGAGTTTCCAGCTGCGAGACTGCTGGGAATAAAATGCAAATGGATATTGCGTGTTAATCGCGTTTCGATGCTCATCCTCCCGATGGGAAACTCTTATAAGTACTTATTTTCGCTCACTTACTCGCTTTAAGAAGATTTTATATGATTTTACGCTTAAATGCATTGAACTCGCTATTCTCGTTCGAGTCATTTATTTATTTATCGAATACCTGCAATCAAATGAACTTGCATGGTTTATTATTTCAGTCATTGATATTTGAATAGATTCTATTCTGTCATAGTTTTAGGATATTACATAGTAACTCAGGGAAAAGAGATGAGATATGACAAGTCGTAAGTTTACCGAAGAAGACTTGACAATCCTTCCACGCTTGTAAATTATACGTTAATTGTACAAGATTAATTTACGCTCTACTAACTTTTAATATTGCATACGAGAAGGGCTCTTCCTTACGTTTTTCTTGCTTTCAACTTCAAGTCGTAGTTAAATAGTAACCGACAATTGATTAACTCCTGCTTCGCTAGCGTAGGTATTTTTCTGTATTCCTCATAATTCAATTTAAAATCTCATTAGCCTAAATCAAGGTACGGCATATCTCGAGACTCGAAAATATTTTTTTAAATGGATGAAGAGAGAAAAAAGTTAGTCAAGGACGGCGGTCATACCGGAAGTAACGGAATACCCGCACAGGCCTCGACTTTTAATTATGCCCTGCGGCGCAAACTCTGAGGATTAAATTGACAGCCGACATATCCAGCCTCTTTCAAATATATATGAAGTAAGATTTTTTTTTGGACTGGCGATAATTACTTTACAGTAATGACGGACATCACTATATTTTATATAATACTTGACTTGTGGCAATATTTTTGACCTCCCCATCGTATTATAATTATTTTTCTTTTTTTAACAAGTATTATCCATTTTCATATAATTAGATTAATGAAAGCTTGCACTGTAATGTTCATGGTGATTCGATCAGGATTGAAATAAGCTTTCATGGAGGATAATAGAGAGAGAGAAAGTGAATAAAGCAGATTCGTAATAAATCGGGTTAATGAATTTGAAGGCCCATGAATGGGGTGGGAATAAATTAGCACGCATCATCATTGCTCGTTGTCATCGAGCTGTGTTGATAATCGGCAGCTCGCAGCCAGCTATTAACGCTTAACAACTAGAGACAGCTCTAGTTTCTCCATTCCCGACCAGACTGCCTGCCTGCCTGTGGATAGATACGTGACTGACACCGAAGCTCCCTGATTAATGCTACCTGCCTCCCCTTCGAAATCAGCTGATTACTAACGCCAAGATTGAGAATATTATTCCACCTTAATGACTCAAATCTGACGATGTTAATTGCTTATATCAAGAAATTTCGGTAAATTCAAAAATCATCAATTTCATTATTTTCACCCAAAGATTAAAATCAAACCGAATTAGACCAAAAATGGTGTGGCTATAACGTAAAAACGTTGATGAAAGTGGCCTAATTAACTCTCATAATCGCTCTTAATGTTGGCTGGGAAATTGAGGGATTAGGGAAGCTTGATAAAATGGGGAGGTAATTTAGACTTTTTTCTATGATCAAAGTAGTCTGTAATTATATTTTATGTGATGTGTTTCAGGAGGGGGTTGGCTCCCTAAAAATAGTTAGGATATTTTACTTGAATTTGAAAAAATGATCAAACTTGGTTTTTTGGAAAGAACAATTGACAGTGATAAGATAGAGAAAGAACTGCAGCTGAAGAGAGATAAAAGGACGATGTTAAAGTTTACTCAAGTGTTTTACGAGGGATGTTCAACCATTAAGGCTATTCTGCTCTTTTTTTTTCTTTCTTTTTCTTCTTTTGCTACTTCTATTTTACCACACACGAGAGAAAAAAAAAGTGGTTTCAGGTAATAAAATCAATACAAAGCTCATAAAATTTTTATAACTGACTCCAAAAGCAGTACAAATTGCAAAATAATTCATTAAAGCATCCATTTATAATTGTTTTATTATTTTCATTTGATTGGTATTTAATAATGGGATTAGAAGGCAATTTTCATTCATTTGTATGATCATTGCTTTTGTAAATGATCATAATGAAGAATCGGTGAGACTATCAATATACCTAATTTTCCATCTTGATTTTCATAAATTTGAATAAACAAAGCTTTTAAGAAAAATATAAGAGCTGATGTAGCTGGTCACGTTTTCGGTGAGCCACATAATAATTTCATCGGCGAGGAATAAACACGGAATCTGTGCCTGGGAATTCGTCTCGGGTATTAGTAAGCACTCGGATATATTTGCGTTTGGATTCATTGATGAGTGCGGTAACGTCGCTGCATAATATCATTATTCATCAGTCTGTACTCGGGATTCTGATTTTCCACTCGAATTAAAGCTTCGTAATCCTTCTTTTGGCTCAAATTATATCTACGACTAAGTAGTTTCTTACACTGTCTAAGTGGTTAGAACGAAGAATAAAAGATTGGTCTCCTTAAAAACTCTAATGTCTGACTATAATTTATTAAAACTACTTATTGGAACTACACTACATTATTGGAACCGAAATGCTATGAAGTCTTGAGGAGCTACTTTGAATTTTTTATCAAAACATAGAATTAACTTAATAAAAATTGAACAGCTTTAATGTTGAAAAAAAAAAATTAACTTAAAAAACAAAGTTTATTTTATAAAAATTAATCCTTTTATTACTTATTTTTGGTCAATTGTAGAATGAAAATGCTCTTGTCGACGGAAAATTGCTGAAATTGACAGTAAAAAGGTAAGAAAAGATGAATTTAGGGCAATGATATAGAATTACCGTTGTAGAATTTTATCTTCCATCCGATCTGCAGGGACATATTACCGTGACATTGTTCTTCGATTTTTTTTTTCATTTTCAGCTCGCTCTTCAAACATCAGATTCACTTCTTTTATTAACCTTGGCTCGCAAGCTCGAGTATGAATCATGGATATTACAACTTAACGTCAAATTAACGTCAGAGACTTAAACTTTTTTTATTCTTCTTACTAAACTTTTTTTTCATTGCTTGTGTAAGTGTCCAAGAAAGAAAACGAATAGTAAAAAAAAATATTAGTAATATTTTTTAAAATTCATAACGTAAATCTGTCAAAGCCGATGAGGTAAAAGACTTTTAATCCATCTTCAGTTAGTAGAAAAAAAAAAGAGTCACTAATGATTCATAAAATCTCTTTGTTCTTTTTATTCACGTGAGCAGGTTAATCTTGAAACAAGTACAATATTCAAGCTTAGAGATTTTTTAGTAGCTCCCTAGTTTTCAGTTTTTGCCCTCGCCTTATACTAAACTGCTTTCAACTCTCTTTAAAGCCCTTTTTCACTAGCTTAAAAATTTTTAATTTTGATTTTAATTTTTCATTATGTCAATTTGTAAGCTTAAGAAAAAGTCAATTTGAGGATTCCAAGCAGACTAAAAATTGTCTGTTAATTCTTCACCAGACAGCCAGCTCGTGTATGTGTGGATTTAAGTTCCGTGTGTCTGCAGTTTCAACCGTAGCAAGCTTTTATTCTTGAAATGAGAAGAAAAAGAAAAAAGTTAAGAAGCTGCGAGTGTGTAGAGCAGATAAGTTATCCAAGACTGACTCATTCGGTCTTTCTTGCTTTCAACGTCTACGTACAGTTGAGTTGACAACTTTTTGAAGCTATTTATGTAAAAGTAAAAATTAAATGATCTAAATCCATAAATTCAGAAGCTTTTCAAATAATTTTTCTTGGTAAATATTGGATTATGAATGAACCAAAAAAATGTTAAAATTCATTAAAATCGTAAAAATAATATTAAAATAGTGTTCGCTAACCCTATTGCTAGTCATTCATTAATTAAACGCGGCTCTCCCCTAAATTGGGAATGATGGATGTGTTTGGTTGGCTTTCAGCTCCATCAATACGCTGTTTATCATCAGCACCGATCTGATGATTTTTCTACTCACTTTAATGACTTTTGAATCAATAAGTTCTCATCACTAAAAAAGGCGTGAAATTTGAACTATTTATTTAACAATTACGGTTTGCGGCGAAACTTTTAATTACTATGTACGTTTGTGGCATTGTTTTTCTCAAAGGAGTGCGCATCGAGCCGATGTATACTCTGGTATTATTCAAAGCGTTACGACTCACGACTGTATTTGCGCTGTTTCGCATTTCAAACGACCCTTTTTATTTTAACAATCTTCTCTCTTTCTGTGACCCTTTCATTTTTTTTTAGAAGTTTTTTCATACACCAGAGTACAATATTCAGATTCTAAGCTTGGGGATCTCTTTTTTAACTCATCATCAGCCTACCGAATATTGGATTGGAACCTATAGCTAAGATGACGGCTTCAATTCATCAGTTCTAATGATTTTTAAATTATTGAAATTTTGTATTTTTCAAATAATCACAGTTTGGGCCCATAACCTGTGGTCAGAGGAATAATAAATTATTGAAAATACAAATTTTACAATGAGTATACTTCGAAAATAAGTATTGGCTTCAACAATTTCCAACTAGATAGGATAATTTAATTTAAATAAAGGCTCTTGGCCAGTATCTGCTAATGATGTACAAATTTAATTGTAGCTCAGTTTACTTATATATGTATACTCGTGTAGGATCCCTATAAATGACCAGGCTAGACATCGATTTTTTTTAAAATCAGTGTCTTAAAAGTTATGTTTAATAATTATTTAGGGATTAAAATTAAATAACAACAACGTGCGAGTTCATAAATTCATATCTTTGAAAGATTGTTGTAAAAGCATCCGAACATGCTATTTAATAGAATAATTTTATACTACGTTTCAATTTCCGTAAGCCATTAATAATTATTTAGCATTATCTACTTCACTTGTCTACTTCGGTGGTATGTTTTTTCCTCGTGCTTTTTACGCGCTTTCTACACCCAACTACGAGGAAATTATTTGGCGCGGTTACATAGGTCGATACCAAAAATGTCTTGGAGTTGTCTTTAAAGCAAGCTGTCCTTTAGGCCTTATTTATGTTACCACATTCGTTTATATTATCACTGACACTCATTTCATTATTTATTTGCACCACTCTAAGTCTTACTTCTGTGGTTGCAGTCGGTGAAGTTGCATCATTAGTATGGTCGTAAATAGTTCTCTAACTTAGTTGATAAAATCTCATGAAAAAAGAAATTAAATGAAAATTGAAACCAAGCGAGTCTGCGTTGTAAATGAAAATTATGCATTAGGGTTCCTAGATACGAAAAGCCGGAAATTACAACCCGTGTCTTCTCTTTGATGCTGCTGTAGCCATATTTACTCACGTTTATCCTGCTTTTTTAAAACTTTAATTATTTTTTAAATAAATAATAAAGAAAATTTTTACATACTGCCAAATAATAACTGATATTACATAAAATCGTAGAGCTTGTATTAAAATTTAATACCCTTTAAGTAAAATTTTTAAAAACCATTTTTTTATTAAAAAAAAAAATTCATACCTTTGTTATTATATAATATAAAAGTTTTGGTGTACGAGCTAAGCCCTTGTACAGTTTACAGTTTCGGCACTGTAGGATTACAGCACCATTGTATTTATGTATTTTTTGCTTATTTATTTATTTTATCAAGCAAATTTTAAATCAGTGATGCACGTTTTAAAAATTAAGCAAAAAATCATTGTAGTAAATAATTTATTGAAAAAACCCAGTTTGAAAAAATAATGAAAAAAATCCTTGTAGTATAAAGATGAAAGTTAAATGAAACTTCGGAGTAGCGAGATTTAAAGGCGATAGAACAGAATTAACTGAGGCTGGCTTCAGGGATAATTCTACCGAAACAACACTATAGTCGCATCGTTTTTTTTTTCTACTATCACCTTAATTTTTTCTCTTTCTTCGGGGTTTGATTTTTCGGAACAAAAAGAAACGAATAAAAATAGATAAATCGTTTTATCATTTGATCTTTTTTTATTTATTAGAATATCAATACATGCAAAGTACTTAAAAAAATTTAATTAATGACTACTCCAGCTCTGCGAATTGGTTTTTTGTTATTTTTTAAACTTGGTGATTTTGATTGATATTCGCCGATGAATAAGTGCCGAATCATAACTTTCAATAAGAATTTTATAAAATAGATAATTGATGCTTTAACATTCTTCAAATTGGATTTGAAATATTCATTCTTAATCCAAACGAGTGGAACTAATGGAACTATGTAAATCTCATGATGATATGTATATTACCCCCCCTTCAAATTCGGTAAATGGCCGATCGAACAAACTCGTAGTAAAAAATAGTTGGTGGTACCAACCTAAGTTGTTGCGAAAAAAAATTACAATGTTTACATACTTTAAAAGGTTAGGAGCATCAGTAATGAATAATTAATTAAACTATGTTATATAAATCAAATAAAATTAAAGAAGAAAGTGTAATTATTTATTATTATTTAAGTGCGAGTGCGATGGTTAATTTTTAAGTGATGATTGTGACTTCATGCTGATCATTTTGGAAGAGAATAATTTTTGTTAATTACGACGACGCTCGGTGCCACTCCTTGGCGAATAATCGTCCCAAGGAAAACGTCCTCCATCGCCCTGAGCTCGTCCCGACTTCTCCGCAATAATAAAAAAAAAACTTTTTTTTAGTCTGTGATGTGGTTTTTTTGATGAAAATAAAATACAAAATCTCTCCTTTATTTTCAATTTAATTAATTAAATAATGTGAGAGTAATCGTTCTTTTTTTATTTTTATTTTCAAAAGTGCACGAGGGATCAGCCAAGAATTAGAAGAGTTGACCAAGAGAAGAAAAAGAAGAAAGAAGAAAAGCAGGATTGTGTGTAGTACTGTAGCGGCAGTAGTACAGTTCTGTGGGTATGCGTGTATGAAATAGTTCAGCGCATAGTTATTTGCCGTGTGAGCTTAGCCGTGAAGCCGGTCGTCGCGTTGATCGTCGTTTTGATGAGTGAGTCGTAGTTGTTGTTCGTTGCTATCGAAAGAAAATAGTAAGTTAGTTGTGTCAAATAGTAAATGAAAAAATCGTAAATAAGTCGTAAAATAAAGGTAAAAGAAGAATTTAAAAAGAAAAGAACAAAGAAATTGGATAGTCGTCGTCGAGTACATTCAGTGGAGTCGGAATTTTGTCGCCGTGGACGTCTGCGTCCAGGTTACGTTTCCGTGCCAGTCGTCATCGTCTGCGTCCAGGTTACGTTTCCGTGCCGCTCGTCATCGTCTGCGTCTAGGTTCCGTTCCTGTGCCGCTCGTCATCGTCAACGTCTGGATTACGTCTTCGTACCATTTGTCATCGTCATCGTGTAGATCTTATTTTCGTTGTAAGTGTCACTATTTTGGGGGTTAATTGATTTGTTTATTTTCAGCCGGGTAATTGATTGTTTCATTCCGTGAATTTTTTGTTTTGTTAAATTTGATTTAATTTCGTGTAAATCCCTACACGTTTTTCCCTAAAACCACCGATAGCTTAGGCAGGGTAGTCTTAAGTCTTGTTTAAAAAAAAAGTTGTGAAATAGAATTAAGGAGATTTTTAATTAAATTCAGTTAACATGATTTCCGTTTTCTTATTTTAATTTCAATTTAAATTCTATTTTACAAGTCTACGTGCTCATCGACGATGCTCGGTGCCCATATTTGGCGAAAAATCGTCCTCGGGCCGAGGAAAACGTCCCCCGTCGTCCTGAGCTCGTCCCGACTTCTCCGCAAGCTCGAGTTAAGCTTCTTTAATTTTACGTGCTTTTTCCGGCAAAAGTAATTTTCTCGTGTGACGATGCTCGTCGCGACCGCCTACCTAATCAATTATTGTATATTATAATTGTTTATAAGTTAAAAGACTTCAAGTTTTCGCAATTTTTCTTTATGAAAATTAAATAGTATCTGTCAATTATATTACTTAATTATAATCAAATCAGTTAACAAAATATTTAATTTTTTGAAATGGTTCCATTAATATTGGTATATATTTAATTTTATTCCAAATTTTTAAATTTTTTCTTATTCAAAATTTGCAATAATAAAGAATATATAAACAAAAGAATTATAACACTAAACTAACTTTAGTTCACTTTGCTGTTCTTATTCCTTGTCTATATAGTCTTGTTCTCCTATTCGTACTAATCTAAACAAAGGTTATTAAAAATTTTGTTTTATTTTAGATAAATTATTGATATGGCAACTCCCATGTATATTAAAAGTCTGATCGACTCAATAATTATCCGTCGCTTTGAACGGAAAAGAAAATTGGGAGAAGGGAGATGACTTCCTTTACGATGTTGCATGAGAGATAAATGATTCCGTTGCAAGTCAATGGTCTTCCAATTTTGTGTCACTAATAGTACCTTTTTTGTGGAGCAATGCATGAAAGAAGTTTTGGAGCACCATGAAAAGCAAACTATCTTCAAATCAAATTTTTCTAGCGATAAGTATGATCAAATCATGAAATTCACTAAAGAAAATGCCAAGAATTTCGCAGGATTATGGATGTAAGATTTTACCAAAGATCTTATTCAGAAATTCATGAAGGACATCTTATAAGCAGAATATAAGCAGCTGGTGGGACAAAAAGAAGTTGGACAAACTACCCGAGAATCCAACAATGTTGAACCAGAAAAGCCAGTAAATCATGAACTGATCATATTAATTAGCAGAGTCAGAAGATGAATCACCTACCAAAAAACACAAGACCGATCCCATGCTCAGCCCAGTTGAATCAGGCAGGCTATATATTTTATTAATTTTTTATTGAAAGTTAATTTTTTTTCAATTTTTGGAATTATAAACAACAATCTTTTTTTGAATACAAATCTTCTGATAATCACAATATTATTATTATTATTATCATAGAAACTCATTACATTTGGTTGCCGACCATTCCCCCGAATCGAATCCCCCGAATCCCCGTTCGCCCGAATGACTATTCCCTCGAGTAACTATTACCCCGAATGACTATTCCCCCGAATCCCTATTCGCCCGAAACCCTGTTCCCCCGAAGAGGATCCCCCAAATTAAATCTTATACGTTTAAACTCACTTGTAATAATTAAATACAACTATACTCATAAAAATACAAAATATATTTATACAAATTCAATGGTATAACAACAATATAAGAATATAAAAACAAAATATAAGGATATAAAAAGGTTAGAAGTGCTACATTGTATCGCCGATCGCTTCCAGCTACTGTAACATTGAATAACTTTCATAATTTAGTATGATTCGCTGCAACTTTTTCATTGTCTCCATAGTCTTTCTCTTAGGGGCAGCCTTCACCTTTCGATCAAGAGAAAGTTCTGCGACGGCTATCTCTGTGTATCCTTGTTCCTTCTTCATTTCTTTTATGAAGGAGTAAACATCGGGGTGGTTTTTTCCCATCAAAAGATGAAACCGGTTATGCCACCCTTCCGACACGTTATTCGTCTTCGCCACGCCAGATACCATTGCGTCATGGTGTTTCCAAAAATGTACTTTGTACCTGGGTGCAACCGCTTTGCGCCTGCCTTGTCTCGGCTTCCTTGATGTGTAACAAAATGATGAGTAAATTGATTAAGTAATTGATTAAAATGGTTAGAGTAACCTTACCATTTACATATGTCCGGTCAAAGTAGTCTATGAACTCACTCAACTCCTCCGGTGCCTCGGCCTTCAGGGCTGCAAAATAGCACTCCACATCAGAGATAGGGACCATCGCTAATTCTGCTACTATGTGAGTAAATTTCTTCACTGTCCTATCGTTGTGGTCGTTGTATACGTTCTGCAGGCCTAGACTTTGAATTTTTCTGTACAAGCTCTGCCACAGGTGAAAGAAACACCCAGCTACGTGCGGGAGATTCGATTTGGGAGAATGGTAGGTAATCTTACGTTTTTATAAATTTAAATTTTTTCAACACAAATTAATTAAAGTTATATAAATTGTTAAAAATATTCAACAAATTTAACATTAGGCAGAATGTCGACCTCCTCGTCTGGGCAGCGCTGGATATCGTCGGTTGTAAAACTTAAACATGACTAGGGCCAACTAACGCGCTTCGCGCGTTCAAATCCAGATCTTATCTTACTATTGATATTTAAAAATTTTTTTGTTACTTAAAGTCTGAAATGATGTTTCATTTGAATGAAATTATTGTCTAATTGAAGTCATTGTTTTGTAGTTAAGTTTATAATTTCTGTTTTTTCTTCTAAGATCAACGGGAAAAAATGACCTTTTTTTTTTTTTATAAAAATAATCAATTATAAATTCTTTGAATATGATTTTAAAGTAAGACAAACTATATCTACTTTTACTTCATGAGAGTGAACAGATTACCTTGAAATATTTGAAATGAACTTTAATCAAAATTATTCAAGTATTAAATTTTAATTGACTTCTATGTATTAAAAAAAAACTATTCATCAATTATTTTTGAAACATCAAAATTATTTTTATAGATGAGTACAAAAATTTATCAGAGTACATCAAATTTTATAACAATGCGTATTGGCTATTAATTATTTTAAACAGTTATACTAAGTAGCTTATATTTGTGAAAGACAAAGAGTATTTAAATCTTAACATAAAAAATTATAGAACGAATTTTTAAAATTTTCATTTTTCAGGTGGTTTTTACCAGTTTAAGACTAAAAAAAATTGTAATCCCTAATCACTAAAAAAACAATGAGTATCATCTCAAAACATTTTTTTAAACTTAACTCTCCGTTGAATACCGCAGTTTTAGAGGTTATACCCGTGAAAATTTTTTATTAGAATTTTTCTAAAGTATCTCTTAATTCTATGAAATATATCAATAATTTATTAAACCTTTTCAGGCTATGCGCGTAATGGAAAAAATTCAATCTTTAACTTATTTTATCTTTTGTACTTCAATTTTGATCAGACTTGGCAAAAATGTTCAATAATATCTAATAAACATTTTCAGAAAATTTAGATTGATTCTCTATTGCCTTGCATTTAGTAAAAAACCATCTTTTTTATTTATTTATCCTCCCTATTGATACACTTTTAAATTTATTTATCCTCCCCATTGATTTACTTTTCAAATAAAATTAATTATCATGTATGTTATATTTTTAAAAATAAAAAAAAAATTAACGCTCTTCTCGTGCCACAGATTAAAAACTAATATTTTTACTTTTATTTACATTTCGTCGCCTTGGAATAGAAAGGTACTATCTCAGAAATTTTTATAGAAAGATACTATCTCGTATCAATTTTATAGAGAGATAGTATCTTTCTATAAAAATTTCTGAGATAGTACCTTTTTATTCCAAGGCGACGATTTAGACACCTGCCACGCACAAATCTACCTGTTGATAGATATTAAATTGATCTAATTAAAGAAAAAAAAATTACAAAGCAACGGAAAAATATTAGATACAGATTTTTGTTTGTTTTCTAATTTTTTTTGTAAAGTTGATTTTATTGTTTTTAAATTAAAATTAAGTAAGATAATATTAATACCATCGATTATACGATCCATTTCATACTGGGGCTCTCGTGGATTTTGACGTTTTGTTCTCAAGACATCATTTATCTCCCATGCAACATCGTAAAGGAAGTCATCTTCCCTCTTCCAATTTTCTTTTCCGTTCGAAGCGACGGATAATTATTGAGTCGATCAGACTTTTAATATACTTGGGAGTTGCCATATCAATAATTTATCTAAAATTTAAAAAAATTATGCTCCTAAAATTGTAATCAAAAAAAAAAAAAAAAAACAATATTTTGCTGATAAATCAATCGCGTGGTTACGGGTAAATAGAAGAAGCAAAAAGTAAAAAAGAACAAGCTCGCCTGTCTGCAAGGATAAAAATAAAATGCCGCTGTTCTTGAGATATCTCGAACTTTTTATTCACTCCGACAATACGGTGCCAAAAGTAAATAAGAACCATCATTTTTCAGCCTTTTTCACAGCCTTTTTTCTAAGTCATCTTTTACGCAGCCTTAAGTTTTCGACTCGAGAGCTGCAATAAAAAACTTGAAAAAAAAAGAGGGATTAAATAAGGTAGAACAGTGCAGCTCGTTGTTTGAGGAAATCTTGGAAATTCAAGCGGAAATACAAGTTTTGGTCACAGCTTGAAAATCTGTACTTTCGGTAATTCGTTATTCATTGTGTTTCTTCGAGTGCGATAAGGCGAGTCAAATTCCGGATTTAATTTTTTTTTCATCAAAATTCTAATTACTAGACTAGTCTTTGTTATTTCTCTTTTTTTTTAAGCTTTTATTTATTTAATTTACGTTTAAAAAGTAAACTTTTTTTCTGCGTGTAAAATACATTTGCCGCTTAGGAATATGAATTTCGGTGACTAAAAAAAAAAAAAAAAAAAAAAAAAAAAAAAAAGGACGAATAAAAAAGTGATATTTTCAAAATTTTAAACTGAAAAAATCAATACAAGGGCAAGCCCATATAAAGCTAGCTAAATCCTCTATTTGAGAATTTTTTTCAATGAAAGCTGTACGCGTTAAAAAAAAAATGTTCAGTGTACCTTTTATTATAAATCGCTAGTTTATTGTTTTTACACGGGGACTGGCTGTGGGGATCGCTTAGCAAAACGCGGGACACGGGACGCAGGATTTCCCGCATCCCGCGAGTTCGTTGGGAAAACACAAAAACATAATTTTTTTATTAGAGTCGGTAAATGAACACTGCAGGATCAACACTGTTACTTGGGTGCTTCTATCAACGTTTGCCGTTAAAGTCAAATTAAAATTTAACCTTCAATCCATAAATCCCTGAATACAACCATACTCAGCGTTGTAAGATTTAATTTATTTATCTTCTTCGGTTTATTCACTTTTTCCCAAGAGAGCATATTTTAAAGTACAGCTCACGATAAATCAACCAGAAGTTTATCTTGAAATCGTATAGCTTTTTGCATCAATAATTAAACAGGATGATTTTTCTGAAAAAAAAGAGTTGTTTGATCATTGAATTAAAAGTAATTGAGGTCCAAGTTTACGCATAAGCCATTAAAACTCCGATGCTTGGTTAAACTCTCAGAGTTTTTCTTCGGTCTGGTGGTGATTATTCAACACTACATGAGCCCTAATGGTTTTTTTTTCTGCAACCAAGATAATTTTACAAACCAAGGAAGCTTTATGACAATTGGGTTGTCCTTGTGTTCAATTCATTATATTGAGCAGCTGATCCTTGTTTTTTTAAGTTTTGACTTTAAGTGGGTTGAGTAATCTTGGTTCAGGGTAAAAAAGGGAAAAAGTGTTGCTGATTTACAAGTTAAGCAGTACTTAGTTTGAATAGTCTTATCGTCCCTCGACATGCACATCCTGACTCGAGTGACTAATCAACATTTTTATTTTTCCTTAAACTTTGCTTTTTCTCCACCTTGAGCGCAAGTTTTTTCTTTGATTATTTAAATTTACATTTTTTACTTATCTAGCAATTTTCTTTTATTTTTTTGATTAAATTATATTGATTTTTTTTTATAAGCCAGGTAGGTTGAATGCATCAGCACCGCTAGTTTTTCTTTCAATCTTTTGACGAGAAGAAAATTTTTTCACAACAGCAGTGAAAGAGAAAAAAAACTTTGTACTTGTTTGAACTTGAAGTAACCTGAGCTCTTTTTTCAGCCTGGTTATTACAGAGATTTTAATGAGCGCGTTGAATTTGTTTATTTTAAATCATCAATCGTAATCCAAAAATGTATTTATTTTGGGGCCCAGAACAATTCAAAATTGCAAATCCTTTTAAAACTAAGATATTTGGTGACGGATAAAGTTTAAATTACCTGCTTCTGCTGCTTGTGATGGTGATAGTATAACTTTTCTAATTATACTGTACTATCAGATACCCGCGTCTTGTGAATCAAGTTTTATCGAGTTAATAATCAAACTTAAAAAATTTCTTCTAAATAATTAAAACATCCAACTGTATTATTAATCTTAAAATCAAGTTTTACTTTCGTGGAATTCTCATATACATTCAATGTTTCATCCGAAAAACACAGATAATTTTCCTTATTTTTCAACTGGATACTGGAACAATAAACTCATTTTCTGCATCGGAACTTCACTCCTAATTTTCAGTATATCAATAAAAACTTTCGGAGCAGCAAATGTGTCAAAAAATATTTTGCGCTTGGGCGACGCATTTGCAAGTTGACTAAAGTCATTTTTTTAAGTTTTTTTTTTTTTTTTTTTACAGAATAATAAACTTTATTTCTTTGAGCCACCTTGGCTAGAGAAAAACTTCCAGTTTAATAGAATATCAGAGTAAAAAAAATGCAATCGAATTAGAAAGAATTGAATGGATGCAGTATCATCAATAAAAAAAAAGGAAGAAAAAATTCGATGCAGGCCGAAGTTGCATCAAATTTCAGGCCTAAAGTTTATTTATTGAAACTCATGATTATTTTTTATATTATCATCCATCCAAAACGTCTAATTCTTCAGATCTGGTATACAATGTCTTTGTTTTGGAATAGTTTGAATTAAAAAAGAAGTCAAATTGAGTTTGCTCAAGTTCAAGCAGTACGAAGAGAGAGATGTTGTATGAATGGTGCAAACACGCTTTGGACAAGTAGACGCGATGATGTGTTTACACTTTGAATTCCGTCAGCTTGTATTTGTCCTCTACAAGGACGACGCGTTTATGAATACTTTATTTTTCCATTATCGTCTTTCCTTCTCATCCCTCTTCTGGTTTCTTTCGTTATTTTACCAGCCTCTTCCAACTTTACCATACTTTTTTTTATTTATTTCAATACTTCCTTTTAATTTCATATTTCTCGAAGCTTTAATTATATCGGCGTGCACATTTTTGGTGACGGTCTTGGTCTTTAACTTCCAAGTGACCTAATTGGAACAACTTGCTTTCATTCAAAATTATTCACAAGAGAGACAAATATGGATATGATATTATTCAATTTTGAGAAGATAAAAGTTCATTGACACAACAGCTGCTTGTTTATCCATCTTGAAATCAGAGAAGAGCAACAGCTACTCACGAAGATTCTAATCTGTCGCGATTTTGAAAGCTGATAGTAGCGCACGTAACCACGTTGCATAAAAATGTAAAAGTAAAAAATTATTTTTTACAATTAGTCTGAAAATAAAAGCTTCCTTTTTTCTTGTCATTTACACATGGATTTACTAATCACGCGGTAATGTGCGAGGCGCAAGCCAGTAATTATCTTGATCCGTAAGCGAGATATCGCAGAGAGTTGAACTAACCCTGTTTTTCCTCAGCACTAAGGTCTAGTAAAATTCTAAAGCAATGTTTTTTTTTTTCCGAAGAGGTTACAGTCAGAAAATCAAAGAAAACGGCTTTCAGTGGAGTTTGAGTAAATGCAGATGCTTAATTACCATCGAGATTGACTCCAGAGACAACTGTAATAAAGCCCCTGGAATTTGCATTTTACAGCTACTGACTCGACAATTTCACACCATTACTTTTTATTAGACTTATTTTTTCTCTGGCCAGTTTGAAACTATTTCAAAACACAATAGATTAGCGCTTGGATAAACTTTTGAGTAATAAAGCCAAAGTGATTAGCCCGGGTTGGCAATCAAGACCAGACTCTTGCGTATTATAAACTCGATCACCGGAAACGGAGTATTGTTTACTCCTGCTTAAACTCGATGACTAATTGCAAGCTGCTAACACGTTAAATTAGTAATGGTTATGTGTTTCTAATCTACACCTTCTCTTACGAGAGTATACGATTATTCGCTTGCGGATGATTAATCACCGAAGTGCTAAGATAACGAATAATAAACACCATTAATGGTATTGTCTGACCATTGTTGGATCTACACTACTGGTTACTCGATGCAAGTGAGTTATTTGATTTTTTTTTTCTCCATCGGGTTCCATAAACGAATCGATTAATAAAAATCATTATCTGAACATTCTTGGATCCTCACTACTTAAAAACTCATCAACTCAGTAGCTAGAGTGTGTGTCATAGGTACTTATCCAATTTCCAAACCTTGGCTTAGTTAAAGTTAATTCATGCTTTTTAATTCAACGATTTTTGTCTTGTATACATTTTGTAGGAGGAAAATAGAAGCTGTATTTAAAAAAAAAAAAAAAATTTAATAATTAGCTTTATGTTATACACGTAGAACCAAGCTAAAAAAAAGTTGTGGGTTGGTAAAACTCTTGGGTAGGCCTGAGAAAGAAAATTGGTTAACTTTTCCAACAAAAGCACGAATAGTATATATGTATAAGACAAATAAGCAACTCTCAAAGATTATAAACTCTTTCAGCCCATCGAACTTATTTTAATATCTTTAACTTTGTTCCTTGGCCACAAAAAATAAGTTACCAAGTAAACAGCTTCGATATCTCATTCTTCTTTTTTTTTCTCTTTCAATTTACTTACTCTTTTTAAAAAAATAAATAAACCGGAAAAATTTTACAGTAGCTAAATAACTATTAATGAATATTCATCAATTGGTTCAATTAAAAACTATTGATTTTTTTTTCAATAAACAAATTTATTTTAGTATGAAAAAATTTTGCTAAAATTATTTCATAAAATAAAATTTTACTGGTATTCAAAACTACAAGCTCAAAGTGCTCTGGAAGTATAAGATTAAACAACGTTAACTTAAAATTACCTATTTTTATTGTTATTATTCTCAAACATGGATCTGTACATTGAAGTACATAATTAACTGTAGTTTACCAACTTTGAGATTCACCAAATAACGACTTTACACAGAAGGAAGAAAACCAAAAATTAGTCTTCCATAAAAAGTTCTGAAGACTGTTCAAGGCACGTGATTAATCTGAATGGAGTTTAATTGCGCCGAAAAGTTTAAATTAAGTATTGATCTTCAAAATCTGGAGCGATTCATTCGAAGATAAATCCGAGAAATACCAGCAATTAAATCGTCAAGTTACTAATTAATTTTAAAAATTATTTTTTCGAGTAAAAAAAAGTTTGGTGCTCTAATAGACGAAGCTTGGGTGATTAATCCATCTTCGAGTAATAAATTGAAGGTATGACGATCATTGGTTCGCCAACCTCAAAATTCAAGCAAACTCGATCGGAAATCCGTTTTCACCCGATTTCGCCAGATTTTGCCCCGTCAACTAGCGTAAGGTCATTAAACCGTTAATCGATTCTGATGAGTGTTTAATGTCGTCGCGTCTCATCAATTAAACTGGCTAAGCGCTCGTTTCAATTTTAATCAAGTTCCATCATTAAATTTCAAAGAAATACTCAAAATGCAAAGACTAAATATTGATTACATGAAAAAAAGTAATTAAAAAGTCAGTAAATTAAGCCATTAATTCTCTCGAATCTATACTTTATTGTTACTATACCCTTCGGCCAGAGTATTCAAGAATCTTAGTTGTTAGTTCATTACATTATTTACAACATTTCTTTTATAATAACCGCTATCTCGTACTATATGTCACATAGTTTTAGTCTAAAATCGTTTTAAAGTATTATTCAAGTAAGTTTAAGATGTATTATCTACGTAAGTTTAAGATATATTTGGTATGGATCATAAATTGTTAAGGTCCAAGGCTCACCGTGACCGAAAAGTACATGATTTAAGAAACATGCAGAAATTTTTCAGCTAGATATACGACGCTTTTTTTAAATTTATTCCAAATGGCTTTTTTGGATTAATATTTAAAAAAAAATTATTTTTAGTGTTACCAGGGAGAATTAGAACAAACTTAAACTAAGGTTAGATTGAAAAAAAAAAGTTTGATAAATGTAAATGTATGATTGTATAAGACCAAAGGAAATGAAAAAAATCCAAAAGAACTCGAACAAACAAAGACAGGAGCAAAGCTAGAAGTTCAAATATTAGCGGTGCAGTAAAAAAAAAAAAAAATGAAAAAAGTAAACAGAGCAAAGGGAAATAAAATAAATCAGGAACCGTTTGAAACTCGAAATATTCTTTCGACTAAGTTAATCTCTCATAAATCTACTAATGTTATAGAATATATATAGTTTCCGAGAATAATCGATCAATCAATTGACTGATCAACCGAGTATTTTTCGTCATCGATCAATTAACTATCATCATCCCAAGGTAATATTTAAATTGATATAAAATAAATATCAGATAAAGCCATAAATTAATAACAGAGTAGACAACCTTAAACCGAAATTTTATAAATATCCAGCCTTACAAGTAAAAATTTTGTCAACCTATGAGAAACATTGATTTTTCCACGTAAACCGTACCCTTTTTGTTCTCATTTGAATCAGACGCTTAAATTTGCATGAAATAAAAACACACGAGGGAGTTTTCCACAATCGCACCTAGCTGAAAAAAAAAAGACAGAAAAAGTATGGGAACTCGAGTGTGGTCAAATCCCCCAAGGTCCGTGCTGAAATTATAAACTTCTTCTCTGCTTTGATTTCGTTCGTTTCGCTTTTTTTCTTAGGGGGGATTTGAATTTTAACTCTTCTCTTGGGCACGCGTGGATTGAATAATTTATTCTTTTTACTTGAAAAAAATATGCACGCAAGTGGGAGATAAAAATATAATATTACTGACCAGAGCGATGTTTCATCGACAAGAATGGTGCAATAATTTTGATATTTATTAAATTAAATGAAAAATAAAACTCCGAGTCTGATCAGAAGACATTGTGAATAAGTAAATAGGCAGAATATTCAAGAATCGTCTCCATGGATTTGGAAACTTGAATTTAATTTTGAAGTTAACCACACGAAAAAAAAGACACGAGTCTGCTGTTAAGTCAGAAATAAGATGAGAAAAAGGTGGATAGAGCAGTTCTCGTGTCTGTCAAATAAATCAATCAATTTCTGGAAGAAATCAACTTGCTCGTTCATTATCTTGGTCTCTTGGTTTCTCTCTTTCTCCCTACAAAGACTTATTTTTATCACTTGACTTTATTTTCTAGGTTGAAAAAAGACAAAATTACTTTCAAGACAATGAA
Source organism: Encarsia formosa (assembly GCA_038277355.1). NCBI lineage: Eukaryota > Metazoa > Arthropoda > Insecta > Hymenoptera > Aphelinidae > Encarsia > Encarsia formosa. The sequence goes on from CM076184.1 coordinate 1,084,044, forward strand.
TTTAGTTAAAAAGTGGTTCCAAAAAATCCTGTGAGGAGTGAAGTTAGCCAATGTCTGATGGAATCAGATGGACGTCGGACGTTTCCCAAAGCTTATGTGAACTCGAAACTTTATTCTTACGCCATGTCAAACTAGGCTGTCACCGCCACGAAACAGCTAATCTACTTGTTATTTCTACAGTCGGTTAAATAATCCCTCTTTCTCAAACCTTTATCCTCTATCCTTTCGAAAAGCTGTCATGTGACACGAACTTATTCTGTTAAGACTCAATTAACGATGCCATTTTCATGAGCTGAAAACTTAAAATCATGAATAGTTTTCAAGCATAAATATTTAAAGGTCAAATCTTAATGTTCTTGACTACGCTCAGTTGGAATTTTCAATAACGTTTTTTCACGTCTTTTGGCATTTAGTAATCTTTATTGTAATTTGTCAAAATCATTAAAATTTGATCTTAATTAGATTTTTCGCAGAAAATTCATGAAAAAAAAACAATAAGAAGCAAAATGAATTTTTTATGAATAAAATCGGCTTTCCGCAAGCTGTAACCTCTCATGGTAACTATTATCTGAAATTATTATTACTGTTTTGGAAACAGTTTTTTTTTTTTTTGCAAAAATTTTACAAAACAAGTATGGGTTACATGACTTAAAAAAGTTCGTGGCCGTTCAAAATTAATACAGACTGTGACAGTCCAGTGACTAATTAAATCGTCGGTCACGTGACTGTCGAACGCAGCTCAGAGCGGACCTCTGAGGTGGTAGAGCGGGAATCGGGAAGCCACTCGTAATTTTCGTGTCCGTGCGTTAAGACGTACATGAAATTCAGCTTTTCTCGGTTCGACGTATCATTGTACTTTTCGGGAGTAGCACGCCGTCGAAGAGAGTGTTGTAAGTGACAGAAGGTGCGGGATCGATTGTCATCACCCGGGAAGCATTATTTTGTCAAGACGAGTCAACCGGCTTTTGGAAGCCGCGGACTACGGGGAATCATACCAACGTCCGGCAGACACGCGAAGATCTGGAGATCGATTCATGGCAGATCTTGAGGAAGCTTACTCGTATACGGAAGTCGCAGCAATTGTTTTCATTCGCGTCGCGCGTTGTGGTAGAGCCGTAGTGTGAGAGTGTGGTGTTTATTTGTGAAGTTGTCATTTCACGTCATCGCCTGGACCGCTTTCCGGCGGCTACACGGCGACTCGAGTGTGGTAGCTATTGCGGCTGGTAGGCATCGTAGCCTGGCATTTTGTTTAGCCTGACGGCTTGGTACGAGGTGCACTTTAGCGACTCCGTAAGTTAATTGTAAATGTGCGAGTGTATTCAGTACACTGTTATTTTAATAATCTTTGTTTTTCTCACGCGCGATTTACTGATTTGAACGACACCGAGTCGTGATTCAGAATTTGTATTATAGGTTTAGATTCGTTATAATAAATTGTTGAATTGATAATCTAACTTTTATTGACTAAACCTAGTGTTCCTGCGAATCGATCCTGTTTTAATACCCGCACCCACTACCGATAAACGAACTAGCCAACCGCGGCGCGAAGTATGGTAATATTCGCGGACGCGATTTCCTCATTTTATTATTTCAGGTCGACGAGTTGCAGTTCGATGAGTGCTTGGATCAGCACTAAGTACAGTTGACAAGGATTTAGTGGAAGGACACCGTTGGTATTTGTATCGGCTCATACAAACCCTTAAATCCACCCCTGTTACAAGACAAATGTACGAATTACTTAAAAAAAAAAATTTCTTTTCGAAACTGCCAACCGTCATACGCTAATTTGATTTATTTATTTCCGAAAAATTACTTTGGTCACGTTTTGAAAAAAAAATTAAAAAATAAAATACATTTTATGTTATAAAGTTTTTTATATGCAGTCGAGTTGGTGGGTTAAAATTTTTAATTTTTTGACTGGTAGTTTACTTGTGACTTCTAGAGACAAGAGTTTGATCTTCGAAAATGAATTTAACGAATTTTATTGTTTATGCGATTTTCGGATTTATCTTTATGGTTTGTAATTAGTCTTGTTACTAGTCTTACCTACTTACTCTTAAGTATTTTTTTCTCTAAATATTGAATAATTTTTAACAAATGTTAGTTAAAACATGCATACATCTTTTTTTTTTTTTATGAATCACAAATTAGTAAAAAAACTTGATGTTATAGAAAAAAAAATTCGAATCATTTTTTTTGTTTATAATAATTTTTTTTTAATTTTTACCGATTCTTTTTTTTTTTTTGTAATAGACACTGATTTTCGAAGAAAAAGATCAGAGATGTTAAATCAACACCTCGATAAACCCTTTAAGACTTTTGAGAAAGGACAAAACATAGGTATTTAGTTCCTTTTTGAATTAAATATTTGAAATCATCCGAAAATTCACCCTAAAACTTTTATAAAAAATTATTTTGTCATTTCATTTTAATGTTATTTTTTAACTCATAATACTTCTAAAAGACGTTATTTTTCTTGGATATAAAGTTATAAATGCTAGTCGTAAAAGATGAGGTGGAGACAGACAAGGCATATTCTTTGCATCAAAGATCGAAAAGGGATGTTCAAGCAGATGCTGACTCATGGTACCACGAGTTTCCAACTTATAAATTTATGAATAAACAAACCAGCAAGAATAACATCAATCTTTACTTCGCGTTATCGTTTTTACAAAGAAAAGTCATTCGTAACACCCCAATATTAAAGATAGTGCACGTTTTGGACTATCGAAACATCGATGATTACCCAGATTGGCACATTGACATTCTTCAGGGACCATTGTTGCATTTAAGAAACGTTACCAAGTTCAACAATAGCATGGCCTTGGTCTTTATGAACGTTAACTATCCAAAGAATGCCAGTAGCGAGGAGAGTGCCAAAAAAGACATTGTAGAATTGTTTAAGAAGAAATTTGAGACCAGTCAATTTCCTGAAGAATACCAGAATCACGCAAAAATCTTCAGGAGGGAGTTTTTGGACGACGATAAGTACTCCAAGATCGGAATAGTGTGGTCACCAACGAAGTCCGGGCCACTAAAAAAATTGAAATCTTTGAAAAAACACAAAACCAAGGCAGCCATCACTGAACTGATTCACAAAAAAATTGATTACGCTTATGGATTGCCAAATGACTTCGACTTCTCACTACCTCAACAGCCTCTTGAATTTACTTGCAGTTTTATACAAGAAATGGAGGGTAAGACCGTTGAATCTTATAAAGAAATTTTCGAACAATTTAAACATCATATTGCGTACCTAAAAGAAGCTTCAAATGATAGTTTTGAATTGCTTGATCAGTTTACAAAAGCCTACAGCGAGTTATCAGACATAAAAAATTCTAAATTTAAAACTCATATTGATTTTTTGAATTCGATTACTCAAAAAATGAAAATCTTCAACATGTCTACTCCGAATGATCAGATCGATACGATTTATAATTGCAATGAGTTTATTCAATCTTTCAAAACTATAAAGTGTGATGAAAGAATCGATTCTAACGATTATGCCCTGCATCAGTTGCGGGAAAAATTTAATCGTGATATTGTAGACCCCATATTTAACTTCACTTTTTGCTACAAAATGTTAACAGAGCTGTTCGTCTTACAAGACAATATAGTTTTAAATCATAGAAAAAATATTAACCTGAGTAAGCCATTTCTACTAAGTGCATGGCATTTTATTTCTGAAACAAAAAAAAAAACAAAACTATTCTCGTGGAATATGAAAATTTATCGTATCTGGTTAAGGATACAGTAGAAAAAAAGTACGAAATGGTTTTAGATTACTTTTACCTAAAACTCAATAAAACTCACTTTGAAAAAATCAACTCAACTGTGGTTAAAGGAAATTTCGTGTTCCTCAGCGACATTCTTTCAGAGTCCAGTAAAACAGTTGAGGTATACGCTCGAGAAAAATTTTACATAGATTCAAACTATCACAGTCCATCTCACATTTCGGTTATAGCCCCAGTCTGGGAAATAATAAAAAATGATAAGTTGAAAAGTTGTTGTGAGATCAATTTGGACGGAGTCAATGGAATTTCGGTAGAACCAGATAAAACGCCAAGTTATTATTTCAACGGAAAAAATGGGAAACCTGGTAACCCTGGAAATTCTGGTAGAAACTTTTTCGGAATTTACGATGAGTTTGCAAACAGCTCTCAGCTAATGATATCATCAAAGGGTGGCAATGGCAGTTCCGGAAGTGATGGTGAGAAAGGAAGAGACGGCAAAGCTAAACAATACGACCTGCGTATATTGCAACTACAAAGCAAAAAATCACTAGACTATAGCGAAATCATGGCATTGTTCGGACTAAGGAATGATGAAAGAAACAATTGTTTCTCTACTTCCCTGTTTTTTTCAAAGTCTTGTAAATTCGAAGAATACTGTGAGCACGGTGGAAACGGAGGAAGCGGTAGCATGGGAGGCATGCCTGGTGCTGGTGGTGAACTTATCGTCTTACCGTTGATCTGGCCAAATAGCATGGGTGACCATGTTATCATGCATTCTAGTTGGGGATCTTACGGTAAGCCAGGTAAACCTGGTTCCAAAGGTAAAACCAGCCTTCCCCAAGTCACTCTGACTTATGACTTGCTGCAACTGCCGACTTTTGGCCGATATGATAGAGAGATCATCCCAGATTATTATAATTTAATAGTCAATTACGTGCCATGCAGGGACGGGGAGCCTGGTACTCCAGCACCAAACCCACCTGGAAAAGAAAATTCAGCCGTACACTTTGATCCTCCGCCTTCAGACATCATTGCTGAATTCAAAGCTCACGTTATGGATGAACTAATTGGTGTAAGAAAGTCATTTTTAAAAGATTTTATAAGAAAACTTGACATTGATACACAGGTTGCTAATTTTATGGATACACCTTCAGGGTTTACAACTGAGTTAATAAATTTAGAAAAGAGGTTTGATTCAGAAAAACCGGAACTACTTTTAGACTACTATGTCTCTTTACGAGATAGAATTTATAGATACATCAAGGACAAGAATCCAAAGAATATAGAGAAACAAGTCACCTTGCATCTAGGTGCCACGGTGGTGAGTAAGATTTCTGAGATAAAAACTCGTGCAAACGTCGAGTTGACTGTTGATCTTGAAAAAGCTTTAAACACGATAAAAACCAATTTCAAAAGCTATGAAAAACATCAGTCTATCACAGTGGCTCAGGAGAGCTTCGAAGCGTACAGCAAGACCTTCCAAAAGAAAATCGAAGAAGCAGTAGGCTATATCGAAACACAAGTCGTTGCAGATCTAGATAAAACTTACGAAAACCTGAATAAAGGGGTCAACATGCTGATAGACGAAGTCCTTACACGCAAAGAAATAACGAGAGAGGACACGATAGCATTGAAGCAAAAGCAGGCAAAAATGGCAGAACAATTATTTGTCAGAAAAATACTTGGTATCGCTAACTTGGCAGGTGCATTTCTTGGTTTTTTGGGAACTTTGGGGACTACTGCTGGAGCTATGATGGGAGGAATTTCTTCTGTCATTGAAACTGCTACTCTCGACGACCAGAGCTCACTGGGTACTGATAAAATCACTTCACTTCCAAAATCTGTGTCCTCAGCGGTGTCAAGAATTTCCTCCCAGATTGACAAAAAAAAGTCTTTTTTTGAACAACAGTTGAAGCTGACACAAGAAAAATTAAAAGAGTTTGAGCAGACATCAGAAAAAGATGTGATTTTTAAAAATTCAACGAAACTGCTCGATCATAAAATAAAAAACTTTTTGGAAGAGTACAAAAGAATTGAGAAGAAAGGGGCAACGTATGATCCAGCATCTTCTGAAAAGATGTATAATACACGCAAGGAATGCCAAGACTTGATGAAACAAAAAGTTGAAGTGCTGAAAAAAGATACAACAGCAAAGGAAATTCTTTTTGCAGAACGTAAGAGTCTTGTGTCGCATTTAGAACAATCCATAACATCAATTGACACAATGATTACGTTTTATCAAAAGGTGCAGAATCATCAAGTGAAACTAGACAAAGTGGTTGATGCAATTCAAGCCAATGAGATTCAATTAAAACAACTAGATGCATTTGAAGAAAAAGTAACTGTTACATTACTAACCAGCATTAAAGGCATCGAGCACAACTTCAATTCAAAGATAAAGGGTATGAAGGGTATGTCACTGGCCTCTCTGGACATGAGTCAATGGCAAGTGCAAGCTGCCATTGACGAACTCAGGAACAATATTTTTCAAATGGTTCAAGGCTTCGGTGTGGAATCGGTATTTATGGATTACATCAGGAGACTCGAGAAGGGCATGGATGTCACTATTGAGCTATACAAGGAAATTGAAAGGTATCGCGACCAAGTTTTTCAAGCCGCCTACATCAAAGATATTTTTACGTCCGATTCTACGAATGTACCAGATGATTCTGATTTAGGAAAAAAATTACGAAAACTGGACGGAATAACAATATCGAATGACATAAGAAGACAATACCAAGAGGCTTTCGATGCATTCAAGCGACATACTTTTCCTTTTGCCTTTTACTATCTGCAGGAATTCAAATTCCCATGGGACAAAAATATCGATGAAAATAAAGATGAAACCTTTTTGATCGAGACGGCTAAGAAACGTGTTGATAAAATGATTGAATACCTTCAACACGATGCTGCCTACATTGAAAATTACAAGTGCTATTCACATAAAGACATTTGGTTCCGTAATCCACCGTCACCGACATCCAAGTCACCATTCTATATTTGGAAATATGAAAGCATAAAGCATATACTACCCGATCTGCTGCGCGGACAAGAAATCACACTGGATGCCGACGTGTCTCGCGCTCTTCCAAAAGGCGATGCCATTAAATTCAACTTCGTGGACATTCATTTCAACCTACTGAATACCGAGAAGCAGGGTGATATGAACCAAACATTCAACCTGTACACAGTTCACGCGACCCACTTTGGTAACTCTCGGTACAAGGCTTGCGGTAAGTATTATGAAATTTTAACCAGCGCTCAGAGAATGAAGTTCAGCATTCATAAACGCAAAGAGGAGCCGACTTATCCAGAAGACCCAACCGAAGTTTACAGCGATCTGAGAAAAAACTACCCAATTCTTAGCCCGTATGCTACTTGGAGCTTCAAAATCAAACTTCAAAACGACAACAACGAGATTATTGGTAATCCCATCGCTGATAATTTCGAAAACGAACCAATGGATCTGGTGCTCAGCGGTCACGGTCGTTACGAAGAGTCTGATGTTTCCTCGATATGCGATCAAGCTGACTTGGACCATTTTTACAGAACTGTTGATCCATACTGAACCAGAGTTGCTAGATCGCGCTGAAGCCTGCGCGCCTCTCCAGCGGCCACAGGCGGCATGTATTTTTTCAGCGCAATCTAGTAAGCCTGTACTGAACTGGTCACGATCGTAACATCATGATAAATAAAAATAAGACAGAGACTCTTGTTTTGTTGCATGAATCTTTAAAAAATTAATATTTTTAGCGTGTTTACTTTGTGACATTTTGTGAACATATGCATGCTTGTTATCTTTAGTAAACTGAAGAGATCCTGTATTTTATATTTGAAATTAAATAAATGTATGAAAAATAAAATAACTGTGTGTTTAATTTGACAAATTCCAGATCTGACAATTCATTATTCATTTTAGTGTTTTAGTTTTTTTATAACATATGAGATTTTAAAATCAATGTTATGAGCTTTGAAATTCACAAGCTATATAATACTTATAAATGACTTCAATAAATTATAGGGTCAGGCTATTCTGGATCCTTAGTCGATAAAAATCTAGTTATTTTGTACCTCAAAAGAACTAGAAAATTTCGTCGACAAAAAAATATTCAACAAAATTTCTGGTTTCTCGTTGACAAAATGTTTTCAGGCGACTAAAAAATACAGTTTCAATCAGTCAAGTATCACACAATAATTTAAATGAAAAAAGCTGCACGCAATTACTATTTTCTTTTGTAGCCTCTTGAAATTTTTATTATTAAACATTTTTATGTAAAAAAAAAAAAAAAAAAACCGTTTTTTTGGCACAAAATTAAAAAATAAAAACGACGTTTTTCCATTATAAACAAAAAATAAGTTAGTAATTTTTTAAAAAAAACCAATTTATATAACTTTTTATAAAAAACTATATTTAAGGAGATTCCCTACCTAATAGATCTAGCTCACAGATTTTGTCAAAATAAAACATCGATGATCCCAGCAAAGAAAAACTTTAGACAATAATCTGCTACGAATAAACTGTTACAACTGGCGTACTTGGGCTGTGGACCTTAAATTGGACAGTGGACCTCATTTCGTCATTGTGGCAACTTTTATTTACTTAATAATTATCATTTTTATTTCTAATGATAAAATATTGGTTTTTTATAAATATAAATATGAAATTATTTCGTAAAATCAACTAAATAGGTTGAAAAGCTTAAGAAAACGCGGCTTCTAGAAAAATTTTCCACTGAAAGGTGTTAGAATACATAGAAAAACTAAGTTAAAACTAAACATTATCTCAAAACTTTTTGGCTTAAACACAAACTATGAAATAAGTTATAAAAAAAAAAAAGTATTTTAATAACGGACAGTTTTCTAAATATTTATGAAAAATATAAAAATAGTCTTAAAATGGTTTTTTAACTAACAAAAATTATTTATGTACAAATTTTTATTTCTGAAGTTAACATTTCTAAATTATTTAATAATTCAATAAAATTATTTATGATTAATTATCAACAAATTATGTGACTATTTAAGGACTCGTGAAATAAAATCCATAAGAATCGTTTGAAAATTATGGCAATCTTTAAGTTTAGGCTTAAGGAATAACGTATCAAAATTTCAAGAGGATTTACAATACAGTTGTTGAGCAATTTTAATTCAAAGTTGGGCTAAAATCGCTCAAAATCGGGTGATTTAACATAGGCTCTTATGGGAAAACCATGCTGTTTTCATTTTGCTGTAGTTTTCGAACCAGGTTGGCATTCATCTTGAAATTTGGCTATGTCATTTCTAGAGCCTTAAAGAATAAATTGCTATATTTTTGGAAAACTTCTTATGGATTTTTAAACAATTTCGGCATTGTTTTGTTATCAAAAAATCAGTAAAAAGTTTGCTGATTTTTCCTTATTTTTAAAAAAGTTTTCTAGACTTTTGATTCACACTGTTAAAAACTAGAAGTCTTCAGTAATACTATGTAAAAATTTCAGTTAAAATTATAGTTTCCCTATAAGGACCTTGGCTATACCAGACATAGCTATGACAAAATTATGTGACACCGAGTGTTGATGCGTTTAATATCAGCCTTTGGGAATGCAGCTGTTTGTTAACTTCTTCTTCTTCTTCTTCTTCTTCTATTTTGCTTGTGGTGCTTTCCAGGTTTTGCAATTTGTCCATCTTGTTCACCCCAAAAGGTCATGGAACAATTTAAAATTTATTAGTTTACCTAAATGAGTTTTCATAACATGATTTATTTAAAATTTAATATGGATTCCTAATACTAACTACAATATTAAAGTTGGGTAGTATTTTTATGCAAAAGCAACTATATATTTTTTTATTTCCATATAACTGATAACTATTAACAATCATACCTTTTATGTTTTATATTTATATTTTCAATATCAATAATTTATAAGTAAGTGTAAGCGCATTTATACATTTTTTTAGAAAAACTAATCATGTATTGTTTTAGTCTGTGTGGTGGTAAATTATAATGAATCATAATAATCTGTGATAATAAGTAATCAATAAATTATGAAACCTAATAAATAATTACCCATTTTTAGAATTTGTTTGTTAGGTGTGACTCCTTGATGAATTTTCAATAGTTTATTTACTTTTAATTAAATGGTTGCAAAATATTAAGTGAAAAATATTGTTATTTTGCAAAACCAATGTTAAACATAACCTCTATTATCGTGTAAACAGTGATGTAAAATCACTGGATGCGTACGGGTAAAATATAAATATAATAAAAAATAAGTACTCATGATTATTGATTAGATTGAAAGGATTCAGTTGACGTAATAAGAGCACTGATTTATTTTTAAAGAAAGTTTCTTTGATTTAGTTCAATCGCTCTATCACAAAAACAACTGTGAATTTATGCGTATCCCTGTTGAATGTCTACACGTGTGGCACACGTGTGGCACACGTAAAATTATTTTCAAGTAGATTATTATAAAAGGGAATAAAATATGGATATAGTGAATTATTCAATGATTTTATAGCCTCTTATGTCATAAATAATCAAAAAATTGGTTTTTTTTTTTTATTTTAAGTGCTTTTCTTTAACCCGCAATGTTTCGTCATAGTCGTCGTACGTTCAAAACTGCCAAGCTCTAGAACTTGGAGCTTGTAAGACCTGAAGGTCTGAAATTTGGCAGAGGGTCTAGGTTCGGATGAGAGTACATGTCACTTATTGACCTGGACCTCCAGGTCGCCGATGACGGGGGTACCTGAGGGAGTCATCTCCGAGAGTTTGGGCCAAATTCTTCGGGGATGACTTTGAGGAAAGTTCTAGAGTATTTATCGAGGCAATTTGAACCTAAGTACCAAGGTCACCGATGATGGGGGTACCCGGGGTACCTGGGGGTCATCTTCGAGAATGCTGAACTTTTAATACATCCCCGCAGAATTTGGCCCAAACTTTCGAAGATGACCTCCAGGTTCCTCAGGTACAACCGTCATCGGCGACCTGGGTGACTAGGTTTAAGTTGCCTCGATAAATACTCTATACCACCTCTTAAAGTCATTTCCGCAGAAATTTTCCCTAACTCTCGAAGATGACGTCCAGGTTCTCTAAGTACACCCGTCATCGTCGACCTGGCTCTCCAGGTTCAAACTTCCTCATATGCCTCTAAAACACCCCCGAAATCTATCCTAAGTCATATCCCAAGAATTCGACCCGAATTCTCGAAGATGACCCCCAGGTACCCCGGGTACCCCCATCATCGGTGAACTTGGTACTTAGGTTCAAATTGCCTCGATAAATACTCTAGAATTTTCCTCAAAGTCATCTCCGAAGAATTTAGCCCAAACTCTCGGAGATGACTCCATCAGGTACCCCCGTCATCGGCGACCTGGAGGTCCAGGTCGATAAGTGACTATGGATTCATGTATTGTCATCCGAACCTAGACCCTCTGCCAAATTTCAGACCTCCAGGTCTTACAAGCTCCAAGTTCTAAAGCTTGGCAGTTTTGAACGTACGCAACGGACATAAGAGGCTATAAAATCATTGAATAATTCACTATATCCATATTTTATTCCCTTTTATAATAATCTACTTGAAAATAATTTTACGTGTGCCACACGTGTGGACATTCAACAGGAATGAATAGCTGTTGTCGTCTGCAGAAACGTAAGACCGTAAAGCTCGTGGCGGGAAATTCGAATTCTAAATAATGCTTGAAAATTTGACGAAAGCTTTGAAAATATGATTTTTTTTTTTTTTTCAGTTTCAGAAACTGAAAAAAACTCCGAGGAGGGAGATACTGACCTTGCTGCCGATGTGGGCTCTTATCATAGTTCTGCGATCAGAACTGGGGATTCTGGTTTATGAGCGAAATTCTCGGATACGACATTAAAGAGATTGGTTTATACTTAATTAATGATTGAATTATTTATTAAGGTTTTATTTAATTATTTTTTTTTTCGAAGAAAAGGTAATTTCAAAGTTAATTGGGAAAAAGGTCCATCAACTGTTTTACATGAGTTAGCCTTGATCTTGTTACCTTTTACCTAGAAAAATATTATCTTAATCTTTGATTAATTGAACGTTACTTTTTATCCGGAAAAATGCACTTGTAATTTTATGTTCGGAAAAAAACTCCGGTATTTATTTTGTTATTGTTCTATTACCTTTATCGTGGAAAAAGTGAATTAGTTACGTTTTTTCCGGGAATTATTCCTATTTCAATCGATTGTTATTTTTATAACGGAAAAAGATATACCAGTTACTCTCTTTTCTGAGAAATGTGGCTTTTATTAGACAATTATTTTGACGTTTCAGCTTGTCACAGTAAGTATTCTCGTAAAAAAACGCTCTATTACATTTTATCTGAAAAACTCTGGGTTAATCAGTAAACCTGCTTTCGGCAGGAGTTCTTTACATACTAGCCAACGATATTGAACTTAATAAAAATTGGTATTCGTGGGCCTTGTTTGGCGTCAGACTGGAAAATTAATTAGTGCTTTCATCAATCATGCCGATTCGAGACAAAATTTACGCTGTCATTCGGGATTCGTCGCATTTTATCACTTCGGTCTCGATGGCCCTTATCATTGAAGAAACTGTTCTTTATCTGGGACTATTGGCAAGATGTACCAGATAAATAACATTTTTTTTTTTTTTTTTTTTTTTTTTTTTTTTTTTTTTTTTTTTTACTAATCGCTGCAAATTTTTTGCTTTGCGGACGTGTACATATTTGTACAACTAAACATACTAAGCTCATTGGTAGATGTCTTTAGCACTATTGAATAAACTATATGTCTTAAACTAGTTGGCTGTTGATTATTTTTCGGTAATTAAAAAAAAAAATTCTGTTTTTATCAAAAGTCGATGAATATCGGTAAAAGAAACAGCAAAGAGTAATTAATAGATCATCGATGACCGTTTTACGAAGTTGCAATATATTAAAATTCAACAATCAAGATTCTAAGTCCAAGTACTAATAATTGAAATTGTAAATTTATACGACTAATTAAATCTGAGATAATTGTAATAAAACAATTTGGAGCTCCTCGATAAGCGTCCAAGCGATAAACATTTAATTTCAGTTTATCGATAACATCGCGGTGGAGAAGTTCATTTGCCTGCATGCGTCATATCGTAGACAGATGAAAGTGCAGAGGAACCGTTTCCTTGATCGAGAGCCAGCTCGTTTTATCAAATGGAGAATAAGATCAAAGGAATAACTTCTAGTAATTATTCATGTTTTTTTTTGTGTTGTGTGTGCTTGAAACAAGAATGTCAAAGTAATCAGTGGGAACTTACAATTTTTTAATGCGTCTCCCTGCAGTAAATAAACTACTCTTCCCATTATATTCGTTTGATAAAAAAACAAAAAATTTAGTTACAATAAAAAAGTGCCTTTCTACACCATTCCATGCGGTAATAATATGTTTTTTTTTTAGAAGATGGATCATTGAAATTTATGTTCAATCGTTTACACTAATAACCCAGTGTAAATGATCAAGAGCCGTAAATTATTCCAAAGTATCAATAACTCAACCGGTAGAAGAATTCCATAATCTCCCGAACCTGTTTCGCGACAAATGCATCATCTTCATAATCCACTTTTTTAAATTAATAGTCGTTTTAATAGATTCAAAACAAATTTTTTTGAAGGTGGTTTAGGATGGAGACACTTACAGGCTTTTCTATTGTTCTTGGGAATGGCCGTTGCGTACACGTTCAGGGTGTGCATGTCAGTAGCCGCTATCGCCATGAGAAACTCAACCTCGCATCCAGAATTTCCAGTATGTTAATTTTACATTTCGTACGAAAAAACACACCTGCGAAAAAAAAACCAGTAAAAATGTGACTTAACGAAATTACCAGGAAAAAAGTGAGTCTTTTTTTAACAGAAAGACTGTAAAAAGACAATCATTGTAAATTGTAACGTCAAAATAATCGACCACTGAAAGCAACATTTTTCTATTTCAATAGGCTAAGCTCCAGTTACAAGTGCACTTTTTTCCTCGAGAAAAAACTCTTGTTACCATATTTTATTTCGGTGAAGACATTAGTTTTGGGCTTTCCACGTATGTAATGTTGCACTTTAGGAAAAAGTTGTGGTAGTAATTTAATGTTATTGTTATCTTGGAAAAAGTGACACTCGTTACAATTCATCCGGGAAAGCTAATCTTCTAACCGTGACAGTCTCCACGGAAAATGTTACTTCATGGCAGTTTTCTTAATTATGCAACGTTACAATGTTTATGGTTACTGTTATTCTGAAAAATACTTAGGTATTGTCACTTTTTTCATGAATTTTACAGTCTCAGGTGTCTTTTTTCGTCCAAACTGACGTGCAAAAAATTATCTTAAACTTGTTTACAGGAATACGACTGGGACCAGTCGATATACACGACGATTTTGGGAGCGTTTTTCTGGGGATACGTTATCACGCAAATTCCAGTTGGTCAATTGGTCAGAACCCGAAGCGCGTTTAAAATATTAGCCGCGGGGATGTTTATAGGCTCAACGATAAACGGACTTACACCCTGGATCGCTTCGGTTTTCGGCTACGTCGGTGTTATTTTGGCCAGAATTGCCATTGGTCTCAGTCAGGGCTGCTTGCATCCTTGCAGTTTCGCTTTGATTTCGAGATGGGTACCGCCACTGGAGAGATCAAGACTAAGTTAATATCTTACTTATAATTTACTAATTTCATAAATATTCACTTTTTGGTTTTTTCTCTGTTAATTCATTTCTAGTTGAGCTAAAGTTTGAACTTCTTTGAACATTTGAAAAATTTAACCATTTTTTTGCAATTGTTTTTATGTTAAAGGTTCGTTCGTATTGAGTGGTTCGCTAATCGGGACCATAATGGCGATGCTAATGTCCGGATTTTTGGCGGACTCGAAATTCGGTTGGCCGAGCATTTTTTACTTTCACGGTGCGATTGGCGTTCTTTGGAGCATACTTTTTTACTGCTTCAGTGCTGATAGTCCATCGGAGCACTCGAAAATTGGTTCCAAAGAGATCGAGTACATAAAGTCTAGTCTCACTGGTATCAACGATTCTGCTGATGCTAAGGTATCAACTGAGAGAAATATTAATGTTTTTCCTTTTAAACACTCGTTAAGTTTATGGGCAGGCTTAATCAAGTCTTACCTACGGTCGGTAAGGCGGGAAATCTTTTCAATCAGTTTTTCAAATAATAAACTCTCAGTAAAAAAATACTAGTTTTATTAGTTATTTGTTGATTTGAAGCTTAGCTCATAGAAATAAGAAATTTCAAATACTTGTTAAGTTTAAGGGCAGGCTTAACCAAGTTTTACCTGCAGTCGGTAAAGTAGAAATTCACTTCAATTTTTTTTATAATATCTTATTCTTATAAGAATAAGATATTAAATTTTATAGCTGCGAGTAAAATCTCAAAATGAATAAAAGCGTCATATTCTAGTTGATCGAAAGCTCTTGAAGCTCTGCGGATTATTTTTAAAATTCTTCAAATAAAGATGATGATTGTAATAATTGAATGAAATGTAAAAAATTGTTGTTAGAAAATGAAAGTACCGTGGAAGTCAATACTGAGCTCGGGTCCTTTGTGGTCGGTGATTATAGGTGCTGGAGGGTGCAACTGGGGTTTCTCTCTGTTCCTGACTCAACTCCCGAGCTACATGAAGTACGCCCTCAACTTCGACGTGTCCGCGGTTTGTATTTCTTTTCAAATCCAACGATTATTTGAAAATCACAATAACCGAAAATTATTCCAGAGCGGTACGGTATCGGCCCTTCCCTACCTGGCGATGTTGCTCCTGACGTTTCCAATAAGTTTTTTATCGGACTACGCGCTGCTCAAGGGATTCAGTACCGGTTTCGTACGTAAAACTTGTGCGATCATTGGCAGCTGGATTCCGGCGTTGTGTCTCATTGTTCTCGGATGCATATCGACGAGCAACAAATTCGTGGTGGTTGGAATAATCGTATTGAGCATTGCCTTTTCGTCCGGTGTAGGCTGCAGCATTGCCATAAACACCTTGGACCTCAGTCCGAATTTCGCTTCCTCGGTTACGGGCTTCATGAACACGAGCGTGAACCTCATAGGTCTCACCGGCCCCCTTGTTTATGGCCTTGTTGTTACGGATCCCGTAGGTACTTTTTATTATTTGATCTGGGATGCATTCTTAAAGCAGCCAAATCCGAATGTGAATGATTTTTTTTTTTTTAATTAACCCTTATAAAATTGAGCTTTTCGGACTATTTTCAAGATTTGTCAATACTCATTTTGATGGTCTCGACGAAGAATAACCTTAGCCAAAAATCTGCCACGAATAAACTGTTACAAAAAGCGTGTTTTTGGTGACTAAAATGTCTCTAAAAGTCTTAATTATTATTTTAGCCTTCGATAAAAAATCTTTGATGCATTATATGATAAAAAAAAAATTTTTTCGACATACCAGCCACGAATAAAAAGACTCTTAGTTGTCAGCCAATAAAAATCGCAAGAACAAAAGTTAAAATCTTGAATAAAGTGATTTAGAGACATTTTAGTCAACGAAAGTCGCAGCTCATCGTAACTTTATTCGTGGCAGATTTTGGTCTAAGGTTATTTTCTTCGCTAATGACGATTCGTCATAAGTAAAATTAGTTCATTTGACATCTTTTCAAAGAATTATGGTACCATAATAACAAAAATTTTTTTTGCCAGCATTTCTGGATCAAAGTGTTGACGATATCGAATTATTTCAACGTTATTTTAAATGATTTTCAGAGTGACTTGGAACAGTGGAGGATCGTACTTTTTATTACCGCCGGAATTTACATATTTACGTGTTTGATTTTTGTGATCTTCGGTAGAGGTGATGTTCAACCGTGGAACGATCCGGACAATCAACGAATGAAATTCAAATCCGGTAAAACCGATCCTGAGAAATATTGAGCGTACAAAGAAATTCTCTTGTGTATAGAGAAGGGAATAATCGAATGATTCAAATCTAAGTCGATTAATTAGTTGATTAATCGTGATGGATCGATTAATTTTTATTGAATAAAATTCATTTTAATCTTGATTTTTTTTTATGAATGGACATTTAAAATATTGTAGATTTTCAGAAAGATCCTATTGTTAATTTTTGGTTTAAACTTTAGGAAAACATTTTGATAATATGGAAAAATAAGTCTTAATCTAATCTATAAGTAAAATATGTATCATGCTTTTTTTTAATTTATTTATTTATAAATTTTACCAAATAGAAGTTTAAGTATTAGTATTTTTATTATATCTTAGAATGAATCACATCTTGAGAATAAAAAATGAAGTTTTTTTGAAAAACTTTTAAGGCGAAGAATAATAATCGATCAACTATTATTCGATTACCAATTTTTTATAAATAATTGATTATTTTTATAATTATTTAGTCACCTTTCTTGGATAATAAATTCTAACAGGTTGATAGAATTTTATTATTTGAAATATTGTTCACACGATAATTGTTTTTTTATTGATAAGTTAGGAATCGCAGTTTTTGGTTGTCGGTTACTTAAAACAATAAATTTTGTTATTTACTTTTTGTTCAATTCAGAGAAAATATGGAATTTCAAAGTTTTTTTCTTTGCAGTCGAAGAATTTAAAAAATCTAACTTGTAAATTTAATCGTAAAAAAATGTTGTAAAGTTTATACTCTGACGGCGATGTCTTAAACAAGTCGGAGGATAAGAGGCCATAGATCAGCTCGTAAAATTTAATTATTTACATGATGATTTATTATAATTTTTTTTTTTTTCATATCAATCAATCAGTTTTTAATGTCCAAATTGATTGTAGACGTACTGGTGTTGACTACAGCAGTGAGACTTTTTTTAATAATAATAATTATAAATAATGTTTATAAAAAATTCAAAGCTTGTAGTACAATATATACAATTATTTATCACCCAATCATTTACTCAGAGCAGACACCTTATTATCATAAAAACATAAAATTGTGTTTGTGCATAGTAGTAAACAGTGTTATTTACTCATACTTAGTCTAACAAAATATATTTTGACGTGCATAACATTCAAATAATAAAAAAAAAAATTATTTGATTACATAAAAAATTAAATAATTAAATAAAAAACAATATGTGTAATAATAAAAAATAAATTATCAAAACTATGAAGCTGAATAAAAATAGTTTCAATGTTGTTTTACTTATTTGATAAAAGTCTATAATAGTCTTCATTTTTTTAAACAACTTATAAACAATAGAATAGAAAAATTGAAAAATGAGAGAAATCTCGAGCTGAGATTAAACCAAATTCTTTCCTCACTCAAGTGATTAAATTGCAGGCAAACAATAGCCTACACACCAGTACGCGCGAGCGCGAAAATGACCAAAGTAAACAATCAGCAACTCTAAGAGTAATGAATAAAATTGAAAGCTAATTCTAATCTTTCGATTATTATAGAAAAAAACAATAAATTAATCCTTGCGACCTCTTTTGGTACCAGAAGCTGAAAAATTAGAATTCCACGATGAAGGTGACGATCTTATCTGTATAATGCTATAATTATTATGATTATTATCGGTCGAATCTTTCCGATAAACCTGCGGACAGAGTCAATAATTCGAGTCATATACGTTTTTTCACTTTTCTGCAACTTTACACGATTTAATTAATCTGATTTAATCAGACTTAGTTCTTAATTTAATAAAATAAGAAAAATTACGAATTATTTTTATCGATGTACTAATTTAATATTTACCTATAAGTGGGGATTCGTAAAATCAGCTCGTGAATAAAGTTACATAGCCCTGAGTATTTAAAATGCACAGTATAGATGGGAATACTTTTTTTAAACAAATAAATAAATGATAAATTAAAGTAATCATAAAAATGACCAAATTTTCAGACAACCCAAAAAAACTAAGTAATCGCAAATTTTTAGCAAAATTTCATTAACATTGCCATTTGGATGGTCCGAGCGAATAAAAACAGCTTGGACAAAAATTATTAGTTAGAGGCTGAAATAAGTAAAAAATCAGAAAAATCGAGAATCTCAATAAGTCTGTAACCAATTAATCCGATTTTTTAATTGAATTCAGCCTTTCATTGATAATTCAAAATCTGCAGTCTTTTGGCTAAGGAGATCCGGACAAAACTTCAAAATTTATTGAACCGGTAAATTTCATGCTAATATTTAACAAAAAAAGTCACAAATGGCCCGAAAACCTCACGTTTATTGAGGTTTGGTAAGGTTTACCAACTTTTAGATAAAAAATCACAAAATTCGTAAAGATTATTAAAAAAGTCAACTTTCGTTTGGGACTGTTTTGATACCAGGCCCTAAGGTCAATACAACTCAAAGATCAGTAAACACGGGACTAAAGTAAGCTCCGAAAACAAAAAACAACATTGCAACTGAGTAATTTATTATCTAAAAATTAAAAAAAAATCCTCTATTTGCCCATCGATAAATAAAAAAGGGGGGTACAGCCTCAATCTTATTTACCCAAGTCGATACCAACATCGCGAGCGCGCGTTCTCCAGGGTGTTTAAATTATTATTTCTCACACCTCAGTGCGGAGTCAAAAGTGAGTATAAAATTGATGTTCGCGGGCGGCTCGAGAGAAAAAAAAAAAAAAAAAAAGAGAGAAAAGTAAACGCGTGGCTCGGAGGCATCGCAGGTGATCGAATCGTCACTCGTCACCCAAGCTCGGAGCCGCGCGGGTCGGGAGGAGAGTCGCTCGTTTTTAAAATCATTTTTACTATCACAAGTTTTAACAACTTTGTATTTCCATCGTGATGGAGGAGTCGGTGAGGAAAAACTCGTTCCGGCGGGTGTCCATATCCTCCAACATGCAGACCGCCCCGCCAAAACCAAAACGTAAGTTTTTTTTTTTTTCTACTATTTCTTAGCCTTTGTTGAGCATTACCCGGGAAGTGATTCAGCGGCACGAGCTCAGTCGGGCGACATGCTTTACACTCTCGGTTGGTCCACCAAGATCGACCCAAAGTGCGGTGAGTTGAGCAATACGAAAACTATTATCATTCCGACGGTCCAATTACGAGTAGACAATGGGCGCGGGATTTTTTTTATTTTTCGCATTCTTGGGATTCCTCCTTCTGGGACTTGCGTAACCGAGCTCGCGAATTTTAGATTTACATACGGATGCTTGGTTTATACACTCGAGACTTACTTAAGAATTTCGTATTTCAAAGTGCTAATATTATAATATTTATAAACTAAAGTTTCGTCTTCTAAACTTTTGACTCAATTTGTGCAAATAATTCAAGTGAGTTACGAATGAAGCTTCAATGTATTTTTTTTTTTTTTTAATTTTTTAGTAGTTCGACTTAAAACTCGAAAGAATTCTGGAAATAGCTGGATGAAAATTGAAAATGAGCTTGCGCATTAAAAAAATTCATTAGCGTTTGTTATTTACGACGCGAACTTAAAATCGGTTTAGTGCCACCGGTGTAACGATCTCGAAATGAAGTGTAAAACAATTATTTCAACCACCAAATTCGTCACGAGGTTTCTATTAATATTCTTCAAAGCATCGAAATTGCATTTTCCCTCTCGCGGCCGTACGTATTTACAATTAACTCAAAAACTAATCGAATAATTTAACGAATAAAAAAAGGTACGAAAATTATCTTTATCCGTGCGAGAATTAATTTTCGAGCTTATGTACGAGATTAAATCAAAATTTCTTCCAATCGTACCGAAAAACGCGATTGGTAGTAATCTAATCGAGTGATCTCCGCTTGAAACGCGCACGCACGAAAAATAAATATTTATTCAAACCGCGGTTCGCAATATTTTTTTTCAAATCGTATTTTTATTCCAGCGTGTGAATATAGAAAACAAATGTCAAAACGAGTTTTTAAACACGTTCGCGCCAGGAAAAAAAAAACATAAATAATAGAATAATTCGCAGGTTCGGGTGCGCTTGACCCATTGTGAAAAAAGAAGGTCGAGGTGCTGGTTTCGAGGATCGCCTTTTGAATACTAAATTCCAGTCTGGGCTTCATAAATTCCCGAATGACGGCCGTAACAATTAATTAAAAACAACAAATTCTGACTTATCTAATCTCGATCTAGCTTCTAAGGTGGCTGGAATCCGATAAACTGTTTTCAGATTTACATTGAAAACCCGACTCTTTCCGATTCGGATTGGAAGTTTGTGTTTTGGGGACGAGTTTAGTTGCTTCGAACTGACAGGAAATCGTTGTTGAAATTTGCAGAATCAATATTTGTCACGCTGATAACCGATCGTTTATCATTAATCCCCCTGCGACGATTATGTAAAAACCTCCTCGCTTACTGCTTAGCTGCATCTCCGCTTTCTTAGAAAATTCATTGCATTCGATATTTCCTCGTGACGTCAAAGAACTTTAAATTTAATTTTTTTTTTTTTCAATAATTTGACTTTTTACATTTACTCGTGGAAAATAAATAAAAATGACTTAATTTACCTGGTGCGATGTGCAATCATTATTATCAGATGAGTTAATTTTTAAGTACAAAAAAGTATTAGTAATAATTAATTGATTATGATTAAAATTAATACTGAGGTCTTAAAAGTATGAGTCAATTGAATGCTGAAGTATTTGATGATGACATGAGTCAAATTATTGTTAACTAGCATTAATAAAAATAAATAAATTATTATAATTATTATAAAAAATTTTTTGAAAATCTCAAAACAAATGTCGATGGTCCAATCCAAGAAGAACCTTAGCCAAATACCCGCTAAATTAATAAAAAATTCAAAAAAAGTCGAGAATATTGATTTGCAAATACAATTGATCAGTAAATCACCAATAATTTAAATTCTAAAACTGTTCAGGTGCGATAGGATGTCGTCACGTACAGGGTCTGCTGCTGACCAGCGGCTTCCTCTGCTGCTACGCGATGCGGGTGATCCTGTCGGTGGCCGTGGTGGCGATGGTCAAGGAGGACAGCGTGGACCACTTTGACTGGGACCAGGGCCAGACGAGCTTGGTTCTGTCCTCGTTCTTCTGGGGCTACGCCCTGACCCAGATCCCAGGGGGCATGATCGCCCAGAAGTGGGGCGCCTACAGGCTCTTCGGGTTCGCCATGGGGTTCTGCTCCGTGGCCACCATAGCCATACCCGAGGCCGCCAAGTACGGTGACTTCCTCGCGGTTTGCACCTGCCGGGTCATCTCCGGAGTTTGCCAGGGCGTCGTGCCGCCGATAATACACACGCTGCTCGCCAAGTGGATACCGCTCCAGGAACGAGGAATATTCAGTTAGTTTTTTAACCTTTTTTACACGTGGTTAATTAACATGTGGGTTTGTTTATGAGAGAGTACAAGTTACATGTTTTTATTTTAACATACAAATCAACATATCTAAGTTTTAAAATGTTTTACACGTGGAAATCCACATGTTAATATTCACATGTGGACATAGTTACACGAATTGCATGTGAAAAAGTTTTCACATTGAAATCCATATCTTCGTATTTCAACATGTTTGCATTTAAAAATCTTACATATGCAATTCCACTTGTTAGAATTTACATGTGGAATATATTTGTAAGCAAATTTTGGATCTTCAAAGCACGAGTTTCATGTTTAAACAGAAAAATGTTTACATTAAATTTCACATGTTTTTTTACTTGAAAATCCATATTTAAGGTGGTTTTCTGCCAGAGCTAGTCAAGTTCAAAACTAAAAAAAATTATTTCACCAAATTACTAACAATTGGTTATTAAAATTTATTTTTTAACTTTTTATGGCTTCTGAAATTATTTTCTACCAAAAAAACATTGACAATCGTAACAAAACATTTTTTTTAACTTTTAACCTCACCTTTGAATACCGCAGTTTTGGAGGTTATTCACGTGAAAATTATTTTTGTAAAATCATCGTAAAATTTGTAAAAGGTCAATTTTGCAGTTTCAAGAAATGAATTCTTCGATAGTAAAACTATATGTATGTGGTTTTTCTAAAGGATCTCTATTGTAAGAAGACAAATATCAATAATTTAGTACACTTTTTCAGCGTAGCGGTCATACGCGTAATGAAAAAAATTCAATCTTTAACTTGTTGTAACTTTTAAACTATATGGTCAATTTTGATCAGACTTCATAGAAATGTTTATTAATATCTAATAAACACCTCCAGAAAATTTGAGCTGATTCTCTATTGTCATGCATTTGGTAGAAAACCACCTTAAACACGCATGATAAATTACTTTTTCCAAGTGGAGCTAAGTGAAAATCTTTTTGATCACTTAATGACTTACATTATTAAAAACACAAAGTGCATTTGTAAACAAAAAGATGATTTTAGTCAAGTTTGAAATTTACATAGAGTTAGTAACTAGTTGAGTTTAAGAACCTAGAGTTAAGAAAAAAAAATTTCCACGTGTGTAATTTGTTATTGTTTACAAATCGATTAACTATGACGTCCAGTTGAGCTTGAGAGCACAGAGTTCAAACATTCTATCAACAATTAAATTACAAAGTTAAAAAAATTGCTGAGTAAGCTCATGGTTTTTATAAATTCCAATTATCTTTGACTGCTCAAATACGTCACAGTGTAATAAACTATTGAGTAATCTGTAAAACACTTGCATCTCTAAAATGAAAGAGCTAACTTTTCAACGGTGATGACTAAACTACTGAAATCAAAATTAATTTTTGTTATTAAAGAACTTTTTCATCTATTTTTGTTGAAGATGAGTTATTTAAGAAACAAAAAAATTCATGTTTTGACTCGCGCAGTTCCAACATTTTTCCAGCGTTCATCGACTGAATTATTTTTCAAATACCCGGAGACTATGAGTTTTTATTCCGAGTATTGTAAGTTAAAATTCCATGGATCATTTTGAAGCGTAGTTTGTCAGGGTAGACTCACCAAGAAAAAATTGAAATTCTTCGTTTGAGAGCAACAACCTCAAAGAAAAAATAAAAATAAAAATGAAAGCAAAGACATAATTTAAAATCCCTCAAACAGCATCTCTGGTGTACTCTGGTGGTTGGATAGGCAACGTGATAGCTCTGCAAAGCGCGGGTAAATTTTCCGACTCGCGTTTCGGTTGGCCGGCGAGTTTCTACTTCTGGGGTCTGGCGTCCCTGCTCTGGTCCTTCCTGTGGTTCGTCTTCGGCAAGGAGTCGCCGGCCGAGCACCCGGACATAAGGGCCGACGAGAAGCTCTACATCGAGAGCAGCCTCGGGGTCGTCGAGACTACGGAGTCCATATCCACCCCCTGGAAGGCCATACTCGGATCCGGGCCTGTTTGGGCCCTGCTCACGGCCCAGTGCGCCCAGGCCTGGGGATTCTGGATGCTGCTCACCAAGATACCCTCCTACATGGACAAAGTACTCAAGTACAACATCACCGATGTAAGTAGCTCTTTTTTTTATTCATTTTTCTAGTATCTTTTTCTTTGGGCCACGGAAACTCTTATTCTAAAAGTATTTTATTTAAAAATAAAGTAAATTGAAGATAGCTTCAGATTGTTGGGTCGGTCCATGATCTGACTAGTAGATTCTAATTAAAAGTACTCATTTTTTAGGTTATTGCTTTTTATTGACGCCATTAAATTATTGGAAATGCATAATAATTTTTTCGAATTTGTACAGGTTTGAAGAAACAATGAAAAATTAAAGTAGTAATTTTAATAAAGTTAGTTACTAAAAATTTAGTTGGCAATTTTGAAAGATACAAAATAAAAATTTATACAAATTGGACTGCTGCACATGCGCAGAGCATTTAATTAGTTTAAGAATGATGTTTTATTTTTTAACAGAATGAGGCCCGCAACTTTTTTTTTCTAAACATTCTTTAAATATTCACCTGAAGTTAAAAGTTATAAATAAAGTTGCTGGTTTTTATTATTTCGCGCGGCAAGTTCATTATTTTACTGACGAATCACGGATTTTGGATAAGGCGCGGTACTAATCGAAGGCATTATAAATTCAAGCACGTTTTTATCTTGACAGTATCAATTAGCTCCTTGATTTATTATTCAATTGATTTTTCTCGTTCGACACGTGGCGGCTGATGAAAAACAAAATTCTTTTTATTTTCATTATCCCCAAAATCATGCTCATTCTCGATATTTAATACTAATTATTAATCATTTAAAAAAAATTGCGACGCATTTTTCGAAATATCGCACGTACTTGTTATCAAAAAGCCGCACGTGAAAAAAAAAAAAAAATTAAAGCAAATTGAAAAATATAAACGACCCACGGACTCGCCAAGGTGGTTAATTATTGTCAATGACCCTGCGAATATAAAAATACTCACGAAATAAGAATTTACGAGGTCGGTTACTCAGTGCGCATCGTAATTATTGTATCCGCGAAGAGAATTCACGATAAAGCTATCAACATTCTGTCAGGTGCATTTTTTTCAAACTTTTTTCATAAAATCTCGTGCTTAATGAATTTTTCAGTTTTAGACGAAAATAATAATATATTTTATATTAAATTGATGGAATGAATTTTTTTTTTTTTAATTGATGCATATTGTATATTTTAATTGGAGTCCATAGCTTGGGACTCCAATTAAATTTATATATAAAACTACATGAAAAAAAAAAAACAAAATTTGTTTAGGAAAGATAACAAATTTAAAGAACTTTAAAAAATTCAATGTAAATTGAACAAACAATATTTATATTCAATGGTCCCAGCGAAGAAAAACCTTAGCCAAAAATCTACCACGAATAAACTTACAACTAGACGTCTTTCTATGACTAAAATGTGTTTAAACCACTTTATTCAAGACATTAACTTTTGTAGACTGGAAGAATATGAGATTTTCTATCAGTCGCTTGATATACGAGGACTAAAAAAATTTTTTCGACACATTTGCCACGAATAAAGAGACTCTTGCGATGTTTTGTAAGCTGAAAACTTAAGGTGGTTTTCTACCAGAGCTAGTCAAGTTCAAGACTAAAAAAAAATTATTACTCCAAGTTACTAACAATTGGCTATTAAAATTTATTTTTTAACTTTTTATGGCTTCTGAAATTATTTTCTACCAAAAAAACATTGACAATCACAACAAAACATTTTTTTAAACTTTTAACCTCACCTTTGAATACCGCAGTTTTGGAGGTTATTCACGTGAAAATTATTTTTGTAAAATTATTGCATAATTCCTAGAAGGTCAATTTTTTGCAGTTTCAAGAAATGAATTCTTCGATAGTGAAACTATATGTATGTAGTTTTTCTAAAGGATCTCTATTGTAAGAAGACAAATATCAATAATTTAGTACACTTTTTCAGCGTAGCGGCCATACGCGTAATGAAAAAAATTCAATCTTTAACTTGCTGTAACTTTTAAACTATATGGTCAATTTTGATCAGACTTCGTAGAAATGTTTATTAATATCTAATAAACATCTCCAGAAAGTTTGAGCTGATTCTCTATTGTCATGCATTTGGTAGAAAACCACCTTAAGAGTCATTTTATTCGTGGATTGTGTTGAGAAATTTTTTTTATTATAGTAACATCAACTGTATGGTAGCAAGTGACTCATTTCAACATTTTTGCCGCAGGCTAAAATAATGAATAAACTTTTCAAGAGAAATTTCAGTCACTTAAAGTACGCCCGTTGTAACTTTATTCGTGGCAGATTATTGTCTAAAGTTTTTCTTTGCTAGGACTATCTTACCTATTGATTTTTTTAAGGATGTTTGGTACTTACAAAAAAATGCAGCCATTTTGTCAATTTTAATCGAATCTTCTAACAATTTATATCAAAATAATCGTTGGAGTTTTACCTGTTTTTGTCCGTCTTAGTTTTTAGAAAAATCTAATCATTTGTTTAAACGATTGAAGAAGTGGTCTAAAAAAAAAATCAAGCAATTTTTTTATTTATGACTTGTAACTCTCCGAAAAATTCAGAGATCGTTGAAAAAACTGTGAGGTAGTTTCGGTGACACTTCAAAGAAAATTTTAATATTTTTTAAAATATTGAATTCAAAATTTTTTTTATTAAATAAAAAAAATGTTTAATTTTCATAAGATTACGTGTTCAATTATTTAAACAACTATTTCAATTTTTGAAAAACCAAAACGAATAAAAATAGGAGAAAAATCCAACGTTTATTTTAATATAAATTATTAGAAGATTCAATTAAAATTGACAAAATGGCTTTTTCGAAAGGATTTAACAGTACATTTTTATTAATTTCTCAAAACTTGTTGAAGAAAAACATTTTTAAAAAAACTTTTATCTTATTTTCCCTGGACCAATCAATGAAAAATCCGTAAGCCAATTACGGTCAGCCTGATCCCAAAAGCATTGATTTCTTTGTTTCCCAGAACGGTGTGATGTCCTCGCTTCCGTACCTATGCGCCTGGCTTCTGAGCTTCCCGGTGAGTTTCGGGTCCGACTGGGCCATACGCACGGACAAGGTGTCCCGTCGAACCTCGAGGATGTTCTGCAACACCTTCGGCCTCGTCTTCCCCGCGGGCGCCCTGGTCGTACTGAGCCTCATACAGACGGACGAGCCCCTGGTGGCGGTGGGAATCCTGGTGGTCGCGGTCGCCAGCAACATAACCATTTACTGCGGACACCACGCGAACCACATGGACCTCAGCACCAACTTCGCTGGACCGCTCATGGGCTTCACCAACGCCGCGGCCAGCGTTTGCAGCATCATAGCGCCCTTGATACACGGAGTTTTCGTCACCGACTCGGTTTGTTTATTAATTTAAAATAAAAACTAATCTTTTCAAATAAGCTAGTAAAACTTTTGAGTTATAATATTGATCTCACAAGAAAGTGTAGAGTTTTAATCTATTTTGTTTTCCGCCTAGCTGATGAGTCTAAGGTAAGACGAAATACGTATACTAGGCTGACCAAAGTATTTTTGATTTTTGCGATAGTGATATATTATTACAATGTCTTTTAATTTTCTTACTTGTTTTACTTAAAATTCCTTTTACATTGTCTCAAAAACGGCAAATTTTTTTACGCTCGTTAAGGTCAATCACCAATTAATTAATTATTTAAATAAATATGTTTGTAAATAAAATTGACATGATTTTAATAGGAAAACGTGGCGCAGTGGAACAGGATATTCTTCTTGACCTCGGGAGTTTACGTGATCGGGGCTCTGGCGTTCCTGCTCTTCGGTTCGGTCAACATACAGCCTTGGAACGACCCGTCCACCATAAAAAAGGGCCGGAAGTTCTACGACTTTCCGCCCGCTATTCCCGAGACAACCAAGGAGGTCGTCAAAACCAGCATCGACAGATGATTTCGTCAAATAGTACGATTTATTTTACACCTACCAAAGTAACAATTCGATTGCCTGCACGCGAACAAAAACCTTGGACCAAAATTTTCCACGAATAAAGATGCACTTTATTATTTTAGCATGCGGAAAAAATTTTAAAATGACCTTTGCTACCATACCGTTGATTCGACAGACCAGCCGCGAGTTAAATGACTTCTTGCAGCTGGGTGTCGAATATTTTTTTTATTATTATATTTATCAATGGTGTGGTAGCAAGTGAATCATGTTCTACCAATTTTCAAAAGCTAAATAAACAAAGTGATTTAGAGACATTTTATTGGCCAAAATTACCTGTCAATTGTTACTTTATTCGTGACAAATTTTGATCAAAGGTTTTTCTTTGCACGGGTAATCGAATTTTACCGTCATAACAATGACGATCGATTTAAATGTGAAATATTTTACAAGTGCACTTTTTACGTATGAAAGATGTTTTTGTAAAGTAATCCGTGTTACACTTTTCATGGAAAAACTCAGGTTTACTTGACATGACAGTTTTCTTGGAAAAAAAAGTGCAACTTTACATTTATTGTGTAAAAGTTGTCTCTTGTTATACAATTTTTTCAAACAGTTTTGACAGGTGTATTTTTTCGTACAAACCGAAAATTTTATTTAAAAAAGAAAAAAAAAAAAAAAAACAAACAAACACTATGCATAATGTTATAAATTTTAATTACTCGTGTGATACAAATAATTATTTTATACTTTAGTGACTAGGCGCGGTTATTAAAAACATCAAAACAATCTATGTACATACAGTATTTTGTGTAAAATTATAGTTTTTAAGTTTAACCCTTAAAGGCCACACCCAAATCCAGAACTGCCACACTGACAGTTATGTGGGGTCATTCTGACCCCGTGTGGCATTTAAGGGTTAAAAAAAAAAAAAAAAAAGGAAGAAAAAAAAAGAATTTGCTATTAAGCTAATCTATGTACAAAGTATAATGATTTAAGTGATTAACTATAAATGCAGGAATGATCTTCAGATTTCCTTGGTCTTGTTCTGCTTCTTATAAGATTTGTAAATTGTATACAAAACGTACGTTGCACCGCACAGAGCCACTGACAATGTCACGTAAGTTACGTAATTTCGTCTAGATGTGTTGCCCACTGGTACTTCCCAGACGAAATTTCCATCGCCATCCTTAAATATTTACATTGTTAATTAGATCAATTTTTTTTATATTAATTTTACTCGTATAAAATAAAAATAATAAATTTGACTTTTTTGTATCAACTGACTACCACAACTAAAACAGACTTTTGCTGTTACCTGACTGATAACACAACAAAATTCAAAATTTTTTTACTACATCTTCAAAGTGGGCTGAAAAAAATTATTTTGATATTGTAATAAGCAGTTTTATTAGAATAAAAATAACACAACTATAGTTTATTTGAGTTTATTGGAATAACATTTTAAAAAGTCTAGTTTTTTTATGATACCAGAAATTTATATGCACTGTGTTTTATAAGATTATATATATATATATATATATATATTTTTTTTTTTTGATGTAGCTTTAAGCATTCCAGTATAGTAATAAATAGTTGTTGATTATTATTATTCATTCATTTCAGAGCTTATTTTAAGGGAGATATTGTAATTACCCAAAAAAAAAAAAAAATTTTAATACATTTTAATCATTGTACATTCATTTTTTTTATAATATACCATGACTAAAATTCAAGAGAGAGATTGTTGAAAATCAAAACTTTCCATGCATAGTCTACTTTACACGAGGCAACTGACAATTTTTTTCTCAATTACCATCTCTGAATGCATTAATTAGGTAAATTAAGTTAAAACTTGTAACTGCCCATTTGATACTTTGGGTAGTCTTAGAATAAGGTCCTATTAATTTGTTAGTTAAACTAATTTAAAGAATCCTGGTTAATAAACCATTATTGCAAATATTTATTGTCCATTGACGATTACGGTTAAAATAAATGAGTCTTAAATGAAGGAATGTAACAAACCCATTTGTAAAAAATATCCCTCCACTTGGCAGCTCGCTCGAGGCACGGTGTGCAAAGTTGAAGTTGGGAAACCCTGTGCTCCTTCAGTCTGTCTTTGCAACCAATAACCAAAGCCGGCCTGGGTAGACTTACCCGGGCTGGTTGTCCGTCCTTGTTGGAAAACTGGTAACGCTGGTGAATTGGTATGACCAAGGTTGTCTTTGTACTGGTTAACTTTGAGCATATGGTTACATTCTGTCTGTGAGCATTTTCTGCAAAGAGCTCAACGTCAGCTTCACCCTCGGCACAGAATGAACTTTGAGACAGCAGTGACTGGAATTTTAAGATTTTATCAATTTTATTATTTTGTTTTATTTACACTTGAGTGTTATTTTTCTTAAATATACAACTTAATACTAGTGATAATAATTATAAACTAATACCTACATACATAAATTGTATTTTTTATTTTAAGTGTAGTAATTAATGGACGCTATTGGTAGTGTGTAAGAAACATTAATAAAAAAACAACTTAAATTACTGAATAGTAACATGAAATTTGATATGTATCAAATTTTGTATATTTTATGTTTATATTGTGATTGATTCCTGATTATCTATGTGTACAGCATTAGTGAAGCTAAGTGTTAAATAGTGGTTTTGAAATACACAGAAATAAATGATTAATTTAAAAATCTGAAGATGTTTACAAGGTAATTAGAGTACACTTTATTTATTTATTTATTTATTTAACAATATACAGTAAAATTTCCCATTTTAACAAAAGTATGAAATTATTGGTTAGGCAGCAAGTAAAAAAAAGTTGTAAAAGTCGTTAAACTAAAAGCACAACTGCCTGAAAAAACAATGAAAAAAGATATTTAATTTCAATTAATACCTTGTGAAGGCGTCTGATGTCGGCTAATTCATCGACGTTCGCGTACAATGACGATGGCAGTACAACGAATATTGCTATATGGCAGGACGAATTTTTGAAGTTTCCAGTGTCCACGTAATACTTCAACGTCCTGTAATCAAAATAAAAAAATAAATAATTAAAATTACGTAAGAGTAAATTTGGAGATTAAAAATGCAAGTGCAAAGCTAACCTATGAAAACCTTCACCGACTACTTCGGATTTGACAATCGCGCTAACCGCGCTAGCCGGTGGCATTAAATTAACGAAAACTAGGGTAAAAAAAATAATTCCTAAAATATCACATTTATTCACAGTCATAATTGACGAATACTTCACGTACTAGGCATAATAAACTTTATTGTTTACGTTGGTCTTGCAGACTCAAACAGACTCAAACTCGAGTCACGAGAAATGTGACTTTTTTTTGTCGGCTGCTAGATGTTATCGGCAGTCGGCTAATGGCGGTAATTTTCAAATTTGAAAAAGCTCGGGCTTTCTTACAGCGCGAATTAATTTTTTACTAAACCGATCCAAAAAATTGATGAACTTATAACCTTACAGCTTTGTCCAGTTATAATTTTTATCTTTTGCACAATGTAAATGAATATTTAGTATCAATTTAAAATAAATTATAAATAAAGTACTTGCACTCTTGACTTTAATCAATACAGTAGTTAATTTTTAAAATATTAAATAAAAATAATTAATTCAAATACTGTAATTATTCATTTCAATTTTAGAATTTTAAATAATATAATTGAAAGTGATAAAGTAATAAATAAAACTAATTAATAAATTAATTACCTTGATCAAATTTTGAACATTAACTTGATTCGCTAATATTAGTTATTGAATTAATAACTAAAAGTTAATAGTCAAATAGAACAGAGTTTAACGTGGTAATAACAAAAGTGCTGGGAGTTGCGCCTGGGCTCAAGCAAGCAAGCAACACAAAAATAGCTACAGATCATCATCGTCGGACTTCGGTCCACAAGTATATTACACAATAATTCCTTATGGGTGTATACAGAATCCGAAATTTTTTTAAAAATTTTTCCTTTCATCTTCTCAAAGTTCCATAAATTTATTTTCTTCGAACTTTTTTTAAAGAATACGAGAGAGGGTCGATCAGACAAAATATGTAGAAAAGTTGCAAATTTAAAAAAAAATATTTTTTTCTGAAAGTTTTTGATTTTTAATAAATTTTAATAGTTTTCTTCATAAATTTTTTCAAAATTACTGAAAATATTAATTATTGAATTTTGAGTATTTTACCCTTTCCCCAGTGACGTCACTGAGGGGTATTTAACGTTCGTAAGTATATATATAGCTATGAAAATTACTAAAACTGCTTAAGTCAATATCTCTTTAAATATTGTAAAAAAATTTTATTTATTTAGATGTTTATTTTTAAAAATTCATTTCCGGTCTCATGCAACTTCCGTATTGTTTACAAATTCGATAGGTTGCTCGTCGAGATAATTTCAACGTCAGCGCAAGATTTTTCGATTACGTAAGGGTGGTGCTGTAACTTTTTTTTAACTCTTAATATTTTTATTGTGCATGAGAAAAAGTGAAAACAAAAAAAAAGTTATTAGTTGTTTTTAATTTTTTGACCGAAGCGGGAAAGTTATAAATTTTATGGAAAATCTTAGCACATATGTACTGTTGATGTAATTAATTGTTTCAATTAGCCTCACGCTCTGTTGAAAAAAATAGTAATTTAGGTTACTCACGTTACATCTTTATAATAGTCTAAAGTGATTTTTATTTTGGTTTATTTTATTTTAATTTTTAAATAAAAGTGTTTTGTCTTAATAATGTCGACCAGATTATACATTAGTCTTGATAACGGCTAATAAATTACGTTCGTTAAGATCAATCATCAAAAATTAATTTGTTCATAATTAATTCACTAACGATCACTAAATTCAATCTCATACCTTAAATTAATAAAAATAAATAAATCATTTAATTATTTATTTTTGTTTTTAATTTTATTCATTAGGATTCGTTTTCGACTAGCTTCATATTGTTCATTGATAATTTTACCTGTTATTTAAATGTGTTTTCACATGTCCCAGTCTCAAGTGATTTTTAATATAAATTTTTACATAAAATAAGGTGTTTTTATAGAAAACTTTTTTGTTATTATTATTATATTTTTTACGTCAAAATAAATCAAGTTATTTCTACGCGCATTAAAAATATGGAATTCGTTTTCAACTAACTTCATATTGTTACGTATCAGATTACAGTTTTTATGTTAACTGGGAAAATCTTGGACTGTCTTAGGAACGATTGGATGATCCAAAATAAACGAAATCGTTGTTATAAAATCTATGTATATATAATTCAAAGAATCCGATTAACTAGGAATGATTAATTTTTGGTTACTACTGTTTATTTGACTTAACAATGCAAGTGAACTTGAATGTCCATTTAAACTACTGAGAATTTTTTGGTGAAACAAGGGGAGAAAAATTTTCCTACAGTCCAGCGTTCGTGTGTGTGTGTGTTTTTTTTTTTTTTTTTTTTTTTTCTTCAAGTTTGCTCTCATTCTTAACTCTGAAAATACCATTTAAATATTTAAAAATAGAGCACCGAAACCATTCGTGATGCTGATATTTTTTAAGAGGAAAATTTTGTATCGTTTTTAACGTTTTCAAGTTTTCAAAGTCATTGATAAATTTTTCTTCCAGGTATCCATGATACTTGCAAATAAATAAGCGGACTCGACCTGCAAGTACGATATGGATTTCCAGCACTTATTTATCTTAGAAAACAAAATTGTAAAGTATAAATCGTAAAGTGCGTTTCATAATTTTTTTTTTTTTTTAATTGTTTATAAACTGGCCTCCTTGTTAGTCAAAATGTTTCTAAAAAGTTAAACAAATAATAATTTTTTACAAAATAAAAATGTGTTTTTGATTAAAATTTTTCGACTTATCATTAAAATATGACAGCCAATATAAAAAAAAAAAAAAAATTAATAAAACTTTTTAAAAAATTGACAAATAAAACTTAAATTCTCTGAAAAAAGTTATTTTTTAGTGTCAACGTATCAATATTCGATTGAATAATTAAAACTGACGAAATTTTTGTAACAAAATTCAAGTATTACGATTTTAAAGAATTGTTCAACCTTCAATATTTTGTTTATAGCTTTGCTCAGAATAAATTTTATCTTTTGCACAATGTAAATGAATATTTATAACAATAAATTTTTTGACCAAGATAACTGATTTGCTTTAATTATTGTACTCACGGTTATTACATAGAAAATTGAAAATTTTGATCCAATGACAGTCTTTTTGAATCGATAACGTTAGATTAATATCGATTGCCTTTGCGAAGAAAAAACTTAGACCAACATTTGCCACGAATAAAGTAACCTGACAAAAAAAATATTAAAATGACCTTTGCTACTGTATTGTTGATATATTATAATAAAAAAATATTTCTCGACACACTAATTCCACGAATAAAACGACTTAAGTTTTCTTCTGATAAAAATCGCAAGGAGTTATTTTATTCGTGGTAATAGTGCATCGAGAAATATTTTTTTATTATAATATATCAACGGTGTCGTAGCAAAGGTAATTTAAAAATTTTTTTCGTCAGGCTATAATAAATAAGGTCTTTTAGAAAGATTTTATTGTAACATTTTATTCGTTGAAAATTTTGGTCCAATGTTTTTCTTCGCATAGAAGCTATCAAAAAGAGGATTAGAATATAATTCCTTATAGGAATAGTTAGAAAAGTTAGAGTCTGGTTTGCTGGCCAGTAAACAACGTTGGTTAGATGCGGTTGCTGGCTTGGTGCGTCCCAAATATTTGCACCAGCGCTTCGAGTTAAAAATATTATTTGGTTGTGCGGGCGCGTCGTCGTAGTCTTGCTCCTCGTCTTTCTCGAGACTCGCGACGCGATTTTTTTTTTTTCTTCCTCTTCAAACTATTTTTTTTTTTTTTTTTTTTTCATAAACCCTTTGCAACCCTTTATTGTGTACGCTACCCTAATGCAACGTAATCTAAAAAAAATAATGTATTTTATAAACCAATAAAAAGCGTTATTTTTCGAAAGAACTCGCGGGTGACTCAAGACACACGTTTTTATTTTTAAATTCAAAATTCGTATCTAGTTCAATGCCATTTTTTACCTCGTTTTATACTAAAACAAAGTTATTATTATTTACTGTACAAACGAGATGTTTTGATTACGTATATAATTAAAGCTGATATAAAAATACCATTACAATATTAATAATTCTCTTCTACTTCGTGAACGCATTTATTTGAGGGTAGCGTACAAAATTAAGTCATTTATCATCTTATTCTTCTTTCACCTATTCTCGATCGTGGTAATTAAGTTTTTACAACAATAACTCAGCAGAAATAAACCGAATAAATCACAAAGGCAATCGGGAATTTTCATTTGTTCTTATATACCCTTTCAACTTACATGGTAATGAAATTATTACTTTTCTTACATCATTCGTACATCACATGTACATTTCACTCAATGTAGTATATAAATAAAATATAAATTATTGTTGCAAACAGTCGATAGTTGACACATTGTAAATCTCGAACCAAATATTTCACCGTCGTAATAATTTAACGGGCTCAGTTTCTCACAAAAAGCTAACTTAAGACAAATTTTATCGAAAATAACAACTAACAGATAGTCTAAAATTGATTTTTGAATATTTTTTGTTTAATAGAAATTCAAGAATTACCAGAACAGTCATAGATAAAAAACATCTTTTTTAAAAAATATTTCAATCAAATTATCATTAGTGACTATGAAGTGCACAGCTCATTGAAAAAAGTGACTTTTGATAAAAACAAACACAATGAAGTCATAAAAAAAAAATTCTACTAATTTTTAAAAAAGGTGCATCAAAGATTCATTACCATAGAAAAATATTCAAAAAATCGTAATTATGTCAAATAACTTACCTAATCTGAGGTATCAGACGGCATTAAAAAAATCATAATGGTTTTTATTTCTAATCAAAGTTAAAACTTTCAAAATCAATAAACCTTGCAATTTCACTTTAGTGCATGTGTTCACAATGGTGAGGGTTTTCTTAAACCAACAAAAATTGATTTTTTTAATTCTTAAATAACAAATGTCTAAAATAATATAGAAATAATCGAAATAAACTTTTTTTAAGATTATCATTTGGCGAAAAATTATTAACAAGACTTGCTTTTATCAGAGAAATTCAATCATCAATGCATAGATTATTGAAGCCTGAATGAGCATCCAAAACGTCAAAGTCATGAAAAAAGTAACGACATTTAAAAAAGACAAATTTCCCACGTTTTTTTCCAATAAAATTGTCATGTCAAATACACCTGAGCTTTTCCATGAAAAGTGCAACATGGATTACACCGAGAAACATTATTCGTAAGACAAAAGTATCCAAGTTACTCTCTTCGTGGAAAATGATAAACTTGTCTTCTCGTAAAAAAGTCTCTCGGTTATGTATTTTCCTTGTAAAATATTCATTCTTACGTTTGAACCGCAGGTGTATTTTTTCGTACCAGCTGACGTAAGATGATCGGCGTCAAAATTGCTCACCCATTTGTTGAAAATAATATCTGAATTAGCCGGAGCGACGTATGTATTTGGTTATTTTATTGTCGAGTTACTCGGTTCCTGTGTCTGTTTTAAGGAATCCCGTCGCGGCAAAGAGGCATGATGAGTCTTTGTAACCAAGCCAAATCGCTTAAATGCCGTCGAGTCTGCGTCCACGTACTGTATTTAAGCTCCCGTTCAATTTTTCCCATTCTATTTTCTTTTTTTTTCTCGCAAAAGATATTATTAATATATATGTATTTGCTAAAAAGCTTTTTAAACAATTGATTCAATTGTTATTTACGAAACGACAATTACCCAAGTAACTCACGCGAAAAGCAATTATTTGAAAAATGATTGTTATTGGAGGTATTTCGAAAGCAATATGCAGCTAGTAAAGCGCTTCAGACTTGGCAAATTTTTGCCCTCGAGTAACGTCAATTTGAAATGATTAATTATTATTTTTATGAATATCTTTTGAATAATAAGAAGGTCGTTTGAATATTAAACATTGTGCAGTTGTTTTTAATTTAAACGGACGCGCACGGTGGCTATTAAAGTAGCTCGTTCGTTTTAAGTAAATTGAATAAAATTTGATGAAAACCGGTTGGTAAATAAACACCAGTTCCTATTTGGCTAGAGATTGGGGGTCCAAGCTTTTGCCATTGAATGTTCAAATAGCTCGTGAAAAATTTTGACTCCGATAGTTTTAGACTCCCGATAATTCAAAGTCGATGTCTTGAGTTTGGATTATTCTATTGTGGACCTAGTTGCCAGCAAAGCTTAGTATTTCTTCAGCTTGACTTTTTTTATCACTTAGTAAGCGATAAAAAAGTAACAAATAAACACGAAACGTTCGATCATGAGTGAATTTCATTCTTTGTATTATTTTTATGCACTCCGCATAATACTTATAAATTCTGTTGAAATTGAAAA
This sequence comes from Encarsia formosa, assembly GCA_038277355.1. Lineage (NCBI taxonomy): Eukaryota > Metazoa > Arthropoda > Insecta > Hymenoptera > Aphelinidae > Encarsia > Encarsia formosa. Next base: position 1,121,405 of record CM076184.1, read on the forward strand.
AAAAATATTTTCAATACTCAATTCTACCAAGTATGATTTATAGGAACAGATAACCATTGCAAACATTTTCAAATAATTTTTTTAGTTAAGTGATACGGCCAATTGAAGTGACTTAGAATTTAAATTTCCTCATGATTAGTCAATATCTAGCAACGCTTTTGACGGTAATAAACTCTGGATTTGAAAAAAAGGTAAAGGTTCGATTCATTACTTTGATTCCATAAATCTGCGTACTTTCTATAGTAGTTCTTTAAATTATTTCATCTTTGTTATTGAATTAATTGTTCCTGCAGCCGTTTTTTAAAAGTATTTTTGAGCTTAGAATTATCACATTTTCAATTTGACTGAACTTTAAAGTTTTTTTTTCATCTATTCATTTTCTTTCATCAGTATTTTGTAAGCCTATTTGATAATTTTTTCAACAATTTATGTAAAATAAACATTTTTTACAGGTTACAATGACAAGACTTACAAATTCCAAATCAATAGCAATCGATATTGCATTTATAATTGCAGTAATATTTGGTTCAAACCTCATTGGGGCAAGTTCACCGGATGAAAATGATAAAATTCCGGTCAGTGAAAGAGACTTAAAAAGCCTATTGGCATTGACAAGAAAATTTAAAGGTTTGCAAGTCTTAACCAATTCGACATTATGTATCTTGGGACAAAGTCTGTCGTGGGTTGGGGTAACTTTGGAAACATTAAACGAAACTGAACCAATCGATTTAAATGAAATAATTTACCTTCCATTTTCCGGCAAATTTTTACGATATTACGAAGAAGGTACATGCTTTACAAGTGGTGCTTCCTTACCAACGAGAGAAGAGATAGAAAGTTACAGAAGGCTACTTAAAAAACTTAAAATGGATCCGAGAAGTATTTTACGAAGATACCAAGACTATGACAGTGTGACTGTCGTAGCTGACCTTATTAATACCGGAGCAAGCTTGGCATCGTTTCTGTGGATTTTACTAACCTGGGCAGAAGAAGATGGCGTAAATTTAGGTTTTGCTCTGGACATTGTCGGTGTGGCCGTTGTAACTTATAATTTCTTTCCGTCGCGTTCTATGAACATAGATGGCGGTGACAACATATACTTCCATCCATTAAAAATTGATAAAGTCTTCATAGCTCTCATTGCTCAGCCAGAACGTAATGGAAAATTCAAAAGACTCGTCGCTGCTCATCCACACGAAGAATGGACCAAAACCATCACAAAGATTACTTTTAAAGACGATCCAAGTAATGTAAAAGTGATAGAAGCTATCAGAACATTCATAGAAAAAGATAAAAGAGAGAAAATACGAACTACTTCAGCTTTACCGATCTTAGATTCGAGTTCTCCTGTCCTAGTTAGTAATAATTTTGATTCAGGTTTTCGACTGACTGAACCACTGTTTACTTTGGATAGCGTAGCCAATCTGTCATCGATTCTTCAAGATTTGCCGTCCACTTCGTCCGGTTTACATGGATCGTGTTTCTCTGGATCGAGTAGGAAGAGGGGAGATCAAAGTACACAATTGAATCGGAAAGATATTACAATGAAAATGTACTTAATTTTAACGTACAATACTAATGGCACGAATTCCGTTAGCCAGGAAGTTTATTATTTCCTCAAGAGGAAGTATACAAAAAAATCGGGAAGAATACCTTTCTTGAAATTCTTAGAAGGTGAATTGGAAAATCCAGACTCAGCCGCGAGTAAAACGTTAAACCAGGCATGCAAGAAACTAAAAGCTGATACGTTGCACTTCAGCCAAGATAACACGAGCATTTCCTCGTGTATGAGACGTCACAGGCTCTTTCAATGTGGAGGATTGAACAAGAGAACAGTGATACGAAAAAATATTTCTGATTTGGTTGGCAGTACACTTTCTGGCAGAAATGATACGTGGTCAAACGTTTTGAATCAAGTTGAGAATTTAGTCCAGTATATGATACGTTCACTCTCGCAAGCTTTCATAAACGACGTGATCGAGGTTACAAAAGAAGTCGTGCTTGCTTGTTCCGATAACAGGATCGTATCAACGATGCGATGTCCTACTTTCCACGATGCATACTTGGAACAAATATTGCTTTCTTGGTTTGGTCTACCATTTCCTGACGAGAACATTAACGAGGCTCTGGGACCGGAGTTTGTTGATGGTTAAAATTTTATCTCTATGAAAATGTGTGATGAAATCGATATGATGAAAAAATGTACAAGCTTTTTAATAAATTATGATAAATGAATCAATTTTTAGTGTAAATCTTTAGTTACTTTTTAAACCTATTTTTAATATTGACGAAATACAATAACATAGTATAATCTATCACATCAATGACTAAAACTTATAATAAGCTTATACCAACAAACATAGGTAATGATATTCAAAACATAAAGTTTTCGTGTAATTGAAAACTTTTATTAAAAAAAGTAATTTCTTATTCGATTCCAAGAAATAATCTTAGATTTATTTTGAATTGTAGGTCCTCTCTGAAACAAGTTTGTTCCCAGATAAAGGCAAACGTTGCCAAAAACCAGCCAAAGGAAGCACTGTACAAAATCAACTGTTTGAATATTTCATTAACCGGAGTAAAAGATCTTTCCATTTGATAAACTCCGACTTGTCTCAAGCGTCTTTCGTCCATGGATAAAACTCCAGCCTCGTTTAACCAATGCAGGGTTCTATCAATTTTAGTAGCGTAGGGTGATGACTTCTCATATACAATTGCTGCGTAATAGATGTTGAATTTTCTATTCAGTATCTTCATCAACTAACGTCTATTTCTTTGTACTATTATTTATTTTTTGTCATTCCCAAAACCAGGTGCGGCTTATCTATGGGTACTAATTTTTTTCCTTTTTTGCCGTTCCAAAAGTAGGGGTGCGGCTTATCTGGGGGGGGGGGGGGGGCGGCTTATACGTGGGGAAATACGGTACTTAGCTCTTTGACTGCTGATTGCGCAAACGACCCGTTTCGTTTCTACCAACATTTTAATACAAATCTCAACATCGGAAATTTGAATGCTTCTTGAGAGCAACATCTCGTAATTCGTGTTTTTATACTCAGTTGGTAAAAATGGGGAGTATATGGGAAACTTTATGTTCAGAACGGAAAAATCGATTTTACCTCGTTTTTCACTAAAACAAAGTTATTATTATTTATTGTACAAACGAGATGTCTTGATTACGTATATAATTAAAGCTGATATAAAAATACCATTACAATATTAATAATTCTCTTCTACTACGTGAACGCATTTATTTGAGGGTAGCGTACAAAATTAAGTCATTTATCATCTTATTCTTCTTTCATCTATTCTCAATTGTGGTAATTAAGTTTTTACAACAATAACTCAGCAGAAATAAACTGAATAAATCACAAAGGCAATTATGAATTTCCATTTGTTCTTTCTAACTTACATGGTATTGAAATTTTTACTTTTTTTACATCATTTGTGCATCACATGTTAATTTCACTCGAAGTAGTATATCAATAAAATAGAAATTATTGTTGCAAACAATCGATAGTTTACACAATATTGTAAATCTCGAACCAAATATTTCACCGTCGAATTAATGAGACCTGACAGAGCCCAAACTTAAGCAGATGGCGTCAGGGTGTTAAGAAGTAGATTTTTCTGTCCGAAACCAGCGAACCGAAAAATTTTCATTTATTGATATTTCAGGGAAAGAATCGCAAAGTTCGGCAACGTTTGTTAATAAAGTCAATTCGTGTTCAGGTCCTTATTGAAAGTTTGATTGACACAGTATTGGAGTAAGGAATATCTGAAAACTTACGCTACTCACAGAATGCACACAAAGGTGCTCTAGGGCCAAATAATACGTAAACTCGGTCGGTAAGGTAGATTTTTTCATTCCTATGATCTTTAATATAACAAAGTCAAAAACTGGATATTATGATGATGATAATGATGATGATGATAGTATTAAAATCAAACTTTCGATTGAGTCGTATAGGAAAACAAGATTGTAAGAATGAAAAATCTTCCTTACCGACCGAGTAAAAGTATTATTAGGCCCTGAAGCAGCTTGATCCACAGTAACAACAATATTTATGATAATGATAACAAAATCAAACTTTCGATTGATTTGTATGGTATATGAATGTTGTAGGAATGAAAGAATCTTTCTTACCGACCGAGTAGAAGTATTATATGGCCCTAAAGCAGCTCTACCCACTGAGAAATGCTGGAACAATAACATGTAACAATAACGATTGAGTTATGGTAAAATAAGATTGAAAAAATAAAAAAGCTACTTTACCGATCGAGCAGACGTATTATTTGGCCCTTAAACAACTCCACCCACCGAGAGCTGCTGAAGCCTGAACGACGAGACTTTATAGCTTTAGACGCGCGATGTTGGCCCGGTTAAACGCCCGAAGGCCTAAAATATAACATACATCGCTACTTCACGCCGCGCGGAGGAATTTTTATACCTCCAAGATTACTCTTAATAATTAACTTCCTGTTGGCTAAATACCGGGGGTATTTTGATAAATACGACTATATTTTTGTTATTTCGTTACATTCAGACTGGCACAAAAAATAATTTACTTTTACAGGATACGTTTTTTATTTATAAGGAAGAACTTTAAAAATTAAAGCTTAGGTCATTAGATTTTGGAAATAACGATAGTATGTTTTACTTTTTTTTAATTGTACTGATAAGTCAGTGAAAGCCAGTTAGGCTCTCAAAAAAATTTTTGTCCACCTAAGTCATTTGAAAAAAAAAATAATAATCTTTTTTTCTTTTTAGAGTAGGTCAGCTGGTCTCATGACCAACCGGTTGTTAACAAGGAGTTAAAAAATTAAAAAAAAGGTCGTAAAATAGTTAAATGCCAAGCGAATTCCAAGGCGATGACGAGCCGAGTTTTGTCAAGCCAAAATATTCTGTGGCGCCCGGCTCGCGGCGCACGCGAGACAGCTGTTGGTACCTGAAGCAGCTGCTACTGTTAATTCATAAAACGAGTACCTTTTATTAATAAAACACATCCCACTTATTTATATTAATTTGTCTTATTTACGAGTTCCGCGACTTGTTCAAATTATTTATCGCGATTTTTTTTTTTTCAAGGGAGGAAACGCGATAAAATAATAATACAGATGCAAGATAGAGAATAATTAAGAAGCAAGTTTGTATGCAGAGTCGGAGGGAGATTACGGGGTTTAAAAAAGAAAAGTAGAAGCTACGACGAAGATGAGGGCTGCACGGAAATAGAGAGAGCCGAGTTGCGCAATGCGAGGCGCGGTCCCGGTAAATTGGGATTCTGACGCGCGTATCGAGCGCCTTTTTACTCCCCTGCAAGACACTCATGATTACCGACCAACCGGAGCTTCTATCATATTCTTTTTATTTAGAAATATTTTTATTTATTTACTGGTATCCTTTATACTAATCAGGCTTCAAGTGCGCGCGCATCCGCACTCGAAACAGACCAGCTGATTCGATAAGTCTGATTTATGTTTGTTTATAGAGTTTTTAATAATTAAATTTGTTTTTTTGAACAATTTTACCGGAATTAAGTTATTATGCAGTCAGAAATCATTCCGGTGTTTATTACTTTATTCTTGGAAGAAATGGAGTTTTTTTTATAGATTCATTTATAAATTCATATTTTTGAAACTTCAATATTTTTAATACTTTGGCAAACGTGGCCCTTTGAGTTTCCTAGTTCAGGCTATAGCTGCAAGGATCAGGTCCTGACGAAAAAATTCAAATTTATTTGTTTATTTATTTTTATATTTAGTTGAAAGATCTCGAGATCCATGACGGTGATCTTAATAAATGATGATTTTATAGATCCTCAATGACGATCTATAAAATCATTTCCAGGATTGTCTTGCAATCCTTAAACGTGATCTTAAGGATCTAAAATATTTTTGAAATGTTTCGAAGTTTTAAGTTTTTATGGATCACGATTTTAACTAACCGACGATCCATAAAATTCATATCATTGGCTTCCTTTGATATCAAAAATATTCATAATGAAAAATAAAAAAATTTAATAATAAAAACTTGTATGACAGTTTCAAATTTAATTAAAAATATGAGAGAATGGTCCCTGTGAAGAAAAACCTTAGCTCAAAATCTGGCACGAGTAAACTGTTACAATGGAGATACTTCCGGCGACTAAAATCACGTTTCTGAACTTCAACTTTATTTATGCATGTTTAAGCCTGCGCCAATTGAAGTTTCATAATGACCTTAAAATCCATCCAAATTTATTCAATCTTATAAAGGATAAAAAAATTGGTAGCGAGTGACTAATTTTCACACACATCTATTGCTGACTACTTGTTTACATAAATTTTATTCGTCCAAAATTTACTAATCAATTTTGACTTTAATCGTGCCAGATTTTTCGAACTAAGCTGTTTTTTCTTCGCTGGTACCGTTGATAACTTTTAAGTCATACAATTATCGCAAGGGTAATTTAATCTTAAAATTCTCCATTAATAAGTTTTCTTTTATTTTTTTTCCATATATTAACTATTTTCTGATAAATTATAACCAAATGAAAAATCTTTTTTTTTTTTTTTTTTTTATACACGCAAATAATATAAAAACATTTTTTTTTTGTGTCAGAATTTTTAATTATTTTTACGATATATTTACTGTATTCGTACTATTTTATTTATTTTCAATATTAAAAAATCCCTGAATAAACAAATGAAACTTTTTGATAAAACAAAAAAATAAAAATACATTTTATCTAATTATCGTAAGCCTTAAAATTCTCTATTAAAAACTTTTGTTTGTTTTCGCAGTTAAATTATTAAAATTTTCAGTAATAACCCGATCAGAAGGCTATTGGGGAGCGAATGAGGGCCTTGTAAGGTAGCCTTCGGAGGCCCTAGCTAGGTTTGTAACGGGGCGAAGCCAAGGCGCTGTTTCGGGCCTCGCTAGATCATTTGCTATGAACGTATGCAGTAATTGACTGAAAATTGGACACAGGTGGATAGTTTTTTTTAAGAGAATCAAATTGAAAAGTTAAAGCTTTAGTGGGGATAATGAATTTAAAGAATTAAACCAAAATTTTAGCTAGCCCTCTAAACAACACTGACAGTCATAGAATATAAAGAAAATAACTTGTTTTAGAGGTTATGTGTCATGTAAACATTGCGATTTTAAGTTGAATATATATATAGTAAGTGTTTGTTACAGAAAAAGTGATTTTAAAAATAAAACTAAAAAAATATATTCAAATTCCGTGAAAACAAGTTTGATTAAAAAGTAGTAGTGGTCTTAGTAAAAAAACCTCGAAAAAAACTTTTACTAAATTATTTAGAATCTTAGTGACATTTTTCACTTCATCTTTTTTAAACAATGATTTTTTCGATTTTTTCAGAATTATTACGTGAATAAATAAAATTAAACTATCAAGATTTTACTGTCCAAGCTGTTGTTTATACATTTGGAATTAGTTATAACCTCGAAATCTAAATACCAAAAATACTATTTCAACTGAACCTTATTAGGCCCTAAGTCTCGCCACGTGAATGCCCCGTTACAATTCTAACGAGGGCCTTACTATGCTCTCGGGGCAATTAACGAGGCCCTAGCTAGCGCCCTGACAATCTTTCTGATCGGGAAGCCTTATTTTCACTATTTTTTAATGAATTTAAACCAACGTTTAATGAAAAATCACATTTTTGAGAAATTAAAATAAATAAATTTTTATCCTAAAAGCAGCTGTTATTATTTTGACGTATTTTAATCGCGGCAGGCAGGCCGAAGTTACAGTTTTACAATTTAAGAGCGAATAAAAAAAAAAATACTTTGTTCCAATGACTCCACTGTTAAATCAAATATCGCTAATTAATTAAATTATTTGAACGTATGAAAGAATAAAAAAATGACGGTAAACACATTTAAAGGTTAAAGATATTGTAGATCGGTATAAGATAAGATTAAAAGTGCATCGGCAGCATCGGCGTGACTAACGTGATGAATGATCTATTTTAGGTCCGTATCATGTGCCCTGCCAAATAACCAATTGCTTTTTCTCGAACGATTAAATACGTATTTAATACCTTTACGTTTTTTTACGCTTCATTTGCATATCATTATTTAATCAATAAATTAAAAAAGTACTTAAAAAATATCAAAACTTTTTTTTCAATCTTATGTATCACATCTACAATCAAGCACACTAAATATCTTAAAAAGCTACATACATCTTTACAGGGAGAAAAAAAAAACTTAAACTAAAGTTTTAACCGTCATTGCAAGATTTGTGTTTACATTGAAAAGCTGATTTATTATTTTCTCAATCTTATTTTATTTTTCACTGAATTAGTTTTATTAATTTTACGCTAGCCTTCTTTCTACCAAATAATGAAATATTAAATAGTCCAATCAAGTACTTAATAATAAATAAAAACTTAAACAATGCTTATATTTTAGTAAGGAAGACATCGAATAACAAAACAACTTAATCATTACAAATATTAACTGTAATAGACCCAACTCGGTGATTCACTATCGAGTGGCGCAAGCCAAAAACCGCGTAAGATTAGTCAACTTCTTAGGTAAACAAGCAAAGAATAATTAATTAATCGTTACTGGCCTTTAATTAGGCTCTACAAAAAAATTAAATTTATTTTAAAAATCATCAATTTTTCACTATCGATTGCTTATTATCTAAAAATTTATGTTCGATTAATAATCAATAAATTATTTTTTACCTTAAAAATTGCTTGAAATTTTTTAAAAAATCTTCATCTGTTTACTCGATTCTATGATCAAGATTCTACTTGATAAAATAAATAAAAAAAAAATAAAAATGCAAGACTCTTTATTAACTAGCCTAGATGTTTAAAATGTTCAAATCCATAAAATTTAAGCTAAACATTCATTTGACAATAATATTTTTCTGTAAATTTACAATATTATTAATGTAATTATATTTTATAACAATTTAAGATTAATGAATTACGATTAATCGATTTAAAAAAAATAATCGGTTAATTATTTTATTATTATTCTTTAATCTAAACTCGTCATGTTTTTGCTCCATTAAAGTCAAGACGCTATGCACTCCAGAGTCACCAAAAAATTAATTGAATAAAATACTTATAATCGTTTAAAAACATCTGCTTTTAAAAACCGTTTAGTCTAAGATGATTCTCTAGGTCTATGTTCCTAGTAATGTTTGAAAAGTAAAAAAATAAATTTAAAAAAAAAAAAAATCAATGATTTTGACTACGAAGTGGATAGTTCCTCGATCGATTAATTAATCGATTTATAAAAATTATTCAAAATTATCAAGCCCGAAACATGAGTTCAATCTCATTGAGCGACTTGTTCCTGGTGTCCGGTAGCACGAAGTCTAAAGTAAGCACTCCGTAGACCAAAAAAGCCCCCGAGGGCCCTAGCACCCTCACCAGGTGGGGCCACCTTCATGGCCACTGCCTTCGTCTCGGCTGAGAATATTTCGTTGCAGAGAGCCCAGGGTAGGGCTACCATCCCCACCAGGGAGGTCCAGGGTGTCCCGATTACGACGCTCGCGCTCAGGAGGATCAGCAGGAAGGCTGTGACGAATCCCGAACGGGTGACAGCGGAGGACAACCGGGACGTGTCCAGGAGCAGCGTGCCCGGGGTTACGAGATCCTGGCCGCCCCCCCGCCCGGATCATCTCCGTGCTGTAGTTCAAAACTGCGCCCATTCCGCTTACCTGGATTTTTATAAGGGCAATTTAATGGATGGTCAGTAATATTTTGATTGCCCGCGCGAAAAAAAACCTTAGACCAAAAAGTCTTTAAAAAATTTATTAATTAATTTTAATTGAATTCGCGCGATTAATTGTAGAGTTATTCGAATTTTTAATTAAATACTAATTCACTCAGTTTATGAATTTAAATTAACTTGAATCAGACCATTAATTTTTTTTTTTTTTCGAACATAACATTCTTCAATCATTAATTTTAGCGTTTATTTTCGAATTTAGAAAAAAATTTTGCTAAAAAAAAATTTATCACAATGATTCAATTAAACTAAGTACATCCAAAATACAATTGATTAAATAACTTAATTATACATAATCATTAAATCAAATAAAATCTCAGATCAAAGTATTAAAAATAAAAAAATTCGATAAACGCAAAGCTGTAGAACCGTGAAGGTAAATCATTACGATGCCCAAGGGCTTCCACAAAGCAACCGACCCAGATCCAACCATCGCAGCGCTGTCGTCTTGAGCAGACTTGAGTTCCTCCAGGTCGGTGATACCCCTGAGGAAGGTCCACTCCCGTAAGGCCTCGAGATACCGCCGGTCCCCCAGGAGCCAAATCGGGCTCTCGGGCATATTGAGGATCGATAAAAGAGCCAAAAGGGCCAATATGGCGGCCGAAAGGGCTATGCTTCACCAGTCCAACCACACGGCCATTGCGTGTCAAGCCTCGACACCGAGGGTGAAGGAAACCGCGTGGGTCGAGTTCAAGGTCGTCCTGAGCTTGGGTGTGGAACACTCGCCCTGAAAACGTATTTTTTTATTTAAACTTTAAATTTAAAATTGGATACTTAAATTTCTTAATTTAATAATACTGCTGTTATTTTGATTCAATTTATTACATTTAATTAGGTTCCTTAATTAAATTATGTTGAATTGATGAATTAATCGTAATTCTTTAATTTAAAAATATTCAATTAAATAATAGGGAAGATGATGACTTTTAAGAAACATTTTTTTCTGAAATTCTGAGATTTTTTAAATGACTATTTGTCTATTTGATTAAAATAATTTTTTAAACATTAAAAATCATTAGGTCATGACTACTAATTAATATGGTTGGTGTATCTATGTAGACTAAATATTTTTTTTAATTTTGAAAACTTGTCGATTTTTTTTGTTCATCCTCACTATTATATAAATTCTTTAATTGTGATATAATTAAACTAAACCATTAATTTTCATTATTATTCAGAACTACGTTCATTAGCCATTCATTCATTACAAAACGTTTTAAAAACTTTTAGTTGATGATTTAGAGTAATTACTTCGAGACTTGGTAGGTAAACATTGCTTTCAAAAGATTAAAATTAAAAATTAATTTTTTCAATCAAACTGTAAAATTAAATATATATATTAAAACAAAAAATTATCAGTAATTAGTAATTAATAAAACAATTAATTTTAAATAAAAAGTGCTTCGCCCGGCTGGTAAACCGCAGCCAAGCCAACGAACAACACATGCGCAGCACCATAACGGAGACGATCCACGAGTTGGCGAGAGCTGGTTCGAGCTGGTCCAACAGGACCGTGCTGTGACCCTGGGCCATGCCGAAGAGGAACAGTCAGGTCAGCCACTGACGACGGTACATCGTCGACTTGGTGCAGTCCTCGACCCCCGGCAGATCGGCGACCTTTTCGACCAGGCTCAGGAACTCGGCAGTCCTGACACCTGAGGAAAACACAAAGGTTTAAGAGACTTTGTTGGTCAAATTGGTTAGTTCAAGTATACATAATAATTATCATGGTATGCGTAAAGTGATTTTTTTTGCATCGGTTTTAGTGCGTAAAAAGGTCGATTTATAAACATTTTGAAAAAAAATCACTAAATATCATTCAAGAATTTATGTAAGGAATTATATATCTTTATTTAATTACTTAAATTTTTATTTAATTAAACAATTCAAATATATATAATCATTTTTTATGATGGTCAAATTAATTTTTTATAACCACACAAAATTAGTAGCCAGAAAATTTTTTTTCGAAAAAAAAGTTTTGTTGTTCTTATTTGGATGGCTCAAGCTTTAACCAGGCATATAAAATCTTGAAACAAGTTAAATCAAATTTAATTATTTTTTTTATTTTTTTTTCTATCACTTATATTGCCCTATTGTGGTGAATAAAACAACAACTACGAAGCTTTAATCGAAAAAAATGACATCGATTGAAGCTTTCCAAGAAAAAAGCACATCTTTACTGATTTTTTAAGTTCCCTAACAATTACGAAGTGTCAATATGTCGCCGACAAGCATAGATTTTTTGAGGTTATGCGCCCCTCTCTGACCCAATAAAATCTAAGAGTCTCATCTTATTGACTGTATTTAGAGTTAAAAAAATTTTTTTAAAACAAGCTTGAATGGTTTTTTGAGAAAAAAAATTCAAATGAAACAAAGTAAAACCGTTAAAAATAAAAGCATGGAAAGTTGAAAACGAATTAGTTTACGTTCACGGTTTATTAAATCGTTTAGCCGAAAGCTCGTAAATATTTAACTTTTCTCCTTATTTTTTAAATTCCTCTTGCCACGTAGTAAAGCAACTATTTTGTGTTTGCCAACTCGACTGCTCGGAAAAGGCATGTCATTTTCAACTCTTGCATGAACAATTTCAAATTTAAACTGCATTTTTTTTTTCATTTTCACTGTTCTCTCCTTGCAAGCACCTCGATGACAGACGTGCTCGTTCCAATTTTGTTTATTTATCAATAGAATTGTCAACTGTTTCAAATTTACGGTATTTTGTAAAAATCATCGACACATATTTTTTAATACTTTGAACAAACGAAAAATTAAAAAAAAATTATCATATTGTATGGATATAGATATACTCTCGATGTGATTTTTTTTCATTGGAATATTCTGAAAAAAAATCTTAAAATTCAATAAAAATCATGTTATTGAAAAAAAAAATATATTTTGACAGTGCTATAAAAAAAAGTTTTTTTTTATTAATAGACGAAGGAAGAATGAAAAAATCCAAAGATGGCAAAAGTTTTGTTCGGCGAATGTATACCAACGGGCTAATTTTGTGCCGGAGGGTAAACATTGTACGAAAATCAAATTGAAATAATCGGTGACGTAGTTGCAAGAAGGAAGCATTTATCTAAATTCGTCAATAACTTTTCCATAAATCTTTCAGCGAAGTTTGTCCACTTATAAACAACTATTCTCTGTGCACCTGGTCGTGTTAATTGTTTAATCGATTATTACTTAATTTACATTAAATAAATCATCCAAGTAATAATTTCGTCTGCCAACCGATACGCTACAATGCATCTTTTTATATTTTTCTTCTTTTTGGTATGCTGTTTATTTTTTATTTATTTATTCATTCATTTTTTTTTCATCTTAGTCAAAATTTGAACTTTTTTTCAAGGCAATCGCTTTAAAGTTTGAAATATATAAAATTTTGCGTCTAAACTTTATCATTGAACGCACGTTAAGTTAGTGAATATTTTACTTTTTTCTTCTATGCCACAATTAGTTGAGATGTAGATCAACTCGAAAATGAAACCTTCAAAAACTAATGTACTTGAAAAAATAGCATCGTAACATATTTTTCCAAATTATTCAATATAAAAATTTGTGATGGAACTTGAGTGACGTTTGGATCATTCGCTCGTCTTCTTTCTCACGATCTTCGAAGACTGTTTCGAGGTCAACTCGGGAATCAATCCACTCAAAATACCTCTCCAATAGTTAAATGCAGTTCACGCTTTTATAGTTTCGCTTAAAGTTCATCTTGGTACGCTGATCGCTTCGGTTACTAGTTGCGCTCTAATATTTTTTACATAATATTCATTCATTTCAAAAACCGTAAATTTTAAGAGCTTACAGTCTGCGAAAAATTACGATTACAATTTTTCCTGCAGCGAAGAAAAGCTTTAGTCCAAAATCTGCCACGAATAAAGTTACTTTTCGCAAGTAGAATGTCTCTAAAAGACTACAGCAAAAAATTTTAAATTTTTACCTTTGCTCTAAAAAAAAATTTTCAACACACTTGTCACGAATAAAATGATTCTAATTTTTCAGCTTATGAAAGATCGCTTTTTATTTGCGGCTAGTGTGAAGAAGAAATTTTTTTAATAATATAAAGTGATTTAGAAACGTGATTTTATTGGCTCGTGGGAAATTTGAAATAAGCCTTATCAATGTTAAAGGACGAAATAGGTCAGAGACAGACTTGAACTTGAAAGATAAGGTAGAACGTCATCCTCGGTAGAAAGGAGATTAGTTGCGCGTGCGCCGCCTAAAAATTGTCAGCTTCTCGGTCCGGGCTCGTGCGCGCGCACGGTGCGCTGGAGATAAGCCCACCTACCACCTAAAAAAGGTAGACCCCGACCCGGGAAATCCTCGTTGAGGATTGGTCGAGAGCTTTTGACGAATGGGGGGATCGACCAAGCGCAGGAGCTTATATTGGGATCTCCCGGGAGGTTTTACCGACAGAACGGCTCTCTAACGTAAGTGCGCAACAACACTAACATTTTACTCATATTTACACCCTTTTTTTTCTGCTACAACTACCAGGCTGGGTTTATATTACTCAATACCTTATCTTTTATTTTCTCTCTCTTTTTTATTTTTTTTTTCTTATTTTTTTTTTTTTTATGTTTGGGGGGTTGGCGACCCTCGACAAGTGTGGATTTTAAAAAAGTGCGGTGTGTGAATCAGTGGAATTTATTCATCGTCTATGTGCAAGGACTGTTTTTATTGTGGAGGACATCAAGGACTGTGAACAACCAGTGAAGTTTTTACTTTGGATACTATCAAGCGCTCCCCATTTTTATTTTTTACTTTCTTTCTTTCTCTTAATTGGTGAATTTTCTTATAAATTTTGAAACTAAGTATTATAAAAAATAACCAACTTGCTTTTATAAATTTATCTCAAAAGTGTTACTTATTCTTCCATTAAAATCGTAAATTTATCAATTTAAAAAATATGATTTACAATTTAGCGAGAATGAAAAATAAAAAAAAATAAATAAAATACGGTTTAAATATACACTTAGTTGGAAGCGGGTCTAAATTTATCCCAAGCTATGTGCTGATTTCCAAAATAGCTAGTTAGGAGTTGCACGTATTAATAGCACACCACCGTGTTACCGCGATCGTCTTTTTTCGGTTGCATCCAATTTTCTTCTCTTTTTTTCAGTTGCATAACTACGCTCGAGATTATTCAATTTTTTTTTTTATTAACAATAATATTATTATCGCTTTGAAAATTTATTTTCACCCATTTTAATGACCTATATATATGCAAGTTTATTTAAAATATGTAAAAAAATTCATACTACGAGTGTAACGCTTAAAAGTACCGTGACCGTAACTATTTATGTTGGTACAACTGTGTGACACATTCTAAATGTGTCACACTGATCCGATATAGTCAACCCTTTTCCAAAACAAGAGTACCCAGTAAAATCATAAAATCGTAGTTGTCGCAATTAAAGAGGGCGCTGGTGGTGGTTCATAAAATAACCAATTGTGTAACACCCTGGAATGTTCGCTCTAGCCGGAGTATTGAATTATGAAAAAGCGCATAAAAGTTTGATGGTCGCTAAAAGTAGAGGGCGCGAGTATGAATTGTGTAAGCGTTCGTTTAAGCCGGATTATTGAAAAGTTAACGACACAGGCACAATGTGGGTCGTTAAAATATTTAAATTCCACGCATTCAGCCACCCAGTTTAAAAGTAAGGTGGTAGGGGGAGGGGGGGGGGTCCATCGAAAATAAAAGAAACAAAGGGGAGCCAAAAAAAGAAGGTTGAAGGGGGTGGTGGGGGGGGGGAGTAGTTGGCAGCACTGTCGGCTCGTCACAAATTGTAACCCACACACTCCGTCTGTTCCACAGGGCCGCCCAGTTCGCGCCGCCAGAAGCAGTCCGTCCGCCGCCGAAGCCAAGAGAGGGGCCTACGAACTAAAAGTTAATATAGATGAGGCTGGATTGACAAGTGGAATCAGAAGAAGAAGAAGAAGGAAGAATTTTTTACTCGGCTCTTTGAGAGTTTTTTGAAGATAGAGAATTTTGGGTGCTGCATGCGAACGAGTGTGACAAGACACAACGAATAAATAATATTGTGAAAAAAAAAGTTTGAGAAAAAAGTAAGAAGAAAAAAAAGCCAAGATGCCAGGTGCGCCAAACAAGGCCGACGAGGCGTTGGATCCGACTCCATACCTTTACGTGTCCCTGGAGCAGAAGAGAATCGACCAGAGCAAGCCTTACGATGGTAAGAAGGCGTGCTGGGTGCCCGACGAGAAGGAGGGCTACCTGCTTGGAGAAATTAAGGCCACCAAGGGTGACATCGTCACCGTCACGCTTCCCGGTGGCGAGGTACGTCTTTTTTTTCATTTTTTCATTCGATTCATTCTCAATCTCGGGATCAATCTCAATTTGTAATAAGAGGGACGCGTGCCAAGTGACACAACCCGACAACCGGTATTACGACTGTTTTAATTTTAAATTTACCCGTCAATCGGATGGGTAATTAGCCTCGGGTTACTCGGGATTTTTTTTCTTTAAAATTCAAAATAATCGTGGAATTGCGCGTGCGCGGGGACGAGGTTTTCAAGTACGCCAAAGTAATTGAGATGTTGCGTGGGTGGTCGGGTTGCCCGAAATAATAAGGAATTCGCGGGTCGTGACCAAAAAAGACAATCGTCGCTGTTAGCTTGGAGAAGAGGGTGGGGGGAGGGAGAGAATATCCAAGGAAGGTCGTGAGCCGGCTAAATGGGTGAGTGGGAGTACCGCTTATAAAAAGCTCCGGCCCGGCTACGCTATTTTCAGATATTTTGCTTCCTCCTCTCTCTCTCTCTCTCTCTCTGCCATGATAACCCGGAGTATGCTCGTCAACAACAACTTATGATTACCCCATTAAAACAGCTGATTATGGGGGAGCTTATGCGCGATGAACCAGTTTTGCTTGCTCTAATGGGAATTTTTTTTTTCTTACGAAGTCAGAATAATTGAGTTTTTAAAAATTCTAGTTTTTAATTTTTTGATTGAATAACTTTGAACGTGTAAATGATTAATAGGACTTCAGAGTCAACCTTCTGGAAATACTTTGAATTTTAAAGATCGAGTCAACGAATTAATGGGGCCAAGTAGTTTTTTTCACGGAAAGAAAGATTTTCAAATCGAGCTTTACGTATTTTTTTTCGTACGTATCCAAATGAAAGTATAATACTTCAATGAAGATCGAATAAACGAATTCATGGGGCTAAGTAGTTTTTTTCGTGGAAAGATAAATTTTCAGATTGAGCTTTACGTATTTTTTTTTCGTACGTATCAAATCTAAAAATTTTCAAAAAAAATAATTAAATAAATATTCCGATTGATAATCTTAAAAGCTTAAAAGTCCGGGAATCGTAGGAGTTTGTATGTGTTTTTTTTTCGTCAAGCTTACGCAACGAATTAAGCGCGGTGCTACTGGTTCAGCAAACTCGGCGCCGAGGCGGGCAAAATATCCAACGAAAGCTCGCGTTCTATTGTTAGCCCATTCGGTCGCGCAAGCACTAACGCACGCACGAAAACTGCGCGCGGCTGGCGCTGTAATAATAAAACTCTACGCCGCCGCAGCCGCGGGTCACGCGTATTTTTAGGGACAGCCCAGCAAGAAGATGAAGAGGAAGAGAAGGAGGAAGAAAACGGGACTTTAACACTTACGCAAGGAGAAATTCCAAATCATACCCCTACGAATAATATTCTTATTTTTCAAATTTCCTTATTTTCGCGGGCTTTTGGGTAGGTGGCGCCCCCCGCGTTACGCAATTCCACGTTATGTTGTTACTCCTGATTGCGAACGATTCGATTGGGTCTATTTATACGTCCAGCGTCACGCGCGAAAGCTTCGATAAATGGTTGACTCACGGTTTACTTATCTCTTTTTCAAACGAGCGAGCAAAGTAAAATCCCAAAAATTTGTAGACTTGATAATCTATGTCGCAAAATACGTCATCGCCAAATTGCACCGACACGAAGTTGGCAGCGTGTCAAGCATGTCGTCGACTGCGTCTACGTAAAAAGAACCGGTAATTTATTTTTCCCAGCTTCAAAATCGGCCTTCTTCAATTCGGCAACATCAACCTCAGCAAGCGATGATAAAAAGAATAAAATATGCATGTTGAATCGAAGAATATTCTATTATTAGGAGAAAATTTAAAATGTCGGTCACACGAATGCCAACAGCACGCGTAAACACGTAGAATTCATATTTTTAACCAAACGTCGGGCGGGAAATTTTTCAAATATTTTACCTTTTCGGGTCGCGTTTGAAGCTCGATATCGGAAAAAAGTAGTTTATTTCAACTCGTTTAAAAATAGATCTTTTTTTTTCGCCCGCTCGTCAATTGGGTCACAAACACCGCAAGCGTGTAAAAAAAACCGTTCTCTACACTTGTTGCGTAAACTACCATCTAACACACTTTTCAAAGATTTTCAATAATAAAAAAAAACTGAAAAACTTTATTGTTTATATCAAAGCTTAGATTGATAATGAAATTGAGTTTAAAAAGGAAACTCATTTGACATGTATAGCTTAACAGGCTATTTCCGGTCTCATAAGAAAAGTAAATATAATACTTTGTTAATATTTAAGCTCGAATAAAATATTTTGGAATTTATGAGGAAGTCATGAGAATAATTTTTCTATAAATTTTAAAGCGAATTTTCTAGAACTCGACTTGTAGCTTGAAATCTTAGTTTTCGGGTTACACAGCCTTTTCGATAACCTAACCTAAAAAAGTTATTTTGAAAAATAATAATTTCAAAAAAATTGCTTTGAAGCCTGAAAATTGATACCACAAGCTTCGAGTATGCTCTAAAAAAAATTCGTTTCGGGATTTATCGAAAACTTGTGAGCCTGGCTTCCCCTTAAACACTGAATTTCAATTTTTTTTTCCAAAACGTGGCTCGTTATTTATAACTATTTTAAAAAAAAAAATCAGAAAATTAATATTTCATCAGCTTAAAGTTATTACTGTACAAAAAAAATTAATGTGAAAAATTTGTTTTTCAAAAAATTCAAATAAAAACGAACACCCACACACACAAAAATCACACCCGATAAAAAAACAGCGAAAAGATTTCAAAAAAGACCAACTGCTGCAAGTGAACCCGCCGAAATTCGAGAAATCGGAGGACATGGCCGACCTGACATTCCTAAACGAGGCGTGCGTTCTCCACAATCTAAAGCAGCGATACTACGCAAAACTAATCTACGTAAGTTCATTAAAGACTTAAATAAGACTAAAAAATTTGTTTCTTCCTACGAGCACAGAGCAAGGACTTCAAGAAGGACCTCCTGCAGCAAGTGAACCCTCCCAAGTACGAGAAGGCCGAGGACATGTCCAACTTGACCTACCTCAACGACGCCTCGGTCCTCCACAATCTCAAGCAGCGTTACTACCACAAGCTCATCTACGTAAGACCCTGGATTCGAGTGCCCAAAATGCCCCCTTTTTTTTCTTTCACAGACTCTCTTGGAGTGATTCGCGAAAGGCACCGACAAGTGTTGCGATAACTCCGATTATTTTACTTATTTGACTGTGTGCTGAACGATAACTTGGAGATTACAAACCTCTACTTTGGTTCCAAGTTTATTAATCCCCTTTTTTTACAGCTGGTTCGTGATTGATCATCGCTCTGACCAATATCACATCATTTAGCTTGTAGATTAATCATTATCAAGGGTTAACAATTGTGGAACATGATACTCATATTCAAGTTCAACGTAGTTGCCTTTACTTGGTGAAAATCCATTGAAACTAATTGATACTCAAACTTTTCGATTTTGACAAAACAATTTATTAAAAATAATCGTTACATGTTTCGAAATACAATGTCATCTTCAGACGAAATTATTATTTCTGACCTAACAGCGTAGTTTCACAAATACTCATATTCGTAAAAGTGGTGACCCTTGATTACGATTACGTTTTTAATTTTACCAATCACAAAGTGCAAAGAGTTCACCAAAATGTCTTTCAAAATTCATAATTTGCACTCTGTGAATGAATACTTCTAACCAATATTAAAATACAGCATACTTTTAATTTTGTAAATAATATTTACCTCATGTAATTTGTAATCTTCCCCTGATACCAGGAAGACAAAAGTTTTACTTAATTTAACATCACTGTGAGTTCGGACTTTACAAACACAAGATCACCGTTAAAGAACTGAACTCACTCTGAGCCAAAATGTAATAAAGCAGAGTTTACTCGAAATCAAGCCCAAACTATGACACTGAGTTCTTCGAGCAAGCTCTGCGAAGTATTGTGAATTAAAAATGAGTTTGAAATTAATTAACAATAAGTGTTTGTCATGGTGTTTTAATGGTGTTTCGATGATGTTTTCAGACATACTCCGGTCTTTTCTGTGTGGCCATAAACCCTTACAAGAGATACCCCGTGTACACACAGCGTTGTGCCAAGCTCTACCGTGGTAAGAGGCGTAGCGAGGTCCCACCCCACATCTTCGCCATCTCTGACGGCGCCTACGTCAACATGTTGACCAGTGAGTACCAACTTAGCAACATCTCGATCTCTCCAATACCAATCCTTTACAAACTTGTTTGATAAACAGACAGCGAGAACCAGTCCATGTTGATCACCGGTGAGTCCGGAGCAGGAAAGACCGAGAACACGAAGAAGGTAATCGCGTACTTCGCCACCGTCGGTGCTTCCGGAAAGAAGGTCGACGACGGCAAGGGATCCTTGGAGGACCAGGTCGTGCAGACCAATCCCGTACTGGAGGCCTTCGGTAACGCCAAGACCGTCCGTAACGATAACTCCTCTCGTTTTGTAAGTCTTCTGATATTCACATAACAAGCAATCTCATTTGATCAAAATTACTTACTATCTTCATCGATTCTGATCTAGGGTAAGTTCATCCGTATCCACTTCGGTCCGTCTGGTAAACTGGCTGGAGCTGACATTGAGACCTGTAAGTCGCCTTTTTTCGTTTTTATTTTCTTTTTTCATTGTAGTCTTGGATACTATTGTTTTTTATTCAATTTTAAAATTCTTAAAGACCTAAAAAAATAGATACAAAGTTACGGGTAGAACAAAATATTTTTTATTAATAAACTTTGTAGAATTATAAAATGAGTCTTAGCAATTATAAGTTTGAAAAACTAAATCAAACTAGAAAATAATTTTTCGTATCCCAAGCTGGAAGATGTCGTTTGCTCATCCACAGTTTTTATTTGATGATCCTGAAAATTGATTGAAATAGACTTCGTTAAACTGGTTACTTTTGATTTTCAAATATAAAATAGTGTTTTTAAAAACTTTAATCTGCTTAATCAAGTTTATTTAACAAACTTATGTTGTTTCGTACAGATCTGCTGGAGAAAGCCCGTGTCATCTCCCAACAGTCGCTCGAGCGTTCTTACCACATCTTCTACCAGATGATGTCCGGAGCCGTCAAGGGTCTCAAAGGTAACTTAGCTCAACCGTAACTCGCTTCTTTTTTTCTTTTTTTTCTTTTTCTTCTCAGGGTCCCGACATAGAAAATTACCAATGAGAGGCTGACATTTCAACAAATCAGATTTTTTCATTACTTTAAGCTTCTCGTTGGTACTTTTAAATCAGAAACTGGTTAATCATTACTTAGGCTCCCCCTTAAAGCAGGTGGTGTTTCGAGTCCATTGTAAAAGCCCATAAATGTCTCTCTATGGTGTAGTACCCAAGGTTGTTTATAATGAATTTAAAAAAAATGTTTAACAAAAAATTTCGTACCGAACAGAAAAGTGTCTACTGTCGAACGACATCACAGACTACTACTTCGTATCCCAAGGAAAGACCACGATTCCGGGTGTTGACGACGGCGAGGAATGCGAACTGACTGATGTAAGATGTTGTTACGCGCGGTTCCTCTATCAAACTTCTTTTTTTTTCTTTTGCTCATGCTGGGAGAAGTTTCTGTTAGTCAGAATTTTCGTAGTTTTGCAGTATTTTTCATTAACTAATAATAACTACTTAACATTTATTTTATTTTATTAGTTTATCTGACTATGCGAGTGCTCGATGCTTCTCTCAGTGCGATTTTAAAATTAATTTTTTATCGCTATCGTTTATTACCTTTTTTTTATTTTCATGTTTCGTGCCGTATTGTAATATTTCTTCTTATTTTTTTAAAACACGTAAATACAGTTTATCCAAACAGCAACGCGCTATGTATCGTATTGTCTAATACCGCCTCGCCGGACACTGATTTACCCTTTTTTTAAGTTTTTTATTTACCTGTGTGGATTGAGTCAGACGCTGATTGTACCAAACAGTGAAAAGCCTCGAGGACGAGAGCATGGATTTATTGATTACACAGAATGAGCACTGCTGTTTGTTAAAAGTATTTTTGATTTATTCAATCAACATGTATGAAAAAAAAAATTTACTTTCAAAAATATTTTTTCAACAACAAATACCGACAATCCTGTTCATGTTGAATACCATTTTTTGTGTTAAATAACGACTTTGACGTCGACTCTTAAAAATGAAAAAGTACACAAATAAGTTTGATTAAAAAAACAAACCAAACCAACAACAGTATGTGAACCAACGACAAACCCGGTGAACGGGAATAATGGTGAATTGTGATTTAATACTTTACACCTGGTAAAATTAACTAAAAACAACAAATGTGAGAAAAAAAAAAATGTGTATTACCATTACCAAGATTTTACAGTATAGTACCCTTGATAAGAAAACCCGATTTTAAACGGGCATTTATTGAAATCACAAAGTTACCACAAAGTTTAAAAAAAAATGTTTAAAATTAGTTAAACGACAATTTGAAATTTTTCATTCTTTTTGACCAGCTGTTTTGTATTCAGGCTTGGGATCGGTCCGTTTAAGCTAAAAATTGATGTAACTTTGTGGTTTCAAAAAAACCTAGTGGTAAAGCCATGTTGATACCATGGTCCACGAAAAAATCAGCATGACCTTGTTTTGTTTATATCTCCAAAGATTGTTTGAAAAGAATTTTGTTTTGTTCCCATTAAAACCACCCATTAGAAAAGTGTCTGCTGTCCAACAAAATCACAGACTACTACTTCGTCTCGCAAGGAAAGACCTCGATACCCGGTCTCGACGACGGCGAGGAAATGCTTATAACTGACGTAAGTCCGCATACGAGTGAACATTGTCCAAACAATCACTCAATGCAGCTACCGCAGCCGTCACTTTATCCTCACTATCTATCTCTAACAAAAACTTTTAAAAACTTCAAGTGAACGTCTGGATCACTCAAGCTTACCTACCAAAACAACAACGCAACAACAATTATGTAGTTTGAATATTAAGTGTGCTAAATCCAATGTCTATCGTCTCGTTGATAAATGTTTTGTTTCAAAAGCAGCATCAGCCATACCATCGTAAATCAACTGTCAAATTCAAATCATCACTTTTTAAAATAAGCTCAGCTCAGCCGCCGACTATACTCTGTACTCTACCGTAATAATATCTTTCCCGTTTCAGCCTAACCCCTAACACTTGAATAAGTCGTAGTTTTAGGAACTCTCAAACATTGTTGAACAATATTTTTATTACCAACCCTTACTCACAAAACACGAACACACGTACGCACTTACATATTCACAGAGATGACGTTGCTGAGCAACCGAATAGGCGACTACTACTTCATTAGCCAGGGTAAGACCAGAATTCCCGGGGTCAACGACGGCGAAGAACTGGAATTGACCGACGTAAGTCAATCAATCAGAATCTCCTACTTCTGTATCATTATCAATCATCATCACAAACGTTAATCGCTGCTCCCAACACCACGCTTACATCAAGTCTGGAATCTGGATTCTTAACTTTTTTGCACATTCATGATTCAAGTATACGAAATGTGCAAAAAAGTGATTATCAACATTCTTTGACAAAGTAAACAGTCACGAGAAACTTTATCACTCTTTAAAACCATTACGCATCATAAATGGATCATTCATCGTTTTATTTGAGTACATAAAATACTTTTATTTTTTTGTCAGTTCATAATATTTTAAAATCATTCGACTTCGATTGAAGCGAATTTAAACATATTTTTTAATTTAAAATAGCATTTAAAAGAATAAAGTTTTTCAATGTTGAACTTAAATATGAACATAAATAAAATTAAAAATTTTGAGCTTGAACGTGTATATTTAAACTCTGGAAACGTTCAGGTTCCAAAATTTATCTAAAATAAACTTTATTATGTAACTTTTTTTTTTCTAACCGTTAAAACATAAAAATTAAAAATAAATATTTAAAAAAATTGGGCCTTACTCAGGTTTGACGTAAGTCGAAGTCCTGTTAAATGATCCAGCAGCGTTCTTCTAAAAGGTTTTTATAAAAAAAAAACTAAATAAAAAGTATTAAAATTAAAAGTAAATAATAATAAAATTAAGCAAAAAGCGCAATGCAGCTGCAACTGTCGGGGGGCAGGAGCAGCGATTGGGTTGATGGATTGTGATTGATATGACACGGAAGAAGGAGTGACGATGATGATGATGATTTACAACACCTTAACTTGACGAACTTCAAACACCTACAGCAGGTCCCGCTCCCCGAACAGCTCTCCTAAACAAAAAAAAAAAAACAAAATCAATAAAAATGTCCTCTTAAACGATCCGCAATGCTTGCCATAATCAACCCATGTTTAGAGTCGAAAACAATAGTAACCAATTGTACAAATGAATGATTTTTTGGACCATTGGTTGTTAAATAATCATCCGTAAAAATGATCCTAAAGATCATTTCAAATAATAGTCATAATCTTAAAATGGATCCTTAAAACGATTTCAGGGATGATCTCAAAATCCATCAGAAGGATCATGATTATGGATCACGAGATAATCCTGGAAATGATCCATAGGATCATGTTTAAAGATCACGAGATAATCCTGGATATGATTTAATGGATCATTCCTCAAGGATCACGATACAATCCTATGGACATGATCTTTGGATCATCTTTAAGGATTATGATACGATCCTATGGATCATTTTTTAGGATTACTAAACGATCTTAAGGATCATGAAAATTATTGAAATGATCCACAGGTTTAAGTTATTATGGATCATTTTAATTGACCAATGATTCAATAAATCATGCCCAAGAGTATTATTGGTGAACCTTGGTCGAAAGTTAGGATAGAATTTAAAAATAGATAAAATCATCGGTGCTGTCCAGGATTAATCAAAGATGTAAAAAATAGATGGAAAAATAAAAATAGCTTTAAACTTTATTCCACAGAAAAGTGTTTCTTGTCGAACAACATTTACGACTATTACAACGTATCTCAAGGAAAGATCACTATTCCTGGTATCGACGACAAAGAGGAAATGGATCTTACGGACGTAAGTCCACTCGATCCTGCACTTTTTTTTTTATTATTCTTACCCGCCCCAGCCCCCATTCTGTAGAGATAAACAAACTCTCTACCTTCTTTATTTTTTTGTTCCATATCACCACAAACGGTCAATTGCATCTTCTTGATTTTTATTTTTTAATTTTTTTTTTATTGGTTTGTTTACCCCCTCAAAAGTCGGAATTGTAAGCACATTCAAAGACTTCTTTGATTTCTTTGATCCTGTGATTAATAAGATACCACATCCAGTCACACTATTAAAATTTTTATTTTTTATTTTTTTTATAAATTAGAGTTTTTTTTCCTGATCCCAGACACAGGACCCTCTATCTACCTTTCATTTGAAAGTATTCCTCAAATTTGGCTTCACAATATTTCTTCTTGTAAATGAATACGTCTGATTACTATACGCGAGTTGATTTTTTGGGTAACTTACATGCAGCTATGAAAAAGTTGAGAGTAAAAATTACACATGAAAATTACCCGAGAAACAGCTGCGTAATATACTACAGTGTATATTACGCGTGTAAGTTTGACTCAGAGACGTGATTATTTACAACGGGGGAAGCATTGAAAACCTTAGATACCTGAATTTGGGGAAAATTTGATGGGTGTTTAGCATGATTTACGACAGAAAGGCCAAGCAGTGCCGCCGAGTTTAAAAACCCGAGTCCGTGAAATAAGTGACACCTGGATACCAGCACGGCAACAATTTTTATTATTACTATTATTTCAACTTCGTTGAAATGGAAGGTTTCGTGGATATTAGACTTTTTAATTTTCAAATAACCTCGAAACGGTTTATCAGAGTGATCATTCTTACAAAAAAAAGAACTGTTCAATTTTCTTACCGCTTAAAATTTATTTTGCACTTTACAAATGATTTACAGAAATAAAATGGAACTTTTGTTTTTCTTTTATAATACAACATTGTACATAATCTATGGTATGTTGTAAAAAAACAATTAGGTTTATCATATGATTAATTATAGCTTCACCGCTTTGCCGTCTATGCTTTTTTTTTTTTTATCAAGTATCTGTCTATCTATGTTAAAATTTTTCGTCACTGCTATGGCTTAAGTTTTTTTTTCGCAGCTTTGGTATACGTGATACTGTCTACATATCTTATTCGTATCTGCTTTATATGTGTGTGTTTGTGTTGTTCTTGTAAATGTGTGTGTTTTCAAATGCTTTTTGCATATTATATATATGATTTTTGTTTTATTGAATGTATGAAAAACCATGTTCGGACCGAATTTAAAATTTCAAATGAGTAAATTTGGCTTACTGTAATGAGATAAAATTCAGTCGTACGTATCAAAAAAAGGAAGGTCCGAAGATGGTTGAAAAAAAGATTAATGATATTATCCAGTAGACGGTGTACTAACGGTGGTTTAATCATGTTTTTCGCGAAATACAGAAAGCCTTCGACGTTTTGGGTTTCACCCAGCAAGAGAAGGACGACATCTACAAGATCACCGCGTCGGTCATGCACATGGGAGGCATGAAGTTCAAGCAGAGGGGTCGAGAAGAACAGGCTGAGGCTGACGGTACCGAGGTAACTTCAAATTCTACACTACTTTAAAATCATCAGATTCTTAACTTGGGATTTGAAGTTCAACAAATTTTGCCAAATCATACGGAACTTTGCAATTCGTTAAAAAGTTGCTAGGCCTTTAATGGTAATGCTTGTCAAGGTTTGGCAAAGTTTGTCAATAAAATCCATTTTAGAAAATATAAATTTTGAGTTATTCAGGATTAGCTCATCGACTTTTAACATTCTGATATACTTATTGTGTTGGAAACATTATAGGAAGGTGAGCGTGTAGCCGCACTTTTGGGTGTCGACTGCGCCGACATGTACAAGAACTTGCTGAAGCCCAGGATCAAGGTCGGTAACGAGTTCGTAACCCAGGGTCGTAACAAGGACCAGGTAACGTACTCTGTAGGTGCCATGTCCAAGGCCATGTTCGACAGGCTCTTCAAGTTCCTCGTCAAAAAGTGTAACGAGACTCTGGACACCAAACAGAAGCGTCAGCATTTCATTGGTGTACTGGATATTGCCGGTTTTGAGATCTTCGACGTGAGTATTCGACCGACCTATCTTCCCTTCTTACCAACACTACACTCTTTTTTTTTCAAGTATTCATGCTCGGTTTTGATAAATCTCAGCTTGATTAATTTAATGTTTCGGTAATCGAGCATGGGTAACTTGGAACCAAGTATCTAAAATAAAACCAAAGTTTGTCTTGAATTATTATATTTTTATGTTGAAAAAAGTTTTATTTTAGACACTTTTAATATTTCAAATACAAATTATACAATAAATCCCTCCAAACCCCAAAGTACAGGAACAAACCCGTGTGCCACCTCAGGAGTCGTCAATATTGCCGTTGAGTCTCAAATTCCTCTTATTCTCATTCATAAAATAAATCATGATAAATGATGAAACATCTAAATAAAATTTAATTTCAAATATATTAAAGTACAACGGCTTCGAGCAACTTTGTATCAACTTCACCAATGAAAAGTTGCAACAATTTTTCAACCATCACATGTTCGTACTCGAGCAAGAAGAGTACAAGAAAGAGGGAATCAATTGGGCTTTCATTGATTTCGGAATGGACTTGCTCGCTTGTATCGAGCTTATCGAAAAGGTAGAATTCAAAAATCCCGCCCCTAAGTCTCCCACTTCCGGGAAAACAAACCCACCCTTTGGTGTTTTTTTAATTCACCCTTTACAACCCATTTAAATTGACTTTGAACTCATAATGCCTATAAAACACCATATTGTGATAACACAAAGCATGGAAACATGATTTTTTATCATAAGATCACCATGTATGATTTACTTTTTTTGTGACTCTTCCACCCCAAGATTCGATAGATGTTTGAATCAATGATTTTAATTCCACAATTCAACTTTTATAAAGATTGAATTATCAAACCTTCATCAGTGACACAAGATAGAAAATGCTATCTCGCCTTGCGAACGTCAAATCACAGTGTGACCCAAAATCCATTTTTTACTGAAACAAGCCACCTCTGACAACGATGCATTAGTTAAGACTCACCAGGTCACAAGGTAAATGAATAGCGTTTGATCGAATACAGCCGTTTAAAAGGTAAATTTATATTGTTTTAAACCCCCCCCCCCCCCACTTGTTAAACACCCCTCTTATTGATGGTTTTACTTTCCACCTCTTTCCCATAAGACTCTTTTATTCCTGCAGAAAAAATATCCAAATCAAGGCACGAAACAGTGGACATGAGTTTAAACAATTTATAGAACAATTAAAAGCATTCGTCAATTTCAAAGTAGCTCTCCATGAACGAGACTATGTTGATTAATGGAAATTTCTAGTATACAAAGTAAAGATGATTGTTGAAAAATTTGTTTGAACAACCTAGAAATTTTCATTTTCATTTTATTGTTTGCCCCTATCCCTAAGATAAGTGACCTAATACTTCACTGTGCCACGAAAAACCAAAGGGCAAGTTCAAAATAAGTTTATAGTTAGACTCAAGGCAGACCCTTGATAGTGACGGCCTGCCTGAAATATACCATTGAAAAAAAAAAAAAACAAAAACAAAAGAAAAAAGACTAGTTAAAGAAATCTAGTTGTTGATGTTGATTGCTCCTCGAACAGTTCAACAGCTTCGAGCAGCTCTGCATAAACTTCACCAATGAGAAACTTCAGCAGTTCTTCAATCACCATATGTTTGTGCTTGAGCAAGAAGAGTACACTAGAGAGGGTATTGAGTGGAATTTTATAGACTTTGGCATGGACCTGCTCGCTTGTATCGAGCTTATCGAGAAGGTACTAATACCCACTACTCCTGCCCTTGAATCTCTTGCTCAATGCAATAATCAGATAAAGTTTAAATTTTACTTTTACTTGGGTTGAACGTTCCTTTGAATAAGGCTCCAAACTGACTGGACAATGAGAACGTTCGATCTGTACTCTCTGTACTGTCAACTGTCTTGTATAGTCTGCAACCGTGATCGTCCACTGTTTTACAATCTTTTTTATGTCTGTGTAAGTCCTTGTTACAGTCATTTTTGCTCTACAACCACCTATATCTTACCATATGTGAAACAGTCTGCTTCTTTTTTTTTTTATCATGTATCTTTACCACTTCTATCACCATCTTCTCTGTACACCAAAACCGCTTATACCCAATTCCACCGATCCTTGTTTATTTACGAATTTAAGTTCGTTGACGAGTTAAGTCAAGTCAAGTGCAGACACTTAGATAATCTTCTATCGAAAGAGGCTACCTTTAGTTACTATAAATCTTAAGGCACATCGTAAACAGTTATAATAGTGTTAGGACCTTACCCTGAAACAATAAATAAGTCAAAACACAAAAAGTCAAGCAATCAAGTGCTCATGACCTGCATCATTGTTTTTGATGTTTTATTATCATTGTTATTCCATTGACGCATACTTCAAAAACCACTCACAGTACAACGGGTTTGAGCAACTCTGCATCAACTTCACCAACGAGAAGTTGCAGCAGTTCTTCAATCATCACATGTTTGTGCTCGAACAAGAAGAGTACACCAGAGAAGGCATTGAGTGGGCCTTTATCGATTTTGGCATGGATTTGGCCGCTTGTATCGAACTCATTGAAAAGGTACCAGTAATCATAACAACTGCAACCAAAAACTCTTTAAACAGTTGACTTCAAGAAGCCTACTTTTTATGATGTTTTGATAGGATCTTTTGAGACAAAGGAACATGTTTACCTAGAGTGTCTGTGTTCGAAACTATGTGGAAGCTTTAGCAAGAGCTTTTTTTTTCTTTTTCGAAAGGTACACGATGATACAGGTACCTTACAATGCAATCTACCTTCTTACGTCTTCTAAAAACAATCTTTCCTTATCTTTACAACGATTGTTCATTTCTGGTGAACGATACTTAAACTTAACGATTTAGACGCACTTGCGAGAATTTGTAAAAGAGTAAACATTTAATCAAATCTTTTTCAAAAATTTTCGTCTTTGCTCTAATATCTGTTGAGATAACTATCGTTTATAAACCCATTTACCATCAACCTGATGATACAATCTGTGTAAAAACCATTTCAGTCATCAATCGTTCATACTCAAGTCATTATTTGTGCAGTCTTTTTGTTCCATCACAACATCCACCAATCAACTGGCGTAATAAATACGTTTTGACACCCAACACAATTTTTTTTTACCATAGTATGTTAACCTTGAAAAACGACACTAATAATTGTGTCTTTTTTTTACCAGGGTGCCAAGTATGGGATTTAATTTTTGTTGCGAATATAAAATTTGATAAAGATTGTTTATGAAAAAGATTAGATCCTATCTTGCACCAGTGGCAGATGTAACAACCTGCAATAAGGTAAAACCAGTTCAGGAATGATAGCAATTGATAAATTGTCGTTTCCTGAACCATCAGAGCGAAAAACGAGTTTTATCAAAACTTGGCCACGATAATTTGTAATCCTACCAAAAGTCCTGGTTCCAAATCCTCAAAGTAACATACCAATGTTATCACCAAACTAAACATGAAAAAAAAAAACATGAATCTGTCAAAGTACTGGAAAAAGTGTAACAGTGTAAACTGACGTCACTGTCGAACCTTTTTTGTTTTTCTATGTGTTTATGTCGATCATCCTCCGCACACGCACACGAACTCAATTACGATCAATAAAAAATCGTAGTTCAATAGCTTTGAACAGCTCTGCATCAACTTCACAAACGAAAAGTTGCAACAATTCTTCAATCACCACATGTTCATCCTCGAGCAAGAAGAGTACACCAGAGAAGGCATTGAGTGGACCTTCATTGACTTCGGCATGGATCTGCAACAGACCATTGATCTCATCGAGAAGGTATAGCTCGATGACGTATCTTTAAAACGTCACTATGATTACGTGAAAAAAGCAAACGAATCCGCCGAAATCAACAAATCTATATCTCTGATAAATGGATCTTCACATAAACATAAACTTACAATTGCTCAAGCGCTCATCATCACCATCATAATCTTCCATCATTCATAAAGCATGACATTTATTCTCTAACCCCTTTAACTATGAGGTGGTTTCTCACCAGAAGTTCCTGATACCAGAATCTCGGAGTAGTCACGAGACCGGATACTATGAAAAAAAATTTCTCTCTCTCTCTCCTTCCTTTTCCTACTACTACTACCACAACTTCTATAAAAAAAACTTGATCTATGTGCTCAATGTGTTTTTGCAATGCCTCAATATTTGGCTGACGGTGTCGTAATATACTCAAACGTCACCCCAGTTCAATAGCTTCGAACAACTCTGCATCAACATGACGAACGAAAAGCTTCAGCAATATTTCAATCACTTTATGTTCGTACTCGAGCAAGAAGAGTACGAGCACGAGGGTATTGCCTGGAATTTTATTGATTTCGGTATGGATTTGCAAGCCACGATTGATCTCTTGGAAAAGGTAAGGATTCGCTTAAAGTTTTTATAACAATTTAGCAAGCGCAATGTAGTCAGCAGCCAGCCAGCCAGTCACCAGCAGCAGCAGCAGCGTCGACAGTTTTTTTAGCCTTATTTGAGGCTTGCTATTGTATCTACTACTCACCTTTTTTTTTATCTCGCTCTATCTTACAAGTATGTATGTATTAAATGTTCATGTACGTACGCGCTTTTTGTGTTGATCCATGTCTCCTTTTTTTTTGTTTATGATCATCAAGGTCTTTCTTGCAATGAGAAAGACAATTGTAATTTAATATGTATATTTTTTCATAAATCATTTTTGCAACGACAATGAAAAAACAGTGTGTATTTTAAATATTTTTTGATAAACTTTTTAACACTAGTTTTTTTTTTCACTTAGAATGTTCAAGAGATTTGTAAATTCTCAAAGTACAAACCATGTGCGAATAGGAAAATTATACAAATGATCTTGAATAATTTTATTTTTAGTAAAATATAGTGATGTATAACGTAAAAATTTAAATTATGACCACATGTAGCTACGAAAAAACCGTCAATCGTCACACAGAGATAATGAAATTTTTGAAACTTTGCCATGTATTTCTGAATAATGACAAAGATTTTTAAACATTGTTGTTGCAAAAAAAAAATAAACAATATAATTATAAAAATTTTTTTGCCGAAGTATAATTTTTTATTTTTTAAATTCGGCAAATAAATTTATTCGATTCGTCAAGCAAGCACTAAGAGTAGCGGCGGTAAAGATTAATTGCCTAAGCGAAATCATAGCCTTTTGTGACAATTCGCTGAAATTACTTTTAAAAAAATCAAAATTTCGACTCGAAAGTAACAAAAGATCCATTACGTAGATAGATCACGAAAAATCGCTGTGTTTAAATTCAAAAATAGTCGTCCGTAATCTCATTTATAATCTTCATTACTACAGTAGAATTAACTATGATCAAGAGATTAAGTAAACGCTACTCTTGGAGATGCTCGAGATGTCAAATTTCTGTACCCAAGGTTACCAATAACTAATTTCCATGTGTTTCTTTCTTTTTTTTTTTTTAATCGGAGTAGCCCATGGGTATCCTCTCCATTCTTGAGGAAGAGTCTATGTTCCCGAAAGCCACGGACAAGACCTTTGAGGACAAGTTGAACAACAACCATCTCGGCAAGAGTCCCAACTTCTTGAAACCGAAACCACCCAAGCCCGGCCAGATCGCCGCTCACTTCGCCATTGGTCACTACGCCGGTCAAGTAAGTTTATCATCAATATCCTACTTTAAATATATAATAAAAATAATGAAATAATCAGATATCCAGATACTTTTGGATACCCGGATAAAACTCGGATATCTAATTATCTTATTCCTAACAAGTACTCACTTTAGTATGGAAATACAACATCTCAGGATATTGGGTGAGAAATATATCATCTTTCCTCAAAAAATTAGGTGTTTAAAAAGTTCTTAAATTATGATGAATGATATACTGGATTGATAAGCCAAATCTTGAGATGATACTACTTCTAACTCGATATCCTGAGATGTTGTCTTTCCACTCCCTAGAGACGAATTTTAAAGTTGGAACGTTGTTAGTGACCATTTGAATAAACCATAACAAACTTGTAATGTTTGTCCAGGTACCTTACAACATCACCGGATGGCTGGAGAAGAATAAGGACCCCTTGAACGACACCGTAGTCGACCAGTACAAGAAGTCTTCCAACGCTTTGCTGGTGGAGATCTTCGCCGACCATCCTGGTCAGTCCGGTGGCGGTGCCAAGGACGGTGGTGGCCGTGGTAAGAAGGGAGGTGGTTTCTCAACCGTGTCCTCCTCGTACAAGGAGCAGTTGAACAACCTCATGACCACTCTGAGAGCAACCCAACCTCACTTCGTACGTTGTATCATTCCCAACGAGTTGAAACAGCCCGGAGTCATTGACTCGCACTTGGTCATGCACCAGCTTACCTGTAACGGTGTGCTTGAGGGTATCCGTATTTGTCGTAAGGGATTCCCCAACAGGATGAACTACCCTGACTTCAAGCTACGGTAAGATCACTCTTCAACTTAACAATGGTTTTTATTGGGAATTTTAATTATAATTAAAACACTTTGTTTCAATTCCATCTTCAGATTAGTTAATTTAAATTCAAAATCATATCTTACGTAGGACGTTACGAAGTGTTTTTAATAATTTAATTTTAAGAGTTCTTTTAGTTAAGAACAAGAAAATAATCTGAAATTAACTGTCTTTTGGGTCATCTCTAGAGTTCTGAGACCTTGCATTTTCTTCGAGTTTTTTTTACAAATAACTAACATCATGAATATTTATTTATCAAAAATATAATACTTATGCTTAGCATTATTAATTTTATATATCTGTAAAGATAAATATTATTATCTGTACATAGGCTGGCTTTGATGTAGTTTTCATGATTACAAAACAATTGAACTTTTCTCTAACAAGTATACCTTGCACATGGTCAAGTTAAAAATTCAACTAAATAGATAGAATATAGTATGACATTAATACATTTAAAATCAATTTTAAAAAATAATACCAAAAACGTGGAAGTAAAATTTTTAACAATAAATTCATGAAAGTTGAACAAATAAAATGCTAGGTTTTCAAAATGTTGAAGTACATTAAGCTTCTAGCACTGTTGAACATTGCTGAATATCAGTATCCCAAAAGACAGTTAAATTACAGATGTTAGTTTAATATCCTCAACGTCCCCTAGAGTTAAGCGTCGTAAGGGTGATGAAATTAAATGACATCATTTTATTCTCTCAATCGGGAAACAGTTACTTGATCTTATCGCCCGCCGCTATGTCTGCCGAAACCGACCCCAAGAAAGCCGCACAGATTTGTTTCGACTCGGTCGAACTGGATCCAGACTTTTACAGGATTGGTCACACCAAGGCTAGTTTAAGACAATTTAAGAGTTCACCCCCTACTTTGACCCCCCCCCCCCAAACCCAAGGTTTTTGATTTTTTTAAGTGTCCAGAGATGTTTTACCCCATTTAGAGTTTTAAGTGTTTAGACCAAGCCCCTCACCAAGCCTGCGTAGGTAACAACTATGTAAATCATCATCAACATCTGAATGTTCCCCCAAATCCAAACGAGTCTTTAGTTAGAGAGTAATCATGTTCAATAAAGAAACCATCCATGCTAGTCTACCCTTATAATTCACAGCCAGGAAAAGCAGAGTTGAAGCAGCATCCGAATGTACCCAACCCCATAAAGTAGACCCCAATATTAGTTAGGATTTGGTAGTTTTTAAGTGTTTTACAACCTTGCAAAGTAGTAGTTAAACTAATGTGTTACGTTGTCCTATGTTTTAATTCAACCCCGAACTTCGAACCCCGAAACCTTAGGTACAAAATCATAGCTCCAGCTGCGGTTGACAAGGCCGGAGGCGACATCAAGGCCGCTTCCGCCTCTATTCTAGAGGGCGCTGGACTCGAAGCCGACCAGTACCGTCTTGGACACACCAAGGCACGGTTTTTTCTCTTTTCTTTCTACACCTTTTACAGATTATTATTTACGCTGCAGAATATACGTTTTTTTGGTTTTTTTTTGTTTATCGTTCCTAATCATTTCATGTATACGTAGTGTCGCACGAGATCTTATCATTTTTTTTTTTTCAAGCCTCTGGGCAAAAAAATTACTTTTATAGCTCGGAGGGCGATAAAAAGCTATTTCGAATTTAATAATCCTTGAGTTAAAGTGTTTTTTATAGTAATTTCGAAGTTTTAAACTTTTTTTATCTTTTAACGATTTCGCAATGTTTTTGATGTCTTCTCTGTCGGCCGAGAAGTTGAGCTTTTCGCCCTCGATACATAATACACTTTTATAGCTCGGTGAATTCAATTTAACAGTCCTTAAGTAAAAATTATTTATATTATTTTCGACATTTTAAACTTTTTAAACCACTTTTAGAAGTAATATATAAATGACAAAAATGATAAGGTTTCGTAGAAATATTGAAAAGACTCAATAATGTGATGTCAAAGACCCGCAGAAACCGGGCAAGTGTGTCAGTCGATTGATTTAAAAAAAGCGTGATCAGTAGTATTAGTCGCAGCTGTACCGTACCTTTTGTTTTTGTGATGGTTTGTCCCTTGAACTGGAGCATCACTGGATGAGTCCAGATAATCCTCACAATCCTCACGTAGCCTGTAAGCTGTTAATGTACGAGAGGATCTTGAAAAAAAAACATTACCACGGATCCTCTCGTAAATAAATAAATGATTAAATGTTATTTAGCGCGGTCTCGTAAAGCATACCAGATACGAGACCGCATCACTAGATATCCTAACACGACTTTGACGTTTTGTTTTTCTTCTTTTTGTTTTTTTATATGTACAAAAAATTGTGTGTCTTACCCAATACCATGAATCCACCCAAACGCAGATACAAAATTCTGTGCGCCAAAAAAGTACCCGACGGCATGGAACCCAAGAAAGCTTCTTCGGTTATCCTCGAAGAGATTATTACACCCGATCAGTATCGTTTGGGTGCCACCAAGGTACTTTTTTTTTTTTTTTTTCTATTGCATCGTGGTGTCGTGGACTCTTTTTAAATACCAGAGTCCGATCTTTTTACCGACATCTACGCAATGCTTTTTTCTTTTTTTATCTTTTTTAACAAGTACAGGATGAAACTCTATTTTTTTTTTACTATTTCAATTTTCAGAAGAAAAAAAAATCGATTGATGTTTTGTGAATAACGCTTATTCAGGAGAGAATTTTCAATACTACAATTATTATTAAATACTAAAGTAAAAATTTTATTCTTTACTTGAATGTTTATAGATTCATAGATGTACATACAAGTTTAAAATATTGTAAGAATTAACTTTTCAAATGACAGATCAATTGCAAGATTTGGTTCTTAAAACAGATGACTTAAAATCAATAACGCTGAATTATTTGATGAAAATTTTCTCCCAGTTAAAACAGGTCCACAAACCAAAATGACCAAACAGTGAAGTCTAATGTGTAACCCAAAAATAGTGTGAGCTTGAAGCTAACACCAAACGATATAACCCACAATGTTGAGCCAACGCAAGTGAAACCAGCTCTAACGCTTTGAGAAACCTAACGATTATCAGTGTCCCCGACTTAAAAAAATTCCGGGTAATTACGTATGAATGAAAAAAAACCACAGGTATTCTTCCGTGCCGGAGTCCTGGGTCAGATGGAGGAGTTCCGTGACGAGCGTTTGAGCAAGATCGTCTCCTGGATGCAGGCCTTCATCCGAGGTTACTTCGCCCGTAAGGACTTCAAGGCTCTCCAGGAGCAACGTTTGGCTTTGCAGATCGTCCAGAAGAACCTCAGGAGGTACCTCAAGCTCCGCACCTGGCCGTGGTGGAAGTTGTGGCAGAAGGTCAGGCCCATGCTCAACGCCACCCGCATCGAGGACGAGCTTGCGGTCAGTATTCCTTATTCTTTGTTTATTTTTGATTTTATTGTTCATTGTTCACGAGATTTAGTCTTTAAATACTCCGGGCGGTTTTAAATTAGTCAGGACAAGGTGGAATATTTTCTCGGACTATTTTTTTAAAATTATTTTTCTTTAAATTCAAGACTTTATAACATATGTTTAATTGTTAGATTATCTAAAAATGAATATGTATTAAAATTACACTCAATTTAAAATTAAGAGTAAAACTCTTCATTTCTCACTCTTCAATTGAAGTAAATATTAATTAATGTTGGATAATAAAAGACAATAGATCAGAAATCGAAAAACCTTAGCCCAAAATTTGCCACGAATAAAATTTCACTGAACCGACTTTCGGATACTAAAATGTCTCTAAACAACTTTAACTTTTGTACATTATAAGAATATGAGCTTTGCTATCATTTCGTTGATGTACGGAGGAAAAAAAATTTTTTTTTTATGAGCTGAAAACTTAGTCTTTTTATTCGTGGATAGTGTGGAGAAACAATTTTTTTTGGTTATAATATATTAATGGTATGGTATCGAACGTGATTTTAACATTTTTTTATACAAAATAAAGTGGTTTGAAGACATTTAATTCTCTGAAAATCAGCTTATTGTAACTTTATTCGTGGTAAATTTTGAAATAGGGTTTTTCTTCGCTAAGACCATAAAAATATTCTAAGTTCATACTAGACATTTCAAATAGTAAACGAATTTATCTTAACGAACGACGAAGTGAATAAAATCGCTAGAGAATAAGCCAAAAAAGTTAAAAAAAGCGTCCAGCGGATTTATCCAGAATCCACATCCAGCTGGAGTAAGAATCCGCTCTTTCCTCCCTCCCTGAAAAAGTAATATTTTTAGCCGCTCTTTGGAAAGGCTTCGGTCGCTCGGATATAAATATGATAAGAAGTGGGGAATCACAGTCTCCTCCTCCTCCCCGATGAGCAAAGCGTCCTCAGTTCTCGACTATAAGCACACGCGCGGCTCTGGCTTCCTCCTTAACCCACTTGTCGTCCCACTCTGTCCTCCCACCCCAGGTGGCGCTAATGTAGCTTACTTTATTATTTAAATAAATTAAAGCCACGCTTGGCTCTTAATCAGTTAACCGCTGCGATTGTGCGCTCATTCATTCCACTTTGACCTTTTAAAGACTGACTAACGCGAACGAACGATAAACCTTTTTTTATTTTGCAAAC
Organism: Encarsia formosa; assembly: GCA_038277355.1. Lineage (NCBI taxonomy): Eukaryota > Metazoa > Arthropoda > Insecta > Hymenoptera > Aphelinidae > Encarsia > Encarsia formosa. The sequence goes on from CM076184.1 coordinate 1,159,620, forward strand.
CGAACTTTTGTTTAAACAATGACGGCCGAGGTCGATTTGCAGGCCGCCGAGGAGAAGGCGCGCAAGTACCAGGATGCCTTCGAACGGGAGGAGAAGATGCGCATCGAGCTCGAGGAACTCAACACCAAGTTGCTGGCCGAGAAGACCAAACTGCTGGCCCATCTCGACGGAGAAAAGGGCGAGCTTCAGGAGTACCAGGAGAAGGCCCTCAAGCTTGGAGCCCAGAAGGCCGACCTCGAGTCACAACTCGCCGTGAGTACACTTTTCTTTCTTTTTTTTTTTTTTAATTTTTTCTTCTCGATTATGCCCGACTTTTTTTACAAGTTCCGAGAAAAATACTTCTTCTACACAAAACTACACAAAACTACTTTTAATTCTACTATTTCGAAGCTTTCTACCGAGTTTCATGGGATATTCAATTTTTTTATTGCGACAATAATCATTCATAAATTTAAACGGCAAAGTCAATTTTATATTCGACAGCAGATTCAAAAAAGTAGCTTTTGCGCATGCTCAGAGAGTTATTTCGTTCATTTTTAAAAGTGACGCAGACTTTCCAAAATACTAGTTTCGAGAAAAAAATTAAAATTTTCGTGAATTAGCGTAGTTTTTAGAACTTTCTTTGAATTAAAAACGAATGCATTCCAGACTAATTCGAAATTCACGCGAAACCAGTAGTTTAATTTTTGAAAGTGACGCATACTTTGTAAATAGAAAAGACGCATAAATATAATATTATACTCTATTAGTATCAAAAATAAAATAAACACGTACTTAAAATTTCCAAAAAAGAAATAAAATAAACTCTTGAAGTTTTGAAAATTTCCATTGCGATACCGGTAGCATTGATTTAAAGAAACCAAAGAAGATCTATAGCCGGAAAAACAACGTCGGCAGTAGTTATATTGAAAAAAAAATTGGGTTAAGGGCTCCGCGATGTCGAAATTGAATCAACGATCGAAAATTTCGTAATTAAAATATTTGTTTTTTCATCAAGTTCAATATAACACCTTGCCCGTGTCATCGCAACTATCGCAATTACAGACAGCTAAAATTAAAAAAAGAAGGTGTCAGTGTTTACTCGAAATAAATGTCTCGGTCTGTTTATTTCCTCGCAAAGCTAAATCGCAGCCATCTGTTCAAATCGCTCTCCCCCGAAATATTTTTTACCCTCGTCATAAATACCGGTCCCCGTTTTTTCGTTCCCTCGTCTATTTTTAATCCACCGGTTCCATCTCGCCAAATATGAAGACTCCAAAAAAAAAAATTAAAAAGAAATCTAATTGGAATGAGTTGTCAGTAGTACGAGTCAACGTGCGCCCGGCCGCCGCTGGAGGGGAAGCATTGTGCAAGCCGCGGTAATAATCTGGAGCGATTTTAAATTTAGCAGGCGAGCAAAAAATTCCAGAGAAACTCGCTGGAGGAAGAAGAAGAGTCTAAATTAAAGCCAACCCGCCCACTCGTTAATCAGAGACAAACACGCGCGTCGCTGACATAGCTGGCTTGTTCTCTGTTTTTCATATCGTGTTACGACGAGAGTTCTTTTTTCTAGGGATTCTGTTCTATTCTTCTCACCGTAATGCGGAAATTTATCTGGGTCACGACTATTTTTTCTTTTTTTTCGACTCTTACATTGATTCATAATGTTTGAGAGGTTCTCAACCTAACCTCAATAAACTTCACTCGGCGGCCCTAATTATTCATCAAGATGATTATTTAGAATCTCGCGGACTTTGAAGTTTGGAGCTTACCTCTCTTCAACTGGGTTATACGGCTATTATTTTAATTAATCAAGAAGTCTAATAAATCTGTATTAAGTTACGTGTAAACCTAACCCGTCCGCAGTCACGCTGGAGATTACGATACTCGCTAAATTTAAACTCGCGCCGGTCATCCACCAAACCGTACAAATATTATTTTATACACTCACATTTAATTGCCGTGAATATTTAATAACATATATTTTTTCATATCAATTATGTATTTTTATTTTTCCATATTGTCACAAATTTTACTTGCCTCGATGTCTCTTCATAAAAGTAACTAAACGTAAACTCGTTGAATCATAATTTTTCGACGCAACCTTTCGGGATTTTTATTCGTAGTAGGTGGCGCCAATAAATCATAAACTAAGAGCCGACTGTAGTCTAAAATTATTCCCGGAGATTCACGCGACTAATTCCAGGTTATTAAATTCGTACGAGGACCGGAAGAAGAGCTGAACATAACAGGTGTCGTGGTTCGGTCACTGCGACTTGGCCGGTTTATTTTCGGCCCCTCGTACCTCTTCGATTCGACGCTCGATTAAAAATCAAAACTAAAAATAAAAATGTGGTAAGTTGAAAAGAAAAAAAAAAATATTGTAAGTGTAGCCAACAGAAACATGGTTTAGTTTTCGAGTAAATAGTATAATGCAAGGTCGACGAAATTTTCAAACGGTTAATAATAATGCTAGAGGCAGTAGAGCGCGGGTAATCGATTAATAACCGTTCTGTTCCAAATCTCATTAGGCCATTGCGATTAATCCGAATATTACTACAAGCCGCTAATGATCCGCGAAATTCTCAACACTTTGCCAAAAAAACGAGCTGGAGCTTATTATAAAATCATGACGCATCATTGTAATTAATATCCCAAGTTTCATAAATTTTCTAGTCTATTTGACGTTGTTTATTCATATCTCACCTGCGCTTATAAATAAACTACCCCGCGGTATAATTGAGAAGATAATAAAATAGACAAAACTGATGGAATTTGAACTAACGCACTTATTGTTGGGATACAGGACATCACCGACAGGTTCGTGCAAGAAGAGGAAGCCAGAAACAGCTTGTTCCAGGCCAAGAAGAAACTGGAACAAGAAATTTCGGGGCTCAAGAAGGACCTCGAGGACTTGGAGCTCACCATCCAGAAGGTAGAGCAGGACAAGGCGACCAAGGACCACCAGATCCGAAACCTCAACGACGAGATCGCCCACCAGGATGAGCTCATCAACAAGCTCAACAAGGAGAAGAAGAACCAGGGCGAGATCAACCAGAAGACCGCCGAGGAACTGCAGGCCGCCGAGGACAAGGTCAACCACCTCAACAAGGTCAAGCAGAAACTCGAGCAGACCCTCGACGAGTTGGAAGACACCCTCGAGCGCGAGAAGAAGGCTCGGTAAGTTCGACCTATGTTATGGCTTATCTGGGATAATAGTCAAGATTTTTTTTTACCTTCTGATGAAGGTTCATAAATTATTCCGATTTTTCTCAGTTATCCTTGTAATCAATTTCAAAGCAACAATAGTTTAGATAAATTCATTGAAATTAATATAATCGAAAATAAACAAGAAGGAATTGATATGAATTTTGATTTTTTTTAAATTTCAAGTTCATCCCAATTCATCCTAACATGTCCCACTTTATGACTCATCCAAGTCTACCTTACTTTACATCGTTGATTTTCGATATATTCTGATGAAATAAAAAAAAAAAATTTACAGTGCCGATGTCGAGAAGACCAAGAGGAAGGTCGAGGGTGACCTGAAGCTCACCCAGGAGGCCGTAGCCGACCTCGAGAGGAACAAGAAGGAACTCGAGCAGACCATACAGCGCAAGGACAAAGAACTCTCGTCCCTGACCGCCAAGCTCGAGGACGAACAAGCCCTGGTGAGCAAGCAGCAGAAGCAGATCAAGGAGCTGCAGTCCCGCATCGAGGAACTCGAGGAGGAGGTCGAGGCCGAACGTCAGGCCCGCGCCAAGGCTGAGAAGCAGCGCAGCGACCTGGCCCGCGAACTCGAGGAACTCGGCGAGCGTCTCGAGGAAGCAGGTGGCGCCACCTCAGCCCAGATCGAGCTCAACAAGAAGCGAGAGGCCGAGCTCAGCAAGCTCAGGAGGGACTTGGAAGAGGCCAACATCCAGCACGAGTCCGCCCTTGCCCTTCTCCGCAAGAAGCACAACGATGCCGTCGCCGAGATGGGAGAACAGATCGACCAGCTCAACAAGATCAAGGCTAGGTAAGTTGTTCTAATACGCACGAGTACACTTAGATAAAAATCCAATCTGTTGTCTATTGGTAAATGATCGATTTATTTTTAGTTTGAATCTACTCATGGTAACAAAATCGATGTTGCATTATAAACAAATGATTACAAATCATCGATTTTTCATTACTGATTATTCATTAGAAGTTGATCGATAATTTTTTAAATTAATTTAGTTCTTCAATGATCTATTTATTTTTAGTTTGAATCTATTAGACGATTGACTATTTTGATCGATAACAAATCATCGATTTTTCGTAATTTAGTATTGATTTATAAATGATCGATTATTTTTTAAATTTATTTAGTTTTTCAATCGATTTTTTGAAATCGATAAAAAATCTATTATTACTCTCTGTTTCTCTGACAAACCAATACCGGTTCTTACAGATACACCAGATAGTTTAGCTTAGTCAAATGATTATTGATTCACTTAATTATTTATTTATTTGAAAAATTAACACATAAATAATATGTTTTTGATAGGGCCGAAAAAGGCCGTAACGACATCCACGTCGAGCTGAACCACGTTAGAGCAGCATGCGACCTTGTCTCGAGGGAGAAGGTAGACACACAGAGATCAAAACCCCCAACCGCATGACTAGTTTTACAACCTCCTCACTCTTCTTCCACACTTTTATTTTTAATTTTAATCTTCACCCCCATACAACCCCCTTTTTGATTTTTTTTTTCAAAAGTGTTTACTTAAAACTTAATTTTATTTTTATTTTTGTACCAAACTGTGACTATCACTTCACTCCAATCCTCCTTTTTCGTATCAGGATTTTCAGGATTATCACTAGGTTTTTAGACAGGAGGGACACTTTACGACGATCGATTCTTTCATAGCAAAAAAAAAAAAGATTAAAAAAAAAACTAAACCATTACCGTTAATTTTCCATCGACAGGATCGAGAAGGAGAAGGTTCAATACTTCAGCGAATTGAACGACCTCCGCGCCAGCGTCGACCATCTCAGCAATGAGAAGGTAAAGTCATTACAATCATGCCTAGCGAATCGCTGCCGCTGATATATATAAAAAACAAAAAAACTAACGCACTTAACGCAGATTCCAGAAGAAGAATTGCCAGAAGCCAGAAGCTTAATGTCTCTCGTCTACAGCAAAACCTGCAAACTATTCCAGCGTCTTAAGTACGCCGTTGCCACATACCAACCCCTTATTCCCGACCATTGCTTTATGCTTGCTTGATTTTTGTTTTTTCTTGCTTTATGTGACTGTAAACCTTAACATTGCTCTCGAATCGTTCAACACGAGATGTTGGTAAAGATTTTTAAAAAATTCGAGAGCAATTTTGGGTTACTCTGTACTACCGAATACCACGTAACTAAATGGGTTTTTCAAATTTCACAACAGGCGTCCCAGGAGAAGATCGCCAAGCAACTCCAGCACCAGAACAACGAGTGCCAGGGCAAGATCGAGGAGCTCACTCGCACCGTGAACGACTTCGACGCCGCCAAGAAGAAGCTGTCGATCGAGAACAGCGACCTCCTGCGCCAGCTGGAGGAAGCCGAGTCTCAGGTCAACCAACTGTCGAAGATCAAGATCTCGCTCACGACACAGTTGGAAGACACCAAGAGGCTCGCCGACGAGGAGGGACGCGAACGCGCCACCCTCCTCGGAAAGTTCCGCAACTTGGAGCACGACCTCGACAACATCCGCGAGCAAGTCGAGGAGGAAGCCGAGGGCAAGGCCGATCTCCAGAGGCAGCTCAGCAAGGCCAACGCCGACGCTCAACTCTGGCGATCCAAGTACGAGTCCGAGGGTGTCGCCAGAGCCGAGGAGCTCGAGGAGGCCAAGCGCAAGCTACAGTGCCGCCTCGCCGAGGCCGAGGAGACGATCGAGTCTCTCAACCAGAAGGTCATCGCCCTGGAGAAGACCAAGCAGCGCCTGGCCACCGAGGTCGAGGATCTCCAACTGGAGGTCGACCGTGCCACGGCTATCGCAAACGCAGCCGAGAAGAAGCAGAAGGCCTTCGACAAGATCATCGGCGAATGGAAGCTCAAGGTCGACGACCTGGCTGCTGAACTTGACGCCAGCCAGAAGGAGTGCCGCAACTACAGCACCGAGCTCTTCAGACTCAAGGGCGCCTACGAAGAGAGCCAGGAACAACTCGAGGCCGTACGTCGCGAGAACAAGAATCTCGCCGACGAGGTCAAGGATCTCCTCGACCAGATTGGAGAGGGTGGACGCAACATCCACGAGATCGAGAAGGCCAGGAAGCGACTAGAGGCCGAGAAGGACGAGCTTCAGGCTGCTCTAGAGGAGGCTGAGGCCGCCCTGGAACAGGAGGAGAACAAGGTCCTCAGAAGCCAGCTCGAGCTCAGCCAGGTCAGACAGGAGATCGACAGGCGCATCCAAGAGAAGGAAGAGGAGTTCGAGAACACGAGGAAGAACCACCAGCGTGCCCTCGACAGCATGCAAGCGTCCCTCGAAGCCGAGGCCAAGGGCAAGGCAGAGGCCCTGAGAATGAAGAAGAAGCTCGAGGCGGACATAAACGAGCTCGAGATCGCCCTCGACCACGCGAACAAGGCCAACGCCGAAGCCCAGAAGAACATCAAACGGTACCAGCAGCAGCTCAAGGACGTACAGACCGCCCTGGAGGAGGAACAGAGGGCACGCGACGAGGCACGCGAGCTCCTTGGAATCAGCGAGAGACGCGCCAACGCCCTACAGAACGAACTCGAGGAGAGCCGCCAGCTTCTGGAACAGGCCGACCGCGGACGCAGACAGGCGGAACAGGAGTGCGCCGACGCACACGAACAGCTCAACGAACTCAGCGCGGCGAACGCCAGCATCTCGGCCGCCAAGAGGAAACTCGAGGCCGAGCTCCAGACCCTCCACGTAAGTTACCCGCTGTTTATTATTTTTTTACTAGGTTGGAATCAATCGAATCTTTTTTTTTTATTGGTCAATCTGAGACAACTTGATTGTGAAGAAGAGAATATTTTGTAATTGGTGCGATAAGAGCTTGAAGAATTTTTAAGTCTCAAATATGGAAGTATAAAAATTATATTATTCAAGCTCTTACAGCAGAAACAGGAGTATTGAAAAATTTTTCAACGCATGAATATAGACAAAGAATTACATTATCTGTGAGAATCAATTTGACTTGGATTGACCGATAAATTAATTCGATATGTTAATTTAAAAACTACCGAGCGACACAAGTTGTAATTAATGATTATTATCTTTGAACAAAAACAGTCCGACCTGGACGAACTCCTGAACGAGGCGAAGAACTCAGAGGAGAAGGCAAAGAAGGCAATGGTAGACGCAGCGCGATTGGCGGATGAACTCAGAGCGGAACAGGACCACGCTCAGACCCAGGAGAAGCTCCGCAAAGCCCTGGAGACACAGATCAAGGAACTGCAAGTGCGCTTGGACGAGGCAGAGGCGAACGCCCTCAAGGGAGGAAAGAAGGCCATTCAGAAGCTGGAACAGCGCGTGCGCGAACTCGAGAACGAGCTGGACGGCGAACAGAGGAGACACGCCGACGCGCAAAAGAACCTGCGAAAGGCCGAGAGACGCATCAAAGAGCTCGCGTTCCAGGCCGACGAGGACCGCAAGAACCACGAGCGCATGCAAGACCTGGTCGACAAACTGCAACAGAAGATCAAGACGTACAAGAGGCAGATAGAGGAGGCGGAGGAGATCGCGGCGCTCAACTTGGCCAAATTCCGCAAGGCCCAGCAAGAACTCGAGGAAGCTGAGGAGAGGGCGGACCTCGCCGAACAGGCGATCGCCAAGTTCCGCACCAAGGGACGCGGAGGCAGCGCCGCCCGTGGCATCAGCCCTGCGGTGAGTTTTTTTTTATTTTTTTAATACAACCTAACTTCACTTTTACCCCGAAGACGTAACTCGGTCGCTCTTTTTCAGTGTTGATTCAATTTTATTTTCTTTCTTTCAAAAGTAGTCAATACCTCAACGTGTGTTTTGTTACCTGTAAAATCGTTTATAGGTTAGAAAACACTCTTCGAAGTAGTGTGCCATCTCAAACTACCATTTGCAAAAAGAAAAATTAAAAATCCACTAAAATTTCGCTACAAATTTTATGAAAAACTTTTTGAGTTGGAGATTGAGTTACTTCTTCACTTTAAGGTTAAGTTGGGGGAGCCACTGTCTATAAGCAATGGCAACCTCAAATGTTTATCCCTCGAAACTATTTGAGTAAACAAGTTAAAAAACAAACTGATATGTTATTATTTTGGTACGAATATAGCCCAATAAAGGCCCGCAAGTAGCTCGCATACCCGTTCTTCAGGAATAAACCGCCGCGTACATGTAAGTTCCGTGTGTAGAAAAAAAAAAAAGAAACCAAAAAATCGTTTCCTAAAAATAAATTAATCAATCAGATGAATAAAATAAGACCTCTACGTCTCCCGTTTAACTGTCATGAGTGTTGAAAAAAAAAAAAACCGTGTTTTTCTACGCACACGTGTACCTTACATTCATTGTACATATTATTATTTTTTTATCGATTAACACTATTTTTCTTATAGTTACTAATTAGTTTCTGATTGAAAATTTTTTTCCAAATTACAAATGAATCTGGTGTCTTAACAAAATTTAGTGAAGTTAAGTAAAAAAAAAAAAAGAACTATTTCATTGAGTTTTTGCAAATTTTTTTTTAATAGACAGCAGTTTTCTTTCATTTTTGAATAGTTACAAAAAAAAAAAAAATTGTATTCACATCGACAGACCCTTAAAGTCATTCCATCTTTAAATACCATAAGATGTTGATTTGGTGTTTTATCAATTTGAAGTGGTTTTTACATTAGATTTCGTACGAGAGTACGAGTACAGATGTATTCTCGTCGAAAAATTAATAAATAATTAGTTATATCATTTTAAAAAATACTTTATAGTCAGTAAAAACAGAGTTTAATATCCTCTGTAGTTCATAGTTCGCTATAATACACTAAAAAATGTGTTTTTCAGTGTCTCCTTCATTACAACACGAACCAAAAAAATATATAGATTCAATAAAATGTTGCCTATTCCAATCATGTTCCCTTTTTGACAAAATATAAAATATAAAAAAATTGTAAACTAAATTATTTGTTTAAATTATTTAAAAAATATTTATTTACACACAAACATACTCCTCACAATAATTGTTGATAAAAATGTTCATAAATTACAAATATTAATTGATACTAAACAGCCTTGTATCAATTTATAGTCTTAATCCATTAAAACAATGATGATAATAATGACGAATAATAAATAAATAATTAAAAAATATTGTTCACAGCCACACCGATCAGCGTTCAACAAACCCCAATTTGATGGTTCCGCATTCCCGCCACGCTTCGACCTTATGCCCGACGGTGACCTGTAACAAGTCAACAACTCAACGATCACCACGTACAAACCACGAGTTTTAAAAATTTAAAACCAAACGCCAATGCGTAAGCGTCAGTCTAAAAAAAGCAATATTTTATTTATTTAAAACCAAAAAAAATAATAATAAAAAAAAGCAAAAGTTCGATTCAAAAAAGGTTTTTCAAGATGAAGAATAACGAAAAAATTTTTTTAAAAAAGTAAGCGTTAATGCAAGACCATCGTCATCACACACTACTTGCGCCCATCTTATACCATCCATCGAGAGCAGCTCAGTATATATAGATAGTTTATTATTTATATATAACAAGTAAAATTGTTTAAAAAAAATTATTATAAAAAAAAAGCAAAAAATAAAAAAAAATAAAGGTATATATATACGCAGCCATCATCAAGATATATCATAATCACGATACATTACAAGCACTGGAAGTCCCTTATGCACATTATATAATTTTTAATTCTTCTTCTTTTTTTTATTATTAATATTATTATTGTTAATTTAATAAACAAAAACGAGGGACTCGTTATTTTGACAAAAAAAAGCATATAAAAAAGGAAAAAAAATATGACACTATATCGTATGTTATGTTATTATATCTCAAACAAGTGACGACGGAGCCTACTAGAGTTTTATTTAAATCTTCTTTTTTTTTTTGTTTTTGTTAACAAATTGGGATTCGCCTTAGATTGACGCGCGGGACGTTTTATTAATACGACGACGAAAAGAGAAAAAAAAATGTTTTTATAGTTAATATAATTTAATATATTTATGTAATTAATTTAATGATTCATAAAAGGCAGTGCTGATTGATCGATGCGATAGAGACGAGGAAAAGCTTTTTATCCTTTTTTTGTTTAAAGGACGGAGAGAGACAGAGAAAGCCATGATATTATTTTTATTATTATTATTCTTTTTTTTTTTTTTTTTTTTTTAAGTTTGAAAATATACAAATGTGTCGATTGAGGCGAACGCGCGAACGATTTTAGGCGAACCGACTGATAAATTAAATTCATTTGTAGATTAAACACTTTTTACATTTTCGATGTTTGCACATTTACACAAATGCAGAATGTTATGTTTATATTGAGAAAGGTAAAGAAAAAAAAAAAAAAAAAAAAAAAAAATTGTTCAAATCAATCTCGAAGAACTGCGTCGTCAAAATGCTATCCTATCCTATAAAGTAATTTAATTTATAAAGAAAGGCGAAATATGTATTTATTAAAGTTATTAAGCAATAAATAAAGTTAAGAACTTAAACTAAAAAACCAGTAATTGTCATTTTTTTACCCCATTCCCAAAGTTTAAATTTTTATAATTATCTGTTTTTTACATTATTACCAAAATAATTAATCACAGTGAAGCCGCTAAAAATGATTATAATTATATTTATTTAATTCAATCGCACTCACACAACAACATGACTATATCGTTTATAAAAATAGTTCTTGAACCAGTCACACACTTAATCCTAAATGACAACGATTCGAACAGAGATACAAACTTCCAGTCAGAGTAATAAATATCCGAATAATATTTTATTCTTCATTTGTTTATTCGTTGGTAAAAAGATACAAACTAAAATTTTAAAAAATTACGAGTCTCGATTAAAGAGCAACATTTAAGAATGAATCATTCAAAATTATAAAATTTAAATAAAACATGAAAACTTCAATCAGATTAAAGATTAAAAAGTAAAAACAGAAGTTACAAGTTTCTCAATTGGAAACAAAGTAAATTTTTTTCAAAAGATGGAATTAAAAATTTTAGTTTTTATCAATTTAATCGTCGACAAATAAGGTCGTATTTGAGTTAACAATGAATTTTAAACTCTGCAATTTTGGTACACACCAACATCGTAGACTCAATACTGGTATCTGTCACGAAAAAACATACAGGTATACCAATTCATTTTTCTTCTACAAACGATAACTAAATAAAAAAGGTCCCAGCCTATTCGCAGACTATTTTTTTAGGTTATGTATCTGATACCTAGAAAAATTCGTGTCAGACCCTAGAGCTGACTTTGTCCTGACTCTCTTTGATTTTCTTGACCATCGACACCATCGCCGGATCACTGGCGATGGATATCACCGATACTCTTCCGGTTCTGTGTCTCAGCACGTCGACGTCCCGCGGTCCGTCCCACGGCTGCAGGTCTGCCTTGCCGAAGATAACGAAGACCAGGTTGGTCGTGAAGTAAATCACCGCGGTTATTAGGAACACTATTTTCCATTGGTCAGCGTTTTTCTGTAATTTAAATTTTACATTTAGACGATATTAATCACAACTTGATCTATGGAGAGGTAAATAAATAAAAATTCAGACAATAGGAAATATTTATGCGAGTTTAAAATTAGTATTTTTCGTATCTAGAGCGTAAAATGCTACTTTACGCACGAGTGTGATCGTAGCCTATCACACGAGACGTTACGCTCGTGATACGAAATTTTTTTTTTTTTTTATAGTTTGCGAACAGTCATCTTTCACGTAACGATTTTTTCCACATTCTAACCTCCAAATCAGACCTTAGCCCCTTGTTTTCGGTGTCTCATGTGTAAAAATACTTTTCGAAATGCGGTCGTAAAGGGTTGTTTGCCAAACTCATTGCAACCCTCACCTTCGGCTCGGGCCGCAACCCTCTCGTTTGGGCAAATCAACCCTTTCTGACCTGTATCGAAAAGCACTATTTTTTCATAGTATGCGTAAAGTCTTCTTTTATGCATTGATTTTAGTGCGTAAATGACCACTTTACGCACACTTAGAAAAAATTAAAAAATACAAAAAATAGCAGTTTTAAAGCTGATGGGACCACTCGAATGTAAAAGAATTTTTTAAATTTTTTAATTTTTCCTCAGTGTTCGTCAAGCGATCATTCAACACACTAAAATCGTTACGTAAAAAATGACTGTTCGCAAACTATAAAAAAAAATAATGTTCGAGACACGGGCGTAATGTCTTACGCCCAAGTGTCGAAAAATACTATAGTGTGTTGAATGATCGCTTGACGAACACTGAGGAAAAATTAAAAAATGTAAAAAATAGTAGGCGCTTTCTAAGTGTGCGTAAAGTGATCATTTAAGCACTAAAATCAATGCGTAAAATAAGACTTTACGCATACTATGAAAAAAAAACAATTTTTTTCATATGAGTAAGCATTGAGTACTCACCGGGTTGCTGACGACGACACCAGATATGTAAGGCGCGACTATCCCGAGTACATTGGCGATTCCATTGGTGACGGACATCATGTGCCCTGCGAAGTTCGGGCTGAGGTCGATGTGGTTTATCTGGAAGCCGCAGCTGACCCCGGCGTTGGCTCCCACCGCCACTATGAACAGGGATATTATCAGGGTGGTGTCGGAGGTCATCACGAGACCAAGGGCCAGCATCGCCAGGGCTGGTATCCAGATCCCGATGGAGTTTATGACCTTCCGCACCACGACCGTCGAGGCGCCTTTGCGCAGCGACCAGTCTGACACGTAACTCAGCGGGAATCCCATCAGCCACATCGCCAGGTATGGAAGCGCTGATACCATACCGCTCTGCAAAATTTTTATTTTTAATATTTTTTGGGAACTAGGTTGGATCATCGATGATATCGTATCATTGGTAAATAAAAATGGATCATTTTCTTGATCTTCAAAGATAATCCTAAGGATTATATCAGAAACATATACATTGGATAATGACCCTGAGGATGGTTTCTAAAATTATCTTGATCCTAAAAATGATCCTTATGATCGAAACATGATTTTAAAAAATGATCCATAGGATCGAATCGTAATTAGTTGTAAATTTTTAATTTTCAGGTCTTAAACATTGTACAAGAGATCAAAGACATCGTATCAAGGCTCAAAAGTACAACTTATGTTCAAGAATACTCTAACTCAAATTATCAATTGTAAATCATATAAATAAATATTAATTATAAACAAAGAAAAAAAAAAGATCTAAATATTGATGGTCCCAGCAAAGAAAAACCTCAGCAGAAAATCTGGAGATTTTAAAGGCGTGCTGCGGTGGGGTAAGTTACAGAAGAATTGCAGGGACCAGGTGATACGCCGGGTGAATGGGTGCGCCAGGAAGTTGCTTCGCCACGTATCCGACCCTCGGACTCTGGTCTGGGGCAGCGAGGTCGAGGTCGATGAAAACACCAATATGACCCTGGCTTGCGGACCGAACGAGTTTCTGCGGATCTCTCGCGTAAACGTGGGAGACAAGAGCAGAGTCGACCCATTCTCGGAGTTTACCCTGAACAGCCTCGCGTCGATAAAAGGTAGGTGCGAGGATAAGAGAAACTGCACGGTGTTCACCAATCTGAAAGAGTTGTCGGGCCAGACTAGCAACAACCCCATGAGCCTCACCATGTACCAGGAATGCGCCTCCGAAGGGTGCAACCCGGACGCCTACGAGGAGAAGAAGACCAAGGTCGAAGAAGGCCAAAGTCTGAACTTGCAGTGCGGGAACAAGACCGAGGGAATACTGATAACTGACGCTTTTTGGGAAGCGAACGGGTCTGTCAACTTGCTCTTGAAGGCCGTTAATGTTGAACCGCTGATGTTCTACCGATGGACCGAAACAGACATCATCGGGAGAACTCTTATGTACTTGAGAGAGAATTGCCAGGGCAGAAACAAATGCGACGAGGTAGTTAATTACAAACGCATGAGTGGACATTACACCTGGTATCAAGTGCATATCATGGTCATGTATACGTCCATGCCCTGCCAAAAATTCATTCGTGATTGATGACAATGTATTCATTATTTTAAATACACAATAAATCAATTGCGAACTGAAATTGTTTTTTTAATCACACCTGTACTTCGTTGATATTGAAAAAATTTTTAAACTAAATTAATAAAGTTATTTTAGGTAAGTAATCGGATATAAGGCGTAGACTAATGTTCACATGAATCTGGGTGGTTGGGTACATTGGATCTAAGCTCAATACTGTGTATTGATTTCACGATAAAGAGAAAATTTTTTTAATTCGTCAATCTAAATTTTTTCTACATTTCCAAAATAAAGAAAAAATTGTTTGAAATAATTATTAAGTAAGAATGGAAATTGATCTTTCAAATCTCAACATTTCAACTTATCAAACCAATGACATTCAATCTTGGTTAATCTTCACATAGATTAATTTTCTACCTAATTTCATAATTTTTCCACCAATATGAAAAAATCGAAAAAATGGACTTATATAGTTTTTTGTTTATAAAGCCACAGAAAAATATTAAATACGAACCTTTGAGATGTCGTAGTCGAGCACGGACTTCATGTAATTCGGTAGCTGGGTCAGCAGGGTGTAGTATCCCCAGTTGTGTCCGCAGTGCACGATCAGCAGAGCCCACATTGGCAGCGAAGAGAATATCGCCTTCCACGGTGTTTTAGGCTTCTAAAAACCACCAAATTTTTAAATTAAAATTAAATAAGCCAAAGAAAAAAATACAAAGATTGTATACTAACTTCAACAAAGCTTGACTTGTCGACGCTTCCCAGGCTCGAGTTTATGTAGAAGGCCTCCTTGGGAGAAATTCTCGGATGATCCGAGGGATGATCAGCCCCGACTAAGAAGAACAGGATGCTCCAAGCGCACCCAACTGCCCCGAAAATGTAAAATACGCTCGGCCAGCCCCAAGACGAAGAGGCCAAGTATCCGGAAATTGGCATTGTTATCACCGTACCGAACTGGGGTCCGTTCATTATGAACGATCCTGTTGGATGTATCAATATTTTTAGTATTTCAATGATACCAATATACCATTTTATCATTTAAAAAGCTTTTTTTTATTATTTTTATTACAAAAAATAAGGATGGCTAAGGTACCGAAATTCCAGTATTTTTTTTTTTTTTTTTTTTGACATAGCAAATGTTGGTACCTACTATGGCTTCTTGGGTCATAATACAATTTTCATTTTTGTATGTATAATTCTAAGGGAGGTGTACCTAATAGCCCCCCCTCCCCTGTTATTTTGAATATGCTAATTATGCGACATCTCTACAGGGTAGGAAGAAGTCAAAGACACTGAATTATGAAGTTTTGAGTTGTTTAGAACATTTAAAAATTATTTTTGTGCCCACCTTATAGCTAAAACTCGTTTCGTATATATTCGTTATCATTTTACGTTGTAATTAAATGGTCTGCCAAAAGATTTAGACACACCTGACCAAAATTTTCATAAGTAGCTTCGATTCTTTCTTGGTTCAGCTTTAAAACGCGATTTTAGTTTTTGTTAAACTCGTTTTCTAACGGGATTTATTCTTTAATAACTTTTTATTTTGCAGTGTACCTAATATGGCCCCCCGCGAATTAACTAGAAATACCGATATTTCAAAGTGTATTTCCTAAGTTTATTTTTTAGAAAATCCCATCCTAATGTTATTTGAGAAAAATTAATTTTTTCAAAGCTTTTTTTCATTTAGCTCCAAACACGAACTTTGATAAAAATTTAAAGTTGTAATTTTTCTACTGGTTGCAAAGCTTTCAAAAACATTGTAAAAAAGGTTCAATTTTTAAATAAATCATTTTTAAAATAATAAAAATTTTCAAGTTTTTTTAATCTCATATCCCGATTGTGTCTTAAAAAAACGTGTTTTGGTAAATCCTCTGTCATTTCAAGCTCATTGATGAAAATCGAATGCATGTAAGGTCTCATTTTAAAGCTCTTGAATTAATCTTAAAAATGAGATCTTACACGTCAAAAAATATTTGTTTGGTTCGCCACAACGTCGATTCTCGCTTAGGGGGACCATACTAGGTACAGCTACCTTATTTAATTATTTTGTTTAATTTGATTATGACTTTTTTGAGGACTTTGATTATAATTGAAGTTGAATGAGTATTTGTTGTGATGCAAAAATATAAAACCACATTAAACGAGTACCAAGTGCAGTACCGAAATATAGAACAAAAATATATATATATTGTTATCAGTTATGGTTCCAAAATATAAAACATCATAATAGTTTCAATTTATTTAATTTTAAACAATCAAGAATTAGGTAATAGATCTTAACAAACATCAATTATCAGACATTTCAAGAAAATTTCCAGTTGTCTTTTCAATTTCAACTGGATTATAAATCATTTCTTATAATGGCCTATAGTTCATGTTCGTCAAGATCAATGATCCATTGTTTACCATTAAATTCAATGAAAGTTTGAGTACAAATTTAAAAATAATATCAAAATAGATTTTTATAAGGCACACATGCCATATCTGTCAAAAATATGCCTTTTTATTATTTAACATTTACCTAAACGTGCCCTTTCCAGGGTGGGTGCCCACCTCGAGAGCAGCGTCTGCACGCAGGGCAGCAGACATCCCTGGGCCAGTCCAATGGCGACCCTGCAGCTGATAACAGCCCAAGGGCCGTACTGAGCCAAAAAGGGCACCAACATGCTCAACAGGGAGCTCAGAAAAATGCCCAGGGCGACGAGTTTTTGGGCGCTCCAAACGTGACCCAGGTGACTCGAAGGCACCTGGGTTATAACGTACCCCCAGAAGAACGAACTCAGTATCAGGCTCATCGTCTTCTGGTCCCATTGGTACTCCTGAAATAAGTTTTAATTTTTACCTTTTTTTTGCATTATTTTATTCATTCAGGAACTGACTCCTATCTTAACCTTGAACTTTGAGTTCTTTGTTTTTTCATGATGAAATAATCTTATTTAAATATCGTTTAAAACGTTAAAAACTACTTTTGATAATCCCGATTGAGCATGGGATCATTAATTTTTAGTAAATTAAATTTACTTAAAAAAATTTTTGGGGATTTTAGCTGGATAATGAATAAACTTCGATACATTTTTACATACTTTTTAATTTTATTTACGTTTTAAATACAAACAAAGCTTCACAAAATGACCATGGATAGCTATTTGAACCACGCCTTGATCTTGATGTGAATCAGTGCTCCTTCACCTCCATCTGGTTGCTGGTTTTCTTGCTACTCACTTATCTCTGGCGCATTGGTAGTACTAGTAGTAGTAGTAGTTTCGATCTTGCATTCTTCAAGCTTGTAACCATGAAAACCAGAGTCCTCGTCTGTTAAATAGCAATCTGATTAATCTTGGGATTTTTTCTCTTCGACCATAACCGAACGCTTTCGCTTTGCAGTTGCTCGATTTTCTTTCGAGCGTTTCGTAGGAGGCTCTTCAGATGCTTCATTTGACTTATTTTCGTTATCTTGGGTATCTATCCAATCTATCGAATCTATCCAATCCCAGATTTTACGTATAGTAATTTTTAACTCTGTTTTCTTTTCCTTGTCTACAGTACACTGTAGTTTATCAGAATTATAGTAGAAGAGCTTGTCGACAAAAAACTTTCTCAATTCTTTGCATTCTTTAGATTCTTCAGCGGGCTCGTTATTTTCTTTGTAATTAAAACATTTCTTTAGATCTTTGGTAAATACAAGCAATAATTTTTCGTAAGTTTTTCTTGAATCTGTATATTCATGCAAGTTATTTTTGTAAGTGTTGTCATCCAATAAACTTTCGCAAGTGTTTTTAAAAGCTGTGTTGAATTGATTTAATTCTTTTTGGTTGCCGTACTCTTCACTTAAAACTTCAAAGTATTCCCAAGCTTCTCTTAATTTTTTGGTTTTCAGTGAATAACAATTACTCAATTTGTCTGTTTTTATAGCGTATGATTCAGTGTCCAGTTGAACTTTGAAGAAATCATTGTTTCTGTCATTTTTAGTATTTCTGAGTTCCTCCAATTTTATATCAAACGTTCTTTTCGAAATGTATCTCATAACTTCTCGAGCTATGGGTTTCCGTTTTTCCCACTGGTCCTCATCCATCGGTACCATCTTGAAAAACGAGGTGGAAACAATGTACAGCATAAGACTTCTCGTACCATCCTTCCATTTATATTCTGGAAATTCGTATCTCTTATTCTTGCTATTGAATATGAATTCCTCAAAGTCATTGTAGACATGCTTCAGAGCATTGTAACGATCATCTCCAATGATCTTCCTTGACTCGTACTCGAAATTATCATCAGCGTCGAATACACCGCGAAGCTTCGGCGACGGACCCTCGAACGAGTTACCTCCCAGAGTCCAAATCGCCTCTTGTCTAACTAGTCCCTCCATCCTGTCTTTGTTCTGAATGACATCCTTGGCTGCGACCTTATGGCTTTGATGAATACCTTCAATAACCTTCACCTGCAAATTGTAATCGGCTATTATGAGTTTTCTGAAAAAAATGTCCAGCCGATTTTCTACTATCGTGTAGACAACGCTGTTCTTCGTATGACTGGCTTCGAAGTACTCCCAGAAAAAATTTCTCAGGGTGTCCAGAGGTACCACGTGGTGACGGCTTATTTCTACAGTTGAGTCACCCTTCAATACGGGTATGGGTTGAGGTCGTTTAGGAACACGCGGGATTTTTACTACTTTATCGTTTAAATCTTTGCCCACTATGTTGTCACCAATCTCGTTCTTGAAAAGATTCGGTACCATCACGTTTCGAAACAGGTACTCACGTTGGTAAAAGTTCATTTTTTCCAGATAGTCGGCTAATAATTTATCCGATTTAGGCTGGTTCAATTTTTCAAGGAATGCTGCGTAACTCATGATTGTTGATGTGCTTGAGAAGTCAATCTTGTCAGTACCGATGACGCAACTCTTAACTTCGATTACTTCAATTTTTTTAGCTTTCTTGAAGATTTCTGTAATTTTATCGACTATCTGGTCGGACAGTTTGTTCAATCTTTTTATAGCATTTTCATCGTACTTTATAGATTGTGCGTAAGGTACGGCCTTAACATTACACCCATTCTGTCCATTGTAGATTTCCACCACGATGCGACAGTAAAAGTGATTGTAGAGCAGTTCTATTTCCTCATCCAATTTTCCATTATTATTCTGTAAGTCATAATTGATTTTTTTATCCAAATCTTTTTCAGTATTGAGAGGGCTGAACATGCAACCGATGAATTCGTTAACTACTTCTTCTATTTTTTCTTCTGGTTTTGGGTCGCCAAGACAGCCGTTGAAATTTTCTATAGAATAAAATATTAACGCTAACAGTTGGAACGTTAGCTTCATGGTTAAAATTAAAAAAAGAAAAAAAACTTTACTTTTGACTACCACAGTTGAAAATTTTTTAATTATTTAAAAACTTTTAGCGCAGAGCACGTTTTATTTTTTTTTTCGTGAAATGTTTCAACTACGATTGGCGCAGAAACTTTTATATGAAACAGAAACTAGATAACGACTCAGGTAAACAATGGTAAACAATAAAATAATTTTTATTTGTGCATTTTATTTATTACATGAGATTTTGGGAAATAAATAAAACTCTGTATATCCCTGTTGGAATTGCGAATATTAAAAATGGCTCTGAAACTAGAAAAAGGTTAGTTAAAATATTCAATAACTGAGTCTAAGAAAAAAGGTAATAATTGCCAATTTTCTCCTATTTTTAATATAGTAAAGCGATAGGTTATGTTTATTCAATTAAAAATACCCAAAAAATAGCTATCAAAAATTATTTTATTTTACGGTCGATTTCAATCTATGAATCGCCCGTTTAAAATGGGTAAAAAAATTTTTATAACCTTCACAACAGCGTATTGCACGTGGTGATTCTCATTGCATATAATTTGATGGTAATTTTGGAAATGTCATAATTCTATGAAATACCTATTTTTTATGAGGTTATGACAAATATTTTTTTTTTATAAATTTCGCTGTTAAAAGCAAATGATTAGTATTTAAAAATATGCATTAATTTTGAATCTTGTAAATGGCTATTTACATGGAAAAAAATCGTTTCATACAATCTAAAAATTAGCTATTAATATTACCTTGTTTCTAGTCTGAAGACATTTTAAATAGCCATTAAATGTCTATTTCCTAATTAGCATTTCTTACAGGGATAGAGTATTATTTATTTCCCAAACGGTACCCCGACAACTTGTCAAAACGACAACCAGTCAAACAAAATATCATAAAGCTGTAAATTATAAAGTACATTTAAAATTTTAGTTTTAGAATTCAGTATTTAGAAACTGAAATAAATCAAAATAAAATTTAATTTAAAAATTTCTCATTGAAATTTTATTAAAAACAAATAACACAACTACATACAAAAATATAATTACAATTACGCCATGCAATTAATGAAGGTACTTATCAACAAAACATCACGACAATATTCACAAGTAATCGTAATTATAAACATGACATTGATGACTACAAACAATACATATACAAATAAGTGTAAGGGTGGCGGTCAAAAAAGTTTCCACTTAGGAAGGAAAAAAAAAAAAAAGTATTCCCATGAAGTTTATTTGAGCGGGATCTGTTTAAGTATGTTCTAAAAGAAGTAGAAAAATCAGCTTTACAGGAGCATAAAAGTCTGACGCGAGGACAATTTTCACTGCGTAAAAATTTTTCAATGTTTTTTTTAAGCTATAATAAAAACTTTTCAGTTGAAATAAACTACGTAGTATTTCTTTGGCACCTATATACTAAGTGTTCCTATACAAATTGTATTCATTTAACATCAAAAGTAGTCTGACACGAGGACATGAGAAAAGGTACGAGTAAAGTTTTTTTTGAAAATTTCAAATTTATGAATAAATAAAAAAAATATTCATATCAAAAATGGGTCTGTTCAATAAAGGAATAAAGAGTGAAGATATACTGAATATTTTATTCACACAAAAATATTGTTTTTAGTGTAAAAATAAGAGTTTTCTAACCTGTGACATGGGGATCGTACCGATGAAGTTTTACTTAAATCAATTTTTTTTACAACAAATACATTTTTTTTTTTTTTAAATCCCTTACTTGTTTTCTTGATACCGAAATCTTTCGAACCATGTATGATATGTTATGTTTTATCCAACTATAGCATGTTTAATTAAGACATTCAAAAAATTTTTCAGTCAGGGGACAAAAAAGTGGAAACATTTTTGACCGTCACCCATAAATGTGTAAACAATGCTGTTTTAAAATCCAAGATTTAAAGCTTAACTGTGCAAGTACATAGTTTTATCATCTTCATCATCACCATTATCATAATCAGAAACAATTTTATAAATTCTTTTATTCAATTCCATATATTTTTTATCAACATTTGGAACAATCTTTTTTGCAACAATGACATGTATTCACATAAAATAATATATTTTGACGAATTGTCGCGGTACCAACTTAGTCAACAGGGAGACTTGTAAATGAGTTATCAACATCAAAATCAAACAAATTTTCTCATTCAATGGCAGATTGTCAGAAAATTTATCCAAAATTTTCAAAAGTAGGTTTATCTTCGCTGGGACCATCGATACATTGTCAGACATAAATAAAAGTAGGATTACATGATGATATAATTTTTAAAACATTCGCTTCTGTACTACATTACTATATTTGTAATATATATTATGGTCATAAAATAATAAAACTTGGATAAATTAGTAAAAATAAATCGATGGTCCCAGCAATGATAAACAGCTTAGTCCAAAATCTGCCTCGAATAAACTACTGCGACTTTCGGTTACCAAAACCATCACCTCTCAAAATCACACTATTCATGATTTTAACTTGTGTAGATTGAAATAAAATTAGCTTTGCTGTCGGCCAATCGATGTACGGTGGCAAAAAAATTTTTTTTGACCTTCTTGAAACTTTGCTCGCTGAAAATAATTTTGAATTTTTCTTACTTCTTCCTTTCAGGGGTAGCCATATTAGGTACACCTTCCTTACATATTAAGGAGGGGTGAATTATTTATATCAAATTGGTTATTTAAAAACTATTATTTATATCAAATTGGTTATTTAACGACAACGGTTTTTAGATAACTACACACTCGTAAGATGCCGCCGAGCGTGCAGCCGCACCATTTTCAGTAAACAAGGCAGCAAAAATGCAGCAAAAGACGCGAGCTACTGCATCGATTATCACAGGTGTTTTATGGCCGGCGGCGTCTTACGAGTGTGTAGTTATCTAAAAACCGTTGTCGTTTCTTTTCTAATGCTTATTTTGATCTGAAACTTTCCAAAAAACTTCCTTGATAATTGAGGAACAATATGGTTGTGTCAAGTTTTACTAGCTCAAAACTTCCTCGCACACTCTTTTAATCCGAAGTTGGTGGTTAAAAGCGTCAAAGTTTTTTTTTTCATAAAATCGTGTGTCATTCCCAGATTATTTTTAAGATTTTTAAAAAAGACCATTAGAAGCGGAAAGAGTTAAATAATTGTTGTGTTCAAACCCCGTAAGAAAATATTCACCCGTTCCCAAGATATCGTGAGTTAAAAACGAATTCTTTTAGTTTTTAAGGTTAGAAAAAAAACGAGGTTTATGATTTTTAACTCAAAAACTAAAAAAAATTTCTGATGACTTTATATGTAAAAATGATGCGCAATGCGATTCTACAAAAAATGGTATTTTTTTAATTTTAGTTCGTCAAAATTTAAAAAACACTTAACAATCGACTTCGGCAATCTTCGGCTGAACTAGGATTCGGCCGGCCGAGCGCTAAGCCCATTATTGCACCGAGCTATTCAATTTATCTTATTTCGTAATTTTTAAGTAAATTTCTTAGATTATTACCGGTGTAGCAACGTGAATTTTGATCTGTTTTTTGCAAAATTTGGAAATTTTGTAGATTTTTACCAGTAAAGGAATATTGACAAATATTCTGACAATCTGCCATTGTGTTTGATTTTACAATTCACCCTGTTGATTAAATTATCTATGGTGAATTTATCCTAACCATTATGATTCAAAGTTCTGAGTGAACAGAGATCATTAATGAAATAAATAAATTTATATAGCTGTCTATCATTTCCGGTCCAACATGCAAAAACATTGTTAAAGGTGCTAAAATTACAAAGATTTCCTAAAAGATTCTTTCATAATTCCATCCTCGCATAATAAACAAATTGTTCAAATCGAAAATATTTTAATTTTTACTCAAGCCGTAGTCAACTTCCCGTTTGAAATAAAAGTACTTGCGTCAATGGTAGTTAAAAAATTTCACGAAATAACAATAAAACGTGCACTAAACAATAAGTTTTTTAATAATTTTAATATTTTCTACTCAGGTTGTCAATTTCTCGCAAGCGTTACCCCAAAACGTTAGTGATTTAACTCCAAAGTAAAGTTTTTTAAAAATTTTTAGCCATGAAGCTGACGTTCCGACTGTTAGCATTAATATTTTATTCTATAGAAAATTTCAACGGCTGTCTTGGCGACCCAGAAGAAAAAATAAAAGACGTAGTTAACGAATTCATCGGTTGCATGTTCAGCCCTCTCAATACTGTAAAAGATTTGGATACTAAAATCGAAAAAAAATTGGATGAGGAAATAGAACTGCTCTACAATCACTTTTACTGTCGCATCGTGGTGGAAATCTACAATGGACAGAATGGGTGTGATGTTAAGGCCGTACCTTACGCGCAAGCTATAAAGCACGATGACAATGCTATAAAAAGATTGAACAAACTGTCCGACCAGATAGTCGATAAAATTACAGAAATCTTCAAGGAAGTTGAAAAAAATGAAATAATCGAAGTTAAGAGTTGCGTCATCGGTACTGACAAGATTGACTTCTCAAGCAAATCAACATTTATCATGGATTACTTAGGATTCCTTAAAAAATGGAAAAAAACGCATTCAAGTGATACATCCCAGGAATATCTAAAAGAAATGAACATTGACGACCTGGTTCGAAACGTGATGGTACCGCATCTTTTCAAGCACGAGATTGGTGACAACAAAATGATCAACGGTGTCAAATTCCCGCGCGATCCCAAACGACCTCCACCCATATCCATATTGGAGGGTGACTCAACTGTAAAGAAAGGTCGTCACCACGTGGTACCTCTGGACACCCTGAGAAATTTTTTCTGGGAGTACTTCGAAGCCACTCAGATCATTCACAACATCGCTCTTTATACCTTAGTAGAAAACCGGCTGGACATTTTTTTCAGAAAACTCATAATAGCCGATTACAATTTGCAGGTGAAGCATATTGAAGGTATGGATCAAAGCAATAAGGTCGCAGCCAAGGATGTCATTCAGGACAAAGACAAGATGGAGGAACTAGTTAGACAAGAGGCGATTTGGACTCTGGGAGGTAACTTGTTCGCAGGTCCGCTGTCGGAGCTTCGCGGTGTATTCGACGGTGACGACAATTTCGAGTACGAATCGAGGGAGATCATTGGAGATGATCGCTACAATGCTCTGAAGCACGTCTACAATGGCTTTGTGGAATTCATATTCAATAGCAAGAATAACAGACACAACGTTAAAAAACATAAATTGAAGGAAGGTACGAGAAGTCTTATGCTGTACATCGTTTCCACCTCGTTTTTCAAGATGGTACCGATGGATATGGGCCACTGGGAAAAACGGAAACCCATAGCTCGAGAAGTTATGAGATACATGTCGAACAGAACGTTTGAGATGAAATTGGAGGAACTCAGAAAAAAAGACCAAAAAAGTGATTTCTTCGAAGTTCAACTGAACACTGAATCATACGCTATAAAAACAGACAAATTGAGTAATTGTTATTCACTGAAAACCAAAAAATTAAGAGAAGCTTGGTATTACTTTGAAGTTTTAAGTGAAAAGTACGGCCGCAAAAATAAATTAGATCTAATCAACACAGATTTTAGAAACACTTACGAAAATTTATTGTATGAATGTAAAGATTTTAGAAACACTTACGAAAATTTATTGCTTAAATATACCGAAGGTCTAGAGCCATGCTTCCATTACAAAGAAAATAACGGGCCCACTGATGAATCTGAAGCATGCAGAGAATTGAGAAAGTTTTTTGTCGACAAGCTCTTCTACTATAATTCTGATAAACTACAGTATACTGTGGACAAGGAAAAGAAAACAGAGTTAAAAAGTACAGTAGATAAAATCTGGGAATGGATGGAGGCCCAAGATGATAAAAATAAGCAAAATGAAGAATCTGAAGAGCCTTCTGTGAAACGCCCGCACGAAGATCGAAGAAGAGCAAAGCGTTCGGTTATGATGGAAGAGAATAAATCTCAAGATGAATCGGTATGTCATTTATCAGATGAAGACTCTGGTTTTCTTAGTTACAAGCTTAAAGAGTGCAACATCGAGACTACTACTACTACTACTACTACTACTACTACTACCAATGAGCCAGAGATAAGTGAGCAGCCAGAAAACCAGCAACAGGATGCAGGTAAAGGAGTACAGATTCATATCAAGATCAATGCGTAGTTCATAAAGCTATGCTAGAGCATTTTGTGAAACTTTGTTTGTATTTAAAACGTAAATAAAGTTAAAAAGTATGTAAAAATGTGTCTAGAAATTAATGATTCTCTTGTCACCAACGCATGCATGGCAG
Organism: Encarsia formosa; assembly: GCA_038277355.1. NCBI lineage: Eukaryota > Metazoa > Arthropoda > Insecta > Hymenoptera > Aphelinidae > Encarsia > Encarsia formosa. The sequence continues at coordinate 1,185,371 of CM076184.1, forward strand.
CAGAGAATTTTTGTCGAGAAAAACATAATATCTACACAAGATTAAAAATTGGAAAAAAAATAATAAAAATCTTATTCAATGGTTACCGACTTATTAAGATTACTAATTTTTTCTGGAATATTTATTCATTTCACTCTCTTTATTGATAATTTCATACGGGTAGATTTTCAGCTAAGGTTGTACGTTTTTCTTTGCTGGGACAATCAATGCATTGTCTGATAGAAACAAAAGTAAGTTCATATAAAGGAACAGATTTTGGACCATTGTAGAGATATTTTATAATTCAACATCAAATCCTTCAAGGTTTTATAATTTTAAAAAATTCATTTTTATAGTACAATTTAAATATTTTATACTGATATTTAAATGATTTTGTAGCAGTAAAAATTATGACAATAAACCATAAAATATATCGATTGTTTGTAACAATAATTTTGATCTTGTAATTTAACATAAACAGCGAGCTTATTATTTCCATGATTGGATACTTTTAGTACTATTAATAAATCATTGAATAAATTTTCAAAAATATATATTCAAAGTGCAAATAATTATTTTTAATTTAGTTTAAATATTTTTTTTATTTTTTTTATTTCATTGCTTCATTAGTATTTGATTTACTTTTTTCAAAGTGTACACATATTTTCTCATAAGTAATAACTTTTAAAATTAATTGTATGCTCATGGAACAATTGAGACTTTCAAACTTTATAAGTTATTACTAAATTAAAAAAAAAAATAATAAAAATATTTATTATTATACTCTTTAATATCCTCAGATTAATTGTTTTTTGTTTAATTTTTAATTTGAAAATCAAGTAATTGGTCAATAATAATATAATCAATGAGATAACCGCCACAACATTGATATCAGTCTGATCAAAATAATACTGAATGAACAATAACTTATCGTTTCAAATATTTCCACTTGTAATTCGAGAAAAGTTTTATTTTTTTTTTCAATAGCTCTCGACGATTTGAAGTGACAGTTTATATTTGTCCAGTAAACATATCGTGATAACTCAACAATAAAAAAAGTATAAAAATTCATGACATTCGAAGAATGCGCGAGCAATTTGATCGACGTTTGTTTAGATTCAGATAAAATCAAGATTTTTTCATGAACAAAGCGTTTTAATTTTTTTGACACACTTTAACGTATAAGCAAAGTCACACTCTTTTTTCACGTGATATTCTCAATTGTTCATCGATCATTATCGTACGTAATTGAGTAGTCGATATCACTTGAAATTCTTGTTGTTTTCAGTATCAAAATCAATAAAAACAATTTTTTAAAGAAAAAAAATTTCAGACTCAAGCTTGTAAATGAAATTTTTTAAACGAGCCACGTGCCTATTTCATAAACAAGCTTCGTGTTTATTTGTTGAAAAACACTTCGATCAAAACCAATTTTAACAAACTTTGGTTCGAATTCAAAGCATAAAGTTCTAATATTTGAATTTAAAAATAAGCTCGAACCACCGTTCGAACTTTAAGCTTGAAACTGTCATCATTCAAAATAATTGTTAGTCTCAAAGTACTCACAGGAAAATCTTGGCCGGTAGATTTTTTATCGGTCATGGCCACTATGGCGACCGACATGCAGGTCCTCAGCGCGTACCCCGCGGCCATCCCCAGGAACATCAGGAACGCCTGGACGTGCCGCCATCCCAGACCGGCTAAAAAGTCAAAAAAAAAACGTTATCTTCGCTTTAGAAAATCAAACTTTCGCGCACAAAAAACACTTGCCTAGGTGCTCGTCAGCGTGCTTCTCCTCGGATTTCTTCATATTTTTTCACTCGAAAGCCGAGCGCAGCACTAAGAGTTTATCGGCTAATTGCTGGGATAAGTTCAATCTGGTTGTGCTCTAATCGATTTTCGATTCGGACACGGGATAACGATAACGCCGCTCAATAATGCCCGCAGTAATAATTTTACAAATCTATGAAAATCTTTTCTTTTTTTTCGGTTACTTCATTGATATCGTGTCTACCTACTTGACGCTTCATTTTTGTTATCCAAGGATGATGATTGTTTAAGACTAGCTTTGGTATCTGTGTTGGAAACTATTTTTAATTTTTAATATTTTATTGACTTTTTTTCTAATAACAACAATTGAAGGAGATACAAGAGTTTTAAATTTAAAAAATTTCAACGTATTTATAGATTCTCGATGGTCCCAGGGCAGAAAAACCTTAGCTCAAAATCAGCTGATTCAAAAGTACCCATAAGAGGCTGAAATAATTTAAAAAATAGGTTTAAATGAAAAATTCTATCGATTGGGTACCAAATTATTAAGAGTCTTGATTTTTTCTGATTTTTCAGATTTTCACTGTCACTTATTGGTAATTTTAAATCGGCAGATTTTTGGCTAAGGGTTTTCTTTGCATAGGCAATCGAGATATCTTTCAAAGTAATTTTGAGTCTATTACTTATTTTAATTTTATTATTCTTGGTAAATTTTGGATTGATGATTTAAAAAATAATTTTTAAATTTTTTTATCCGTAATCTATTTGTCAATGTATTGGGCATGTTAGCTTGATCATTACATTAATAAAATTTGAGATAAAATTCATTCAAAATTGGGAAAATTTTTTAAAGTAATAATTGCCAACCTTGCTAAAAAAAAAAAAAAAAAAAGTTATCTCTCAAGCAATTGAGCAATTAACGTGAGCTCCGCACGTTGGGCAACCCGATCTGCATCCACGTAAGCGTGTATGTCTCGATATTAGAGCAATAATAATTGATCCTCTCACTTGGAGCAATGAAAGTAAAATTTTTCATTTTTATCGCTGAGAGAAAGTTGAACTGGTCTTGGCTTCGTAAAACTTCGGTGCTGAGTTGCTGTTTAACCGGACTGGTCCACTTTAAACGGAAGTTTCTTACTTTTTTACAGACTTTGTTACGTATCCTTCAACATCTCGGTTTTCGTACTCCAAGGCAACCTCTAGTACCAAAAGTTACTTTGATTTTAAATTTTTTATAAAAAATTGTAAAATATTTTTTAACAAAATATAAAAAAATAACTAATAAATTTTATCTGATATTTACCAAGCTACCAATCCTTTTTACTTAAAGTAGCACAGTAGGTCTAGATTTGATACATTTAAAAAAAAAATGATGGGCTTTATATTTTTTATAAAAAAACAACGGTAAAGTAAAACCTTTATTTAAACAGAACTAAACAACAGTAACAACAAAAACAATAACAAATACATAAGTACATTTATTTACAAAGTAATAGAGAGCATAGACTAAAAATATATCGAGGATTATCAGAGGTACCAAAATCAATATTTTTTTTTCATTATTGGATACCAAACTACTTTGGTTCGTACAAGAACTAATTTTGGTTTTAATTACGAATTCTAACAAATGAATTTTTTAATATTTGTAGTAATTCAAATATTTTACTTCCTTGAATTACGATTCTGGTATTTAATTATGATGTAAAATTCAAAATTAAATCAAATTTGGGTTTAATTATGGTACCAAATTATTATATCGGTTCTGGTACCAAAACACAAAACTATAATAATTTCTAACTCCGATCTTAGCATGCTCGCAATCCTAAAAAAAAACATAAAAATCAATTCCGATTGAGCGGTCCACCGTCGGGCCCGCCCCGGAAGTTGCGCCTCGGTGCCGTCCTCACGAGCTGCCGGTACTGTCCCTTGACAAGCTCCCACTGGGACATCTTCTCGATGTCTATCCCGAACTCCCGGCAAGTTTCCTCGAAGGCCGGGAGGCAGAGGTCGAGGTTGGCGTGGTCCACGGTGGGCAGGAGGTGGTGCAGCCCGTGGGAGCCGAAACTCACCAGGACCAGGAACAGCGAGTCGTCGATGACCTTCCGGTCCCGGACCGCGTCCATCTCCATCAAGCCCCAGTCCAGGTCCTTTCTGCGGATTCATTGTTTAAAATTAATATTATCATTTGAACTTCAAAAACCATTAATAATATTATTAATGGTTTTATCAAACAAAAATCAAAAATCAAACCTATGGGAAAAATGTTGCCAATTGGAGGTTCGAAAGTATTGGACAAATGTTGGGATAGGTTATCCAACATGGCTGCCAAACTTTCAATAAGCGCGCATTAGCAATATTGCTCCAAAACTTTGCCAAAAGAATTTTTTTTTTTTTTTTTTTTTCGTGGGCACAATTTCATTGTTACAGAATATTAATTTTTAGATAAATACAAGTTTTTGATTAATATTTTGAAACATTTATTTTAAGTGTACTCCATTTTTTTATTAATTTAAACATCGATTTGGATGACTTTTAACATTTACATTAATGAATAATTTTTCATTTTTAAATTAAAAACTAATTGCTACATCTAATTAATAAATAAAAGCGAACCTGCAAACGTCCCCGTCGTGAAAGATGTCGGGGTGGTGGTGGGCGGCGGTGAGACCCACGAAGTGGAACATCGTGCTGCTTATCATGAGAATGCACAGCCACAGCTTTACAGCCTCGAGCGGACTCGGGGTGAACAGACTCATGATCGCCGGTATCAAGAACGGAACCGCGTCGCGAAACTCCGGACTCTTCCACTCCTTACAGATGGAGTAGTATCTGACAATTTTTTTTATTTTGTATTTCATTATAATTATACTAAAAAAACACATACACGGTACGAAAATAACAATAGCTGCGTGATGAAATTATTCAAGTTCAGTAAAGAGCGTCGAATGGATGGTCCCAGCGAAGAAAAACCTTAGACCAAAATTTTCCACGAATAAAGTTACTAAGACTTTGTTTATTATTTTAGCCTTTAAAGATTGGTAGAAAATGAGTTTTGCTACCAATCCGTGATATGCTATAGTAAAAAAGAATTCCTCTGCACATTAGCCACGAATAAAATGACTTTTTGCGATTTTTATGAGCTCAAAACTTAGTCTTTTTCTTCGCGGCTAATGTACCGAGAAATTTTTTTTTTACTATAACATATCACGGATTGGTAGCAAAACTCATTTTCAATGCTAAAATAAAAAACAAAGTCTTTTAGAGACATTTTGGTTTGACCGAGACTCCCTTCATTGTATCTTTATTCGTGGCAGATTTTGGTCTAAGATTTTTCTTCGCTGGGACCATCGAATATTTTTCAGCAAGATTTTTTTATTACCGTTGTACACCTTGGAAGTAGTAAGCGCAGCTCCATACGACAGGACTCAAGAGTACCGTCCACATACGGAAGAACAGAGACTTCTGTCTGCTCGGCAGGTACCGGAAGTAAGGCTCGAACTCGTAGATCTCCATGTCCCATAGGGTGTTTGGATACAGGTGGTGACTCAGTACGTGCGAGATGCGCCAACTCTTGGAGGACATGAGGCTCAGGTCGAAGTAGTACATCCTAAAGTTGTCCCGCATGTGGAAAAAGTTGTGGGCTATTATCGTCGTCCACGTCAGGAATAAACCTTTTTAACAAAATGTCAAGACAACATCATGAAATTCATCTCAAAACTACCTTAAAAAAGTTTTAACATCACCGCTAAATTAACGTGGTGGTGCAAGGCTTGTGTTTTATTACGATAAACTTCGCAATTTACTTCTAAATATACTTTTATAAGCTTTTTTTTTTTTTTTCAGCAAGCAGCTAATAATCTCTTTAATGATTAATAACTCAATAGTAAAAAAAAAAATTGAATGTAAATATACAAGCTTCAAAGTATTAGTCGCTTGTCATTATCGTCATTATATAAACCTATTAAATTCAATCATTTTTTTATGTTTTCAAACTGTTGTTTCAAAACAAGCTCAATTTCATCTTCATGTCTGAATGACATAAAAATGACCTCATTTTCAAAGTTTAAAACTAAGTTTATATAATATCCAAATAACATCTTGAATTAATCTTGACAACATCTGAAAAAATTTTCAAAAATATAAAAAATTGTAAAATAATCATCCTGTCAAACGATCTTTTATATGTATACATATTTTATCGAACTTATAATAATTGGAAAGATGAAAACTCGGAGTTTTTTCATCTTGGAATATTTCCAAATTGGACATGATCGAGTTGTATCTCCAATTATCTATTTTCGAAATCAACTTTTTTTACGCGAGTTATGAACAAAGTACTTCTTCAAATTAGACGCATTGTTGTTGCTCTCTAGCAAAGATTCTCAAATGAATCAATTTTTATTACAATTTGAATCGCTGACTATAACGTAAATAACTTTTTTAATTTTTCTAAATCACTAATTAATAATTTAAAAGTCGGTAAAGAACATATAAAATCAAGGAAACGACTACAAGATCGACAATGATTTTTATTAACCCATTACCGCCCATGGAAAAATCAAAAGTGTTATAAAAAAACTAACTGTTGGAAAGCCTGTCTCATGAAAAAATAGTAGATACGTATTTTTTCTTTTTTCAATTTTCATTATTTAAACATTATTTATTTAAACAAATTCGGAAAAATTTTTAAATTTTTATAAACTAATAACGGCATTCGATTCTTTGACCAAAAATAAGGCGAAAGTCATCTTAGTAATTTTTTGATCAGACGCTTAGATCTTTTGCTACGAGCGCTCAAACATGTAAAAATATGGTTTTATAGTGGTGAGCTCCGAGGCGCCGCACCGAATATACACTTGCGAGTCAGAGCTCACCACTATAAAACCATATTTTTACATGTTTGAGCGCTCGTAGCAAAAGATCTAAGCGTCTGATCAAAAAATTACTCAGATGACTTTCGCCTTATTTTTGGTCAAAGAATCGAATGCCGTTATTAGTTTATAAAAATTTTTTTACGAATTTGTTTAAATAAATAATGTTTAAACAATGAAAATTGAAAAAAGAAAAAACACGTATCTACTATTTTTTCATGAGACAGGTTTTCCCACAGTTAGTTTTTTTATATCACTTTGGATTTTTCCATGGGCGGTAATAGGGTAAGAGAGGGTGTTAGTACGAATGAGAGATGTACCGCGAACTTTAAACGCTTATAAATTAAAAACTATTTCAAAATATTCAACTTTTTTTCTTTTTAATGAATAATTGAACTTATTAGATATAATAGCGTAATTTTTAGATAGTATACTTTTAGTTTAACAATAAAATAATTGGTTTGAAAAAAAAAAAAAACAAGTGCGGCTAATAGTACGAACGAGAGGCCATTAGTACGAGGCCTTTTGTACGAAGGCGGGCGTTAGTACGAGGCTGTTAGTACGAACGGTTGATTAGTTCGATGTTAGGTTAAATTAGGATATACAAAGCAACTAATAACGTTACTTTTGAATATATTTTAATTTATTTATTTATTAAATTTAAAAGTTCGTTGACGCAATAAGATTTGCTATACTTGCTTATTGAAGAACTGTTGAAATGGAGGTTATGGTTCTCCTCGTGGTTCTCGTACTAACAGCCGCAACAACGCGAAAAAGACCGAATGCGTGCGGTAGTACGAATTTTGAACATGAAATTGATTTTTTATTTTCAATTAAATAAATATTTTTAAAAAGTGATGTGACAAAATTATTTATTTAACAATAATACATTTAAAATATTTTTTTCTAAATATCTAACTAAATAATTACTCTATCTAAATAACAAAATTATTTTTGTTCGTACTAACATACGCATTCGTACAAACGCCCTCACTTACCCTAGGTTAAAACCACTGTACATTAAATATTAATCAACATTTTTAATGTATCCCGCTTTTGGTTTTGGTTTAGACGAGAAATTTTTCGTGACCCATATTTTAAATACATACCAGAGATTAGACTTTAAGAAATTTTTTTACTTCTTTTAAATAAACACGGTTTTCCTTAAAAATTGTTATCCTCTTTAAATAATCACAAAGTTGAAAGATGATTGCCAATCAAGATGTGATGAACAAGGAAAACTGCACAATAATTTTTTAATTGCAGGCGCTCGTGTAAGAAAAACAATTTAAACAAAAAAAAGGCGATCGCTTGATATTTAAAAAGTCTAGAATCTGAAATTGAAGTCTTTGGACTCGAACACTTTAATGCGTCTTTCAAAATTTACTTGTCTCTGCTTAAATTTTTTAAATAACCCTTTAGATGATAAGAAAATTGTAAAGTAAGCTGTATAGACATAAGGTCCAGGTAGGCATTAATTTAAAAAATTGAATAGTTTTTAATAAAAATTTTTTTTTCATTAGAAAAAGTCACTTTTAATCTCACTAAGCGAACGGGCCAGTTTAAGAAGAAAAAAATTAGAGTTACGAAATATTTAATTACCCACCGCCAGAAAAAACTACAAGGTTACAGGGCAGCCTAATATGGATCCCACATGAAGTAGTTCGTAGTATTTCTAAAAAAAAAAACTTGGAAATATAAAGTCCATAGCCAGTTTTAAAAAATATCCTACAGCGTAAGTAGTTATCAACACGTTCTTAGTCAAGTGAAAAGTATAATGAATTTAATGGAAAAATTTTAATTAGTAGGCTTGGTTTCCAAAAACTTCCTCTGCAAGGCTCATTTAGTTCTGTTGGCTCAATTTTGAGTAGATTAATATTAGTCTAATTTACCACTGGTGTACCTAATACAGGACCTTCTTGTATTTGAAGTATATTTTTCGTTGAAATGATGAGTATGAAAATTAATACTATATATTATTTAAATTTTTATTTGAATTAAATTTTTTCATAAAGCTATACCAAATAAGACTATTGTTTACAACGAGATCGTAATATATTTTATAGTACTCCTGGTCACTTTAACCTCAAAATCAAATTTTTGATGCGTGTTTTCGGTGACTCGTACTATAAAATAGTATATAGCACTGGTGCAGCACGTCACCAGGGCTCTTTAAGGACCCGAGTGCTCCGCTTCGCTACGCACTCGGATCCTTAAAACCGCCCTGGTGACGATGCTGCACCCGTACTATAATATACTAATTGATTTGAGTAAATTAACTAAATATTGGCCCAATCGTAAAAACTCTAGATAGGTGAAATCTTAGCCAAGCGAAAATGAAAAAACCGACAGCTACAGGGTAAGCAGAAACCGTAACTCAATATAAAATGTAGTAACATACCTGCCAGTAAAGTGGGTATCCAGGATGAGCTGAAGCTAGCCGCCGCTACGACCGAGAGGATGGTCAAGGTCGCCAGCAGATCGGCGATCCTCTTGCTCTTGACGCTCGGACTGTGGTAGTCTATGCCCTTGAGGGCCTCGTAGGCCCGCTGTTTGAACTTCCGGTAGAAGCCCGAGGGGTCGAAGGTGTACGGCAGGGATCGGCTCTTCGAAGCCTTCCTCGCGAAGAACTTTGGCAGCAGCCTCTCCGCCTTGTCGGATATGTGGTGGGCCTGGGGGATTTCATATTTTTAATTAGATTAAATTGGGCCTTTTTTTTACGTGGGAAGAATAAGAATTTTCTACAAATCCGTTGATCCATGACAGCCAATAAATATCTAGGTACACCAGAACCAAATAAAATGACTATTTTATTCGCGGCTAGTGGGTCGACCAATTTTTTTTGGCTGTTGTGGATCAACGGTAACTTTTACTTCCGCGGCCTAGAATAATAAATTAATCGCCGAAAGTCACTTTATTCGCGGCAGATTTTGGGCTTAAATTTTTCTTCGCACAATTAATTGAGTTAATGAAAGTGTCAATATACAATTTAATTGTAATTATTTAAATCTACCTAAAAAAATAAAATAAAATTTTTGTAATTATACATAGATGTGGTTAGTTATAGATACAGGAAAACCGCAGACGAGAGTCTGAGAATTTAAGAGTGTCATAGTATTCCGGGATATTTTATTACATTCGCTGTCAAAATCATCTAATTTAATTTATTTATTTTTTTTTATTTATTTTTTTTTTTTTTTTGACAAAAACTTTGATTTATCGAAATTTTAATGTTTAATATTCAAATACATTTTAACACTTTTTTATTGTTTTCATCATGTAAATCAACTTCTTTAAACTTTTAGTGGAAGAAAAAAAAAAAGCTGTATTGCTAATAACTCAAACACCGTCTTAGATTATTTTCAAAATCTCAGAATAAGTTCTTGGAATTTCGCGTCACTCGCAACAGATCAGAAAAACCGCGGACAATAGCGCAAAACCGATTTTCAACTAGTCTTTCAGATGGAATTCCTAGGTTTTTTTTTATTTTTGTAATCAATGTATAGACTTGCTTAAATTTATTAAATGGTCAATTTTATTTATTTTGTTTGCTTTTAATACCTCAATATAATATAAAAACGATACTTTATTTTAATTTTGAAATCAATTAAATAAAATTTATATATTAGTAAAATTTTACTAATTTTTACGAATTCTTGTAATTAAAGTTCAAAATATTGTACTTTTTAAGTATATTTGCGTGTAGCTTCAATTACTAGTAATAACTCAAATCTCTTGAGAATTCCTGGAATTCTAAGATCAATTTACTGAAATTGATTGAAATTTAATTAAATTATTGAAATAATTATTAAATATTGAAAAAAAATAATAAATAAATAAATAATAAATAATAAAAATAATTATTAATTATTGAAATTGATTTAAATTTAATCAATTTATTGAAATTTTTTTAAAAATTCCTGGAAATTGATAAAACCTCGAAAGCCTCGGTGATGTCGGTGCCTTTGGTCATGGTGAGCCACTCTTCTCCCCCTGGATGATTTTTGACAAAGTCCTGGAGATCGTAGAGCGAGTCCCGGATCCTCCAGAGTCCCTCAGCTCCGTCGTCCTTCCTCCGGCCCTCCAGGAAGCCCCAGCTCGTCTTGAGGAAATGGTCCCGGCCCGTTGGGTAACCCATACCCGGGACGCTGCTCCTCAACGGGGACTTTGACTCCTCCATTTCGATCTGATTACTTTTTCAAATCCATTTACCGACTGGTTATTTTAAATTAAAGAGTGGGGGGCTTGGGGAAATTAAGTGGGATTACTTTGAGATTATTAAAGCAAATGTGAAAAAACTTTTCGAAATCGAAAAAGTCAGGCGATAAAATGTATTTATCAATTTTAATTAATTTATCTTAATTTTTTTTTTTTTTTTTTTTATCAATTTTAATGAATTAACTATGATTTTTTTTTTACAAATCTTTCAGTAAAATAATAAAGTAAAACAAGGGTAAACTGGAATAAACCAAGATAACTTCAAATAAATCAATAAAAATATAAATATAAATTTATTAAAAACGGTAAGTTGAGCATATAAATTTCTAAAAATTATACGAAATTATTTTAATTTATAACAGTTTTAATGAATTTACTTTGATTTTTTTTTTTTGCAAATCTTTAAGTAAAACAACTGGAATAAACCAAGATGCTTTCGAAATAAATTAATGATATTTTAAATAAATTTTTTAAAAACGATCGAAGCTGAGCATCAAAGTACAGCTCAAAATTACCCCTTAATTTTAATAAATCTATTTATACTTTTTTTTAAAAATTTTTCAGACAAAAATAGAAATATAACGCAAATTCATCCCACTTTACTCTCAATTCAAATGAATTTGATTTGATTGCTTACTTTTTCGGAAAATAAACTAAATAAGTACATAACTTACTTGCCGGTTGACCGTCGATTCGACTAGAGCTAGCCGCCGCACGGCCCAGTTATACCTTCGGCTCCATCCACGATTCCCTCAATTCTCAGAACTCCAAGCGCGCGCTTTCTTTCAAAAAATCTTAAAAAATCAGGAAGCGCGGATCGGTGAAGTGACGCGCTTCGAGTCCGGCCTACGACTGAGACTCGCTCGGTCCGATCGTGATGCAGCTCCAACCTTTGGCCCCCGATGGTGTAGCCGCCGGCCGGTTTATCAACCATTGCGAAAACTCAGTTTTATTCGTGCCTTTTTTTTTTTTTTTATCTCTTATCGTCGTTCACTTTCTCTCGCAACTTTTCGGATAAATTTGCTTCGCTAAATTAAGCGATTTGCTAAACAACAAATTGACATGATTGCACGATCATCTGGAGTGTAACTTTTTTAACTTCCTGGAAAATTAGTACCAACGCTTGTTTTCTGTAATTGCGAGAGGCTGCTTATCACTCGATAAAAGGATTTTTTTTATCGGTTTTATATTTAGCTCGCGTGGATGGAATTGAAAATAATAATTAGCTCAGTTTTCTTTTGGAATTATTTAAATTCTTGGGTAAGAAAAAGGGGCTTTTCATAGTCCTCAGGCAGTAAAAACAATATTCATATGTATCCTTTTTTTATAAATAAAATTTAAGAATTATTTTTCAATTGATTTCATAAAATCGTTTTAGTTAAATTTTTCGAAAATTTTCAGGATTTTGTAATAGATTTGGCCAATTTTGTAAGCAATTTCGATTTATCAAGCTGTTTCACTGTATTTTTTTGTTTATTGGTGTCTAAATGGAAGATTTGGAGTCAAAATTTTGTGTATTTTTAGTTAATTTATGAAATCAACCTCGCCACACAAATTTAACATATATGTGTGTAAGTAGTATTTTAGTATAAATGTAAAACAACATGAGTTAAGTGTGGACGCTATACGATGCAAATCAAGGTCAACTTGTTTTATTATGGAATCGTCATACGGTTATCGAGCGCCTTTCACAAAAAAACTTTGAGGTCGTTACGAGGAAATTTATTAATTTTATTTTAAATCGAGCGGATGTGCGTACTTTTCTTCAATAAAAACAACATCAAAGATTTAACAATTGTTTATTGTAAAATATCTCTCAACCAAAAAAACATCAAAAGTAACATTAAAAAATACATAAGTCTGGAACTAACTAAAAAGTAACTTTTTTCAGTTGTAAATTAATTTTTAAAAACTATGCTACAGTCTAAAAAAACATTTTTCTTACAATAAAAAAAAATTTATATATATAGATATACATCAACATTTTTAGAATGATTTAAAAGGGGCTTGTAATACTCGGTCGATAACCAAGAGGAAAATTAAATTCTAATACAAATGATTTTTTTGATCATACTTATAATATCAATCAGTGACTTAACAATTACATAATGTTCACTAGCCTACATGCGCTTAACGAGTTCAATCAAATTCAAAATCGTACATCGTGTTACCAATTAAAACATTACCCTGATTCAAATTAATACTTATGTTTATTTAATTGACCCCGATAAAAAACAACGCGTTGATTAATCAGGGTCACTTGAAGTGCCGATTAATGAGTTTTTATCCACCAAACTTGAACTTGTCGCAAAATATTTACAAATTGATAATTTTTTATTTTAAAACAGTGTGTTTACACAAGTGAGGTGCTAATCGTCTAAATTTCACACTTTATCGACTGTACTAAAGTAAAAAAAGAAACATAACTTAATGGTAATAGTTTGGGGGAGGGGAGGTCGATGACCACCTCGCGTAATCATCACAAGCATCGATTAAAAGTCCAATCGACAAACCAGGCCCGAGTAGAATTAAAAATACAAGAGAATCCACACCGGATCGCTAGCTCAAAATAAAGGTAATAAAAACTTTTTTTTTATCATAGTGTGCGTAAAGTTATTGTTTACGCATCGATTTTAGTACGTAAAATGGTCGATTTACGAACCCTTTTAAAAAATAGTCGTTTTTTACTTTTTGATCAGTGTTCGTCGAGCAATCATTCCGCACTATAAAATAACTGTTCGCAACTATGATAAAAAAAAGATACGTTCGTAGCCCGGGTGTAAAAAAGTAGGATCTTGTTACGAAAAAAACTACTCGTGGCCTCACTGCTCGTTCATTCTACTCAATAAACAGTGGTGAATTTAAAAAAAGGAAGTCTCTCTACGTTTGCCAAACGGTCCGCTTGCCGAGTATATGCTTGATAGCCATGAGACCGAGTATGAGACCGGGTTTGACCTCGAGGTTCGACGAGGCGGTGCTGGCCTTGGGTTTGCTGGGCTTGGATTTCGGCTTGAAATTCCTGAACGCGACATCGGGCTTCGGGGTGGTGGTCGATGTCGATACAAGACCTCGGGAGCAGACCGTGCCCTGCACGGCTTCCGGTACCGTTCCCGTGAGTATCCGGAAGTTGTAGTCCTCCGGGTCGAGACTGTGATACATGAAGGTCGGAAGGCGGTCGGATAACACCCAGATCTTGCCGTTCTGGTCGATCTGAAAAAGACAATTTTATTTCGTTTAATTAAAGAAAGTAACTAAACAATTTGTGTTTAACTAGTTGCAGTTTTAAATACTATTTTTAATTTTAAATTTAAATAAAATTTATTGTTACAAAATTGCTATTAAAATTCAATTCATCTTGTTTAGCCCATCTGGACGAAAGATTATACCTAAATGCAATATTGTAAAATTAAACTTTTCATTTTCACAGCGATTTTTTTATTAAAAAAAATAATAATAATAATAATAATTTAACAAAATGGAAATCATTTAGGATTGTGTAGAGACCCTCAAGAACGATAATCATTCGATCGTAACATGCTTAAGAATGATCCATAGGATCCACTAGATCCAGATGATCGTTTGAAATCCCAAGGATTTTTTAGGATCTATTATCATATGATTTTTTAAAATGATCATTCTTTTTTACTAATGATCCGAAAAAGTATGCACTCATATCATTGATGTAATTTGATTTCCATACAATCAAAATTAAAAAATCTCTCTCTCAGACACATTGCAGCTGATCCTCAGTACACACCTTGATGTCGTTGGGAAAGACCATGGTTATGTTGTCCATGTAGACGCGTCCTTGGGACTGCAGATTGTACCTGGATTCAGTGTGCCAGCACGCTATGGCGTTCAAGTTCGTAAGAGCGTAGAAAAGTATGTTGGTCCTGGGGTCCAGGAAGCTCACGCTGCTCTGACCGTTTGTACCGCGCGAGCCGAGCACTTGGAACTGATGGAACGATTCTGAAATCAAATTTAATAAGAGTATTATAATTTATAAGTGTCATGTTTTTAGGTCAATAACTGATCTGAATGAAATTCTGGGTAACCATACGATAGTAAAAAAAGGATTACCGGAGGAAACAAGTCTCTCGGGATCCCTGAGGAGTCTGGTGTCGACGGCGAACTCCATGGTGCTCGTCAGTGGGTGGAAGTAGAGGGTGCTGAACCCGGTCTTGCCCTGGGGCTTGAGGGCCATACCGAAAATACCGTCGTTCCAGTGGAACACGACTCCACCCACGTTGAACTCGCCAGCCTGTAAAACAAATTTAGTTTTATTATACTAATTAAAGTAATATTCACTTTTTTGCGCAGGCTTATTTCGACTGCCCGTGCGAAGAAAAACCTTATACCAAAATTTACCACGAATAAAGTTACAATAGACAGGTCATTTTGGCGACCAAAATTTCTCTAAAAAATCTTTTTTTATTTTTTTAGCTTGTGGCAAAAAATTTTAAAATGACCTATGCTACCATACCGATGATTATTATGGTAAGAAAAAAAAAATTTCTCAACACACTTGCCAAGAATAAAATGACTCGAGTTTAAAACTATAGTTTTTAAGTCATTAACATGGCCGCTTCTCTATTACATCTTTAGGATTCTTTCGCTTTGATCACCGCATCCGGTACGCAACACACAATCGGATGCGCCATTCTCACGCTGCATTGTTGCTTGTTTACCCTCGCTGGAGATAATCGATAAAATCCTTTTTTTTCTCTCAAGGTCGTACCAAAATATTAACTTTCACTCCATCAAACGATTAAAATTCAAGTGCCGCCATTAATTTAAAACCCCGACGATAGCTATCGCGTAAAACGGGTTGAAAAACCATTTTCTTTCCTTGTGTAGTTATTCAGGCCGCACAGGATTACAATAACAAAGCTATAAATTAAGATCGCGATCCCAATGACTAAGAGGCTCTCTAAAAGAAAGAATAAACAATTATGATTAACATCCAGCTTGATCGTCTTAATTCATCTCGTTCTCAATTAACGTTGCTCGGTTTTTAAAAAGTGCAAGTTATTTCGACTACGAAAGTGAATGTCAAGCCGGCCAAGGTCCAACGTTGGAGATACTTAAAAGTCCTTTTATTGGTCTATAATTGAACGGTCTTGAGCAAGCGCTAGTATTCAATTAGATTATTGTATTAAAATCTTACTTACGAGATGTTTGAATAATCGTCATTGTTCATTGTTTTAAAATTCAAATTCATTAGCGTGACACCTCCCGGCTTGAATAAAGTTAAAATTGGTCTGAATCGGGATACTTGATACCTGAATTAATAAAGGATACGATACTGCAATTTTCTAAACATCCGTGCTTACACTTCCATAGCTACTATTTTTTTTATGTATTTGTTCTTAAATCTGGACCTTGTTAATTATTTATAAGGTATTATTTAAGTACTTTTATATATTTTTTCTAAAATTTAATAAAAAAAAAAAAA
Source organism: Encarsia formosa (assembly GCA_038277355.1). Lineage (NCBI taxonomy): Eukaryota > Metazoa > Arthropoda > Insecta > Hymenoptera > Aphelinidae > Encarsia > Encarsia formosa. The sequence goes on from CM076184.1 coordinate 1,201,664, forward strand.
AAAAATGCATTTAAACGCATCTCTGAATATGCAATAGGCATAAGGCTATTTAGTTAAAAATCCCATTTGGACATATGGTAAAAGTTTATCCAAGTCTCACCTGGGGGTCGGGATGGAAGTAGTGGTGTTTGACTAGCCAGGACCTAGCCAGCCTCCAGGAGTACACAACGAGCCCGGGTCCCCCCAGGTCCCCGAGGTAGGCGTACGCGTCGTCGCACTTGTAGTCCTCGACGGCGATGTTGGCGAAGAGGGAGTCGACGGTCCTCTGGTCCTCGGGCACCGGGTACCGTCTCAGCAGCTGGTCGTTGCTCAGGTCGTAGACGAGGAGGCTGGGCGGCACCTGCTGCTCCGGGGAGCCCAGGATGTCCACCAGGCCCGTGTCCAGGACCCATAACCTGTTGCACCTGTCCGCCCGAACGCGGAACGTCGATATTATCTCGGGTAAGACGCTCCCGGAGAACTGATGGGCTTCCCACGACGGAAACGGCGTCAGCGGTGGCGATGGTCGAGAATCTGAGTGATAATAATATTTATGATGGATGCTGTCGCCTTTGAGTTATTTATTAAGAATAAATTAAGTTGGATAATTGAAAGTCAGTCAGATTATTTCATGGAAAATAAGAAAAATTCTTCAATGCCATAATAATCAAGAGAAAATTACTTGATTTGTATGGGAGTACTGGGACACTAAAAAATTTTTTTCAAAATATTTATTCTTGTATAAAAATTAAATTTAACTGTTTGATAGCTAAGTGAAGCGTGTGCTAACGATCCCGATCGAACAATGTTTCCAAGGCTAATCGAAAAAAAAAATCAATCTCATGTGTGTCTGGCCGTGCACTAAAAACCAGATTTTCCAATCAAGAACCATGAGCAAGCAAGAAAAGAAGCCTTGAATCATACCGTTGATGTTGATGTAGTTGAGGGTGGAAACGACACCGCGTCTCCACCGGGGCACGGTCACGAAGACTCTGTCCCCAGCAACCTCGAGACCCAGGGGAAGGTTGTCCTCCTGCCTGTACTCGGGGAAGAGGTTCTTGGTCTTGTCGTTGGGCCACTCGTAGTCCATCAGCTTCCACTGGTAGGCTACCCTGAGGTGGTCGATCCCCCTGGTCGACGACGACGACATCGCCAGGATCAAGAAGAGAGGTAGTAGCCTCGTCATTCTTGCGAATGTTACTGAAATTTTTTTTTACAATTTCAATTGTGCGCTAAGGAGAGATTGTTAACGGACCAAAGTCCTTTGTTTATCATAACTCAACAAAGTGTTATGACAGTACGTACTGCTTCGACAGTTTAAATTATATCCTGAAAAGGACATCATCGAATCATCGAATTTTGATAATTATTGTGTTTTTTGCTCTATTTTTAAAATAAAAAACATTAAGAAAAAAAATGTTAAACAGTTTTAGATAATTGGTCAAATATTTTAACATAATATATAACAGCAACACTATCGAAGCTTTATACACAAGCATTAATGGAAGTAAGTTCAAATAAAAGATCAATAAGTTCTGATGATTTTTGAAAATATATTTAGCATCAAATAATATTAGGTTATGAAAATCGTCTGCTATGTAAAGATCATCATGGCAAACTTGTAAGAAAAGAAAAAATCGAGTATTAATAACCCACAAGAGCTTAGAAAAATTGCGAAATAAAAAAAAGGACAATTATTCATGACTCAACTCAGGAAGTGTAATTTTTCTCGGTTTTCTAAAAAAGAGGGAAAAAAGAGGGAAAGCTCAAATTGAGGAGAAAAACAATGAGACAATCTTGAGGGTTTCCTAAGCCCGCTGCGAATAATTTGTGAGCTGCAACCGTAATAATATTTTTAAACCGAGGAACCGGGAGAGATTTGGTTACGGGATACCAACCTGCGAGTGATTAGTTCGAGTATCCAGTGACAAACTAGCGTGTTTAACTTTAACTTTACTTTCTTACGATTCACAGGTTAAACTGTTCGAAGCTTGTTTATTATACCAATTACCAAGCGGAAAACATCTATTTAGCGGGAAATGTAAGAAATTTTATTTTATAAACTTTTTAACTAAATCGCTTTTTTTTTTTAAATCTTGTTAATTATTATGCTATTCTGGATACTTTACTAAAGATATATTTATTTTTTTCTTACTTTAAAGCCGATGTTAAAATCTTTGTTGTATCCCAAGCTAAAAAAGTCACATACATTATTTAGACTTATATAAACTTCATGTATTTATTTTTATCAAAATTTCTCAGGTTTTTTTAAATTTTAAGATTCAATTATTAAACAAATTTTGACTATTTTCTGGATAAAAGCAAGTAAAAGGTTATGGAAAATCGTCTGCTTATTCAAAAGCTTTATAGGATTGCTAGCTATTTATAATTTATACAATTTTTTGTTTGTTTAGAGTTTTGAAAAATAAATATGTATTTAAAACTTTTAAAAAATGATCTGTTACTTAGACCATTATACATAAATTTCATTAAATGTCTCTTAATTTTAATTTGTGGCTCACAAAGATTAATCAAAAAATAATGATTACCAACCTTTGAAATTTTTATTTTTGAGTCACTTTCGTTGGTTATTAAAAAAAAAAAAAAAAAAAAAAAAATTGCTTGTGATTAAGAAGTTTATTAAACTTAAAAATTGTACACTTTGATATTTTTTCTAGTTTTTAGATTAAAAAATTATTATAGAACCCTTGAACTTATATATCCGTCACAAGTTAACCATATTAAGGCCTTATTAACTTTATTACCAACAATGAAAGCTGCTGAGATGAATTATCTATCCAATCTCCCACTACTCACTCAAAATAGTAAATTTTTCGCTAAATTCTCAAAATAAAAAAAAAAATTTTGAAAAATCAGTACAGATCAAAGTAGTAAATCGATCTCGGTGTGACGCAACGTTGGCGCGTGCACTGCGTAAACGAAAGAAAAAAAAAAAAAAAGGGGAACAAAACAACAGGCCGCCCCGCCGGTGTATTTAAAAGGTACAGGTGAAAGCACGCGTGCGATATTCAAAGTCTTGCGTTACAGAAACGCGAGCGAGCGAGCAAAAAAAGTAGATTATCTATAGAATATGTCATTGGCAATGCTTCCCCCGCTCGGACATTCTCGAAACGAAAGAGAAAGTAAGCGCGTGCAGCACCGACAATCATTTTTCGCACTTTTTTTTTTTTTTTAAATAAGACCCTTTTTTTCAGTTTGACCGGAGGAACCCGGTTTTTATGTAATCCTTGCACGTGCTTTATTTATAATTTTTTTATTTTTTATTTTTTCTAAATGGTACCGTAACTATAATAATTTAAAATATTGAATAGCAAAAGTATTACTACGATGTAGGAATGCAGGGCTTTTATTAACAACACTGCGATCTCGCAATATGATTATGCAGTTAATCTCGACCAAGGATGATGACCTACTAATTCAACAGCTTGATCACTTTTTCTCTTTTTCTGCTGGGAATTGCATAATTTATTTTTAAAGAAAAGAGACGCTTGCTTTCTTTTTTCACGGGGGGGAAGGGTTATCCAAAAATTTATAAATCATGACAACTGTTAACTGTGACCAAAGTGTCTCGATACCTGCACTTTATTTTATAAAATGAATCAAATATTATTCCGATCTGATGATCTATCATAAAAGTGACACTAGCCGCGAATAAAATGACTATAAGTTTTAAGTTTAAAAATTAGTCAGCCGGTTGAGCTAGAAATATTTATTCGGACTGATAGCAAGTGACTCAATTGAACATTATTCTATTGTAAACTGAAGACGCGACGAACTTTATTCGCGGGAGATTTATCTAATAGCTATAAAAAAAAAGCGAGTTTAGCGGTTCGAAATGAAAATATTGAAGGCAGGTGTCGGGCCGATATCGGCCGTGATTCACCAGCTCACTCACCGCTCACGAATCTCAATGTGCAATTAAAAGAAGTAAATGGTTTGGTACGAACCTTGCTCCAGAGACACCAACACACAACACTAAAAAAGAACTCAAAAAACCGGCACTCGTGGACAATAAGTTCGGAGCCGGTGCTCGCGCTCCGAGTTTACGCGACACACTGAGCGGCTCACGGGTACGCTGGAGGCGGACAGCCAGGCTGCAGGTGGGGCGGCTAACCGTCACCTCCTTAAGGATCTGCGCGACTCTTACGTCACTTGCATCTGAGTATTGTACCTGGCTCAGCTTTATTATTATTATTGTTATATCTATTGCCCTTAGACCGAAATTTGCCACTAATAAAGTTACAATTTAGAGGGACTTTTGGACAATAAAAGACTTTGAAGGTTGGTAGAAAATGACCTTTGCTGTCATACTGTTGATATACTATAATAAAAAGACCAAGTTTTTAATTTATAAAACATCGCAACGAGTCATTTTATTCGCGGCAGGTGTGGAGAAAAACTTTTTTTTTTTTTTTTTTTTAATATAACAACGGTATGACAGCAAAGGTCATTTTCTACCAATCTTTGAAGGCTAAAATAATAAATAAATTCGTTTAGAGATTTTATTGGTCAAAAATATCTCCGTTGTAACTTTATTCGTGGCAAATTTCGGTCCAAGGTTAAAAAATTAATTCTAAAGAAAAAAAAATTATTGTTCAATCTGAGAAAGTGAAAATTTAGTCATAAATTTTTAGATCAACATCATTAAACCGTAATTACATTGATACTATACCTATGTATACAACAATTTTCTTCGTTTTTTCGAAAAAATAAAAAATAAACAGTGTCGATTATTTATCGACACCCTAAAAAAAAAAAGCAATAAAAAATCGTAAACTTCAAACAGTTGAAAATCCAATTTGTTCTTTGACCGTGTTAAAGTAAGTTTTAAACTAAATAAACAATATTTTAATGGTAAAATTAAGTTGAGATAAGATTTTTGGTTTATTACGGTGTCTTAGCACACCTTTAACAAAGTAACGACAATTTGTAAATAAAGAAGAAAAAAAAAAAAACAAAAATTTTGAAAAGAAAAAGGTGTCTGAGTTTATTGTTACGGTGCAAAAGTGTAGTTTTACGTAACCCCCGTAAAATATTTATCACTTCACGTATGCGTTTAAAATTTTCTCTCTCGGTCGCCATAAATAAAATCTAACCGTTGATTTTACGGTCTCGAGGAGTTTTGTTATTTAAACTTCTTTCAACTTTCTGATTAATACTAATTTTTTTTAAATTACGTTCAAGTTTTAGTTACTTAAGTACTTTTCTTGTTTTTTTTTTTAAAAAAACAAAATGTATTTTTTTTCGGAAAATTGTTTAAAATTATGTAGTTTGTAACAGTGAAAATGTAAAAAGATTGTTTTTAAGTGTAATTGTTTAAAAAATTATTGTGTATAATTGTAGTTTTTGGAGAAACCCATAATTTTAAAGTAAAATTCGTAGTTTTTCTACTTAAGAATTTCTATATACATATACAGCATACATCAGAATCCAGATTTGATTGATGAAAGTCTATGAGCCGGTACATTACACGAGAAAGTTCAAAATTCCCATAAGTTAAGTTACGCTTAATTAATTTCTTCTCTCTAATAAGTTAATTACGAAATCTTCGATGCATTTGAAATGGTCCGGGATTATATCTGTGACTCTTGAAATATTCAAATATTCTCACAGGTTTTAGTCCCTGCGAAGAAAAACCTTAGCTCAAAAAGTTACAATTGGCGTACTTTTGGCGATTAAAATGTCTGTTTTAATTTATTTGTTTAATATCGAAAGTCGCAGCTCCTTGTGTTTTTCTTCCATCGATATGTTCACAGTTCACAGTACTGCATGTAATTTTAAGATTGGGCAATGCGTAAATGTAGTCCGCCGATCACGAATTTACGGTAGCCATTGAGCGATCGAATCTTCATTTCGAGCAAATCCTGGATTTTACGCAACCTTTCATTATGCGGGCCGTTTTATCTTCTCAAAGCAATACTTCAATTCACTTACGCACTCACCGGTATTTATATCACTATACTGTACCTATGGAATTTATTACTGTTTATGTTTTTATATTTATTCAACTTTTCCGATTTTATTCAGGTCAATTATATTTTTAATAAGATGAGCCAAGTAAATCATTTTGCATTATTGCCGTGTGTCCTTGTTTAATATACAACTTACCGCAATTTATTGAAAAATTATCATTGATTTTTAGATCGAGCTACAGGTGTCTTCCAATGCTTTTGTTGTTTAAAATATGTACTTACAAGGAGAGGACCAGGCCTTTCGGTCATGGATTTGGCTAAAACTTGGTATATGGGCTCCAAATATGAAACCTCCAAGTGTCAGTTTCTCTGAATGGGCATTTTAAAGTCAAGTTCCCTCTACACCGCATGCTAAAAAATCAGCATTTTCAATAAAAAGCTGTTTTTGACCTGATTTTCAAAATAATATTGCTCAGACCCTATTACACTTGGAGGTTTCTTTTAGGCATATTTGGAGCCCATATACCAAGTTTTAGCCAAATCCATGACCCAAAGGCCTGGTCCTCTCCTTGTAAGTATCTTTCTAGAATAAAATAACATGAAAAATCAAAAAAAATCAAAAAAAAAACTCATAATAAAGTAAAATTTTCTCAAAATGTGTACCAAACTCGTTTACATGAACAACCAGTTAAACAAGAATTCAAAAATGAACGAGCCAGTTATTTTGTTAAAAATCAAAAGAAGCTTTCACCTTGAAAGCGGGTCGAAAATAAAAAAAAAATTGAAATTTTCAAAGTAAAGAGCATGAAGAAGCATTAGCAAAGCTAATATTCACAGCGATGTTACATATTTATATAAGCAGAGTGCATTGGCTTCGGTATCGTCATCGTCGTCATCCTCTTGGTCTGGGTAACAACCGGGGCTTATTTTCTATTCTCAACTACGTGAAATTCCAAAGATTACTCAGTTTAATGTATCGCGAAAAAAACTAAAAAAGGGAAAACCCGTGAAAGTGTTTCCGCGCTTCCTCGGAGGGTCATTTATTACTGCGACGAAATTTTATTTTTTGTCAGTTGAGCAAAAAAATGGAGTGGCAATTGCGAAAAAATAATAATGATAATAATAATCTGAATTTATTAGTTTATGTCGATTGTCCGAGCAAAGAAAAACTTTGGACCAAAATTTGACACGAATAAAGTTACAACGGCCAATAAAATGTCTCTGAGCTACTTTATTTCGAGCTTTATTTATAACTTCAACCTTTAAAGATTGGTAGAGCTACCATACCATTAAATAAAATTTTCAATACACCAGCCACGAATAAAATAACTCCAAGTTTTAAGTTTGCAAAAATCGCAAGGGTCTTTTTATTCGCGGCTGGAGTGTCGAAAAAGATTTTTTCATCCTCTTGTATAAACGAACTAATAGCAAAGCTCATTTTCTTCCAATCTAAAAAAGTTAAAATCATTAATAAAGTAGTTTAGAGACATTTTAGTTACCAAAAGTCGCCTCAATGTAACTTTATTCGTGGCAGATTTTGAGTTATCAAGAAAAAAATTACTTTAATCGTTAAGTACGACTGTTTCGAAATAAATATTATTTGTGAAGATTTTAAAGATTGTTTTTTTATTAATCCTTTAAAGCATTTTGAAAAATTCTATAATCCAGCTGATCGTATACGGTTCGATCTGTGTTAGAATAACTTCGAACTGGAAAAAAAACTTCAAAAACTGAAATTTTAAAGCTTTAACTAGGTGATTTGAAAATTTCAACATTAGCTGGTGATTATATACACACGGTAAGAAAAAAAAAAAAAAAAAAAAATGCCGCTTGCAACGTTGAGGTTCGATGACTGGATGAGTGACCACCGACGACCGAACTTTCAAAATCACGATTCAGAACATTAACAGTCAAGCAAGCGTTTAATTATCTTCTTCTTCAAAATTATCCTACCAATCCTACCAATCACGTTTCACCCACTTAAGCATGCGCACTCGAAACCTTTTTTTTTTCTTCGTATTTTGAGCCTTTTTTTTCAGACTTTATAATTCATCAACATAATTCTCTAAATTTAGTTAATTCTTCATTTCTCACATGTTTTACTACACAGTGGCTAATTTTACTTATTATTTTTATTTTTAATAATCAAACAAATTGAAAAAATGAAATTTTAAATTAATTTATAATAATTTAAACAAGTTAAAAAAAAAAAAGATTCTTGAACAAGTAGTAAAGCAGTATTACAAATAAATAAACATTTGATTAATTTATGAATTCTGAGGTAGTTAAATTGGAAAGATTAATCTTGGCAGATATGATTCCCAAAACGCACTTAATTAGTCAAAGATCCTTACGTAAAGCGGGGTAATTGAAAATTAATCGAGGCTTGGTAGTGGCAATAAATCCGAAAAAGCTCGAATAACAAGAGTGAGTCAAGTATCAAAAGGAGAACGGCAGGCGTAATTATTTATTTTCCTGTGCTTCCTGTGTCGTCCACGGCTTATTAACGGTCATCGCGTCACGCCTGTATAATACTCCTCGACGTGGCTAAAAACCGTCGCTCAATTTGTTCTTGCGGGAAAGTCTTTGTATATCCATCGTAGAGAAATTGACTTTCTATACTGCTGAAACAACTTATGTTAATCTGGATCTAAACCATTCGTTCGTTAAATACTATAGAATCTAATAACATCAAGTACTATAGATTATATTTTCTTCAGCGATTAGGAGTTTATTAATTTATGTATTATGTACATAAAGTATATTTATTTTCGGTACTTAATATATTAAAAGTATCGCAATGAAACTTGAAATTTTAACTGATATCAATGAAAGAACTGGCATTCTCGACTATTTTCTCATTTTTTAATTCATTTCAGTCTCTCATTGAAGATTCAAATCTGCAAATTTTCGGCTCAGGTCTTTCTTCGCTGAGGATGTATCAAAGTCATCTCAAACAGAATTTTTCAAAGTGGAAAAAAACTTAAAATAAGTCTCAGGAAGTCCTCAAAAATATTTTTGGACCATACCAAAAACATTTAAAATTAAAAAATAATCATCATCTTTTCAGGACCTTTCTAATATATTTCAAATATGAATAATTGAAAAAAGAAGAATTGTATTTAAAGTCTCTAATTCGTAAAATTTTGAGATGCATCTCAAGACCATCCTTCATCTATATTTTTTAACGCGGGAAGTACCAAAGAGTTTGCACTTTCTCTGTAATACACTCAAGCACCAAAGAAAGAAAAAAAAGTTACGTTTCTGTAAAATTTCAAATCACGCGTCGTACTCGTAATTAATCAATGAAGAAGAAAGTCCATGATAAATCACAGTTGAAAAATGATTCGAACTAGGAAGATCCAGTTTAGCACAGAGCTTAGGATAACGGAATTTCGGTACGATGATAGTCGTGTAATTAGTCAACGTCCGTATGTATGAAATGTTTTTATGAAGTGTAAGTGGCCGCAGCACCGTTAGAAAGTCCATAGAATTATTTATCGGTTGTTGTTATCGCTCATTTTTCGGTGACTCGCTGTATTATGGTGAAAGTATAAACAACTTTGATTAAATTTTAAACTAGTCTGATCTAATCAGATTTTTATGTTTTAATTTTATCGGTTATTATCATAATTAAGAGAAAGAGTCGATAGTGCACCAGCTAATATTATTTATCTGCTAATCAAAATTATCGGACAATATTTAATATTGAGCCACTAATTTTTTATACAGTTGGTATCTAAAATTGCTGGTTAGCTGATATCTAAGATATCTGTATCTTATCTAAGATACATCATCAAAATATCTTTAGTATCTTTTTTGAATTTAAAATTAAGATAAATGAGTTGTTCAGATTTACATTATACATTTGTGAGATTAAATTATTGTCCGCATATAGATTCAGATACTTAAAATCAATTTTATAAATAAAAGTAACCAATAAGATTTAATTTATTTTTGTAAGTAGTTTCTATTTATTTAATAACTTAAAAAATGTAATTAATTCAAGTATCTTAAAATTATCTTTTAGATGCCTGCATTTTATCTAAGAATCTGTATGTTATCTCAGGTACAACTTTTTGAGTAATTCAGCAATCCTTGGTTTGTATATCTATATACCAAGGTCTATCTTTGGCCTCAACTTTCATTATCAGTTTCGAAGTATTCAATAATTTAGTTGATTTATTGACATTTGAAGGGCTAATAAAACACAAAAATTAATAAATAATTTTTATTGTTTTACACGACGTTTCGTCATTTTTAACATTAATTATTCAAACAATAAGTACATGTAGACAATAAGTAAACATGATTCAAACTGTCTGAAAAATTATTTATTAACTTTTGTGTTTTATTAGAATTTATTTAAAAAAAATTTCTTTCAACATCCTGTCTAATCAAGCTAAACAGTCCAAATAATAAAATCAATTAATCTTTCAGGTGTTACGTAAGAAAGAGAGAAATAAAACAGTTGTAACCAAAAACATGAAAAACGCTTTCACTTTAGCCTTTTAGCCCCAAGAAAAGTGTAAGCTGTGTTAGGACGACCTGAAGATGCGACCTTTTGTTGTTCATGTCTCGATAAAATGGGTGCAGCAGCAAAAGTGAGCGGCTCCGTTGATTCTTCTTCTCCCTACGTTGTGAATCTGCACCTTAATAATGTCAAAGTTTGCGCATACTTTCTTTTTCTTCGAAATATTTTTATGTTTGGGGGTTAATAATCAATTTTTACTTGTAATTAATAACCCTAACGAACACTTTTAACGTATCAATTTTTTTCAAAATAACTTTACCAGGTTTTTTTTATATAAAATTATGTATAGTGTAGAAAAAAATATTTTTTTTTTTAGAGTATCTAGGATTATTTTTTACTTCAATTGAAATTTTGCAAAATCATTTCAAGTAGGACAATTAATTGTGAAGATTGTAAACTATGAAATAATATTTTAAATTTTTATAAATTTTGAAATATTTGAAAACATATTTAGCAGCTAAAAAATTTTTTTTTACATTATTGACTATTTAGAGCTTTCTAGTTTTAAAATTAATTTTTCTAAGAAACAAAAAATTGGTACTTTTTTTAAATACATTTGATACAAATTTTCATGATTCGCTCAAAGTTTAAAATTATTTTGCTTTTATTATAAATTCAAACTATTTAATATTTTAGAATTATTAATTTACTGAAAAAAAAAAGGATTAAATAATATTTTTTGAAATTGAGAATAAATTACTAAATGAGGTTCGATGAGTTAAATAAAATAAACAGTGTAATGTATAAATCATCTTCAAAATCATTGAATAATTAAAAAGTAAAAGAAAAATCTCTGATTTAAAAGATGACAAACATTATTAGAGCAACAAATTTTATAACAAATTTTTTTTCTTTATTTATCATGTAAGGTAGGTACACATTAAGGTACACGAAAAAAATTTCAATTACTTTTTTTTATTTTAATTATTTAATTATATTTATTTAAAATTGATTCTTCGTCGACTGGTTAACACGGTTGACGTTCCTCTGCTGAAAATAACAATGCTATAAAATAATGCCATCATTCGAAAATACTTCCTCACTGTGATTATCAAAAAAATCAGTGATTCCGTATTTCGTGTACTGTTAACTTATTTATAATTATAAACATCAATGAATTTTTTTTGCCAGTATTTCATATCAATGTTTTTTTTTTTTTTATCTTATTGATTTGTTTTTTTTTTTTTTTTTTTTTTATATAAATTTAAATCATACCTCGTTTAAGCGGCTTAACAACAAACGTTCGGTCAATCCCAGTATAAAGCGTAAATTAGCGCTATTAATTTCAGCTGTTTACAGATAAAATACAATGAAGAAGAAGAGGAATAATAATAATAACAATTTAAAATTAATATTGTTTCTCGGTCCAGCCACGCGTCTCGAAGGACCGCGAGGCTAACAAAATTTTTTTTATCATGAACAAAAATAAAAATAATAATAAATGTACAAATATTACAAAATGATTTAGCCTCGAGACCCCAGACGGTAGGACCAAACCCAATCGCCTGCCAAATTTTCAATGAGAATAATATAAGGCAAGGGACCTGCGAGGTCCAACAGCGATTAGAGCTGTGATTGGCTGAAACAATATGTGGCTTTCCACGTTTCCCGCCGCTTGCAGTCGCGGTCGACTATTGCGATAAATCTACACTTTTCTTTTTATCAGCAGGGTTTGTACCAACTTTAAAAAAAAAAAGAAAAAATAAATCATAAATAGTGTACTGTTTAAAATTTTAGTCAATAAAGACCTTTAGAGTTCATTGATAATGATAAAATAAAATAAAATAATTCCCGTAATTTTAAAACTTTTTTGGAGCTTTTTGAATCTTAATTTCTGACCCTCGTCCCGATTTTTTTTAAATATGTCTAATTTAAAAAATTGTTTTTACCTCAACTAAATTATCAAAAATATGAAATTCCAGGATTATAAAACCGATTATCTGAAAATCCCATAAGGAAAAAATAACTCCCTGACATTTCCAATTTATTTATTTATCTACTTTTTTTTTGGTTTTCTTTTTATTAAAATTTTTATATTTAAAATAATTTATCAAAAATATGATGAAATTCAAGGAATATTAAATTTAGACAATTAATTGAGTACAAACCCTGGTTCATCATAAACCCATGTTGTTAAAAAAACTCACGCAATAGCCGTTTAAAGACCGCCCTGAGGCAGCAAAAAACGGGGCCCAAAATGATTACTCTTGTTCTTGTTGTTCTCGTTTCAAATCGTGGTATCTTAACTCCACGAAAAAATGAAAAAAAAATAAATAAATAAAAAAAAATGAAAAAAAAAAAAAAAAACAGTCGATATAATATCATGTGTGACACTCAATTTAACAGAAGAACTTTCTACAGTTATCATCATCATTATTATTATTATTATTGTTAAAAATCCATTACGTAGGTTACAGTGCAGACTGGCCCGCGCATTCCCGGCTGTGAATAAAAAAAAAAAAAAAAAAAAAAAAACTATTTTTTTCTCTACAAGCCTAAGTGATATAAAAAAAATTATAATCAAAATATTCTCAGTCTTGAAATGCGCGGGCGTCCGACAATGTTTTCAATTTTATTTATAATTAATTATTATTATTTATTACTATTATTATTATTATCATAAAAAACAGTATACGTAGCTTTGAATACGTACAGGTGTCGTGTTACACGACGCGGTTCGCTGTATTGCTTTTGAGATGGTTGATTGATAATGCGGACTCTATAATCTTTTTTTTTTTTTTTTTTTTTAATTATCATTATCATCATTATTTTGTTACTTTACTTTGTTTCAATATTTATGAAAAAGAAAAAATTTTTTTTTACCAAAATAATTAAGTGAAGCTCGGATTTCCAGGAGAAAGAAAGTGATAATTAAGCTTGATTTATGCTCGATTGATCTGCCAAAATAACAAACACCTTTTTTTTTTCTTTTCCTTTATTTAAACAAATTTAATAAATAGTACTCCCGAGTCGTAGTTATGATTTTATTTTACAATTCTTTCTGTACTTACCACTCAATAAAGGGCCGTCCAAAAACAGTGCCATGCAAAGAAAAAACTTTTTAATTTTTTAATATTCGAAAATTTTTTTCAATGCAGTGCACGCTATAATTTTACGGGGTGGCAACACCGACTTACAAACAAAGTCGTGTAATTATGGAACAAAAAAAAAAAAAAAAAAAAAAAAAAAAAAATCAAATTATACACATTTATTTACAAACCATCATAAACTTCATTAATGAAAAATAAAAAACAAGTCTAACAACAATGTTCTATTAATAGAAAAAAAAAAAAATGCTATGCAGCAGTCCGTTTGTGTGAATGTGCAGGCACGAGTTAATCTCGATGAACAAACTCGGTGCAAGCAATAATAAAATGTAAAAAATTTCAAAATATTATCTTTTATTCAATTAAACTGTTAATAAAAATTTGATTAAAAGACTAACCTGAGTTGAGCGCGTGGTCGTCAGTTTTATCTTTACATTACAGAGATCGAGAGACCCACTAGAGGTTTTAATAATATTAATTATTAGAGTCTAACCAAGTCTCTCGAATCCCAAGCTAAGTATTTAATTAAAAGTGCCATTACAACTATTATTAATTATTATTTCTATGAAGTAGTAAATTTTAAAATTAAAAAAAAAATTAGGTAAATTTAGTTAACTTTGAATAATAGACTTGCTGTGTATGGTGAGTGCATTGATGGCTGGTAGTTGGACACGCCACTTAGACATCTTTGTAGCATATATCATGTATATATATTTTTTTTAAAAGTTTGTTTCTCTTTCGCTCGTCAGTTTAAGTATCTCTTTCTCTCTCACTCTCAAAATTCTTCACACTTTAATAATTGACGTTTTTATAGTTCATCACTCCACACGCAACGACTTTGTGAAAAAAGTTTAGCTGAACCGTTACCCGCCAGAAACTGACCTAATTTCGTTAAGCTGAGGGTACTTTTACTCGATTCTAGCGCCCTCTGCACCGATTACGAATTTTTTAAACTATTTTATAATTAAAACTTCGCTAATGTCATTATTTTATACTAATTTAAAACTTTTTAAAAATATTGTTGCTTAAATAGCCTCCAGAGGGCGCTAGAGTCACGATCATAACCTCGCCTCCACCTGAAAAAGTTTTTCCTCGATTTTAAAGTGAATTTTGAACGGATTAAAAAATTTCCTCTTTCCACGGGTAGTTCAATATAGCACGAAAAGATGCAGCTATATCGCGGTAACTCTTTCACGTGGAGACTAAATTTAAACCCTAAAACCGTCGTCCTCAGCGCAACGAGGGACCGGAAAGTTTCCGGCACAACTCGAGAGTAAGTCAATAATCATCACACACTTATATTTTTTATCTCTTTTAAATAATTTTTTTTCTTTTTTTTTGCTTTTTGCACAAGACAACGTGTAAAATCTTGAATTAAATCTTCGGCTAAAAACCACCAGATAGCGAGAGTAGTGAGTAGTGTCAAACCTTCAAGGTCGCGCCCACAGGACAAAGTGGGAGAGCAAGGGCCCAGCGTCCACGATGGGAGGAGTCGGCGGGGATCATCTGAAACGCGGGTGCATCATGGGAGCGAGCATCGGGGCGCCGGGAAAACCCATGGGAGCCGGTGCAAACGCAGGGTGCATCGCCGCGCCTGGTGGCAGAGCTCCTAACATACCTGCAAACAACAAAGTACTGTCAGACATTTCTTTTTTTTCTTTTTTTTTTTTTTTTTTTGTACAATTTTTATTATTATTTTATTTTTTACTTTAGTCAGATGTGTGATATGACATGTCGTGAATAAGTTTGTAACATTGAGAAATTACATGGCGTCAGAGAGGGGATGACGCATGCGCATAACCTCAAAAAACCCATGCTTATCAGCGCCATACTTGCACTATATAGTTATAGCTGCCGTGGGAATCGTTTGCTTGGTGACGCCATGACACATCCCAGTCCAACTCCATGTAATTTTCCAACAGATTTTTTTTAATTTATAAACCTTAGTACATAGTCTTGGAACTGTCATATCACATTACTGATTATAATGATACTCATTGTTTGTGGAAAATCTTCATTTTTCAAAGATTCTTTTGTTCTTAAGGGGGTGTGAAGAAGAAGAGGGTTTTAAGAGAAAGTTTACCAGTTTACGTACTGCATTTATCATGTATATGGTGATGGCAAAACTAAATTAGTGACTAGTTTGTTAAATAACTGCAGTACGATAAATTAATAAACGTTCGGTATAACTGTTTAATTGTATAATCACAAAAAAAACGAGACAAATTTGGTGATGTTGGTAAAGCATAGAGGAAAAGTGAGATCTATAATTCACACCCTCTTAACGCTCATCACATACTTATTTTAATTAATAGTCATACTTTTTACGAATATTTTTAGAATTTTTTTTTGTACTTACGTTGCGTGCGTACATCGACAAAACGAACTTTTAACATATGTTTTCATACTTCGACTCCTCTGTGGGTATAGAAGATGAATCTATGTCGTTTTGAAAATGCATCGACGCTTTGAAAGAAATTTGAGTGACAGCCGAAATTTTCGGTAAATTATTCAATATTTAAATAATATCAACGAATGTTGGGATGAAATATAGCAAATATATGAAAATCTTCAGTTTGTTAAAAAAATTTGTGTCCAGTTAGTAAGTCTTACTTTTGAAATTAATACAACCGATTGATTAGTAATGGATACATTAAGGATTAAAAATTAATTGCCAAATATATCATTTTTCAATGGTAGACTCGTTTCTACATTAGCTGAAATATCCAACAATACCCATGACTTTGTTAGTATTTTGAGGGTGCTATTTTTTATACTTAATAAAATGAAAAAAAGATGGTCTAAATTTCTACATGAAGGAAATTTGATTTTGCCAACTCAATTCCGGAGCATACTAAATTTCAACCATGCGAATTATAATCAATTTAATTTGGTCAACTTGAATGACTTTTTTAAATCACTAAGTCTCAATTTAGTCTCTATTTTCAGAATTCTATAAAAAAAATTAATTAAATGTAATTTATACGAAATTTGTCAGTGTAATTTGATAACTCAACTCATGCAAACTGACGTCTGGTGCTTGGAAAAAAAAAAAAAAAAAAAAAAAAAAACTTGCACAATAACTAAACCACATAAATCGAAGTGCTACCACACACAGCGAAAAAAAAAAATCTTTTAATTGTTCTACAACCGGCAAAAAAAAAGAAAGTGAATTAAAAAACCGAGGAAAAAACACTGCAGCAGCGAAAATTAAATAATCAATTAATAATAATCTACACAACAGATCTATGATCGGCTGTCACCCGTCAGTTCTTTCTCACAAACTCTCAAAAAAGTGTAATGAAAAAAAATTTCTATAAAGGCACCGAGGTACAAAATACGTGTTGAGGCCACTCGAGGCCAAACTATGCCAAAGTTTACTTTAAATTTAATTTTTTTTTTTTTAAATAATAACTTCAAGATGTTTTTTTGGATGAAAGTTAACTTCGGTCACTTCACAGAAAAAAAATTATTCGTGATTGCAATCTATGGCACCGCTCGACCTCTCGAAAAATCCTGTGCGCGTAACAGAAACACGTATTACACAGGAAAATACCAGCATCGTAATAAAATTTTTAATATTCATTAAAATTAATATATTATTCCCATCCGGTTAGTGTTAATGACAAGTATAAAGAAAAAATAAATAAATAAATGATAATAAACTAAAGTAAAGTAAATCTAGGTAAATAGTATATAAACTTTGTACGTGAATTCGTTTACTTACTGTCGTTGGGCTCGACTTTTTATCTAAAAATATTTTATGTTACACAATATGAGCTTTTTTTTTTCATTAATATATAACTTAAATGTATGGATAACTTTATTTTAAACAATAGCGTGCGTGAATATGATAGTAATAACATAAACATGATTACAGTCATAATATTACTAACTTGTTTCCCGCGTTTCACCGATTTATTTGGACTCAACAAAAAAAAAAAAAAAAAAAAAAAAAACGAAAAACAAAAAATTCTTTTCTTGACATCACAAGCAAAAAACATTATTGTGTTAAAATTGTGACCTGCTATCATTGGTGTTAGTCATAGTAAAGCTTATTACATTCATTGCTCATCTAAAAGTCTAAATATATCCCGTTTAAATCCCCTAGTATAATTTTTAATTAATATTTAAACATGTTTGATGATTGTGTGTATGTGAAGCAAACTAAAAATTTAAATCTACTTACAAAAACTTTTTTTTTCTCAAAACCGACCTGTTGTAAGTTGAAAAATTAAAATAAAATGATTAAAACTCAATGAAAATGAATGTTGGTAGCCTTTAAAGGTAATGGTGCTATATGTTTAATATATATATACATACTGGCTTTTTTTAGCTTTTATGTGCATCAATTTTTTGGAGCTTTTTTCTTTTACTTAAAAATCTATAATTAAATACAGAGCAGTACCGTACTCATAAAAAAGCGCTCATCACTACTGAATCACAACGACAGGAACAATTTCAAGCTACCAGTTAACAGAAGTAGAATATTAAAAAAAAAATAGTTGTACAGAGAAGAGAAAAGTTTTAGCTTGAGGAGACAGTGGGTGAAAGAAAATAGGATATTTATCGATATAAAATCAAAAAAAAAAATGAATAAATAAATAAAATGAATCAAGTTTTTACTTTCATCGAGCGACCCGACAAATCGAGCAATCAAACTTATCAAGACATTCAAGTAAACAAAAAAATGTTAAATTTTACTACTTACTAATCATTAATATTTTTTCAACACCATCAACACAAAACTGAACGAAATTGAAAAAAGGGGTTTAAACTCTCAAGCCTATCAACCACAAAATTTAAGCAAATGAAAAATAATTTTTTTTTTTTTTTTCGAAAAAACTATTCATCTAAAAAAAAGGAAAATATACAATGAAAAGTACTAAATTCCAGGTTTTCCAGGTTGAGTAAAAACCCTGTTATTTAAATAAAATACAAAAAATATGATGATTTTTATGAAAAATTCTAAACAACAAATAATAATAGTAGGTAGGCCGCTCGATTAACGATGACTTACAATGGTTTAAAGAAAAGAAAAAATAATGATGGTGGCATGGTGATATTGGTATCTATACTAATAATATACAGGTATACCAACCTACAGCCAAGAAACGGGTTTTAATCCACCACTTTGCATAGTCAGTGATTTTTAAATTATTAAAATTTACAATTTTAAATTTTGAAGGTATGTATACCCATCTCGAATTTTTTAAACAAATAGATTCAAGCCTGGGCCCATAACCTGTTGTCAAAGAGTTAATAAACAATAGGAAACACAGATTTTGCCTAGACATATAACTACAAATTTGGTAGGTTAAGATACATAAAGAGCGTTAACACAAAATAAGTTCAAATTTTAATTCATCACTCCAGCAATTTTGAACTAGACTCTTATATATTCAAATAAAAAAGCTCTTCAAACTGGTGGATTATAGCAGACGATTTTCTTGTAGGTTCGTATACCTATATACTCGTTTCAGATCCCAATAAGAATAAATATGATAAGAATAAGAAAAAAACATAGGTAGCCATTGTCACCGCATGCTAGTTGCTAAAGACCAACCTTTGTAGTATTTGTACTTGGTACTTGGTACTTGTACTCTAAAACACGGGATTTGTTTGATTGTTTTTTTTAGTAACCAGAGGTTGAGGGTCTGCAAACGCACCGTTAAAACAAAAAAGAAAAAAAAAAAAAAACAACGTAATAATACTTCTTCTTTTTATCGATTACTCGTTGTTTTATTAACAATAATTAAAGTTAACTCAAGGATACTTCAAGTTCAAGATAAACTGATTGACGTACTTGAAAAATTAAAAATCTCTCAGTTAAATTCTGAAACTACTAATAAATTTGCGGGACAAATGTTAGATTTTTGAAGACTGTAAAGTTAATAATACTCATGAAGGTCTAAAAAAAACACTATTATGTCATACTTTTAATTATGAGAAACAACTTTCAAATTTAAACAATAGGGCAAGTGGTGCTAACTTTTGAGAATAATATAAATTTCCCTGAAAAATAAGCCAAAATAGTTGAGTTTCCGTACTTTGCTATTTCGATTATATTTTTTTAATAATCAGTTGATTTAAATAAATGGTACAAAGATCTCGATACTATTTTAATGGAAAGATCCTGGTTTTATTACTAAATAACAATATAAGGTTGAACTACCTTAATAGTCAAAAAGTCTACATATGTGTCAATTATTTTTAAATTTATTATCCCCCAATGAAGCTAACCAAGCTAAACAATTTTTTTATTCATCTTGCCTAATAATTTTTCATGATGAAACAACAATCTCAAAAGTAAAAAATCTGTTCTGGTCACGTGAAAATCTAGTTTAGTGACCGCCGAGAGATCTTTGATTAATCAAGCAAGTTCAGTAAAATTTAATCTCGAACGTTAAACCCATCCTTGATTTATTTTAAGTGTAAATCAATGATAAACATCAAAGACCATCGTAGACGCGCCAGGGGATATTGGAACCAAGGAAAAAAAAAAAAAAAAAAACTTTAAAAAACTTCAAAAGACTTACCTGGTGGAAGGCCCATGGGGGGCGGTCGCATCATGTTACCTCCGTGAATGAGCGTGGGTGCAGCCAGGGTCATGGTGGGCCTCATGAGAGGCCCCATGAGGGCGACCGAGCTTACGGGTACCGAGACTTGGGGCATCATCATCTGGGGCGGCCTTGGGAACCTTTGCTGTTGTTGTTGCTGTTGCTGGTGCTGGAGGGCGCTCAGGGCGGCCTGCTGACGCTGCTGCTGGTCTTGGAAAGCAGCGACCGCCGACGCCGCTGCTGCCACCGCCTGCTGGTGCTGGTGCTGTTGGTGCTGCTGCTGTTGTTGCTGTTGTTGGTGCTGCTGTTGTTGTTGTTGTTGCTGTTGTTGGTGCTGCTGTTGCTGTTGTTGTTGCTGTTGTTGGTGGTGGGAGTTGGCTAAGGACGACTCGGAGGACTTACTGCCGGGACGGGACGACTCAGACTCGGTTCTCTTACGCTGGTACTTGGGTAACCTCGCTCGAAGTTCCTCCTGGATAAATTTTGAAAGGTTTTGTTTTAGTTTATTTGAACTATAATAGGGTCTCTTGAAAAATTGAATTTAATCAAAATTTTACTGTAAATAAGTTAACTTTTTTTAATTGTTTTTTTTTTTTTTTTATAAAATCTAATAATGAACTTAAATTATTTTCAATAATTATACACTAAAATCCAAAACCAAATTTTTAGTTAAATTCAATTGTTGTTACTTTATCACCCCAATGGATTATCATGTATAATTTTAATTAAATATAATTTTTGTATAAATAAAAATTTCATGTAATAAATTACGTTGTAATAATTAAAAACAAATACGTGTTGTTAGAAAAAAGATAAATTAAGAAAAATAATTCAGGAAAAAAATTCATTGAGAAAACTGTCCTATCTGTTATCTCTCCAAAAAGTAACCTTCAGTTAAAAAAAAAACTATAAAATGCAAAATTTCAAGGGTCAATCGTACCCTCAAGTAAAACTGATAAAATCAAAAACTAACCAAGCTGAGATCCTCTGGCGGATGTATGATTTTGCTGGTCGCACTGTTAACGGCTATCATGGCGACCTTGGAATCGCTACCGGAAGTCGTCGAGCCGCCTTCGGCGTTGCCGTAGGCCGGGAAGGTCGGCTTAACGGGTCCAATGGAACCGCCTGCCGTGGTCATAAGAGGCTTGAAGTCGGCTCCTAGAGGCGCCGAACTCGTCGTGGAGGCCGTCGAGGTGGCACTGGGGAACAGCGGCCTCGACGGTACGTTCGACGAGCTCGTTGGTGGCATACCGGGAGGCATACCAGGCATCATACTGCAATTAATTTTAATCAATGTTACAATCAAGCATGAACTATTAAAATTTTCTTCAAATTATTATACTTGGGTTCAGGTTTGAAAAAATAGGCTGTCAAGTTCAAAAAATTCTAAATAAAACTACCTGAGAGAAAAAAAAATGTTGGACTGAAAATATATATTTTTATTTTTTTTCGGCTTTCAGTTTGATCTAAGGTGTACGTAGTGGATTCTAAATAAATTGCTTATTTGATATCATCTTATAGGTTATAACTATTGCAAAATGAAAATAATTTTATTTTGGTGTTATTTCGTACAAAAAATCAATTTATAAGAATAACATATTTTTTACACCAGATTTTCTCTTCTTCAATGAGATCAAAAATATTTGGTGCCCACAACTAAATTGATGTATACTGAAACCAAATAAACATATAATTGGTTTCAAATCAAACGAAATGTTTATTTGAGCCAAGTGTGACTTATTCTGACCAACCTTTTTTTTCCCTCAGTGTATAAAATAATTGAAAAAACAGTATTTTACCCAGGTCCGTAAGGTGACATGTGACCTATAGCACCCATCATGGGATGGAACTGTCCCATTTGCATTCCAGGATGTCCCGGCATTCCATGTGGATGATGCATCATGTTGGACACTCCGGGGGCAGTTCCCAAGAGACCCTCGGGTTTTGTTTTCTTAGGGGCAGGTTCATCCTCCCCTGAACTTGGTGAACCAGGTCGTCCACCGTTCCTCTGTCTCTCATGTTCCTTCAGGTCGTTCGGGGGTATTCCCTCCATACCATATATCTCAATTTCTATGTTGCTGCGGTTTGGCATCGAGTTTGGTACTTTGTCTATGGTTTCCTTGTGGACCTGTTAACAATAGGAAAGATTGATATTAATTATTATTTTGATTATTTAGCTTAACTGGACAGTAGATCAATAAATAATTGGTTTGAAAAAAAAAAAAAATTGAAGTAATAATCATAACAATAATGTAGTAAACTACCACTTAGTGACAAACACACTAAACTTTGAAAAAATTTTTCTCAAGTTTATAAACTTGAAATTAGCAAAAACTATAGTAACATAGTTTTCATCAAACTTATTAATTTAATTAATTGCCTCAGGAGTAGGGCAATAAAATTCTCAAGAAAAAACTGAACAAGACAAATAAAATGCATAGGATTTTTTTTTCAATCCTAAATGATGAGTTGTGAAAATAAAAACTATTCAAGTATTTCATCTTTAATATTAATTGATCTTAATGTTATCATGTGAAAAAATATGAAATTATTAGACGTTAGAAGTGCTTACCTGCATGCAGTGTATGCTGAGTCCTGGACCTGTGTAGAGTTTTTTGTGACATATGTGACATTTGAAGTGTTTAGCCTTCTGGTGCTGTATCAGAATCTTCTCATCGTCAAATTCTCTGTTGCAGTACCTGAGAGATTAAAAAAACAACACATGTATTTAAACGTCTTACATCTTAGTAAAAAAATTTTAAATCTTTTTGTAGGATTTATTTTTGACTTTTATTCAAATTTTGCATAGTATAAAAAAAGTTTTTCTTAACCATAACTAATAATTGTAAATTATTAAAATTAAAACAATTAAATTGAGTTAGGTATTGAAATTTTTTTCAGGATTTTTGAAAACTCTTTGCCCACTAGCCTTTGAATGAAATTTCTTGACTTTTCCAGATTTTTTGTAATTTTTCAGTTTTTAGTGAAAATGTAGATAAAATCATCTTTGAGTTTTTATTGAAGTCTTACAAAAAAGAGCCAACCCTGAGCAAACCCAAATTGACGCCCGAGCCAAAGGCAAGGATGCCAAGCTTGCTAATTTTTGACTCCTTCAGGTGTGTAATATATTATTTTGAAATCAAGACTAAAAGCAATAAATTATAAAAAAATAGGTAAAAACCAAAAAAAATTTTAATTTTGAAAATTTATAAAAAAATTTCTAGTTTCAAAAATCTAAAAAGTATGAGATTCCAGGTTTTTCTGAAGAAAAGTATTTTTGTACAAACAAACTCTGCTTCCAAAGTAATGTAATTTGCATATATGCAAAAAAAAAGTGCAGTGGCCTGCAGTGTCAGTGGAAAGAAGAGGTAAAATCGATTGTGTCCCGTGCTCAGCTTGCTGCAGCGTTGCGCGCCGCCGCGGCTTTTGGCGACCATCACCCATTTTTTTTCCCAATTTTTTTTTTTTTTTTTCTCATTCCCTGTCATTTTTTGGTTTTCTTTTTGCAATCAAGTGAAAGCAGCAAAAAAAAAAAAAAAAACAATGTGACGCTAATTACCCAGTAGAAGATATATATATATATGTGACGCACCCACGCTGTTTTCACCTCGGTTTTTACCCAGTTACGTAAAGCATCATAATCACAAGACCTACTAAAAAGCATGTAAATTCGGGGGATTATTTAAACAAAGCTACGTGATTTAAACAATTAAAAGAACTCACCAGCACCAAGGCCTCGACTGCTTCTTCTTCTTGCGTCCCATACTAAATCTGTGTGTGTAAGCGACCTTGCTTGATACGGTTATATGCGCAGCAACCACGCTGCTTGTGCCTTTTTTTTCCTATCTCACTCTTCCCAGCTGAACTCGTTGATTTTTCAGTCGAAGATCGATTAATTATTTACAAAATGTGACTTTGTAATAACTGCACATATATTCTAATTTATCATTCTATGCAGTACCACACTGCCACACTGCATTGCAGTCAATTGCAGTAGACCAGTAGACTAATGGACGGATGGAGCATCTCGGACGATGACGTCGTGTTGGACGATCGAGGCGCCTCCGGTGACGACTTACCGAACTAACTATTTTCAATTCTTACTTTTGAATTAGTGGAAATTGATAATTATTGAACAATTGTATTGTTAAACCGTTAAAAAAACATTTTTATGATTATTTTGTGTTGATAGTAAAATTTTTTTTGTAACTTTTAGTCAAAGTTTCAGTCATGGTGCATATGTCCGGGAAGTGGCGCGAAAATTTTTTGCAGATGATACCTGCAGCAGCGCGGGTGCGAATGCCGAATTGGGTGTTTGTCAGTTTGTGCGAATTGAAAAAAGCTTAGAAAACTTAAGGTAACACGAATTAAAAAGAATACTATTCTTTCAAGAAAATTTATTTTTTTCGAAAAATACTTGTTTTCTCGTGATTTTTTTAGTGATATTTTAATAGTATATTATTCCCGCAGGCGAGATGGTTCGATTTGGCCTCCGAGAGGTTTGCGACCCGAGCCGAAGGCGAGGGTTGCAACGAGGAGGCTAAATCGAACCCTCGAGCCTAAGGGAAATATACTATTTTTCGTTCTTCTAACCGAAAACAAGGGGCGAAGTTCCGATTTTGAGGTTAGAGGGACGAAAAAACACATTTTTTTTGAGTATCAAAATAAAAATATTTATTTATTTTTTGTTATTCTTTACATCTCTCCATGGATTGTCTGTGTGTGTTAACGAATGCATATTTTTCACCAAGGTTTGAGTCATTTTTTTTTTCATTTTTACTCCATAAATAGTTAGCATCTATCTTCATTAAGGGTTATTCGGACATCCAAGGAATAGCTATAGATATACAAATTACACGTGAAATTTGGTATAACTTACAGCAACTGTCTCTCTCGCACTCGTGCAAGAGATAGGATTTTGGTATAACTTATAGAGCGCCCTCTGTCGGGGCTTGGACATGCGAATTGGGTTAGTTTTTATGACTGCAATAGTTCGTTACGATACGAGTGATATAAAAAACTTTTTCAAAACTAGGATTTTAAACTGGTTTACGCACTAGGATCGAAAATATTTTTAGAAACTAGCGCAGCGGAACTGCGCTGAGAAAAGCGCTGTTCTCACTTTTTTATTGGCTTTTGTCAATTTATCACATAAAAATATGGTCAAGTTGCTTTATTAACATTCATCTATTTGCGAAAAAATTTGAATAGAATGAACTTAACAAAATAGGTATTCAAAAAATTTGACTTTCTTTACAAACTTTAACAAATGTTTCCAAACCTTTATAAAATTAAGAGATAAGTTTTTTGGATTTTGTGAAGATTTAATTTTTAAAGAAGTTATGTAAGAGAAATATTATGCATTTTTATTATGGACCCTACCCCTAAAATTCAGCTGGATTTCCAGCTGGATTTCCAGCTGGATTTCGGTTCCAATATGACAGCTAGATTTCCAGCTGGATTACTAGCTGGATAAAAAAAAAAAAAAATTTAGTTAATATTGCTTAAAATCGAGTTATTATTCATTTTTCAATGATTTTGAACAAATTGAACTTAGTTTTTTTTTTAATTTTCCAGCTGGATTTGTCCGGCCGGATTTGTCCAGCTAGAAATCCAGCTGGAAAATTTTGAAAAAAAACTAAGTTCAAAATTTCGAAATTATTGAAAAATGAATAATAACTCGATTATAAGCAAAATTGACGAAATTTTTTTTTTTTTTAATCCAGCTGGATTTCCAGCTGGATTTTAGGGGTAGGGGAAATACTGAAATTTTCCCGTTAGATGGCAATTCGTAAAATCAGCTCATAAGTTAAACAGTCCTGAGTGTTTATAGTGTGCTTTTCCATATCATACAAATTTTAGATTAAACAAATGAATGATAAATTAGAACTATGATAACGAACACTTACTTATATGAATTTCTAAAAATTATCTAAATTTTCCTAATTTAAAAAAAAAAAAAAAAAAAAAAAAAACATAACTATCCAGACGAAACGTGAAAATTTCAGTCAGAGTGATCCGGCCCACCTACGTATGACGAAGGGAAAACTAGAGTTAAATTTATTTCCTGACTACTTATATAGGTCACTTAAATTATGGTTGCTGGATGTTCGACTCGTTGTCCTCCAGGTAGAAGGCTGCAAGGCTTATGAGGTTTTAAGGATACTTAACTTTGATCCCCACTCACTTGTGATTTTCACTTTTCAATCAACTTTATTAGGTCAAAATTTGGTACAATACTAAAAGGTCACAAATTGTATAAACTTAAATCATTAATATTTCAAAATAAAATATATATAGTTAAACAAACGTTTAGGTCAAATAATTTAGTAATCAAAGAAATAATTTATCAATTAATCAACTATCGTTCTATCTATTCTTTTAGAGAAAAAAAATTGCAATATTTTTTAAAGCTTGTTTGGAAAACTGATTTTTCTTCGAGAGGCTTTAAAGAAAAATCAACGCAAACGGTTCAAAAATAAAAGAATTTAAAAATAGAGAGAAAAAAAAGTGAGGCAACCCTAACCCAACTAGGTAGTTAAAAATAAGTAATAATAATTGTTGGTATCGCTCATTCAAATTGAAATATAAGATTAATAAAGTTTTTTTTTATTATCGAAATGACTACAACATTTTAATGCAAGTTCAATTAAATTCAGTTTATTTTTCAAAAATGTTAGGGAAAATGTATGATTATAATTCTGAAATTCTTTATCTTGATATATTTAATACTATATTAAAAAATAATTAATACGTTTTTTTTCCTTTTTTAAAAAAATATAAATTAAAAGAGCTGGACAATTTTCAGTTCATATGAAAATTAACTTACAGTGTAAAATGGTATACTGATTCGTAAACTGCAAAAAAAAGTTGTCAACAATTAAATTCATAACGTGCAAGCAGTGACCTTATTTTGTCTAAATATTTTTCGGGTCCATCTTGATTTTCTTAAAATTTTCTCAGCAGGATCTTCAAGTTTTACGTTTTATTTTACCTTTTTTTTTTTCCTGTTTTTCTGTTAACAAACTTCGCAAGAATTAGCAGAAAAAAATACCCGAAAATGGCAACCGCCGTAACCAGAGCTCCCCCAGTTTTTATTTTTAAAAATTTTAAAACTTTTGTATGGTAAACTATAAAATTGGTTCCAAGCTGTAAAACAAATCCAGTAAGTACAAAATATATCGATAATATAGCAAAGATTATCAACAGTCCAAGCACTGAAAAAAAAAAAAAAATAAAAGAAAAATTGTTAAAATTGAATTCAATTCAAAATAAAGTAGAAAAACTCACTGATTTCATCTCAACTCGACGGATTTCAAACTTGAAACTGTTGGCTTTTCCGAACTCGTCCGATGGTCATTATTGTTCCGAGGCCCCCCACCCAAGTCGGAGAAAAATTATCACCAGTCTTTTCCAAGCTCATCCCATAGCCCGCTTAAAATAATTTAAACGTTTATGATTTTTAACAGAATCTCGGTAAAAAAGTTTTTTTATGTCTATTTTTTTAAGCAAGTCCATTTTATTAAGTTATTTGAAAATATTTGATCAATTTTACGGAATTATAACTTCACGATGTCGTGATCCATGATTTTCTGATTGGTAAAATTTAAATTTTGAGCAATCCGGAGATTTATTAATTTTTTTATTTTAATTTTCTATTTTTATAAAGGCGAGTTAAAAAAATTTTTTTTTCAACTTTATTTATAAAAATGTTAAAATGACCTTTGCAACCATACAGTTGATTTATACTAAAAAAAAAACTCTCGATGCACCAGCCACCAATAAAATAACTCTTAAGTTATCAGCTTTTTTTCAGCAAAAATTTTTTTCGTTACTCCAACTTTATTTGTGGATTTTGGGCTAAGATTTTTCTTCGCTGGGACCATCGAATTATAAAGGTGTCGGATTTTATAAATTTTTTTTCAGTTTTAAATATTGTTACCTAAATGTAGGTAATTTATATTATAATTCCTTCTATTGTAATTTTCTATAAAATTTTTTCACATATCACTGCGATGTTTTAGTCTACTTCTAAAACAGGATTTTTTGTCATCGAAGTTGACTAGACTAAGAATAATTTTATATTTTTCATTTTATAAATTATAAAACTTCAAAAAATATCTCATCATTCACACTTGTATATTAAACTCTGATTCAATTAAATTTTTTGTATCTTGAAAAGCTTTTTTGGAAACTTTCAGTTTTTAAAAAAAATTATTTGTCTTGAATCAGGTCAACACTAGGAAAAATGTTTTTTAAACGGAAACCAAATTCTCGCGCGCACGAAAGTCGAGCAGACGAGTAAATTCTCCGGCATCGCGGGAAACATTTATTTTCATCAAAATTAAAATTTTAATCTTTCAATAACTCAAAACTCTAGAGTTTTATAATTTATTTTCTAAGTAAAGTTTTCCTTATTCAAACTTCAATATTCTTCACCCAATATTAAAAAAATAACAATTTTTTGTATATTGAGACTTGAGAGAAATCAACGACCACTAGCTAGCAGAAAGCAAAATCTTGTGTTGTGTATTTACAATGTCACGGAAAGGTACCCGATATTAATTAATTATATTACCTATTATTATTATCATAATGACTTTTCAATCGACATATTACTTGTCGCTCTAATTTCCAGCTCGATAAAGTAATAATGAAAGATCCGGACGACGAGGATGCAGGAGTTGTACGAAATTATCATTGTTATTTTTAAACTGTTTAAAAAAAGGTAAAAATGAAATTTTTGAACTACAACAGGGCTATTTTTTACCTGAAATCATCGGGAATCGGCGTCTGCATTATAAGGTAAATCCCAACTTTAAAGTTTTATAGGTTAAGATTTGTTTGTTTGTTTTTTTTTTTTTTTTTTTAGAGTAGATTTGTTGATGTAGTAATAAATTATATCATAAAATTTTCAAAAGATGTAAAAGTCAACATTAGGATTTTTAATTAATATGCTCATATATCCTAAAGCCCAATCGGGCTTTGACGGCGAGTTTTATGATACATACATCTTTATTTCTTTGTAATTTATAACGTTTTAGCTAGTTTTTTCAACTGCATACAAAATTAAAAAGTAATTTATTCGTACTAGGTACTATTAAAAGATATAAATCTTAGCAGGGCAATTAATTCACAAAAACAACAGACTAGCATGAACAGAATTTTACATATTTGTCTTAAAAATCTCAATTATTATAATAATAACAGCTGTGAATGGTCACACTAATCAAAAATAATACTATACTAGATATATAAAAACAAATATATGATTAATATATTACAGTGGTGGTTGGCTCTTGTACCAAATAAGGCAGACTGCAGTTACCATCAAGTCGGTTGTTCCCACAAATGTTCTCAAATTGGAAAATGCCAAAGCTCAGTACATCTACCTGGACGACCCTAAATTTAATGGTAAAATTAAATAATAAACAATAAATAATACAATATAGTTCTACAGGATGTAAACAATATATGGTAAACAAAATAGTAATACAGAGTTTCAAACTTGTCTGAAAAACCTAAAAAATTCCATGTATTATACAATTTTTCAAAATTTTCAATTTTAAAAACTTTTATTAAAAAAAAAGATAAAGCCCAAAAAATTAGTTAGTACAATTTTTCTTAACTCTTTTTTTTTCAAAAAATAAAAAAGCTTATGAGTATTGTAAAAAACGATTTTTTTATAAATGGTAACTTGCATTGTTATCTATTTACAAAATATTTTAATAAGCATTAAATAAGAAGATATAAATAAAAAACGTCTTTTTTTAAATGTAACTGTACTAGTTCAAAATTGACACTGATCTAGAAAACCTGAAAAAGTCAGGAAATTTGAAAACCTTGAAAACTTGGAGATTTTCATGAAAATAAGTACTTAAGTTTTTTAAAATTTTTTACTGAAAATTTTTATTATTCTCAAAAAGTTCAAAATTTGGAAAATTCATGTATATTTTACTATTTAATGACCAGTTTTGTAAATATTACACTTATTTAAGTTTATCAAAGTAAATTTTTTTTTTTTTTTTTTAGATATATTAATGTTCCGGCACATAAATGACCTGCAGCTCTCTGTTAAAGAAAAGCCAAAGACCATAAGTTACACAGTCACTAAGTGGTGGAAGTCGCTAAATCGAAATCTGGCTCTGAGACTTTTTCACATTGCACAAACTGGAGACAGGACGGATAGGAAAAGAGCTGTTTACAACCTCAGCTGCTTGAAACACTTGAAAGGTTTCTACAAAATTTTATTGTTTATTTAAACCAACAAATCAACATTTATCAATCTTGTCTAACATGAATTTTTAGTTTACAATATGTTACTATAGATAATCTGTGATTCTTACTGTTTTTATATTTATCTATTTATTCATTGAGCATGACTGTTGATTATTTTTTGTAGATATGTCTATACATAATATTTGATTTTTAATTTTATTGTTTAATTAGCTCAATCATTCAATTACCTCACTCAAAAGCTGTAATGTGATTTGACTGATAAAATTATTAAATTTTGTCAATTTAAATCATCAATGAAAACAAGTGTCCTTTTACAAAATTTTAATAGTATAAAAATTAAATTAAAATTTATCGTAAAATAAAAGTTAAATTTCAATAAGCTGGAATAGACTGAAATTATAGATGCAATCAATATAATTTATCAGTATTTAAGATTTTTCTAATAAAGTATAGTTAATTAAATAAGAACATCGTTATTTTGAGAAAATTGGCTCATAATAACGATGTTATTATTTGATTGATCGTATGTACACCAAAATAATCTAAATAAATCATAGTTATAACGTTAAATGAAGTAAAACTTGTATTATTGAATTTACAGACTGGCACTACTGTCAGATCGCCCAAATGATGGACGCCAGAACAGCTGTGTCACTGGCCAGGCTTCCAGAATCTAATTTGAGATTTTTTTTAAAGCCCCCTTACTTTCATGTACGGCACAAAATTCACGTGAGTTTTCGATTGCCAACTATTGAGTGATCAGATATTTTTATTTTACTTTTTTTAACCATATAGTAAAAAAATAACGATATTTTTAAACTCTCGGTTATCACCCACTTTTCACCCTTGGCACGAAATTTAATATTTGACTTGAATTTAGGAGATGGCTGAAAGACTTCAAGAATTTTTAATGACCCTGAACAAGTTATGCGGCGGGTGTCACTCGTGTCTATTACAATTCATTCACAAGAAATTTCAAGTTAGTCCGAAAGTGAGTAGCTTATTAGCAGATTTAACAAACAAAAATCTCAATTTTTGGTGCATTCAATGAAATTTTCAGGACATTTCAATTTTTGAGCACGACTTGACTAATCTTAGTGTACCTGCAGTGACCACCTGGGATCAAGACTTTCTACTTAGTTGCGTTCACATAATACATCATCATTCTTCTTTGGATGAACACAGCAAAGGTTTTTTTTACAAAAATATTATCAGACTGGGAAAAATTGATAGTTAAGGATAATTTTTTTTTTTTTTTTTTTTTTTTTAGACGTGGCTGATGTCGGAGGGCTTCAGCTTTTAATGGACATTTATAAAATTGTTGGGGACAGTGTTGAATTTTGCTCTCTGATGTCTAAAATACTCTCGAATCTGTCCTTGTATCCTGAGTATTTGGAAGACATATTCAAATCAGGTTTTTAAATAATTTTAAAAAAATGTATTTTAATTTTCATCTTTACTATAAAATGAATTAAATATGTAAAAATTAAAGATTGCAAGTTTAAGTTAATAAAGTGGCTATACATATATTCAGTCTGGCATTTCCCAAGATTGTCAGTCTGTGTTGAATGAGACTTTTCACTTATTAGCATCTCTGTACTGTTTATCTGTAATTAAAAATATGTATATCTCTTTGTGAATGCTATGTCTATGGTCATACAAATACATCTGTTTTACTCTGTCTGCAAAATATAAAGAATTAAAATGAATTTTTTCAGGCTGGGTTGGAGTATTGGCAGCCTGGTCTCGTCACCCAGACCTGAGACTCTCAGCTCCAGCAAGCAGGGCGCTCGCCAACATGGACTCCGACGAATACGAGAACGAAAAGTATTTCCAAAGAATCTACCCGCTGTATCCGCTCCAGAGAGTCCCGTTCAAGAGAAAAATGGACGTTATTTTCATACATGGCTTGCTCGGGGGAGTCTTTGTCACCTGGAGACAACGAGATATGGAGAATTTGATACCTGTACCTGGTAATAAACTTTCTAAGCTATATAAAAAATAAATAAATTTACGTCGATTTGGTATGCTCTGAACTGAATTACTAAGTAATTCGACTAAAATTTTTCAGAGTACAAAGTCGGAGTAAACCAAGATAGTCTAAAAGCCATTGTGGAAAATCACCCATCGGAGTTCATAAAGGACCTGGCCAAAGACTTCGAGCACAGAAAGTGGCAAAAGCTCGGCGACGACTACGAAGTAGTGCTTCACGATCTACCAGAGAACTTGAACTACGAATCAACCGGACCATTTTTCTGTCACGGGTAAGAAATTACAAAATCTTGATCTAACTCATGACGGCAAAATCGAGCGTCCTCGCTTGGTATTAAAGGATTATGTTATTTTTTATAGGAGCGATTACTGTATGCAGCAGAGCGAGAAGGACGGAAGCTTGCAAAGTCTGTGCTGGCCGAAAGATTGGCTGCCCGAGGACGTACCGAACTTGAGGGTCATCGGGATAAACTACTCTTCTAATTTGTCCATGTGGACACCGCTTTGTCCGATCGAAGGCATCAGGTTCGTAAAATTTTTTCCATTTTATTACTAAACCAATCGTCATTATTATTTAAACAATGAACCAGCTGGTGTGTTACACTATATTTCGTACCTAGGCTGAAATAGTATATTACACACCGGGGGCTGAAAAAGTATTGGCCGGCCCTAGCAAACCCAAATTGACGCCCGAGCTGAACGCGAGGGGCTATGCACTCCAGTCACGAATGATTTTTTTATTTTTACTAATTTTTTGATTTTTTTTTCTGATTTTTTGACTTTTTTCTAATTAAAAATTTTTTTTTTTTTTTTTACAAAACGTTTTTGGTAAAAACATTTGGTTATTTTTTCAACTTTTTACTCTATTTTGCATATGGTCTTACATGGCTTTATAATTAGGTAGCCACTAAAAGTAGATAACTGTTTATCTGCTGTTTGTCAATATCTTCCATAAATTATTTGTTTATACATGGTACCTGCAAAGTTTCTTGCATTTGATAAACATAATATGAATTCTTCTGCAAAACTTTGAAACTGGAGTTTTATTTATTTTCGGAACACCACTTAAACACTGCATTCTTAACTTTTTTAAGCACGAATGTTGATAAAATAACGCTGACAATGGTTTTTCAAAAGTAATCAAAATTTTGATTTGAAATTTTGTAGAAAGTTTCATTTTTTATATTTCTAGTGCTATCTCTTTTTACAAACCAATAATATAAGAACTATCAAAAGCAGATTAAAGACACTATGATAAAACAACTTAAATATTGATTTTAAACATAAACAGTAAAAAATATTATGAAAAATGCAGAGATACTTGCACCGGATATAGAGAAAATGAAACTTTTTGCAAAATTTTGATTACTTTCGTAAAACCATTGTCAGCCGCATTTTATCAACATTCTCAATATTATCAACAAAAACAGTGTTTAATAAAAATGACTGACAATGGTATTCCAAAAATAATTAAAATTTCAGTTCCAAAATTTTGCGGAATGATTTATGTCATGTTTATCAAGTGCAATAAATCCTGTAAAAAACGAATTAGATGCATTTTTTGAACGCTGAGTCATATGATAAATCATATGATTAATCATGTGATGGAATTTTTTTTTTTTTTTTTTTTTTTTTTGCAGCTTTGTTAGGTTCAAATAAATTTTTTTAATTTTTTGTAAAAAATTATTTTTATTTGAATAAACGTATGCTTTGAAATACTTATTTGTTGAGTAATGTCTTTATTAAACAGAAAAAAATGTATTCTTAATTAAAATACTTCGAAACGTAAAACAGAATTTGAATATACTGTAACAATAATTTTGATTTTGATTAATATATTATATTTTTCGAACGCTGTGTTCTATTATTTTCAAATCATATGATAGATTGTATGATAAAATTTAAACTAAATATATGATATTAATTTAAACTAAAAAAACTTTTGCGAGCAGCAAAAAACGACTCAATTCTATTAAAAAAAAAAAAAAAAATGTTGAGTATTAAAATTGAAGAATACTTAACAAATAAAACGCATTTATGCTGTAAAAAATGATTATCAACCAAAAGAAAAAAAGTTATCATATAGACTTTCTTAACAAACTTAAACAAATGTTGCCGAACCTTACTTGAGATTTTCAGACAAACAAAATTTGCCATAGAATGGAAACCAAGTTAGTAAAAATTTAATTTTTATACTAATTAAGTTAGGAATAGTTTGAAAATTATTGTTGGATTTAAATCAAAATGATCAATGATAGGCAAAATCACTAGGTGGCGTCTTGTAAGATCAGCTCCTGAGTAAAGTTAAGCGGTTGGGGTTATATACGTCCAAGCAAGAACAGAATTTTTTTGCTCTTCCGGTGCACCCAACAAATTGTATTGTAAATTTAAAATTTTTGCGCTACTTAAAACTAAAAAGGTCAAGGTCGTGATTTTTTGATTTTTTGGAGATTTTTATGATTATTCGGTGATTTTTCGACTGACTCTATGGAGAGCATAGCCCTTCGTTCATTTAACTTCACACCTTTGGTACCAGTCCGTGGAAATTCAGAAAAGTGACTTTTTTCGTGGGCTTGGCTAGTGATTCGTAGTCCTCGTCGGAGAGCTCGATCTTCTCATTTGTCGTTTTTTCTTCCTCGATACCTTTCCACAATCTATGTTTCACATGCTTTTTCAGATGCCTTTTCTGCTTTTTTCCTTCCGAGCTAGAAATGATATTTTATTCCCCTCGGCCATGTAATTGGTACTTTTCGATGGGTTAGTTTTGTGGAGAAAGTTTCACATTCCTATAGAGATCGATAGATTTTTTCGCCTATTATTCTACCTTAAATTTTTTTTTTCATAAATTAAAAACTTGAGCACCAAATAGTATAAACTGATGAAATTTCAAGAATCCTCAACCAAAATCATATGGAATCCATCAGAATAATACAAGTCTACAAAAATATTTTTCATTCAAAGTTTATGATACTCACTTATTCAAAAATTCAGAAAAAAAATACTTCATTCACTTTTGAAAAATCTAGATAATTTAAATTCAATTTTTTCTAATTGGTCTGTTAAATATTTTTTTTAATTAAACAGGAGTACAATAGAAGAGCGGAGCAAAGAATTCACTCAAAAACTACTGAGGGCCGGCGTGGGCAAACATTCCATTGTTTGGGCTTGTCATTCCATGGGTGGACTTCTTGTCAAAAAAATGCTAGTCGAAGGTGAATATCAAATAATTTTTTTGCTCAAAGTTACCGGAAATAAAATATTTTGAATATTATAAATTGTGACTTTATCACTTCTAATTTACATGATTAATGAAACTGCTTACATACGAATAGAAAAAAATTTTCTTGAATTTTCATTTTTTTTGTGTTGATTATTTTTTGATCGCCTGTCAATCGCCAAGAAGCTATATAACAGACTAAATAATTTGATCATCTTCCTCATAATTTTTAAAATTTTGTTTAAAAAATTTAATTAATTTTTATTTTAAATGTTTTTCCAGAGTGGAAAAATGGTGATAAAAGTAATATCCTGAAAAATACAAAGGGCATTGTATTCTACAGCGTGCCTCATCGCGGCTCGCACGCCGCTGCTTTGAATCAGATCGCGAAAAAAGTTGTCTGGCCGTCGGTGGAAGTTCAGGAACTTCGATATCGTAAGTTTAAAAAATTATTTTACAAAAACTAATTATTAAAAGAGCCTCCATTATTTACCACAAAATTGATATATTTTTTTAAACTACTTTTAATGAAATAATACTTTAGAAAAAATAAATTTTTTTCTGTATATTTTGTTGCAGAATCTTCGCAGTTGCTGGAGCTTCACGAAGATTTTCTGAAAATGCTGAGGGAACACAAAATAGAAGTCATAAGTTTCTCCGAGACGAAGCCAACGCTATTAACGGCTTTGAAAGTACCCTTTAGAATAATTAACTCTGAATCTTCAGGTAAACTGATTTGCCATAGTTTTTTCAATACAAATCATTACTATAATGATTAATTATTTCTCTAGATCCGGATGTTGGTGAATTTTTCGAGATTCCGCAAGATCACATTGACATCTGTAAGCCCGCCAACCGGTAATTAAACACTTTAGATCCCTTATAGAGATTTTTTAAAGTTAGAATATTATAATTGAGGTATTAAATGCTAAAACTGACTATAACAAAAAAAATTTTTGATTATAATTATATAAAGTTTGATCAATTTGTATGTTTTGAGACCTTCAAAACTTACTAGAAAATTAAAGTTTAAGATTGACTAGAATATTCAAAAATAAAAAATAGTAAAGATTGTAATTTTATAATTTGATAATGATTTCCAGGCAATCGTTTTTGTATCAAAAAGTGCTGGACATGGTAAAGAGGCACGTCGACTCGTCTGAGTCCAAAAAGTACGACTGGAACTATCTGCTCTCGTTCTTCGATAAACTTCTGTAAATGTGTTTTTGTGATATGTAAATAAATATGCTCCAAGACTGTTGATTTTTTTATAATAAAAAAATATTTTATTAAATAATAAGTGTAATTAATAATAATAAATCTATAGTAAACTAGATAACGAAAGTAATGATACTAGAAGAAAGAAATTATTTACAAATTCGGGACGGAGGGGTAATCTCAAATGGAAAAAAAAGGTACGTATTGCTAAAGGGTAATGATAATCTCAAAGAATGAATTATAATTTAAAAGTTGTAGTCGTAGTCGGGATGAT
Source organism: Encarsia formosa (assembly GCA_038277355.1). NCBI lineage: Eukaryota > Metazoa > Arthropoda > Insecta > Hymenoptera > Aphelinidae > Encarsia > Encarsia formosa. The sequence goes on from CM076184.1 coordinate 1,238,657, forward strand.
GGCGAGAAAAGTTCGAGCTGCTGGCGTGCGTCGGTGGGTAGTAGTAACCGTTCCACTCTGACTTCCAGCTGTCGTACATGTTGTACTTTCTCTCGTAGGGTAAGCCGTCCACCAAAAACTGTAAAAAAAACCACACATTTATTTTATTTTAAAACATGAGCAAGTTACTAATTTATTTAGAAGAGTCAAATTTGACCATTTAAAAGCTTGTTACGGACCATTTATTGAATGGCCAATTTTGATTCTTATGGCTACCAGGAAAGTTTTTGATTTTTCATACATTTATTTAATTATTTGTAAGGATGATAAAGTAGATAATGAACCTTGTGGGAGGTGGACTCGAAGGGTTTGTCGTGCCAGCCGACGTCGCTCCACATGTCCTGGCTCTTGTGGTAGTCGACCGCGGGTGGTCTCTGGGCGTGGTGGTGGCCGCTGCTTCCGCCGTGGTGTGCTCCGCCACCCTGCATGGCCGCAGCGGCCGCTGCCGCGTTCTTGGCCGCCTCCTCCTCGAACATAGCCGTTATCGAGGAGCCTTGCTGACGGTTCACCAGCTGTAAATTTTATCAAACAACTAAACTATTAAAATCAATATATTATTACACTAAGTTTGGAGATCCGTACGGATATTTGGACCGGTAAGGATGTCCGTACGGATCTGCAAACTTAGATCCATATCGGTACGGATTTTTAAAGTGGATTTCAGTATGGAAATTCCATATGGATTCTGGTAAGGACGTCCGTACGGATCTCTGATCTGAAACTTTAAACTGTATTTCCATATTGATTTCCATATAAATTTCCGTACGGATAAGGGTTTTTATTAGTCATTTCTTTTTTTTGACAAAAATAAATTTTTTTAACAAGAAAGAAAATTGATTAAAAAAAAAAACAGCTGGTTAAAAAATTGATGAGAGAAAATTTGAATAAACCAGGATAAATTAGAATAATTTTGAAATAATTTTAGGTTAATATTGATACACGGGATTAGACAGTAGACACTGATAAAAATCCGAAAATTATCCCGATTTTTGCTCAGTTATTAAAAAAAATTTTTTTTTTATTAAATCAGAATAAATTTATTTAAATTTGGAATAAACTGTGATAAATCGCGATTGATAAGGAGATTTTCGTGATGAAAAGAGTCAATAATTAAATTTAACCATCCAAATAGTTAATTATCTCAAAATGATCCCAATCTCATTTAATTTATGTTGAATGTTCCAACAAATTTCTTAGAAATATAACTTCTCAGGATCAATCGAAATAATTTGGGGATATTTATCAGTAGCTAACCCTTTGACTGAAATTGTTTGTTCATAAACAAGATGAATTAAATTAGAATCAGGCTTTTTTCACTTTTCCATAATATTCAAAACCGCATGACTACACTAACACCTTACAAAAAAATTTTTTTCCATTATTGTATTAAATGTTGTACGCTACTTGAAAAAAAAAAAAAAAAAAAAGATCGGTCAAGGTGAAAGTCGCGTAGCGGTGAAAGTAGTTCGGCTCGGTATAGACATATTTTAATTCGACATGCACCGCTCCCTTCGAATCCAGATTCAGTGTCATGAATGTTTTTCCGGCCCGCAGTATTTTATCAAGGAAGTCATTTTTTGCCTTTAGAAAGTTTGCTACTCTTTTTCGCGACTATTTAAATTTTCAGGCCGATCATTGTTTTGCTGGACGCGCATAAATCACGGGGGGGAAACAATGATGCTGCTTTTATTTTACGGGACCACTCCTTTAAAATTTTCTAGGTTTTTTATATGCGTTCGTTACAGATGACAAGATAAATTTTTTTTTCACTGTGTACTGTATACTAAAAAAAAATTTATGTTCATGTTAGAAAAAAAAAGCTATATAAGACAATAATATTTTGTTTCAATTTTGAACGATAATTTTATAAGAATCAATAAAAAAAATTTCTTAGCTCCATCAAGTGTATTTATAAACTTCAACAAATTTTCCTAAGCAATAAGCCCTAAAAAAATTCGTTTGACCCGAGTAAGTAAATAAACGAAAGTAAAAAATAATGTTTTGTCTTATCCCAACTGCAGCAAGAGCATTATTGGACATCTCATTATTCACTTGAACCGACTTCATTGTCAACTAGATTGGTTGTACGTCACAAGTAGATAATGAAGTTGGAATCACGTAATCGGGTCAATTCGCCCGCAGCTCATACTACTTCGAAACTAGCTTTTTTTTTTTTTTTTTTTTTTTTTTTTTTTAAACTTACGACTGATACGCCGAAAACAATGGTGAAGAGAAGTCCGCCGACGCCTATTACGATTACGGCGATCGCCCATTGGGGTACCAACTTGTTGTCGTCCTCGCTCACCTTCGGAGCGGCTTGTCTCGGTATCACTAAAAAAAGTACCAGAAATTTATATTTTCGAGCCTAGGAGCGAAAAATTTAATTTTCAGCCTGAAGGGAGAAAAAGAGTCATTTAAATCCCCTATCAGCGAACGAAAAGAAACTTTTCAAGCTCAAAGGGCGAAAAATACCTTTTATTCACATATAGGACTTAATTTATGTCAATTTCACTATTTGCAAACTGTTGTTGATTGTAATTTTGAATTACATGTTCGACTTTCTCGTTTAAAAATTTTTAGAATGTTTTTCAAAAATCGGAGTCCATTGTCACAATAAATATTTTTAAAAACAGAGTTTTCAAACAAATTTATGCAACTTTTAACGTAATATTTATAAAAAGAACGTAAGTTTAATAAATTTAATCGGTAGATTACCCTTTCCTAGCCGTATCAATTATATAAAAAATAGTTAAAATTTCAAATTTGATGGAAAAAGTTGTTAAGCGAATTCTAAACGTACCAACAAAGTCTGTCGACTTGGGGTCAATGGTGAATTTTCCGAGTTTGACCGGACCCTTGGGTCCGACCTCCATGGGGTCGTCGAAATTAAAAGTCCTAAGCGAGTCGTGGAAAATGACCTTCAACTGCTGCGTGTTTATCTTCTCCTTCATGTCTACCAACTCCACGAAGTAGTCGACCAAAACGCTGCCTTTGCTGAACGAGTCGATCCTTATGTTTTTGTACCATTTTCTGAGATCCCGAGATTTTGCGAAAACCAGGTTCATCTGCAAAAATAATTATTCACATGGGTTCATTATCATTTTTTAATTATGAAATCAAACTATTATTTACAGACTGTCTGGATACTTGAAGATTTTTTGACGCTACAAATTATTGAAGAAATAAACTAAAGTATTTGTGACCAAAAGTACAATTAGGTAATTCCTTTTTTCGGGGAAAAGAATGTGTTCAACATTTTTTTTCGTGGCAAAAGTGCAATTTAGACTTTTTCTCGTGAAAAACGAAACGTCTAACATTTTTTATCGAGACGAAAATTTTAATACAGCTCTTTTTTAAAGACAAAAGTATAATTTCAACATTTTTTTTCGATAAAACCCAAGTGTTTAAAACTTTTTTCGTGAAACTTACCTCTCGTTCGATCTCCTCGGCGAGGTCCTGCCACTCACGGGTGTTCCGGTCGAGTAGCTCGGGCACCCAGGCGGCGTTCTCGATGATCCTTATGGTACCGGCGACTTCGCAGTTGTCCTCGCATATACCCGGGGTCGTCGGCCTCGGGGTAGTGGTCGTCGTCGTGGTGGTGGACGAGGTGCTCGATATCTCGCTGGTTATCGGCACCTGGGACACGTTCGTGGAAGATATCGTCGCCGTTCTGGCCGCCTCCAGGAGTTTCTCTATGGATATGGGCGTCGTCGACGAGGTGGGCCATCCCGTGAATTCCGTGGTCGCTCTGTTTATTTAGAGAGAAGAAAATTAGTTGGGCAGGTTTTACGAGACCCGATAAAAAAAAAAAAAAAGAATACACTCAAACCATTTTTTTTTTTTCTTATCATGCTAATATTGTTTTTTTACGTTCTAACATGAGAAATCAAATCGGACCGGGAATCGAACCCGGGAGTTAGATTGCAAGTCACAAACTCTAGTCACTGAGCCATCGGACCACATACAAATACTAAATCTTTTAACTAACCAAGATAAAATGAGAACTTTTTTTTAGTAAAGATCCAAAATGTTAAAAAAAAATATAGTTGAAACTTCATTTCATTGTATTTTTTAAATAAACAAATACTATTATTAAACGATCAATGAAGTTAATTTTGTTAGCCTTTCTCGTAGTAAATTCCCGCATCTAACTTTTATAGTGCGTAGCAAAATCTTTTTCCATGGAAATTTTTGTTTTTTACTAACGATGCAAGCATTTTTTGTTTGAATAGTAATGTTACTTTTTTCGTGGTAATTTACGACTTCTAGCTTGAGTGACTACTTTCTTATTTCATGGTAGTTATTATATGTTTTCTCACCTGACGGGCCAACCCTTGTGTATGACGGGTGAGGCTGGCTCACCTCCCGAGGGCCTGGAGGTAGTGACCTTGAGCAATGGCTTCCTGGTTCCGGATCCAGGTCGGCTCGGGAAGACCAACTTCGCGGCTGGATCATCGGCGGGCTTGTTGAAGCCCGGAGGCAGAAGAGCCGACACGTCTACCTTTGACTTTGCTAGGATATCCTGAAGTGGATCGTCGCTCTTTATCGACTTGGTTGACTTGGCGTTGTCTGAAAATAAAACATGATTATGTTACTTGAGACGATTTAGCTGACATGTGTAATTAGTAGGTATAAGTATTTTTTTTTTTTTTTTTTTTTTTTTTTTTTTTTTTTTTAATTCTTAGTGTAATTTCTTATCCACAAGGTTTATTCATATTTTTCATCATTTATGAATTCACATGTAATTTACACGTGTAAATTTTAAAGATTTTTAATTTATATGTGTCATAAGTGTTATTTAAACGTGAATTAATCTCTGGGTGATTTTCAAATACAATTTTTGGTTAGCAAGATTTATTTATTCTGTAGTTTTTACATGTACCTTACACGTGTAACTTATACACATGTAATTGTTAATAGTTTTTCCTTTCCCATAAATTCATTTACTTTATAATTTTTAATGTGTGATTTTAACTTGTAAATTTTTTGTGAGTTTCTCGATATTAAAAAATGTATTCTATTATTTTCATATATGCAATTTACTTGGTTATAACTAAGCGCTGGGCTAGTAAATTTTTTTGTTCTAATTTATTCACAGTGTGAATTAACAACGTCTGTAATTGAATATAAATGGTAACTTAATGTACCTGATTTGTAACCAGGAGGCAGTAGAGCCGATATGTCGACCGAAGATTTCGACAGGAGCTCCTGGATCGGGATTTTCACCGCTTCGGTGCTAGTTTCTGAACACGAAAAAACAATCACATTGATTTACACACTGAGAGAAGGATTTGATCCACACAACCAAATTTGGTTCACCCAACCAAACCTGCTTTCGGCTGCCAGAAGATTTGGTTCACACAACCAAATTTGGTTCACCCAACCAAACCTGTTTTCGGCTGCCAGAAGATTTGGCTCACACAACCAAATTTGGTTGCATGAACCAAATTTGAACAATTCTTCTCTCAGTGCATCAAATCCAGTGTATAGTACTCTTAACTATTTAGATTGCTTATATGCGAAGAAAAAACTTGGACCAAAATTTGTCACGAATAAAGTTACAATTTCGAAAAATTGATTATTATTATGATGTATCAACGGTATGGTTGCAAAAGCCATTTTCTACTAATGTCCAAAAACTAAAATAATAAATAAAGTGGTTTAGAGATGTGATTTTACTGGCCAAAAGTACCCGTCAATTGTTGCTTTATCCGTGGAAAATTTTGATCTAACGTTTTTCTTCGTACGTGCAATCGATTTATAAATACAGCATAGAAATAGATTGTATCAATAAATTCTCAATCATCAAAATCTCTAAAAGTTAAGATAGTCAAACTTTTAAAAGGGTCAAACATGATTGATATTTAATGGTCGAACAATGGTTTCAAAATCAAGATCGATGACTGACACTTTAGCTAATTTAAAAAAAAAAAAATCGGTTGCATTACCTGGCGGGGCCTTGTAGTCCGGAGGCAGAAGGGCAGATATGTCCACGGCATCGCCGGATTTCGCAAAAAGTTCCTCGATCGGTGCTTTTATTTTCGTTTCTCTCTCGGTCGTAGTCGTAGTCGTCGTCGTACTCGTAGAAGTCGTTACAGTGGGTTTCGCAACGTCTCTGGATCCATTGTTGAGCTTGGTCTTGGCCAAAATCTCGCTCAGTACGACCGACTTCTCCGTTGTCGCGTCCTCCTTCTTCAACTTGTAACCTGAGATGTTTATCAATCACATTAATCAAAGTTAATTGTGCCGACGGTAATACATCATACTGTTTCGTAATGCTCTGCGGGTGAAGGGAATTAATTTTTGATCGAACGACTTTTTTTACGTGGTTATTGTCCCCCGATTGATTGAATTTTTTAATCGACGCGTACGCCCGCGACAGGGACAATGGGGAAGGTTGATTGCGGGCTTGGTAATGATTGAATCAATTTAATCGCTCAATTTACGTCAAATTTTTTTTTTTTTTTTTTACTCGGTCAAATTTTTTTTGTAAAGCTTATGTAGTTTTATTTTTAATAAAGTATCGTCAATTACAGAGTTTTTATTTTTTCCACGATAAAAGTTACAAAATTACTATCCCGAATTATCGAGCTTATCTTGGAGAAGAACCTTTTGTTGTTACTGCGGTAAACAAGATACTTTACAAAAGAATCTTTTTCTTGAAAAACAAAGCTTATGTACTTTTTATCGCGGCAAAATCATTCTTTTTACAAGTAAATCAAAACCATGCTACATTCCCATGAAAAAATCTTACCTGGTGGCAGGAAGGCGCTGATGTCCTCTACGGTGGTCAGAGCCTTGGGCCGGGTACTTCCGGTGCTCTTCTCGGTCGACTCCGGACTAGCCGTCGTCGTCGTCGTCGTGCTCGTGGTAGGCGTCTGGGGCGTGGTCTTGTACCCACCGGTTGGTCGCTTGTTCCTGTAGCTGCTCTTGTAGTCCTTGGGCAGGAAGGCCTCTACGTCCTCGAGGGTCGTCTGGTACTTGGGCCTCTTGGTACTGGTGCTGTCCTTGGGTCTCTTGGTGGTAGTCGTGGTCGAGAATGAGGACTTGCGGACTGCTCCGGGGAAGTCCTTGGGCAGGAAGACGGAGACGTCGTCCAGGGTGGTCTGGACTCGGGGTCGCTTGGTTATGCTGGTTATCGTTATCGGGGCTATGGGCGAGGAAGTCGGGGCGATGGTGGAGGTCGAGGGCAGACTCAGGGAGGTTATGGAGAACGGCTTCTTGGTGTACCTCCGCGATGGGACGAACCTGGAAGATTATTTTTTTTACAAAATTTTAACTGTTTGTGGTCCCCCGGGCTTGTATTACGTAAAAGTGTAATTTGCGTAAAAGGTGTTCAACACACATTAAAGGTTTTAGTACAATTTATTTATTGTTACAATGCAATTTTCAAAAGTAAATTTGTTTTTGAAGCTATCACTTTCGAACTGATCTTGATCTCAACTTGTGGCATCAAAAAAAAAAAAATTGTATTCATCTTTAGGTCGATTCCGTACTTTTGAGATCAGTAATACGGACCCTGGGTTGGTAAAGCGCTTTAGCCGCTCAAATTGTTAGCTTAGAGCGTATAATTTACGTGTAAAGATTCAAACATTTTTTTACTCAGTATGCGTAAGGTTATTTGTTTACGCATCGATTTTAGAGCGTAAAATGGTCGCTTTACGAACACTTTGAAAAAATAGTAGTTTTTTTACTTTTCGCTTAGTGTTCTTCAAGTAATGAAATCGCGACGTAAAAAATTACTACTAACAACTCGGTGCAAAAAACTTTTTTTTACACCCTTGTTATAAAAAATACTAGTTTTTTAATAGTTTGACTTTATTATTTTTCATAGTTTTCATTAACATCATCAAAATTTATAAAATGCCTCTATTTTAATGTAAAATTAACCTTTTGAATAATTTCAATTTTTTTCCGGTTTTCTTTGAGCCTTTAAACTAAAAACGTTTATCGACGTGCAAATATTTGAGGGGCAGGTGCAAACACAAACACGCAAACGATGCACAAGTTTTTTACGATGTTTACTTAGCGTAAACTAAACATCGACGAGTACTTAAAAAAAATTGACTTTTCGGCGGCGGGAAAATTTGAATTTAAATTAAACCAGCTGCAGGGGACGACGATTAGATCGTACTATAAATCCGTAATAATTTATGTATGAGCCCTGCTGACGCTTGGCTAAACTCTTTAGAGCCCAATTAATTATGCTAATTCGGTAAGGTTATTTGCATTATTGGCGTACGTAGCTTCGAAAAAAATGAGTAAATTTATCGAGGCAGAATAATGGCCTACATACTTTGACGGTCCGGGCCATAAAACTGGTTTGCGCAAAGGAAGAAGAAGAAGAAGAAGAAGAAGAATATTTGGGGGAACAGTTAAATGAACCGTAAAAATATAACACGTGTACGCGCACCTTCTCGGAAACGTACTGTACGCGGCAAATTTTAATCTTCTTCTCGCTGCATTCGAAATTCACTCGAATACGAATAAATAAACGAACGGAAGAGTCGAAATGGAAAAATGTAATTATTTGTAGCACCGTTATTATCATTCGTAAAAAATGATTCCTTGAATCATATTTTTATTTATTTTTAGTCAGTTTTGGTTTGAAATTTAATCATTCAAAAATTTGTAAATAAACGCCTGTCTTTGATCTCTTATTCACAATATTCTTTCATTCGAAAGCGACACGTTTTTTTTTTGTACTTATAAAATAAAAATTTCTTAAATGTATATATTTTTTGTCATGTTTCTGGGCATTTATTAGAACGCGTCTATGAAACAAGCCACTCAATGCCAGATTTATATCTTACTTCTAAAATTGATAAATAAAAACTGACCTTCCACCGTTGGCCAAGAACCCGCTGGACAATTCCGACTGGACGCGGTCAAGTTTGTCGTTTATGCTCTCGGTCGAGTCCAGTTGTTGTTGTTGTTGTTGTTGTTGTTGTTGTTGTTGTTGCTGGTTCTCGCTGGACGTTTTGGCAGCGTCAACCACCGAGGGGAAGGGCAGGAACCTGGCCCCGGACACGCTTCTCCCGGTCGGCACCGCGGCCTGGATTGTTGTCGAGGGCGGTGGAGCTTGAGTTGTTGTTGTTGTGGATGTAGTTGACTTTGTGGTTGTCGTTGTCGGCGCTGAGGAATTATTCATTCGAAATTGAAGAAAATTTACGTTTTTTTCAAACCAATATTTAATTTTTAATCGAAACAGAACGTATGTATAGATTTTTCTTTAAATACGAATCTACATTAAGTAACAAAAACTTTTCTGTGATTTTTTATAAGCGTAAGTTTTTGAAATATTATTTTTTGTTTCCTACGATTTTTTGTAATTGCAAACTAGTGAGCAGAGAAGTATAAAACTCAAAATGAACTTCTGTATTTATGATTTCAATTAAAATGATTTTTTTTTATGTCTATATTGTCCATATCGGTTGCTAAATAAAGTACTCTTATTATACAAGAGTACTGAAAGCACAACAAACTTCAAGCGCGTATTTTTCGAAAATTGTGAACAAAAAGCGTAAAGGAGCGCATCATTTGGCTTCAGAAAGTATAATAATGCACCAACATTAAATGTCTACAAAATCTCCTTGTTATTACAAAATTAAACCCACAATAAGCATTGTAAACGTAGGTTCGTTTCTAAAGACTCTCCAAGATCCGAACACACGAGACTTACGCGGGTATTATTATCAAGGACTCGAGGAATTTAAGACGGTTAAAGCAACAGCAACAATCGTACCTACAACGAATTATTCCCACGAATCCGGATCCGCGCAGGAAAAACTGGGTCAACCGCGCGAGTTTCAAATATCCACTTGGCTAGATTATATTTTGATAGCGTTTAAAATGCTTAATTCTTCGGTGGGGGAAGCTGAGTTGAGACGGCTAATGAGAAAGTTTTAGGCTCGCAATCTCGGTATCCGCATCTAGTTGACCGGGAGCGATTTAATGGTCACGACGATTCGAAATAACCGATAAAACACATCGGGTTTCAAAAACCCTCGGCTAAAACCTCCCTTTTTTTTAAATCGCGATTCGAACCAAACAATAGCAGAGCGTACAATGTTGGATTTTTTTATCGAGTTCTTCGGTAATTCATCAAAATATGACGGCTTAAAATTCAAATTCTGAGTAACTTTTCCAGCTTTTTTATAATAATAATTAGCCATTCTTGATTGATCACGTATCGAAAATTTTTTTGACAGGGTGTGCGAAAAGTCTGTTTTTAGCACGCGAGTGCGATAAATGGGGACTTATCGCATGCAGCGTCGTAAAAATCGTTTGCTTTTGAATTCAAATGAACAAATTAATTGATTATTCATAACTCGTGTATCGAACATTGTTTTACGACAGGGTGTGCGAAAAGTCCGTTTTTATCACACGAGTGCGATAAATGGGGACTTACCTTCAGTGGTGCTCGTACTCGTAGTTGGGGTCGAGTCCTGCTGCACCAGGTGGACGCTCTCGGTGGAGCTGGGTGGTATTTCGGTGCTCTCGGGTACGGAGTAGGTGCCGTTGACGACGCTCTTGGTCGTCACCACCGAGACTATGGCCTCGCCGATCCGTACCTCGCCGGGCTTAGGTGAAGACGACGTTTGTAAGGGCTGTTCCTCCTCGTCCTCGTCCTCGTCCTCTTCCTCGTCTTCTTCGATTTCCGGCTTCTTGGTGGTGGTCGTAGTCGTCGTGGTGCTAGTGGTGGTGGTGGTGGTGGTGGGCTTTTCCTGCTGCAATTATTGATACACCTTTTTTTTATTTTTTGAAACTTGGGGCGAAAAGTTTGATTTCTAGCACACAGGGCGATAAATGGCTTCTTTCGGGCCTCGGGTTGAGAAGTAGAATTTTTCGCCCTAGGTACGAAATATACTAATATTTAACCTCAGGGCAAAAAGGATTTAATTTTTCGCCCAAACCCATTATTTCAGGGTGAAATATAACATTTCAAACTCAGAGGACTATAAATGGCTTTTTTGCCCTAGGTACGAAATATATTATTAGCATACTCTTTCTAAAAAGGCAAAACGACACCTATTTTCAAATAAATTTTTCTATAATTTTCAATTTATATTGAAAAGGCCGAAATTTTCAGGGATCATCGATTCTTAATTAATTTCGCAATCAAGATTCAGAGCGGTCGAGATTTATATCTAGATTTTATTAAACTAAAAACTGCATGAAAGTAAAAATAGATTTTTTTGAATATAAAAAAAATGAAGTCATTTTCAAGTAAATGGGTCAGACACTTCTAAGTTTGAAAATATATTAAATAAAATTGAGTGTCTCATCCTTTTCATTGATTATAGGTTCACATTAATTTTTAATTTTGTTTTAAATAAGAAAGTTTAAAAAATTAATTATTTTTAATTAGGTGCAAGTTTGCGTAACCACGGCGTGTTTAAGAAGGAAGAAGAAGAATTACGAGCGCGATCAGCTATGCCGGTGAACTAGTGAAAGTTAGATGTTTATGTATTAAGCGGGTGTAATGGCTGAATTGTCTTCTAAATCGCGTGCGTTCATTATATTCAAATTCACGCGCGCTTTATTGAATTCAATATGAACTGCTTGCACTTTTTTTTTTTTTTTTTTTGGCCATTCGATAAAGTACTTAAAGTACAGGGAGAAAAATAATGATAGCAAGGGGAACCTCTCAGCTTGATTATTTTTTCCCCTCCACTTGTGTGCGCTCGAGTCCGGCTTCTCTCAATCGATAGCCGTTTCGAGCTGAGATTCCAAACATTTCGCTCATTACGACAAAAATTGTGTCATGAAACTGGGCGACGAAAAAAGGCCGCTGATGGATAATTCACGAAGAAAGCGACTAAAATTTAGTTTCCACGATTAAGGCAATTATCTAAATTTTAAATGATTCCTGCGGTATCTTTTTAAAATATTTCTCTACTGATTTTTTTTTCGTACAGAGGTCTTCTGCAAAAAAAAACGACAAAAACTTTTTTTTCACGAAAAAGACTACATCACTGTATTTGAAAAAAATTTCCGTGAAAAAGGACACAATGGTTTTTTAACAAACAATATATTGTAGCTATCCAAAAAAAATAATTGAAACTTGAATTTATGAAAAAATCATTAAAAAAATAAAAAACGACAAATCAGAAATTGATCACAAGTAGAACACTAAACCATATTAAAAGATGTTTTAAACTCAGGTTTCCGTGAAAATAGCGACTTGACTAGAGAATCAATCGATTTTAAATTGCTTTTTTTTTCAAAAATTGCAATTTTGAGTTGAAATATTTTCGTTTCTCTCAACTGAAGTATTTTTGCGAAAAATGTTGTTTTTAAATAAACCCGCTCGCGTATTAAATTTTTTCAACGACAACTACATGTCCTAGCAGGAAATTTTCAAATCTCAACTTTCCTTTTGGCCTCTATCATCAATACTAAATTCCAGAACGATCGATCCACGAAAAAGTGAAAATGAGCAATCGAAAAAGTGAGAATACTTGTTGAGCCCAGCCGGTTCTAGATAAATTATTCCAGATTCTTACATTGGGATGTAATTGGATTGAATATGACGATTTCACTTCGATCTCATGCTGATTTTAAACGAGCCATGTGCTTCTAAAAATTCGGATTTTCCAAGATAATTTACCGCTTGAACCGGACTCGCGTAATAAAGTGCTATGTTATTTATTTTTCTCCGGCGATATAGCAATTTAATGAACTTTTGTCGCCTGACTTTTAAACAAAATAAATGTACTTTTATGAAAAACACATACTGGCTTTTTAGAGAGGGAAAAAGAGGGGTAATAAATGACCGCGCCGCGTCAACTGGCTTTGATATTGCTTTCTCATACCGTAAGTTAATTGAATTCGTGTCTCGATTTATATCTTCTCTTTTTCCGGAGTTTCATTTTTTCTGTACAGATTCTTTTGTAATAAAAAAAAAATTGTTTGGTGGCAAAATGTGAGAATAACAGTATGATGAAGCATTGATTTTTTATTGAAAACAACAATAATATTTCGTAGCGAGACAATTAAATTCAACATGACCTTTCATACATATATTAATTGAATTCGTGTTTTCATAAAACCCGATCGATTTATGAAAGCGAAAAAAACTTTTCTAACAGAAATATGGCGAAATAGCGATAAAATAGTTACCGCGTATAAAGTACTCTTAAATATCGTAGGACGTAGAAAAAAAGTTACGATTCTGAAACTTGGTTAGTTATAAGACGAAAATTTTTATTTTTATCGCTACAAACGGTATTTGAGTATCTTTTTACGTGGATACGTTATGATATCACGAATTCGTGAATAATTATCTGTTCATAGATATAATTCTGATTTAAAAAGTACTCATTTTCTATTACTATGTTAATAAATTATCTCTTTACCGGATATAAAAGGCACGCAGTCACTATTTTCCATTAAAATTTTTAATGTACTTTCTTTCGTGGCAAATCAACATCATTATTTTTTTTTAAAATGGTAAAGTCATCGTCATTATTTTGACAAAAAGAAAAACACCTAAGATTTCATTAAAAAAATTATAAAAATACCTGGTAAGGTCCAAGAAAAACATTTAGTCTCTTTTTTCGTGGTAAATCGCCTTTCAGTTACTCTTTTCATGGAAAATTGTCAAGTCATCGTTATTATTTTGACCAAAAAAAAAAAAAAAAAAATACCAATTTTCCATCAAGAAAACTACGAAAGTATATTTTTTTTCTAAGTAAACTATTTACTCCCTTTCTTCGCGGTAAATCACCCTTTAGTACATTTTCAAGTGTAAAATCACAGCACGAACCTTGGTCGTCGTCGTCGCAGCGGTGGTGCTGGTGTTGGCCACGGGCTGGTCCTCCTCCAGCTCCTCGTAGTCGGCGTAGTACTCGGAGTCATCGTACTGCTGCTGGGCTTGTTCCTTGATCACGGCTGGCTTGGGAGTCTCGGTCTTGACGACCTTGGGATCCCGGCTCGGTGGCTTGACCACGGTCACGCTGGGCGGCAGCGGCTCCTCGTCGTAGTACTCGTCGTCGTAGTACTCGTCCGAGGTCGGTCCCGGCTTGTAGTGCTGGTCAGCCGGAACCAGCACCAGCTTCTCCACGTCCTTGGCATTGTTATTAGAGGAAGAGGACGACTCCCGGTAGACCAGGTTCGAGGGGAAGCCGTTCCCGTTTGTGCTGCGACCTACCGGGCTCCACACTACTCCCTGCTGCTGTTGGCCCTCGACTGAAAAATATATGAAAAAAAATATTAAATGGAGATGATGACTTTACTTAAAAGTTATTGATTTTTTAGAAATTTTGAGACCTCGTGGCTTATGCTACTACTAAACTTATAAACACAAATGAAAAAACAAACCAGTATTTAATAAATTTTTTTTGCGCTTATAAGTTGAGTAGTAGTAGAAACCATTTTATATTTGATCACTGTAATACGAAAAATTTCCTTGAGTTCATTGAAAAAAAAACATTCCTCCGGGAATAAATTTTTCTTCTAGATGACACCTTTTAAAACTAAAACGACGATTTTTACTGTAGATTTCTTTATGTACGCGAAAGATACGGAACCTTTTTCTTATGGCAGCAAATGATTTTGATTTTACCCTCCGAACCTCTTTCACATCAGGAAAAAATAACATTTTCGTCCCTCTAACCTCAAAATCGGAACTTCGCCCCTTGTTTTCGGTTAGAAGGACGAAAAATAGTATATTTCCCTTAGGCTCGAGGGTTCGATTTAAACCTCTCGGAGGCCAAATCGAACCATCTCGCCTGCGGGAATAATATACTATTATAGCTTGAAGGGCGATAAATAGCTTTTTTCGCCCGCTGAACCGGATTTAGTAATTTGATAAAATAATACTTTCAATATTTTTATCTGAATTTTCTATCAATTTAACTACTTTAGTACTAAATATGATAATTATTATCTATGATACTATCATTCCTTAAAACTAAGCCTGCAGAATATTTTTAAACAACATTTAATGACCCAACAGAACTTTTTTAAAGTTGTGATGTAGTAAATACGTCTATTTAAAATTGGAAGAAAATAAAGAAAATCTCTCCTTTATTTTCACATAAATTAATATATAAATTGAAAGAGAGTAATTCTTCCTTGTTTTCTAATTGTATATCTGCCGAGGATCTTGTGGATCAACATTCAGCCACCTTCGAGTCGTCCGAGAGCTCGCACACCAATCGTCGTTACTTTTTGGCACTTTTTTGTTGTTCGTTGCCGTGGATGGGAAGAAAGAGGTTGGAAGATTTTGTGGTTGTGAATATTGAAGGTTTCGTTTGGGGTTTTGCCGTTGATTTTGTAAGATGTGGGATTATTATATTTTAAGTTAGCCAGGAAAGTTGTGGGTGATGGGTCGAATTAGATTTAGCCTGAAAAGTCATATTTTCTCTTTATGACATGCCTTAATTTATCTGCCGATTGGCCTTTAATGAACTTTAATTGTGTCTTGTTATTTAAAATTAATTTTGTGAACAAGGTTGGGGAACTTCTTTAATAAATATTATTGTAATTTTAATATTGTGTTTTATTTTTTAATTAAGAAGAATCCTTGCTACAAAGTTAAAATAATAAATAGTTTGATAATACTTGGAAATTTGAGGTTAGGATTTTGAAATTTTAGATCATGTATAGTAAAATTTAAAATTTTAAAAACTTGTTTCTTAAGCTTATTTTTAGCTTGAGTTACGTATTTTAATTTTCATCATAAATCCAAAATTAAAAATGTCATATTTGCCAAAATCTCAATTGAACTTGTGAAAATAAAGTCACCTAACCTAAAATTTTGAAACCATAACTTCAAATTGCCATGACTTCTGTCTTTCTTTTTCCCGCGCAATCCTGTCTTTAGACCGATTAATCAAAGAATTCAAGTCTCTTGGTAAATCTTAAAATAGTGGTTCTCATAAATAAAGAAAGATTAGAAAGCCCGCCTCCGCTAAATTGTATAACCCTCATCGCTAATAATCAATAACTAAAAGTGTAAAAACGCACCGAGATTAACGGACGGTTAAGCGAGTACTCACCGCATAATAAAGTGTCACTTAGCCACCACAGCGGTTTATTTACGATTGCATAAACGTACTTATCAAAAAAATGATAACTGTAAAATTTTTATGTAACCGTACTGGATGGATGGATATTAAAGTGCGTTTACATAAGCATAGTGATCCAACCAATATTGGTAGGATTATTATCGAGACAATGGGTTAAACTATGACAAAATGTCTTGATTATTATGGGAAGATGGCGTTGTGATTCATCGTTTGCGTAGGTGGAGAAAATGCTAAATCGAGGATGGAACAGCGCGAGCTTATTCTAAAAGGGGCCGTGCGTGCGAGATGTTCTGCAATCTTTTTTATTTTACCATTCCGAAAGAATGACGCGTAAGCATCGATTGATTATTTATAAATTTTTCAAAAACTTGCGAGACCGACTAATGTGAAATTGATTAATGCAAAAATATAATTCGTAAATGGTACTGATTTGATAGATCGACGATTTTTTATTATCAGAACGACGGAATTTGTTTATTAGCCCTTAGAGTGTTTTAAACTGAGGTTTATGAAAACAAAATTTTTAAGAAGCCCTCCACAATGATCTTGTAGCTTGATAAAAATTAAAAATCAGTGTTATTTATTTTTTAAGAAAAACAAAAATTGAAGGAGTTTGAAGAAAATTTCAGTATATACAGATATACGCTCAGAATTAATTTTGAATTTATTTAATTTTTATTTAATTTTTTTTGGTAACTTTTGAGAAAAAATCAAAATTTATTAAAAATTGTGTGTTTTTAGAAAAACTAATTGCACTGATCCAATTTTTTTTATTCGGAATTTAGTATTTTTTGAGTTCCAAAGAGCAGTGAAAATTTGAAAAAATATACAAAATTTCGACTTCAATTGAGCAACTTTGAAATAAACGATTGCTTAGTTCAAAATCTCAGTAGACTTAGAAAGATTAGTTAATCCCCAAATAATAGTCGTCTCCCTAGTAAAACAACTTTGTTACATGTTTGTTTAAACAGCAAAAGAAGAAAAAGATTCGTGAAGCTGTACAACACCAGGCGTTAAAGATGTCACAGCGGTTATAGAATCGAGATTGGGAATAGCAGATAGCAATTAGTTACTCGGTTACATCGAAGGAAAGTTTAAACTGTTTGAGACGAAAATAATTATAGCGATTAGTTTGCTGTTTGCGGAATAATTTTAAATTTCGTAACAGCTCGCGGGTGTATCGAGCGTACTTCTCGCTATGCGTGTACCGTTAATACTTTGTGACTCATTGTGTTGGCTGCACTGGAGACGCGACGAGGAAGAAAGGAAGGAACATGGAACACATGCTGAATGACAATCGTAAACTGCTCGTGGGTTTATTTCGACGGTACCAGCGAAGAAAAACCTTAGCCCCAAATCTCCCACGAATAAAGTGTCGATTATTACTAATATCACGTCTCTATAAATCATTATTTTAACTTTGGTATCAGTCCGGTGAGGGGCCGATAATTTTTTTTTTACTTTTAAGTTTTTAGCTTACAAAAATCGCAGTGTCATTTTATTCGTGGCTGGTGTGTCGAAAAATATTTTTTTATTATAATGTATCGATAATATGGTAGATGATTAGTATATCTACTTTTAACTTTTTTAGTTTTATAAAAAATAAGAAGTGTCGATTATTTTTTGATCTACTAAAATCTAGTTAATTTAAAAAAATTGAATGATTATTAATTAAATAAACTAAGAATTTTTTTTTTCACTATCGAGGTTTTTTCTTTCATTTTATACTATGTTTGTTAAAATTAAAGCATTTTTAGAAATGAAAAATCGATAGTCCAATTAACAGAAATTCAAGATATATCAGGAGATCCGAATGAAATATAAAAAATGGTTCGGTCTTCTTACGTATTACCCAAAGATCGAACTCAAAACTTCGATAAAAGGTTATACAACTTTACATGTACACACACTATCAGAGTTGCCTGATCGATGAAATATAAAAGATGAAAGGTGGTGCATTGACTTTTGTAGTACGAATTTTTAAGTCTTTAAAGTAGGTCGAGTTGGCTTGCACAAGCCAAGTGTTGCCAATAGTAAAGAATATGACTTTTTAAGAAATATTTTTCAAAATTTCAAGTGCAAATTACGTATTTTGAGCTCGGAGCTTCTGGTTTTTGGCACACCTCCGGAACTTCAAAAGTCTGCACCTCCTACAATTGTCATTTTCATTTCGATTGCCCGGATAGGAAGAAAAATTGGAGACCAAATAATTTGGCACGAATAAAGTTACAAATTGTAGGTACTTTTGCCCAGTAAAATTTCTCTAAACGACTTTATTTATCTTTAACTCTGCAGAGAAAAAAATTTTTTAAAAATCTTTGCTACCATACCGTTGATATCTTGTAATAAAAAAAATTTTTCTTCACACCAGCCGTGAATAAAATGACTCCTTGCTATTTTTATAAGTTAGTGTCTTTTTATTCGCGGCTGGTGTGTTGAAAATTTTTTTTTTATTTTAATATTGTAGAAGAGGTCTTACTCTACCAATCTAAAAAAGTTAAAATCACGAGTAAAGTGGTTCGAAGACATTTCAGTCACCAAGAGTCGCCTCATTGCAACAATTTTCGTGGGAGATTTCGGACCATGGTTTTTCTTCTTTCAATCGATTATTATTATTTTTGAAATCTCCTCGCCAATTAAACCAAAAAGCTACATCGCGTATTTACAGACACCTACGCACAGTAGACTACGGTAGCGTGCTTTGTTCTCTCTCTCTCTCTGTCTCATTCGTGTACCAGCAGCAGCTGTTGTTGTTGCACAAGCTGTCCAGTCACCAAAGCCGTATCGTGGGAGTTGATTCTCTATTTTTTTTTTCTCTCTCTCTCTCTCTCTCCTGGTTTTCGCGTATCGCAACAATCGAGCGAGAGTTTATATAAAACTAGCTGGAAAATCATTCGATTAAAATAACGTCCGATCGAAGGTCGGAGAAATTAAGTGTTACAATCCTCCCGACTATGCTGTTCGAAGTGAAGGTCTCTCGGTTTATCAAGGACTTGGTTATCTTTGAAATACCTTTGCAAAAGTCTAACGTGGACTTTTGTTTTTAAATCGCTCACAGCGAGTATTACTTCGCGACACTCGATCCTGCTCTACATAAAAAAACAATGTATTGTCACCGAGCCCGAGTACAATCAACGTTTGTCGAACTCGTAAGCATCCATTATTATCATAAACAGTATCGTAAAATTCAAACAAAATCCGGTGTTTTTGATAAACTTTCTTGTAGGTAATCCACGAAGGGAGTGGTTTGGTTTGCGCGCGGGAATCGTTTATAAAAGCGAAGGTGACGGTTTTAAAAGCCGGCTAAAATGACTTTCTAACGGCGCTCCAATCCCCCGCTAGCGAGTGAATTTCGTGAACTATTTAGCGCTCCCTCCCCTCCCCCACTTTATTAACCGCGCCACAATGGCTTGAGCAACGCCGCTGCATTCCCCCCGTGCAGCCCACGCATAACCACTCGCTGCTGGATTATAATTGTTTATTGTTGAGGATTCCTCAAAACTGTTGTTATTTGGTTCGATCGGATTTTAAAAATCAAGTTGGTTTTTGATCGTACCGGGTTGTTACGTCATGGCTATGGAATCTGTTTTCGGATGCTCTTGCAGGAATTATAACAAATTTTTTACAGCTCTGTTGGATCATCTTTTTTTTAATGTCATTTTTGCATGAAGGAATATAAACGGTTCAAGAGAATGCTTTAAATAAAATATCAAACTTTGAGTATTGATATTTTGTCCCAAGGGCGAAAAAAGCTACTTTCGACTTGTGTGTTATTCAAGGGCCATTTGCCCGAAGTGAAAAACTTGCGTATATTTTTTTTCAACCAAAGACGCAATATTCGCGAAAAAATTCAGCCCGATTTTTTATAAATTCCAAAAATTAAAGCAATAACAAAGATTATTTAAATATAGTTAACAGTTAAAAGTATCAAAAACACTGCAATAAGTACATTAACTTATGGACTTTTAAATTCGGTTCATTTATCGCCCTCCAAGCTAAAAACGTTACTTTTCGCACACTGAGGTTCAAAAAAATTATCTCGAGGAAACAATTAAGTACGGTTTCAGACGTTAAAAACACTCTAAAAATAGTATATTACAGTCCCGAGGGAGTCAAAAATGAGTTAGCCTTTAGCAAACCCAAATTGATGTCCGAGCCGAAGGCTTGCTAAAGGTTAGCTCATTTTTGCACTCCCAAGGGCTGTATTATATACTATTTCACGCTAGTAGTCAGAAAGTACAATATTCGTTTCCGGTACGAGCTCGAAAATTGTACTTTCGGGCTACTAGCGTGAAAACTTCATTTTAGGTTATGTATTTAAAAATTCCCTTCTCCGTGCGAAAAAATCCATTTATCGCCCTCCCACTTAAAAACGTAACTTTTTAAAAAAAAGTTAACTTTTTAGAGTCGTAAATGACCCAATTAGTAAGATTAGAGCATCGCCTCGGCTCGCGCTTCCCAGAGAGAAAGAAAGTTGCTGATGTTATCGAGTGTCAGTTCGCGTGCGCGGCTATGCCGGAAGTATTATAAGACCCGATATTTAAATAAACAATCGGGTGAGCAAGTGTAACGCGCGTGCACATCCTGGATACAATTAAAAAAAAAAAAAAAAAAAAAATACAATTTCGTAACCAAAAAGAAGACACTTTCGATCGACAAGGTCGCGCACATCCGGCATGCTGCACATCCCACAAAGAAGAAGACAGGCTCACCTTGGTGTATTCGGTAGACGACCAGCGCCAGGAGTAGACGTAGACAGAGCTTGGCCCTGTCTGGGGCCATATCCACTTGAAAAAAAAAAAAAAAAAAAAAAAAGAACCAAATCACACCGAACTATCTAAACACAGCACAGTTGTTGTTCTCGTCGGCGTCGTTGTTGTTGTTGTTGTTTATGTCCACAAAGTCCGGACTGGCAGCTGGTCTCATGTTTATTGCGATCTATCCTGGCAATGGGTCAGAGCATATTGGAAAAACTTATTGATCGGAGGATGGACGCACTTGGTAGAAGGCACACCGAGAACTGAGAGCTGTAGAAAGCCAAGCTGCAGGCTGCAGCAGCGGCGGCGAGAAGGTGACTTTCACTTGGTGGGGTGTGGAGAACGGGGCCCGACTCCCGAGGCTCGAGGCCGTTTGTGTTAGTACCAGGGACGTAGCTACGATTTCGCTGGGAACTTACGCGCCGAGGGAATTGTTCTTCTTCTTCTGCTTCTTGTGTCATCTACCGGCTTGGGCTTATGTACTTTCGAACTACTTGTTTTGTTACTACTGTTCACGTGTTTCACCTTTTTTTTACTGGGAGAAGCTTGAAATAATATGGTACTGTGGACCCAACAAAATCAACCGAGACGAATTCTTTGAGTATGTTTAGTGTCCGGTTTTTGGACACTTTGGAATGGACGATTGCCCGCGAAGAAAAACCTGAGAACAAAATTTGCCACGAATAATGTTACAATGTAGGTATTACGACTCTAAAAGACTTTGTTTATTATTTTAGCCTGCAGAACAAAAAATGTTAAAATGACTTTTGCTACCAATCCGTTGATATACTATAATTAAAAAAAATTTCCGACACACTATTACCACGAATAAAATGACACCTTACGATTTTTACAAGCTCTAAACTTGGAGTCATTTTATTCGTGGCTGGTGTGAAGAAATTTTTTTTTTATTATATTATAATATATCAACGGATTGATAGCAAAAGTAATTTTAAAATTTTTTCCCGTAGGCTAAAAGAAAAAACAAAGTCTTTTAAAGACATTTTATTAATCGAATATACCCTCAATGTAACTTTATTCGGGCCTATTTTAACAAAATTCCTGTTTACAGAGTTCTGTAGCCTCGCATTTTTATCGATTTTTCATGAATTTTCAGGGAAAAATATTTTTAAATTTAAGCTTGATAAGATTGACATACCATGGGATCTATTAAAAATAAAAAATTAAGCAAGTTTTGGGGAAAAAATAGGTTTTAGCTGAGATAGAGTATTTTTAAAACCAGCGTATCTTTGATCACAAAAAATATCAAAATTTTAATAAAATTAAAAGAATCGTTTATTTAAATATAATTTTATTCACTTAACAAAGCATAAAGTTATGATGCGAATAACAGATTTTATACGACGTATTTAGTTTTTATTGATGTCAAATTCAAAATGATATTGTTCAAAGTAGCACAAGTTAGCCACTTGTTATAACAATAATAATTTAAAATGTAATGCATGTAGCGTACAAATCTGTATTAGTTAACTACCTTACCCGTAAATTAAATTTTATACATATTATCATCTCAATCTCTCAAAATGATTTTCAACTATAATTTGCGATGATTAAGTTTTTTTACTCATAGATTGAACATCAATCTTTTTTTTAATTTCGTAAAATAAATCCATAGCAGTAGTTTCATCAATAATCAAACAATAAAATTAAAAGTTTGGATGTGTGTACGTGTGTGTGTGTGTGCAAAATTAATTAAAAGTGGAATTTTTTAATTAACGACCCAACGCAGTGTTCATACTTTACATAAAGTACACGAGCTCAAACAATTTGCTAAAAAGAGGAAAGTTTCTATCGAATTTTTTTTACAAAAATATGCCATGCTTAGAATTAAGATTGACACTATCCTCAAAGAATTCATATCCATTTTTTTAATACAAACTTCTGCTTTTTTTTCTTTCAAACCACAGTGACTTCTGCTTTTCGAGATATCATTACGGCCTCGTTTACGAGAACTTCTTTTGAAGTTGCGTTCTTGCCTTCGGTGACTGACCCGAAAAAACTTTCACGAAATTAATCGCGCGAAATTGCAACGCTGAAAGCTAAAAAAAAGGAATTACGAAAAAAAATTAGTACGCTCGTTCGTTCGTTCGATGCTCGGCCGAAGAATAAATTAGAGTAATCAAAGCGAGCGCACTGCGCAGACCAAACGGATAATAACCAATTATCGATTGGTTTTGGTTTCAAATACGTGCTGTTTCTCTCCTGTTACAGCGAACACTTTTTTCAAATCGAATATTTTATTGTTTCGGGATAATCTCTTAATATTTATATGGGTACTTTTTGACTGTATATCGATCACTCGAAAAACCTTAGCCGAAAATTTGCCATGAATAAAGTTACAACGAAGGTACTTTTGACGATTAAAATTTCTCTAAACAACTTTATTTATTATTTTAGCCTGCGACAAAAAAATGTTAAAATGACCTTTTTACCATACCAATGATTATTATAGTAAAAAAAAAAAAATTTCTCAACGCACTTGCCAAGAATAAAATGACTCCAAGTTTTCAGCTTATAAAAATCGCAAGGAGTGATTTTATTTATTTATGGCATGTAGAGACAATTTTGTTTATCATGTATTCGAATTTAGAACGTCTCTGAATGTCGCGTCGTTGTCATGTATATATTCGGATGTTTATGTTGTTGTTCGTCTGCAAGTTTAGAGGTTCGGTCGCGATATTGTTGAATGATTGAGTTTTAGAATGAATATTTGTAAATAAAGTCTGAGTGATTGTTTTTAAAGTTAATAATTGTGTTCTTGTTTTATTATAATTTACGTGATTATAACAATATATCAACGGTAAGGTAGCGAAGTTAAATTTTAACATTTTTACAGTGGGTTAAAATAATAAACAAATTGGTTCAGAAGCATTTTAGTTACCGAAAGTCGCCTCATTGTAACTTTGTTCGTAGCAAATTTTGAAACCATCGATTTATACATTGTTGACTGGCATAAAGCAACAATTTAAAATGAGTATAATAATAAGTAAAAATTGAAAGTTTAAGTAAAGTACCTGAGTAGTCTACAACCAGCAAATCAAGTAATAAAATTAACATATTTGATGTAGTTTTTACATTCAGACTTTTCGAATAAGCTGTCGATTTATTTATTTTTATGAATAAAACATTATTTAGTTTAGCTTAACTGTATTTGAGTAAATTATAAAATAATCTTCCATTATTTGAAAAAAAAAAAAAAATACTGATTATTTATCTCAAAATTCTTTAAAGTCCTGAAATTTTTAAGAAAAAAAAATTAATGAAAATTCTCCCCTATCAACTAATTATTTATTTAATTTATTTAAAAGGGAACTTTTCCGTGGGAAGTTTTAAATAAATAACATTTCCTGTAAAAAAAAGTTAGTGAAAGGAAAAATTCATATTCATGTAAACATGCGAATCGCGTTAATATTTAGTATAGCGATGACGTAACGACTCTTAGAATCCCAAAAAATTAGAAGAAAATTAATTATTCAATCAATCGAGCCCCGAAATATTTTCATAAAAACCAAAGCCGGAAAAAAAAACGAAAGCTTCCAATGAAATTCACCTCCTCGGGAGAGAAAGTTGAGCGACCTTTAGAAAAATTTTTAAATTTCTCAGGCCTCTTTTTTTTTTAAAATCTCTCCTCATGGCCGATAAGAATAAAGGCACAGGCTGGTCGTCGTCGTACAATAAATAAGCACTTGTTTTTTAAACCCTCCCGGATTTCAGAATACCTTTTTTATATTTTTTTAAAAATACTTATCCTCCTCGTGGTATTTTATGGATTTCTTTCTCTCCGGAATTTCATCTTCGAAGAATTTCGCGTACGCAAATACGATGGGATTTAAAGTGAAAAAAGTTATCGGTCAATTGCCGCTCGCGATACGGACAATGATTTAGTCCGCGAATGGCGATCAGATTAACGTTGACAGTGATTGATTCTTATCGGGACTTTCAAAGAAAGCTGGGACGTTTAAATATATTCAATTGCTGTAATTGGGAAGATTAATTTTATAAATTAACTAGCTTGTTTTGCTTAATTAAATGGTATATTGATATTTAACAAAATTAATAAATAATTAATGGAGTTTTTCATGTAGTTTGGTGTAAATAGTCACGATTATTAATATTCTTAAAATCATATCTCCAGTAATTTTAATGAAATAAATATCAATGGCCCCAGCGAAGAAAAACCTGCCACGAATAAAGTTACATTGAGGCGACTTCCGGTGACTAAAATGTCTTCAAATCATTTTATTCATGATTTTAACTTTTGTTGTAGATTATAAGAATATGAGCTTCACTACTAGTCTGTTCATACTCGCAGGTAAAAAAAATAGTTTCTCCACACCAACCGCGAATAAAGTGACTCTAAGTTATTAACTTAACAAGGATCTTTTTATTCGCGGCTAGTGTAGAGAACAATTTTTTTAAATTATTTTACATTGACGGGTATGGTAGCAAAGTTAATTATTTTCCAATCTAAAAAAATAAGGCCAATCTAAAATTATTGGGAATATATCTATACTTTTCGACACTGTAAATAAAAAATCAAGAAAAATAATAAATTTAATAAAGTTTCCAAGCTATAATCTCGGGAAATTAACCGCAAAAATAAGGTATAAAAACAGTGAAAGAAATTGAAAATCGTGATTTCCTCGTGGTTTGGGGAACAAGAAAGTTTGAGAGTAAGTCTGGGAGTGTAAATTAGTTGGACCTGCACAATTATCAGTAGCTTGTGTTCTCACGAAAACTCTTAGACTTTCACCGGACTCAACGGCTCTTGATCCGACTTACGAATCAAAATCATTTCAAAAGTTTGGGCGACGGAATATTTTTAATTCAACTTTGTACGTAGTTTATAAGTCACTTAGTGACATTTTATTAATAGTGTAAAATTATAAATTCTAGGGCAGTTTAATAAATTGTAATTCTGTGTGTATATACTAAATATGATTATTTATTGTGCCGTTGAAAAGTAATTTGTATTATTTCATAAAATTAGATATTCAAGACACTTATTAGAAGAAAAGTAAATCAATAAATTATAAATTTTTTTATTTGAAAATTACGTATGCAACAATGTTTGTTGAGTATGATTCCCTTTCAGAGTCAAAATTGGTAAATTTTTTATTTTCCGTGATTTTTTTTTTATTTTAAACATTAAGGGGGACATAGACCTTGGAAACTATCTCAGTCTAAAAGGTTTTAAACAAAAAGTGAAGTTTGCGAAGTTTTTAGACTATTTCGAGTAAGTGTTTCGTATGACTTGTTTGATTAAATCGTCAAAAATAAACCCAATGTAGGTAAAGAATCATTTGTAAATCCAAGAAACTACTTTCAATTACACACAGACAAAGATTTATTATTAAAAATAGTAAACTCAAGCAAGCGTTGAAAGTATTCTGCAAAGCAGGAAAGAAAAAAGAGAAAAAAAAGGGTATCAGTAGGTTGACATCCTCCTTTCACATGGTGGTCGGTACGTAGCTAAATGTGACGAAATTAAAACGTTAAATAGACCGTAAGCATAGCGAGGCATAAGAAAGCATACCGGCCGAATCCAGGGCGCATACTTTCGGTTGGACGTATTATTTCTGCGACCTTTGCTGGATTTCTATGATCGAAGCTACAACAAAGGCAACCGGCTGAGTAATTATCTCATTGCGTGCTGGCTCGCCGCAGTTTCAACACTCGCGTACTCTGGCAATAATGCGTGGCTGCAGCGGGGTTACTCAAATATTTATAAATTGTCTCACAGCGGCTGAGATTACCTACTTGCAAATTCATGCGCCATTCTTGACTGTCGATCTTTATTGCTAAACATCACATTGAAGCTGGTAATACTATTATAGCTTGGGACTAATACCCGGTAATTGCAATATGTCTTTTTTGTTGGGTTATATAATTTTTTCAACATTTTTAGAAATATCAAAATATTTTTTTTTTTTTATTAATAATAATGCAATTTTATCGTAACAAAAGTTTGAAATTTCGTTACCAAAAAAATAACGTAACGAAAGTACTTTTTTTTTTAATAAGATAACAAAAATTTTAATTTACACAGCAATTTTATTAAAAATAATAACAATTATATTAACAATCCAAAAGTAACACAATTTTGTGTTTTTGAATAACACAACATACATCAATTTTGTTCCAATGTTGTTATCGTAAAAATAACAAAATTGACTTTTGATACTTCTGTTATGTTATTTTAAAAAACCACATAACAAAATTTCTGTGAAAATTTGATTTATTTTTTAGCGCATGTCGATTGCCCGTGTGATAAAAAGCTTAGACTAAATTTTCCCACGAATAAAGTTACAATTGATAGGTACACATACTTTTGGCCGATAAAATGTCTCTAAACATGCACTTAATTTATTATTTTAGCTTGCAACAAAAAATGTTAAAATGACCTTTGCTACCATGACATTGATGTATTATAATGGAAAAAATTTTTCGACTTGCCGACCACGAATAAAGTGACTTTCGTGACGTTTTATAAGCTGAAAAGTTAGTCATTTTATTCGCGATTAGTGTGTCGAGAAATTTTTTTTTTACACGCGGAGCGAAGCCGAGCACGAGGTCCTCAAAGAGCCCTGGTGACGTGCTGCACCAGAGCTATATACTATTTAATTTTATAGTACGAGTAACCGAAAAGCATCAAAGATTTGATTTTGAAGTTAGAGTGACTAGGAGTACTGTAAAATCATATATTAAGTAGGAACATAGCATGATTATTAACAGTAAAACATAGATATTTTAACAATCACATATAATCAACATAGAATCAAAAATGTTAAATAAAAAAACTTAAAAAAAAAAAAAAATGAACAGTCTACATTTTTATACAAATAAACAATGTATCAACCAACGTGGAAGTCGCTTGAAAAAAAAGGAAATATCTTTTTAAAAATACAAACCAAAAAACTGATACATAGAAATTTTCAACGTAAGCATTGTTCAAAATGACCTCCAAGTTGATTGATGCATTCACGAGCTCGTTTTACAATATTTGGAACGGCCTTTCTTATAGTTTCAGCCTCCATATGGTTCGCAATTTCTCTAATTGCATTTTGGAGCTACTGTTCATTATTGAAGCGCCTTCCATTGTGGTATAATTTGTCCCAGAGCTTGTAATCGAGGGAGTTGAAGTCAGGTGACCTTGCGGGCCATTCTGCAACCAATATACCCTCTGGAAAACAACTCATGAAGAAGTTCCTGGGTCTCTCGCGCAGTATGAGCAGCCGTCATGCTGATAAATTGTTTCGTCTATCTG
This sequence comes from Encarsia formosa, assembly GCA_038277355.1. Lineage (NCBI taxonomy): Eukaryota > Metazoa > Arthropoda > Insecta > Hymenoptera > Aphelinidae > Encarsia > Encarsia formosa. Next base: position 1,266,778 of record CM076184.1, read on the forward strand.
TTCTTGATCCAAATTTGCTCGAAGAAGTTCTTGAAATTCATCTTCAAGAAAATTTCTATATGTTTCACCATCCAAGCGTTCGTCGAAGAAGTGAGGACCAATCAACTGGTTGTTAATTATTTTATCAACTTATATTGTTATCAAAAATAACATAACAGAGGTAACGAAAATTTCACGTTACTTCCAAAGGAACATAAAAAATCGACTTTTGAATTTTTCTAACGGCCTTTCTTATAGTTTCAGCCTCCATATGGTTCGCAATTTCTCTAATTGCATTTTGGAGCTACTGCTCATTATTGAAGCGCCTCCCATTGTGGTACAATTTTTCCCAGAGCTAGTAATCGAGGGAGTTGAAGTCAGGTGACCTTGCGGACCATTCTGCAACCACCCCTGCTCGACCAATATACCCTCTGGAAAACAACTCATAAAGAAGTTCCTGGGTCTCCCGCGCAGCCATCATGCTGAAAAATTGTTTCGTCTATCTGTTCTTGATCCAAATTCGCTCGAAGAAGTTCTTGAAATTCATCTTCAAGAAAATTTCTATATGTTTCACCATCCAAGCGTTCGTCGAAGAAGTGAGGACCAATCAACTGGTAGTTAATTATTTTATCAAAAATAACATAACAGGATAACGAAAATTTCACGTTACTTCCAAAGGAGCATAAAAAATATACTTTTGAATTTTTTTGAATTAATTCAGACTAATAGTTCTTGTTAAAAAGTATTTTCATGGTAAAATGAATAATTTAACGGTGGAGTGCCCGGATTTCGAGGATTTTTCCGGTAGAGAGCTGAGATTAAAATCAAAATTCATAAATGATTCATACGTACACATCCTGGCTGCCGGAAACAAGAGCATTTATTCATAATCTCACTCAAAATCCTTACATCAACACAAAACGTTGCCCAAATATTTAATAATCTCGGTTACAACCCCGCCAATTGTGCAATTAGGCTCGTCCAATCTAATCTTCTTCTTGATTTCGCAAGCCGCGTAATTGAGAAAAAATCAATTTTGACACCCGCCCAAACCCATAAAGCAATTATACCGATTTACAAAATAATTCTGCGAGTATTTCGCAACGCATATGAAAAAAAGAAAAATTAAACAACTATCTTTGAAGTATTGAAGAATTTTTTTATGTCATTTCATAATAGTTGCGTAACGCGTTATTAGTTTTACCCTCACCAACTTTCACAGCTGGCTGATAAATGTCTCAATACATCGAATTTTTCTGCAGGTGAAGATAATTGCTTGGTTTTTTTACGCTGCTTTGGAAAGTCGATCAACAAATAATTCAGACGAATTTTTCCTTTTTGAAATATGAAGACATCATATGAGTTAGAGAATAAATAAATAATCTAATCGACTATTTTTTACTTGAAAAACTTTGAAAAATCTTCATTTTTTTTCTAGACAAAAGTAAATTTATGAAAATGATGTGAGGAGTTGAACCAATTTAGTTAAAAAAAATTAATATTTAGAAAAAGTACGCACCTTTGATATATAAAATATACAGCGGATAGTTTGAATAATTCAAGATGCTGTTTATTTTAGAACCGTACCATCGATCTGCGCTGCACCGAAATACACGCCACGCTGGGAAATTTTTTTTACCCGCGCGAAGGGATTGCGTAAGCGCAAGGAGGAAGTTTACAAGTTCATAAAAAGAGCGTCGAACTCGAGTTTTAAAAAGTGGAGCGTGTCTAGTGTAGCCTGCACAAAAAATTCTAATGCATTCCGAGTAATTGATCCTCGTTACGGACTTGCTATTGTAAGTTTATAAAAATGAAACTTCGAGTCTTGGTTCTAACAACTTTATTTATTTTAATCTTCGATTACAATTACAACTATTATCTGGATTGGTTAATTGCTTCATGTTTTTATAGCCTTTATTGATATAATTAGTCTGCAATTAGTATTTTTCATAATACGATTGGAAAAATCTTAATTTTTTTGAACAATTATTACATCGGTTCAATCTTCTGTATGAAAAAATACTAAAAATGTATTTTACATTAGTAAAAAAATTGCTGTTGAAATTCAAGTCATTTTTTTAGGAATTTTTGATTAAATTTTAACAAAACTCACTTTTGTTATACTACCTCCCTGCAAACTAGTACTGATCAATCAAAATTTCTCTTAAACTTTTACAATAAATAAAAAAAGCTCGAATCTCTACGTAAGGTATAAGATCGCAGCGTGTTGCAATAGATAAACCCGAGTCGCGTCTCGTCCAGTCTCCAAACAATAAAATTCGCTCGCTCCAGACAAGAAAAAAAAGGCTCGGTCACGTAATAAACTCGAACTATCCCCCGGCCCAATTCTCACGTACCTTAGTTTAAATTTCATATTGATTCGGTTTTATTTCCGGTTGCACCACAATTCGGTCATTTTTTCATTAATATCAGGGACCGTGTGAGAAACATTCCGAGTAATTGGCAGCAATGGCATTTTGTGTACGTACATAAACGTACACACCCAATTTTAAGTTCTATTTAATTACCCACCCTGAAATCAATTATTTTCTCACTTGTGTTCTCTTGTTCTCTTATCTGATCATATCTGCATAAATTAACCACCCCTTTAAAGATTTTTTTTCTGTCCTCGATAATAAATTAACACGCGTGTTTTTATTCGTAATCTTTTTATTTATTTATCAAAGTCATCATAAAAAATTCAAATTGATATAATTTTAAACACTCGCCAAAAATTTTCATGAAGATTTAACAGATATAAATAGCAAAACTTCGACAAATCGATGGTCCCAGCGAAGTAAAACCTGGGCTCAAAATCTGCCACGAATAAACGGTTACATTGAGGGGACTTTCGGTGACTAAAAAAAAAATTTTAGAGTGACCTTTGTTACCATATCGTAACTGTGTTGAGTTTTAAAAATTCTAATTTTTTGTAAAATATAAAATAATATTTAGTTTAAAAAATGGTCTTGTATTATTAAGTCCAAATATTATCGAATTTCTTAAAATTCAAAATTTAAATTTTTTCTTGACCAATCAAAATCATTTTAAATAAATTTCATTCGATCTTAGTTTATCTTTTCAAATTCTCATCGATAACATATAAACTTTATGCTTTAGTAGTTTTATTAGGATTAAGCTTTTATTGAAATAATTTTAATTGAACATTTCAGAAGAAAATGAAATGAAATTAGTTTGAAGCAGATATTTAATAAGCTGCTTTCTCATCAACAGACGACCTTCTATTTACTGGTTAAAAAAAACTTCTTATTTCATCAGTTTAATTGTGAACTTGGTTAAAATTTTTGTTAATTCACAACTCATAAAGACCTAAAAATAAAAAACTACAACGAAAGTTTGAAAAATTATTAAAAAAGTACTTACTTATTTTAGCTCTGGCTATAGAAAAAAGATTCTAAAAATGTCTTTAGATTGAGAACATTGAATATTTGTTCAATAATGTGTGCGAGTTTTTTTTTTCTGAAGTTTGGAATTTTCAATCGAAATTCTCTCATACATTGTAATTATAAAAACAATCCGAAAACTTGTGTTTTTATGACTTACGTAAACCCTGTAAATATTAAAATACATAGGCTGGACCCCGCAAAATTAGGGAATGAAATATTTCAAGTCTTATGAATAATAAATCGAGGTTGTCGTTGCTCGTAACGTTCATCGAGTAACGCAAATCCTCGGAGATTCAACTCCCAAACGAACTTGGAAATTCAATTTAGAATTTTCTTCCTCGCCCAGGCTAAAGCCCCTCAAACACGGGTATCGCGACGTTTAAGATAAATATTTTTTAAATTTAAGAGAGAGTTTTACCACTTAAAAGAGTAGACGTAGTCGCGCTCGATTTACAGTTACATAAGTTATTTTAACAGCTCATATATGATTTTGTTTAGTGATTTTCTTGAAGATTTTTAACAGCTCACAACTTAAAAGCTTGCACTTTTGCAAAACATTTATCATGCTGATCACTTCAGCGGCTCACACTTGTTATAAGTAATTTGATTGTAATTCACGTTTGCGAAAATAGCTAAAAAATAATTCTTCACCATTCCGTGTTCGAATTTACTAAAAATTTTGACATTTTAAAACTCTGACAGGTGGCGTGAGACAAATTTAAGCTCGCGAAGTTTATAAATAATAATTTATGGAGTCGTTTTATTCGCGGCTGGTGTGGAAAAGAAATTTTTTTTCGCTCCTTTGATTAATCGACGAGTTGGTAGTTAGTGACTCTTTATTTCCTCAGTTATATTGCTAACTATAAGTGTAAGGACACTTGAGTCACTGAAAGTTTACTCCAGTTGTCACTTTATACGTAGCGGGCTTTAGGCTAAGGTTTTTCTTCGCATATAGTTTTAATTTTTGTAGGAAGAAAGTGAGCTTCGCTATCGTTAGAGACGTGACTTTAGTAAGCGAAAGTCGCTTCATTGTAACAGTTTATTTTCTTTGCTAAGACCATCGAAGTAACTAATCATTGTTTTCTAAAGCAAGCAATTTAAACAATACTAAAATGAAGAAAATAATCCTTAAAGTTTGATAAACCGTAGCTCCCGAGAGAGAGAAAAGTGAACGCATGCAGGAGGAAGAATTTCGGAATGTAAGAAAGAATCAGGTTGAGTGAGATCGTGCATTAATCTGGTCGCTCTTGCGCATGTATATACATACGAACTCGCTCGATTTCTCTCTCCGCAGTATAATTGAAAGCTGGCGCGGTTGTTCGCTCATTAAAATTAGTGTGTACTCGTACTCGGTTACGAGTTCTTTTTTTCTGCTCGCGGTACAACTTCTAAATCCACCCCGACATCTGAAGATTACTTTAAATTAATCCCTTTGGCTGGAAGTAAATCAGGTACTCAAGGACAAAGGGAGGAGGGATTTATTGTTTGCTTATTTTTGATTGATCGACGATTATAAATCAATAGAGTCGCTCGAAGGACAAACGCGCTCTTGTTATTTATTGGATTCAGGGCTTTATGTTAATCCAGCTTGCATTCCGTACCTATCAGTTTTTTATTGTCTTTATTCATTGCTTACCTTCATTGTCTTTTAATTTTTTATTTTATTACCGACTCCCTAGTTATGGTAAAAACCATGAAAACAAAAAAAACAAGATTAGAAAAAAATTGTTCATTGTTTTTAAGAATAAAAATCTTAGCCGAAAATTTGTCACGAATAAAGTAACAACTCAGGTACTTTTGACCAATAAGATATCTCTAAGAGGCTTATTTATTACTATAGCTTGGGACTCAAAATGTTAAAATAACCTCTGCTAATAGGTAGTGCGTGTGTTGAAATTTTTTTTTTATTGTTATAATATATCAACGGTATGGTAGCAAAGGTCATTTTAACAATTTTGGTCCAAAGCTAAAAAAATTATGTGATAAAGTCTTTTAAATGGATTTTATTGGCCAGAAGTACCTCCGTTGTAACTTTATTAATGGCAAACTTTCGTCTAAGGCTTTTTTCCGCAGGGCCAATCGACTATGTTTTAGATTCAAAAATAAGTATATACAAATATGAATATTCGTAAAAATAAATTAATCAAATAAGTAATATCGATTTCAGTAAGCACGCAAAAAAAAAAAAAAACTTGCCAAACCGCTTTTCGTCGCGCAGCCACAACGACCTTCGCGAGTCGACTCGGTGCATCGAACTCTCAATTAGCTTATCCTAAAATCGTAATTCCTCCTCCTTTTCGATTGCAATTAAATTCCCTCGTGATATAACTTGGCGCATCATAACTCCTGCTTCGCTCGAAGAAAGAAAAACAGCAACAACTTTCTCTCCAATAATTCGGATTTCCTGCACACTCCAATTATTTAGCTACCACTAATTACATCGACTGCAATATTTACATTGTTAATGTCTTTTTTTTTAAATGTGTGTACTATACGTCTTCATTTCTTTATGCTCTAGGCTAGAAAAGTGTGTCATTAATTAAGTCAGTTTCAATGGCCCCAACGAAGATAAATCTTAGCTCAAAACCTGCCGCGAATAATATTTCAGCCGCGAAAAAAAAGACTAAGTTTTTAGCTTGTTAATTTAGCAAGTGTCTTTTTATTCGTAGCTGGTGAATATTTCACCCCCGCCCTCCGTATATTAACGCACTGGTATAGCAAAGCTCAATTTCTTACAATATAAAAAAGTTAAAATCATGAATAAACTGATTTAGAGACTTTTTAGTCACCGAAAGCCGCCTTTATTAGTGGCATACTTTGGGCTAATGTTTTTTCTTCGCTGGAACCATCGATTTTATTTTAAATTTGGTGGATCCAATTTTTCAGCTATTTTATTTGTGTTTTTGATTTGCTGTTTTTTCTCAATATTGTTCGAAACCAAAAACCAAAACAATCATGAATTAAGCAGAATCAAAAAAATTATTTACTTTTGAGTTGAATACACATCCTAAAGGGCGGTAGCCCTTTATCGGCGAGTTGGTTTTTATACAACGGACTGCCGTTAAAGCGTACGCTTTATATACTTTGATTTTTGGTTTTAGGTTAGGTTGTACATCAAAAAAAACATATAGCATGATTTTTTTTTTCATAATATTACGTCTTATATGTAGCCGATGATCCCCTGATTTATTTAAAAAAAAAAAATGTCCTGAAACAATCTCAAATTAAAAAGTTATCAACGTTTCAATTTTCGAAGCGCTGATTTCTTTTCGCTGAGGATTCGGGCGACATCCGATTTCAGCCTCGAGCATCCGGTTTTCTATGCATGCTCCCTTGCAAGACGCTGCTGCCTAAGCCGGACGTGACGTAACGCTGAACTCGCAGACTCGCTCTTGCACATGGTATCGGGCGACAGCCGACAGGCATGGCCTGCCGGGCGCTAGAGTGCGCAAGTGCTCAGCGCCTTGCGAGCTGCTCACAGATGGCTGCTGGCACCTGGCAGCAGTAGGGATCTTACAGGGAGGCAGCAGTGAGCAGCAGAAGATTGCTAAAATCTGTTCCGCAGAATAAGCATAATTTAACAAACAAAAAAAAAAGCAGCAGAAGATGCAGACTGGCAGCTTGCCACTCGGCTCAAGTTGTTTACGTACATTATTATTATTAATAACAAACAAGTGATCATGACGTATGATGACAATAAAAGTTTTTTTAGTTTTTTTATTTTATTTCTCATCCCTCATCTCATCCAGAGCTCTAGGCTCTTCTGAAGGAGCTGGTGAAGCTCGCTTTAACATACAGAGCTATATAGGCTCCTCCAAAGGAGCTGGTGAAGCTAACTTTAACACCCAGAGCTCTAGGCTCCTCCGAAGGAACTGATGGAGCTTATTTTAACATCCAGAGCTCTAGGCTCCTCCGAAAGAGCTGGTGAAGCTAATTTTAATATCCAGAGCTCTAGGCTCCTCCGAAAGAGCTGGTGAAGCTAATTTTAATATCCAGAGTGCTAGGCTCCTCCGAAGGAACTGGTGGAGCTAGCTTTAACATACTGAGCTATATAGGCTCCTCCGAAGGAACTGATGGAGCTAATTTTAACATCCAGAGCTCTAGGCTCCTTCAAAGGAGCTGGTGGAGTTAACTTTAATATCCAGAGCTCTAGGCTCTTCTGAAGGAGCTGGTGAAGCTCGCTTGAACATACAGAGCTATATAGGCTCCTCCGAAGGAGCTGGTGAAGCTAACTTTAACACCCAGAGCTCTAGGCTCCTCCGAAGGAACTGATGGAGCTTATTTTAACATCCAGAGCTCTAGGCTCCTCCGAAGGAACTGGTGGAGCTAGCTTTAACATACTGAGCTATATAGGCTCCTCCGAAGGAACTGATGGAGCTAATTTTAACATCCAGAGCTCTAGGCTCCTTCAAAGGAGCTGGTGGAGTTAATTTTAATATCCAGAGCTCTAGGCTCCTCCGAAAGAGCTGGTGAAGCTAATTTTAATATCCAGAGTGCTAGGCTCCTCCGAAGGAACTGGTGGAGCTAGCTTTAACATACTGAGCTATATAGCCTCCTTTGAAGGAACTGATGGAGCTAATTTTAACATCCAGAGCTCTAGGCTCCTTCAAAGGAGCTGGTGGAGTTAACTTTAATATCCAGAGCTCTAGGCTCCTCCGAAGGAGCTGGTGGAGCTAACTTTAACATCCAGAGCTCTAGGCTCCTCCGAAGGAACTGATGGAGCTAATTTTAACATCCAGAGCTCTAGGCTCCTCCGAAAGAGCTGGTGAAGCTAATTTTAATATCCAGAGCTCTAGGCTCCTCTGAAAGAGCTGGTGAAGCTAACTTTAACAACCAGAGCTCTAGGCTCCTCCAAAGGAATTGGTGGAGCTAGCTTTAACATACTGAGTTATATAGCCTCCTTTGAAGGAACTGATGGAGCTAATTTTTACATCCAGAGCTCTAGGCTCCTTCAAAGGAGCTGGTGAAGCTAATTTTAATATCCAGAGCTCTAGGCTCCTCCGAAAGAGCTGGTGAAGCTAATTTTAATATCCAGAGCTCTAGGCTCCTTCAAAGGAGCTGGTGTAGTTAACTTTAATATCCAGAGCTCTAGGCTCTTCTGAAGGAGCTGGTGAAGCTCGCTTTAACATACAGAGCTATATAGGCTCCTCCGAAGGAGCTGGTGAAGCTAACTTTAATACCCAGAGCTCTAGGCTCCTCCGAAAGAGCTGGTGAAGCTAATTTTAACATCCAGAGCTCTAGGCTCCTCCGAAAGAGCTGGTGAAGCTAATTTTAATATCCAGAGCTCTAGGCTCCTCCGAAAGAGCTGGTGAAGCTAATTTTAATATCCAGAGTGCTAGGCTCCTCCGAAGGAACTGGTGGAGCTAGCTTTAACATACTGAGCTATATAGGCTCCTCCGAAGGAACTGATGGAGCTAATTTTAACATCCAGAGCTCTAGGCTCCTTCAAAGGAGCTGGTGGAGTTAACTTTAATATCCAGAGCTCTAGGCTCCTCCGAAGGAGCTGGTGGAGCTAACTTTAACATCCAGAGCTCTAGGCTCCTTCAAAGGAGCTGGTGGAGTTAAGTTTAATATCCAGAGCTCTAGGCTCTTCTGAAGGAGCTGGTGAAGCTCGCTTTAACATACAGAGCTATATAGGCTCCTCCGAAGGAGCTGGTGAAGCTAACTTTAACACCCAGAGCTCTAGGCTCCTCCGAAGGAACTGATGGAGCTTATTTTAACATCCAGAGCTCTAGGCTCCTCCGAAGGAGCTGGTGGAGCTAGCTTTAATATACTGAGCTATATAGGCTCCTCCGAAGGAACTGATGAAGCTAATTTTAACATCCAGAGCTCTAGACTCCTTCAAAGGAGCTGGTGGAGATAACTTTAATATCCAGAGCTCTAGGCTCTTCTGAAGGAGCTGGTGAAGCTCGCTTTAACATACAGAGCTATATAGGCTCCTCCGAAGGAGCTGGTGAAGCTAACTTTAACACCCAGAGCTCTAGGCTCCTCCGAAGGAACTGATGGAGCTAATTTTAACATCCAGAGCTCTAGGCTCCTCCGAAAGAGCTGGTGAAGCTAATTTCAATATCCAGAGCTCTAGGCTCCTCTGAAAGAGCTGGTGAAGCTAACTTTAACAACCAGAGCTCTAGGCTCCTCCAAAGGAATTGGTGGAGCTAGCTTTAACATACTGAGCTATATAGCCTCCTTTGAAGGAACTGATGGAGCTAATTTTTACATCCAGAGCTCCAGGCTCCTTCAAAGGAGCTGGTGAAGCTAATTTTAATATCCAGAGCTCTAGGCTCCTCCGAAAGAGCTGGTGAAGCTAATTTTAATATCCAGAGCTCTAGGCTCCTTCAAAGGAGCTGGTGTAGTTAACTTTAATATCCAGAGCTCTAGGCTCTTCTGAAGGAGCTGGTGAAGCTCGCTTTAACATACAGAGCTATATAGGCTCCTCCGAAGTTGCTGGTGAAGCTAACTTTAACACCCAGAGCTCTAGGCTCCTCCGAAGGAACTGAAGGAGCTAATTTTAACATCCAGAGCTCTAGGCTCCTTCAAAGGAGCTGGTGGAGTTAACTTTAATATCCAGAGCTCTAGGCTCTTCTGAAGGAGCTGGTGAAGCTAACTTTAACAACCAGAGCTCTAGGCTCCTCCGAAAGAGCTGGTGAAGCTAATTTTAATATCCAGAGTGCTAGGCTCCTCCGAAGGAACTGGTGGAGCTAGCTTTAACATACTGAGCTATATAGGCTCCTCCGAAGGAACTGATGGAGCTAATTTTAACATCCAGAGCTCTAGGCTCCTCCAAAGGAGCTGATGGAGATAGCTGCTGGTTGTTGTAAGCAGGCTGAATCATGTGTATGTGTATATACAATAATTTTATGTATATTTTATTCTACTATAGGTATAATATAGAACTTCATGCAACAAGTTTTTTTTATTTATGTTTGATTTTTTTAATAAATAGTAAAATGTTAATATTTATAAATTTTAAAAAAACAAAAATTGCAGATGATTATTTTATGTCTTATTTATTTATTGATTTAGCACAGATTTTTTTATCTCATTTTAATCATAGTTAAATATTCAAATACAAAACAGTCAGCATCGTACAATATTAGGTAAAATATTAATTAATTTATATCAGTTATATGTTAAAAACTACTGTTTCCTCCTTTTTTACACTTATATTTGAACTATTTTTTAAATTATAAGAGTAAAGTATAAGGCTTTTTAATAGCAGACGACATCTAGCAGTCAATTTTAGCTCGGGATAAAACAAACCATCGCTACCCATTGCTTTAGCATGGGGACGGATGAATTTTTTTTTTAAATAAAATATTAGGAATTCTATCTAATTGTACCGGTATTAAAAAATATATATTTGGAAAGTTAAAACCTGGTGGAATCTCATAAAAATAATCCCGAGCCGGTAAAAGTTATAAATGCGCATGAAAAAAATGTTGAAATATAAAAAGTGTGGTTATACTATGATTTTAGCTTGGGGACTATTGTGAAAATTTTTATGAAAGTAGTAAAAAAAAACTTTTTTCATCATAACATTAATGCTAAAAGTTTAAAAATAAAAATTGTCAATTAACCTACAATTTTTAGAGCACATGAAGAATAATTTATATAAACTTACAGCCATAGATAAAATTATTTTCAACAAAAAAATGATCCAGAAAAAATTCTCTTTTAAAAAAAATACACTTTTTAATTAAATTTATGTTGGGATATTATTATAATTATGTTCTGTTATTGTACAATATTATAGTGTAAAGAGAACCAAGAATAATCAACGCTTTTAAATTTTATGAAGAAAGCTTGTTTTTTGAGACAGTTCATAAACTTGTTGTTTAAAATAAATTGTAAAAAATCTACTAGCAACTGTTCTAGGATCTGGAAGGTTTTGTAAACCTAAACGCTATCTTCTCTTTATAAACATGTCTCCATATAAGCTCATATCTTTGATTCATGATTCAGATTAATGAACCAATAATTTCTGTCGCTTACAAACTAAGTAAAAAAAACTCACTCTGTAATAGTAATATTAGTTTAAATAAGTAAAAATTAGAGTTCTATGCATATACTTAAGTATACATCCACTAAATGTTATAATTACTTGAAAATGTTCAAATTATCAATTCAGTCATATTAAGTTTAACAATTATTTTTCACATAGTGGATATTAATTTAATTCAGTACTGTTTGAAGTAAGTATTTGTTTCATTTCCCTAATAATTGCACTAAAAAGTTTCTGACATAGTCTGAAGCCGAATCTAAACATCTAAAAATATTCATGCTTGTAAGGAGAAGATAGCGTTTAGGTATACAAAACCTTCCAGATCCTAGAACAGCTGCTAGTAGATTTTTACAATTTATTTTTATGAACTGTCTCAAAAAACAAACTTTCTTCATAAAATTTAAAAGCGTTGATTATTCTTGGTTCTCTTTACACTATAATATTTGTACAGTAACAGAACATAATAATAATAACATCCCAACATAAATTTAATTAAAAAGTTTATTTTTTTTAAAAGAGAATTTTTTCTGGAGCATTTTTTTGTTGAAAATAATTTTATCTATGGCTGTAAGTTTATATAAATTATTCTTCATGTGCTCTAAAAATTGTAGGTTAATTGACAATTTTTATTTTTAAACTTTTAGCATTAATGTTATGATGAAAAATGTTGTTTTTTACTACTTTCATAAAAATTTTCACAATAGTCCCCAAGCTAAAATCATAGTATAACCACACTTTTTATATTTCAACATTTTTTTCATGCACATTTATAACTTTTACCGGCTCGGGATTATTTTTATGAGATTCCACCAGGTTTTAACTTTCCAAATATATATTTTTTAATACCGGTACAATTAGATAGAATTCCTAATATTTTATTTAAAAAAAAAATTCATCCGTCCCCATGCTAAAGCAATGGGTAGCGATGGTTTGTTTTATCCCGAGCTAAAATTGACTGCTAGATGTCGTCTGCTATTAAAAAGCCTTATAAAGTATGGAAAAAAAAGCACTCAAATAAAATGAATTATGAAAATTTCACATTTACATATAGAACTAGATAGAGTATATGGAACTGAGTACATAAGTCAACAGTATAGCATGTCAGAAATACGTATAAAAAATTCTTCTACATTCTAACTTTACATTTTAAATGTACATTTTTATTAAAGTATATTTTTTTTACATTTATATATTATATAATATAATATTAACAAATACTTTAGTAAATTTAGTATTTCTCTTTATTTACTACATATTAATTTAAAAAAAAAAATTTTTCCTGCATTTCAATTCATTTTCACCCCACGAAAGAACTTAAATTCATATACTATTATACTCTTGAGTGTTGTAAAATATGTTTTTGCAAAAAAATATATTTCATAATCTATACATGCCTCGTGAATGAAATGAAATCTGCTAAAAAAACATACCTTTAAAAAGGTACAAATCTACGGCGAGTGGTTTTTATGTAGATATAACAAAATAAATATATTTAACACTTAAAGAACCTATTTTCAGTTAAATTATTTTTAAAGACACTTAAAATAATTTTAATATGAATACATTTCGATCTTTCAATTTCAATCTACTCTAGAATATATACCCCTTTTACTTCATTTGATTTTTTATCTTAGTAATTTTTCTTCACTATTAGTACGATAATTAATAATTAAAAGTACAAAAAGATTCATCATTACAAAAAACTTTATACATTTATTTTATAGATGCAATCTTCTTTTAAATTACAATCATATTTTTTTGCGCCTTTATTGACCTTTTACTAAGAAATAAAAAATTTAGTTTTTTGCAGTCGAAAAATAACTTGATATAACTTATTATGCGTATAATTTGAAATTATTATTGTTCGTCATTTAAACAAGTGACTGTAGTGAAATAAAAAAAAAAAAATGAACGTTTACTTTCAATGTATTCCCAGAGTGATTAAATTAATTGATGATTACTCTGAAATAAAAATTTTGTTGTCAAATCAATGAAGGGCTACCGCCCTTTAGGATTTTCATGTACTTTCTATATAACAAACACAATTTTCTTTTATCTTAATATCATTTTAAATGTGAAATTTAATATTTAATTTAGTACAATTCAGAAATTATTTAATGTTAAAGATGCTATAAAATTTTTCGAACTTCACTTATTACATAAGTGTGAAATTTGAAAATTTGTATTAATCGTAACACGAAGAGTTGAGTGCAGTGAAATCAAAAAGTAAAATTCCGACGAGTTTTATAGTGTACCAATAGTTAATCAATGTTTTTAAATAATTTGTTTTCGTTGATGATTACTCTAAAATAAAACTTTTGTTGTCAAACCAATTTTCATCATGTAGTTTCTATGCAATAAATAAAATTTTCTTTTATTTTAATATCATTTTAAATGTGAAATTAAATATTTATATATAATTTTGTACGATTCAGAAATTATAATCCTAAAAGGCGGTAACCCTTTTTAAGATGCTATAAAATTTTTCGAACTTCACTTATTACATAAGTGTGAAATTTGAAATTTTTATTTATCGCAACACTAACAGTTGAGTACAGTGAAATCAAAAAGTAAAATACCGACTAGTTTACCAGTAGTTAATTGATCTTTTTAAATAACAAAGAATAGTATTTTACACACCGGGTGCTGGAAAAGGTTTGCTAGGGATTGGCTAATTATTTTCCTGCATCAAGTGTAATGTTTTTTTCAATACGACGGGAGGAAAACACACAGTCCCGCTCCGACCCAGGGAGGGAGTTTAATGTTTTCGTCCCGGAAGTATGAAAAAAATTATAACTTCAGAGTTCATGATCAATGGTCCAACAACCATTACTTTTATAAACAATTATAATTATTGAGTCCAATTACTAATCATTACATTTTAGAATTCTTGGTAAAATAAACTTACGAACACTTAAATAAAGAAATTTGATAGCTTAACTCATTTGTTTGATGTTTTTAAATTTTGTTACTATAATATTAGTTTTATTTTACATTTTACAGGACGTCCTACATTATTTAATAATGGAAAAGAGTGACACCTTTTTTATTCATCCGTCAAAAAAAGTGTTTTACTCATATACTTTTGAAATCAATCCAAAACTCATTTTTTAAACAACAAAAATTCAATATAGATATAACCATTTTCATACTCGACGGACCCATTTCTTTGTTGTTTTTAGACAAGCAGGTTTCAGTAAAAGTATCAATTTCTTTTTTTGAGTTATTACCTATTAATTTAAAATCCTAAAGAACAGTAGCCCTTCAATTGGGACTGAAACTGAGGTTATGGTGGGGAGTGCTGCCTATGCTGAGTCCAGGTACAGTTCCCCAAGCGGCGGTCATGTTGGATTTAGTGAATTACGTGCAATTCGGATAGAAACTCCCCGAGCGGTGGCCATGTTTTCATCCCCACCATGAATGCTGTTTCAGTCCCAATAGCGAGTAATTTCATACTCAACTGCTGCTAATGCATGTCGCTTCGTGTACTTTTATTTTGTTGAATTTTCAGTAAATAAAAATTTTTTCTTTGTACCACAAATTTATGCGAATTTTTTCCTTATACTTTGCTAAAAATTTGCAAATATTTTCATAATTACTTTTTGAGCAAGAATAGGTATTAAAATGTTTTGTAAATAACTTATATTACGAACATGAATGATTTTTTATCGCTCATCATTCAGTTTATATTCATTCTCATTGTCTTAAACAACAAAGAAATGGGTCCGTCGAGTATGAAAATGGTTATATCTATATTGAATTTTTGTTGTTTAAAAAATGAGTTTTGGATTGATTTCAAAAGTATATGAGTAAAACACTTTTTTTGACGGATGAATAAAAAAGGTGTCACTCTTTTCCATTATTAAATAATGTAGGACGTCCTGTAAAATGTAAAATAAAACTAATATTATAGTAACAAAATTTAAAAACATCAAACAAATGAGTTAAGCTATCAAATTTCTTTATTTAAGTGTTCGTAAGTTTATTTTACCAAGAATTCTAAAATGTAATGATTAGTAATTGGACTCAATAATTATAATTGTTTATAAAAGTAATGGTTGTTGGACCATTGATCATGAACTCTGAAGTTATAATTTTTTTCATACTTCCGGGACGAAAACATTAAACTCCCTCCCTGGGTCGGAGCGGGACTGTGTGTTTTCCTCCCGTCGTATTGAAAAAAACATTACACTTGATGCAGGAAAATAATTAGCCAATCCCTAGCAAACCTTTTCCAGCACCCGGTGTGTAAAATACTATTCTTTGTTATTTAAAAAGATCAATTAACTACTGGTAAACTAGTCGGTATTTTACTTTTTGATTTCACTGTACTCAACTGTTAGTGTTGCGATAAATAAAAATTTCAAATTTCACACTTATGTAATAAGTGAAGTTCGAAAAATTTTATAGCATCTTAAAAAGGGTTACCGCCTTTTAGGATTATAATTTCTGAATCGTACAAAATTATATATAAATATTTAATTTCACATTTAAAATGATATTAAAATAAAAGAAAATTTTATTTATTGCATAGAAACTACATGATGAAAATTGGTTTGACAACAAAAGTTTTATTTTAGAGTAATCATCAACGAAAACAAATTATTTAAAAACATTGATTAACTATTGGTACACTATAAAACTCGTCGGAATTTTACTTTTTGATTTCACTGCACTCAACTCTTCGTGTTACGATTAATACAAATTTTCAAATTTCACACTTATGTAATAAGTGAAGTTCGAAAAATTTTATAGCATCTTTAACATTAAATAATTTCTGAATTGTACTAAATTAAATATTAAATTTCACATTTAAAATGATATTAAGATAAAAGAAAATTGTGTTTGTTATATAGAAAGTACATGAAAATCCTAAAGGGCGGTAGCCCTTCATTGATTTGACAACAAAATTTTTATTTCAGAGTAATCATCAATTAATTTAATCACTCTGGGAATACATTGAAAGTAAACGTTCATTTTTTTTTTTTTATTTCACTACAGTCACTTGTTTAAATGACGAACAATAATAATTTCAAATTATACGCATAATAAGTTATATCAAGTTATTTTTCGACTGCAAAAAACTAAATTTTTTATTTCTTAGTAAAAGGTCAATAAAGGCGCAAAAAAATATGATTGTAATTTAAAAGAAGATTGCATCTATAAAATAAATGTATAAAGTTTTTTGTAATGATGAATCTTTTTGTACTTTTAATTATTAATTATCGTACTAATAGTGAAGAAAAATTACTAAGATAAAAAATCAAATGAAGTAAAAGGGGTATATATTCTAGAGTAGATTGAAATTGAAAGATCGAAATGTATTCATATTAAAATTATTTTAAGTGTCTTTAAAAATAATTTAACTGAAAATAGGTTCTTTAAGTGTTAAATATATTTATTTTGTTATATCTACATAAAAACCACTCGCCGTAGATTTGTTATCTTTTACTTGATCAAGGTAAATCTTAACTTATTATATTTGTGTGTTCTAATTTTTATAGGCTGTTAATATTTTGGACATTTCATTAAAACTTGACTATAGGTTTATTAGAATAACTTAGCTGATAACGAAATTTTAAATTTTCCACTGTTTGAAGAGTCTGTTTATCTAAAATTATTAACCATTTATATTGACTCAATTCAAGGTCAACATAAAACTGTTGCCTAATTTTAATATTAGAACGATTTTAAATTGTTTAAAAAACTAAGATCCTTTTTTTTTATTTGAGCATGAGTGGAATGTAAAAATTATTTTTTAGATACCATGTGGCAAAGTTCTTTGATTAATTACTTTTTACACTTCATTAATTAAGAATGAGGCTTTCCAGTGAAGTTTGATGTACGTTCATCTATCAAATACAACGTAACTAGAATGAAAGTAGATTTATTTATTTATTTTATGTTTTTTTTTTTCGACAAAAGGAAAATCTTGACAAAATAAAATAAAAATTACTCTAGATAAGTTGAACTGAATAATGCATTCTGCAAGATAAATTTTATTTAAATGGATTTGATTAAAAAATTAGTTTTTTATCATGTAGAAAGTCAAAATTGTAAGATAAGTTAACTATATTTTTTTTTTTCACAGTCTTAGCGTTTGAGTCCACAGAATTTATCAATCAAAAACATTAGCTATTTACAATAAGATTCTATGTTTTAGGTAGGAATATAAATTATTTTTACACATGTTGTGTACACAAATGGTGAACTAAAAAATTATCTAGTTTAAAAAACAGAGCTGCTCTACAAAATATTCGAAGAAAATAAAACGATAAAAAATTTTTTAGTTCTTCATTGACTTTGAAAAAGTATAAAACTCGGGTCAAATTATTCTCAAGCTTCACTATAACTTCAAGCGATTCTACACGATGTTTAAATTATCTCTTTGGTAAGCATATTATTCATTAAATTCTCGATATTAATTTTAACTTTTATTTAACTGAAGTGATCATTAAGTTTTCGTACTTAAAGTTATTTTAATACAATCTTCATCCAATTCTGTATTATTTAAAGTACTTAATTAAAAACTGAATTTTTAACATTCGAGGAAAAAAAAAACAGAAATTAACAAGAAATATTTATTTACGTATATTTCAGTTGGACTCTCGTGCTGTTACTATCTCTGGTTATATTCGAGGCTCAGTCAACCCCGACCAAAGAGATTTTTTTCAACGCAGATGCCATTGTAATAATACACAATTGTAAAATGGACATAAAAGATAAAAAGATAAACAGAGATTCGGGCTCGTTCTACCATTACGTGAGGAGATGCTTGAACTACGGTGCATTGAAAAAACAAATCGACTTTCAAAAACTTATCGAGTACTTTAATCGGACCGAAAAGGAAAATTGTCTTAGCAGCAATGGAGTATTTTGCAGAATAATTCCGATTAAAAACTAGTAATTTTTGAAATATTATCATACTTTGATTGTTGTTAGAGATTTATTTGAACAAATTTAATATGTTTCTACTTACTCAGGTTTACATCAAATTTTATGATTTTTTACTGATTTTTAAAATTTTTAAAATTTCTTTTTACTTCAGAAACTTATAATAAATAAAAAAGTGATGATAGAATCATTAGAATTTAATTCATTTATAAAAACTAGATAATCTTTAAATCTTAATTATGAGTCTTTTTTTAAACTTTTTGATAAAATCATGCCTTCAAAGATCATTTTTTTTCAAAGTTTTTGCAAATTCAGTGTCACTTTTATTACAAATCTGTCATAATTTAGATTCATGACATTACTTTGATCTTTGTTATCACCGCTGAATATTAAAAACTAATTTTAGAAGGAAAAAAAAGATTGATTCAACTTTTAACTTTGCTATTGTAAAGGAACACATGAAACTTACACATGTTACGTAACACGTAAAAAAGTATACTTTACATGTGTAAAATTATACACCTATACAGTCCTCACATTACAGCACTGTCATTGACCTTTAACTTATAGTTTATCTACTGTTGTCGATGAACACATTTCACGTGTCTAAAGTAATTTTCAAGTTTTTAGTAGTATGTGTTGGCTGTTTTTGCTATTTATTCCGTATAAATTAAAAATTGTAAGTAATTTATTTTAAGTAAATTTTCATTCATTGATAAAAAAGGTCTTTTATTTTTATGTGCGATTACCATATGTCAATTTTATATGTAACTTCGGTTTTTTTGTTATTCATGAATGGAAAGATTGTTCATGTGTGAAAAAATTCAGTAAAATTTTTGAATTCATTTTTATCATCAGCATAAGTTTATTTAAAAAACTTCGTTTTATTATTATTTAATTTGTTTAAATCTTTAAAAAATACAATAAAAATTTTTATATAAAAGAAGACAGTAAGTTAATCTGTATAGAAGTTTTTAAAAAAATTTCATGCTTTTTTCGGCAAAAGTGAAGTTTTGAATGTTTTTTAAGAGATCATTTATAAATTTTTATTTATTTATAAATTCATCATTCATTATTTACACCAACGATGAGTATATATACAGTGCGAGAATCCGTCTCGATTTCATGAAATTAAATTTTTATCCCGAAGAATTTAATCGATCCGCCCAGGTTTTATTACTTCTTCGAAATGGCATTTCAATAGTTCTAAAATACCTCGAGGAAATCAACTTAATTCCTCATCAGTAGTTTCTAAAAATAATCCACTCAAGAAAAAAATCATTACCAATCAAGCTCATAAGGTTCATTTATTTTTCAGCTGCGTGCGCTTATTAAAAATTTCGTTTCGAAAATGTAAGAAATTTTTTTCCTTCACTTCTACTCACAAGGAGATGGTTTGTCCTTTAGGACCTGGATTTTCATGAAACTTTGCACACAGTTTTTATTCATCATAAAAATAAGCCCTTCAGTGTTTTTTTTTTTTTTTTTTTTTTCAATGCAGGCTGTTTTCAATAAAAAGCCGTTTTTGGCCTCATTTTCAAAAAATTCCTCCTTGGACCGTATTGCACTTAGAAATATCTGGAACCTGGCATTTTTTTTCGTTTTTCCAAGTACTTTTGAAAAAAAAATATTAAAAAAATTTTTTGAATGATCTTGTCCATGTATATTGTAACCTAAATATACTAAAAATTGACTTTAAAAACCTAATTGTGAATTTTGTTTTTGTTCAATAAAGTCCTCCTGAAGAGGTCGGCAAACCCTGGCCGACGAAACGTCGAGGAATTCAGATTATAGATTTGTTTTTGAAAAATTCTTTTTGCAAACACACCTCCTGCCTTCAACCGATCCATACGCCCTATTGGGTGATTACTCAAACTTAATTTCTCATAGTTAAAACCGTTCAAAAAATTTTTTAAATAATTTTTATTCATAAGTGCTTGGGAAAACAAAAAAAATGCCAGGTTCCAGATATTTCTATGTGCAATACGGTCCAAGGCGGAATTTTTTGAAAATGAGGCCAAAAACGGCTTTTTATAGGAAACAGCCTACTTTTAAACACAGGGGTTAAGGTGGTTTTCTACCAGAGCTAGTCAAGTTCAAGACTAAAAAAAAATTATTTCACCAAATTAGTAAAAATTGTTTGTTAAAATTTAATTTTTAACTTTTTATGGCTTCTGAAATTATTTTCTACCAAAAAAACATTGACAATCACAACAAAACATTTTTTAAAACTTTTAACCTCACCTTTGAATACCGCAGTTTTGGAGGTTATTCACGTGAAAATTATTTTCGTAAAATTATTGTAAAGTTCTTAAAAGGTCAATTTTTTGTAGTTTCAAGGAATGAATTCTTCGATAGTGAAACTATGTGTATGTGGTTTTTCAAAAGGATCTCTATTGTAAGAAGACAAATATCAATAATTTAGTACACTTTTTCAGCGTAACGTCCGTACGCGTAATGAAAAAAATTCAATCTTTAATTTGCTGTAACTTTTAAACTATATGGTCAATTTTGATCAGACTTCGGTAAAATGTTTATTAATATCTAATAAACACCTCCAGAAAATTTGAGCTGATTCTCTATTGTCATGCATTTGGTAGAAAACCCCCTTAAATGGGAATTAGGTGAAAAAAGGCCCATTCTGGAAAAAGAACACATGAAGGACTTGTTTTTATGATGAATAAAAACTGTGGGCAAAGTTTCATGAAAATCCAGTTCCCAAAGGACAAACCATCTCCTTGTCAGTCGATAGATCTGAAAAATAAAATCTTATGCAAAACAGCTGATCAAAAGTTGGGATGATTTAATTAATCTCATTCTTTTTGAAAAATAAAGTTAATAGTTTTCGAGCTTCATAAATTTATTAAATTTTGATTGCACAGCTGGAATTCCAAAACTTTTTCATAAAGTTAAGTAGTTTTTTTATTTCATAACAAGTTAAATGAAAATTTTACGTTTAGAACTTCAAGTTTTATAGTTTTATAATAATTAATCACAAAAATACTGACTGATTGACAATAAAAAAAAATCATTTTAAGCTCATTTGTGTATTAAAAAAAAAAAAAAAAAAAAAAACAAGAGATTGTTTTCGAAAGTTTATTTTTAATTTTTCATTCAATACTATTGCAACAAGTTAATTTTTGGGATTATAATCACAAAGTATAAGAAAAAATAAACTACAATATCAAACAAAATTTTTTTATCTATCATACAATAAAAAAAGATTAATTATTTAAAGTGATGAAAAAATCCGATTAACAGATTGAGTAGCTCTTAATCGTGGTCCTGACAGAGCAATTACCGGGTCCGATTTTTAATCCAATTAGACGTGATAAAAATAAATTAAGCTTTAATTAGTTCTTTTAATAGTAAAAGAGTCGGTCGAGGATTTTTCCCGCAGCACTGTTGTTTTGTATAGATTCTAATGATTGGCTTTCTTATATAAATGAAAATAGACTCGATCAATTAAATATTTTTTTCAGATTTAAATAAACAGAAAGTCTGACGTTGAGTTTAGGATTTAATCAAAACGTTTGTTGTTATTTTCGGTAGAGTTACAGTGAAAAGCGCATTGTCACAGTAGAGCTTTTGGCATGTAGGTAAAATGAGCTGCTAAGGAGAGATAATGAGATGTACCATTTAGATATAAATTAGCTTTTCTGAGGGTTGTAAGCTATATATAGATATACGCTTTCCATTTGGCTGCTTATTCTCCAATTAGAACCGAGAGCTTGCAGCGAAAGCTCGTGATGTAATTCCGGCTTTTTAACTCTGACAATATTTTGTCAATATCTTTGTTGACTTTTTAATTAGTTTATTCATTGCGAGTGTTTGTACGAGTAATTTTTTAAGCATTTATTTATTATTTTCTAATATTATGCTATAGATTACAATTGTTAAGAAATTTCATGAATATTTCACGTCTAAATTAAACTAAATAAGTAAACAAATAAAATTACTTATCGTTGAAATGTAAAGTTTGTCAGTTAGTAGCAACTAATATGATTAAGTCAAAATGATACAGTCTAAACAATTATTAACTACTTCGCTAATAATTGAGATACTTTAAAATTAATGTCATATAAGTGCTTTAAGCGTATAAATTTTGAAGCTTTCCAAGATTTTTAATAATACAAACCATGAAAACATAAAAAAAAAATTTCCAAACACTTTTTCATTTAAATATTACAATATGATGAAACATCATGAAACATCGGCATGAGCTTTTTTTTATATCAAGGATGTAATAACAAAAAGAAAAAGTAAGAATAAATTACTGGAAGTGTACCCCGTAGCGATCGATGACAGTTTGATTACATTTTTTTTACACTTCGGTGTTCGAAGGGCGCCAGCCCAACCGAAGATGGGAATATGATTCGAAACAGCTAAAAAAAAAAGCTCGCAAGCTCGTTGAATATCGTCCGGGTAAACACGAAAGTTTCGGGGGGTAGAGTTTGACTATCGAATTACGATATTAATAATCGATTTACTCACGGGATTCGATTACGCACGTGGCTGCAGCAGCCAGTCAGCTGAGCGTCCGCGGCGATTTACTCATAGTTATGTCACGGTGCCGGTTTGCGCATGCACCGGACACTGACGCGGCGCACAGCTGCGGCGAAGCTTTTTTTTTGGTTTTTCAACCAGTTGGCAGCCGACTGCCGGTGGTGCCTCGTGATGTTCTTCGGGATCGAAAGCACAGGTGGGTGATGAAACTTTATCATTGTTTTGTTAAATTATTGGAATGCTTCAAAATTTACAAGACACTTGACACACACAGTCCCGGAGTAATTTTTCCTTTTTTTTTATCGTAATTCGTAGCTTCATAATGAGACATTGAAAAAAAAAAAATAATGATAATAAATGAATATTGAGCATTGTTAATAAATAATTGTGAAAATCGTAAACAAGTGTTTTTAATAATTTAAATAGGTACTGGATTTTCTCCAAGTTAATCGTGAAAATACTTTAGAATGAAAAATAAATGGATAAATTTATAAATAAAAATAAATAAATAAATATAATAAAAATAGTAAATTACTGTTAATTCAACTACTGTTGTGTGATACTGTATTGTAAAAATCAAAAACAAGATTTTTTAATAATTTTAATAAATAATGAATTTTCACCGAGTAAAATAAATATTTAAAAATAAATAAATTCATTAATTAATTTAAAAAAAAAAATTTTTTAACAATCGAGTGCGCTCACATTTTCAGAGCTCGCTATTTACAAGAATAATGTATTTTTAAAAAACTAGAAGTAAAAAGTTTTTTTTTTGTATTTATTATTTTCAGAGACTTATTTTATAATAATTTTAAAAAAATTTATTAAGTCGACTACCCTACGGTTAAAAGTTTTTCTTTTAATGGATTACTGATATTGATTTATTTTTAAAATGTGATCGGATTTATTGAAATTGACCGCGGTACATTCAATAATTTTAAGTAAAAACTTGAATACAAAAAAAAAAAAATTATTATATTTTAAGACTTTCTAAAATTTCGATGAATTTTTTCAAACTCACTAGTTCTACTAAAATTAGAAAAATCTGAAAATGTGACCGAACCCAAAGAGTCGCGAACCGAGTTCTCTAATTGCACGGTTACGCTGGTTAATTAACATTTTTTCATTCCTTAAAACTGAAAAATTAAAACCCAACGCTCGCAGAGTACCTACACTTGGCAGAATAACTCGAATTCTTACTTTTGCATCTTACGGCAGCCTAAATTTAAATTTTACAACTTTCATACCGCACCGATCGTTATTGATAAAATTAAATCTATAAACAGCTGCTCGTTAACTATTAACAGCAAGGCGGGATGCGCCGCTGCAGTTTTGTTTTGTTGCAAACGCACAAATGTTTATTACCTAATAACGCGCGCCGCGGCAAGCAATTTGTAAACAGTTCGTTATACAATGCAGCATAAGCAAACTACATATTTACGAAGTCTGTTAATTTTGGGGCGGATAGTGTTGATTATTCATTTGGTCCACTATACATAATTACACATTATGGCGTAAAATATAAAGCATTTTTTTAATACTGCTTTGAATTTTTACAATTTTTTTTAACAAATATATCTATCTACAATCTCAACTTTTTATAAGTAAAAAATACTATCATAAACAATTTCAAGCTTCTTAATTTATTTTAATTAATAATTATTAGAATTTTTGAATGTACTATTATTAATGTAACCGAGTACAGTATGTATAACACAAGATTAAATATCTTGTTTGGAAAAAGAAATATTTCATATCAGCATGGTTTTTACCCGGACGAGCATTTTCGTCCTCAAAAGTTGATTTTCATCCTCGCTTTTTCGTCTAAAAAGTTGTGTTCTAATCCGTAGAACGCGTTTAAAAAAAAAAAAAAAAAAAAAAGCCTCACCTTCATTCTAAATTATATCTTTTGATGAAAAAAAAACTTTGAAGAATTTCAGACGAATATATTTGTTTATCTTACTTTTCTCTTTTTTAAATTCGTTTCGAAGAGATTATGATGCGGTTGGTAGAGAAAAAAAAAAAAAAGTAAACTGAAAAATGATGATAAAGCTTGGTTTGCTTTAATCTACGATAAGCTGTTAAACGAGGTAGCTTTAAATCCACGCATGCACTCTGTGGGTTTTTCAATTTAAGTAACCGGATAATTAACACCAGGCACAGGTGTTTTTTTTTTTTAAATAATAATAATGCACTGGATTACGTAATTTCGAGCTGTTTTGAATTACGCGTTGAAAAAAAAAAAATCAATTTCAGTTAAAATAAAATAAAAGCTTATTTAAATTTTAAATATTCAAATTAGTTTATTTAAAGATTTTTTAAAAATTATCTTAAACTTTAGTCAATTGTTGAAAATTCTAAACTTGATGATCGATATGGTTTATCGCTTTATCTGTAAGCTTTTATTTTTACAATGTGTTAAGCATGACAACACACATATAATGTAATAAAAGTAAAAACCAACAGATTTGAAAAAAAAAAAAATTGTAACGGTTAATAAATGAAAGCCAACAAAACTGGATTTACTTGTTTGTCAGATGTATAAATATAAATTTATAGAAGTATCGGCAACTTTATAAATTATTATTTGTTCGAAAACGCATTTGATTAACTAAAAATTTTAGGTAAGGTTACTTAAAACTAAAAATAAAATTAATGCGTGTTCAATAGACCCTTGGTAGTCTTAAACTATTATTAGAGAGGAGGGAAGGGAAAATTGTAACAAGAGTAGCTTGTCCGACGATATTTAAGATGTATACTTATCGCCTATGATCTCGAGAAACAATCAAGTCTCAAACACGAGCTTGTGAAATTATAAAAAACTTTTGAAAAATTATTTAAAACACATGTACGATAAAGATATCTTCGAATAAACTGATAAATTATTATTGATTTTGAGAATAGTAGATTTTAAATTAATAAGTGAATCTTATTTTCACTGTTCATACTAATAAAAACACATACACATCGATCTTACTATTTCCACAATAGAAGACAAAAGCAAGGAAAAATCTGAAAAACTAATTTAAAATAAAACAAAAAATAAATAAAAAACCTTTGCTTGAAATATGCCACGAATAAAGTGACCATCAGGCGACTTTTGGTGACTAAAATGTCTCTAAACCACTTAATTCATGGTTTTAATTTTTTTAGATTGGAAGAAAATGAGCTCCGCAATATATCCGTTGATATATTATAATAAAAAATTGCGATATTTTATAAGCTAATCTACGACTAAAGACTTTGTATAAACGAACCGATAGCAAAGTGAATTTTCTTCTAATCTACAAAAGTTAAAATAATAAAAAGAGTGGTTTTAACTTTATTCGTGGCAGATTTCTTCGCTGGCACCATCGACAGTTAGCTTGATTAATTTAAATGTATTATTATTTTAGTGATTAAAAAGTGCATAGCCCGATCGAATAATTGAAAGTTGAAGGTAAGATGTCAGGTCGATTAGCGCTGGGGATAGACGTGGGCACGACCTCGGTCAAGGTGGTGGTGGTGGACGGACAGAGTAATAAAATCCTCGGCAACCAGTCGAAGGACACCCAGGCGAACGTCCCGAGCGACCTGGGCATCGAGGGCAACAAGCAGGACGTGCCCAAGATACTCTCGGCCGTGCACAATTGCGTATCCCGACTCTCGAAGGATCTACTCAGACAGGTTACTCCTTCTCTCCTTATTTTAATTGCTGCAATAGTCCGGGTTCCTTTATTTCTACACTCTTATTCAACCAGTGCACTTTTGATTGTGGACGGACACCGTATCGTTCCGAGGTTTGAACTGGCGCTCGAAACCTGACCGTCACGAATGCACTCAAAATATTATCTTTCTTAGAGTGAGGTTAGAGAGTCGATGAAAATGATCGAAATTAATCTCTACTTTTCACTTTTCAAGCTTTTTTATTAAAAAAATTAATAATCATTCATTGATTGAGTTTTTGATTCGTTTATAGTGAAAAGTCAAAAGTAGAGATTAATTTCGATCATTTACATCGGCTCTCTAACCTCACTTCAGCAAAGATAATATTTATAGTTCGTTCGTGACGCGAAGGTTGGCAACGGTCAGATTTCGAGCGCCAGTTCAAACCTCGGAACGATATGGTGTCCGGCCAGTGTACTATCCCGATTCTCTATCGTTTTATTTAGAGCTTTTGATAAATTTATCCTGATTTATCCAAGTTTATCCTGATTTTAATACAATAATTTTTCTGCAAAATTTGTGGCAAATATCGAATTAAATTTTTATTTAAACTGAGATTTAAATAATTTTGAAATCTTTGTAATATGACTGATCTTTCATTTTTTTTAATTTTTTTTTTATTTACCTCAATTTATTTAAAAATTATCATAGTTTATCTCAGTTTATTCCAATATTAATACAATTTTAATTTTGAAAGTTATTTTCCAGAAAAATAACTGAATGAAAATTGGATCGCTATTAAAAATTGTATTAATATTTACCTTATTTATTTCAAAAATATCTTAATTTATTCTGTTTTTATAAGTACCCGAACTCTCTAAAACTAAAAAAGTGTTTCTCTGAAAATGAGATTTTTCCTTAATAATTCATAGATAAACAAAGAAAATGCTACTTTTCCATCACGAATTTTTTGAAAATTACAGACTAAAAGTAAAGTTTTCATCTCCTTATAAGTCAAAATCGTAATAATTTTGGGAGTTTTTTTTCCAACAATTTCTGAGCCTTTGTGATACCTGGAAGGACGGCTAACCACGTTATATGAATCGTAAGCGCTTCTGCGATAATTGCAACCAAGAACGAAGCTTCTTAGAAAAGCAATTAAATCTCTGAAGAGCTAGTTGCAGCGAATAATTGCCCGCAGTCTTTACGTCTAATCGAAATATCATTTAACTAACCTTTTTTTTCAATTTTAAGCTTCCATTTTTATTTGAAATTTCATTCCTAAAAATAAATTCACAAATACATTAATTTGCCTCTTTTGTAAATAATATTTGCTTGAAAATATGTAATCAGTTGAATAACTCTGCAATTCATTGTAAAATAATTTAATTTAGAGATGCTTAAACGGAGTAAAACAAAAAATAATTACGCAATTCGGTACTTTAAATTTAATTAATTCAGAGTTTGTACAACAGTCGGACCTTACTTAGCTCCAGGTTACTCAAACATTGTTTCAACTAGCTCCCTTCACACGGTTCGCGTAATCTAATTGTAGAGTAAAAAAATTCACAAAGTAAATTTCGAACGACCTTCATTTTTTGAATTTTGAATTAAACTTTTCTTTTAGATAAAAAATAACACTTTTGTTCGAATAAAAAAAAAATAAATTTATGGATCATTTCAAAAATTTTCTGGACCTTAAGATCACGATACGATCCTAAGAACCATTTTTTAGGATAATGATGATTTTGAATTTTGGGAACGATCTCAAGGATCTTTTTTTTAGAATCACGACGATTTTTGAAAAATAAAAATGATTTTATAGATCCTTGATCCTTGAAATGATCCTATGGATCTATATATTTATTAAATTTCCCAAATTTCAAGTGTTATAAAAAAAAAAAATAAATTATTGAAATTGGTCTTCTGTATTAAAGGTGGTGAGCATAGGGATATGCGGTCAGATGCACGGAATAGCGCTGTGGAAGTCGCCCGAACTCGCCCACAACAAGACCAAAAACGGCTCGTTCAAGCTCGACATAGACAAGGATTCGGTATCGAACTTGTACACCTGGCAGGACGGAAGATGCGACACTCAATTTCTCGACTCCCTCCCGAAATCCTCGAGCCACCTCAGCCTCCACACCGGATATGGATGCGCTACCCTCTTCTGGTTCGCCAAACACAAGTAACATTTTTTTAAATTTTTTAACGTACGTGCTCCTTTTTTTCCGGGTAGTTTAGAACGTAGGATTCCTGCATTTAAAAAATTTCCCGCGTGTTCCTAAATAACGGTTTTAAAAAAATGAGTTTTCTACAATTTTCCAATT
Organism: Encarsia formosa; assembly: GCA_038277355.1. Taxonomy (NCBI): domain Eukaryota; kingdom Metazoa; phylum Arthropoda; class Insecta; order Hymenoptera; family Aphelinidae; genus Encarsia; species Encarsia formosa. The sequence goes on from CM076184.1 coordinate 1,295,541, forward strand.
TTCGATTTTAGAACGTAGTGTTCTTTTTAAAATTTCCCGTCTAATTTGCAAGTTTTTGAATTTTAGAATGTAGTGTTCCTTTATTTGAAAAATTTTACTAAGTAACGGTTTTTTTTTTTTTAAACTCGGGATGTTTAAATAAGGCTGGTTCTATAAGTAGACGATACTCGTAATCTTTTTTGCCTAGTAAAAAATAAGTCACTGAACATAGAGGCTTTAGCATATAAACAAATAAAAAATTAAACTTTATATATCTAGTTTGAAAAAGCTGCAAACATGTTTTTTCGCATAAAAAAAAAGAACTTTCTCATCTGTACATCATAACATATTTGGAAATATTAAAGTACACTTAAAATAATTTATTCAAATTGATTTTGAGGCTCTGAAATAGACAATCTTTATCTTGAATTTGTGATTTTCTCTAATAAACCCAAAAAACTTAGATTTCAGTCAAAAAACAATGCAATCAACAAAAGAAGTTTCTGAAAGATTATCGATAAAAAATTTCTCATAGTTCATAAAAATCCCATTTAGCTCATAAATTTTAAAATGGCCAAAACGCAATTTTGGAATTCTCTGAAAAGCTAATTGTTATCCTTAATTTCATTTTTTTTTTGTTTCGTCGTTTTAGCCCTGAAGCGAGTGTTGAAATCGAGTAGTTTTCACATGATTCCTGAGTATGTAATAATAACGCACTTAGCTGTCCATATAATTTTCGACTCAAAGACCGATGCGATGATGGTGGGAACTTTAATTTTTCAAACTCGGCTCATTGTTATTATGCAAATTGTTCCTTTTCTTTTTTTTTCTCGAAAACTAATTAAAAAGCCATTCGAAAAGTTTTGAAACGGTTCAGTTGCTCAATTTTAAAAGATATTTTTAATCGGGGGACTTGGTAGATACAAAAACATTTGTAACTCGAGAATAAATTGATCTTTTTATTGTATTGGTAATTCAACAAAAATTTTTTTTATTGATTATCAATAATCGATTTAGAACAGCATAGAACATTCACAGACTGTGAATCACAGTAAAAAAAAAAATAAAAAAAAATTGCTTGATCATGAGTAAGCTGATTATTTTCAAATTACAAAATATTTTGTAAAGTTTTGAAAACTAAAAGAAAAAGAAAATTTTCATTCACTGAACTAAACTCTCTAAAAAATTATCTAAAATTTAAGTCAAATCAAAAATTAAAAAAAAAAGGTTTGATTCACAAAATTTTCGACATTTTTAAGAATTTAGTTTAACAAAAATTATTCGATCACGATCAAGTGTCACGAACGATACGAATGCATAATTTTTTAGATCATTAGTCGATCAATATAAACCTATGGATCATTTCAAAAATTTTCTTTATCCATAAGGATCAAGATACGATTTTAATGATCATTTTTTAGGATCTCGACGACTTTTTGAAATAATCCTTGGGATCATCATCAAGGATCAATAAAATTTTTAAAATATTTTTATAAAATTCGTATAATTTATAAATGACTACTAAATTACTTTTGAATTTTCACAATAACAAATTTTTTTTGTCATACTAGACCGGAAAAGCTGAAAAAGTACGACAGATGCGGCACGATACAGGACCTGGTGGTGAGCCTGCTGACGTCCAACTCGGGTAAGGTCAAGATGAGCACCCAGAACGCGGCCAGCTGGGGGTACTACCTGGCCGAGGACCAAAACTGGGACGTCGAGGCTCTTACCGGAAGCCAACTGAGCCAGGATTTTCCCCTGCATCTTCTTCCGGAGGAGATACTCGCGCCTGGACAGTCCGCTGGTAAACTCGGACACGAGTGGTTCGCCATACCAGCTGGAGTCGAAATTGGTTATTATTTTATTTTTCTTCTGTAAATGTATTTTTTTTGAACAAATTTTGCGATTATTTATCTAAAATTTGATAAACTTTACCAAAGCATTGAAAACTTTTTTAGAGGTTTAGCAAAAATATTTTTAATTCTAAAAATTTTGAAATTTTGTCTGAAAAAGTAAGGTAGTGTTTGTTAAAGTTTAGTAGGTATTTGAAGATAAGACAATTAAGTATTTCTTTTTTTGGGCTTTTTCAATCTCAAGTTATCTTTTGAAGTTTTTGTAATCTGAGTTACTTTTTATTATTTTACAAAAAAGTCTGATATTTCTCAATTATTTTTTTGATTTTAGCAAAAGTTTTTTAACGAAACAATACTTAAAAATTGGATTTTTCAGGCTCAAACTACGTCCCGGCTTAAAAAGTTTAGAAAATTAATTAATCAACGAAACATCGCGAAGTTAGTTTAACAGGATTCACACTTTTACAATTTTTTTTTCGTTTAAATTTTGAAACTTTTTAATTCAAAAGGTATAGCTCGTTAGGGCCGCGTCTACCGACTAACGCTTCGGATTAAATTTGAATGAAAGCGCTGCCAATCAGCGGACGCATTCAGAGAATTTCATCCTCGCAGGGGGGACAAAGAGAATCCTTAAATAAAAACGCATATATATTTATGTCCCGAACTAGGAGTCGCGCTGGGCGACTTGCAGTGCTCGGTGTACGCCCTCCTCAAGCAGCCGAGCGACGCGGTGCTCAACATTTCAACCTCCGCCCAGCTGGCCTACGTCCATCCCAGCTTCAGACCGGACAAGTCCGTCGACGGGGATCAACCTGCCGACAGTAAGTTTTTATTTTCATTAAAATAGCCTCGTAAACAGGGACGTGCCACCGATTACTAATCAAAGTAACGGATAATTATTTATTGAGAACCAAACTAAAATTTCAAAGATATCGAAATTAGTGAAAAGGTGACAATTATCTCGTCTTATGCGCGAGTAATTTTACACTACCGTCATAAAAACGGACATTTGATGAATCACTATTTTTTTTGGAGAATATTGTGGAAAAAGCTCATTTATACATATTGTCTTGAACTGGCTAAGTGTAAACTAGCGTCATAAATGGGGATACTTGAAAGTAACAATATGAGAAATTTTTTTTATAAAAAAGAAGTAAGAGGGTATTTTACATTACCAATTGATTAATTAATTTTTAGACAAGATAGAGTACTTTCCGTACTTCGAGGACAAGTACCTGGCGGTCGCTGCGTCCCTCAACGGGGGCAACACCCTGGCCACCTTCGTCAAGTCTCTGCAGCAGTGGACCCTGGAGCTCGGATTCTCGGTGCCTCAATGTGAGTCGACTCTGATTTTCAAACTTCCAAACCTAACCTCAAAGAATTCTTTTTTCCCCCACTTTTTTACAGCCAAAGTTTGGGAAAAGCTCATTGCTCTGGGCAAGGAAGACTCGTCCATCAGCGACATGACGATCGTCCCTACCCTCCTGGGGGAACGTTTCGCGCCCAACCAGACCTGCAGCGTAACCGGGATCACCCTCGACACCCTGCATCTGGGGAACCTTTTTCGATCCCTGTGCTCTGGCATCATCAAGAATCTTCACGAGTGAGTTAGAGCTGTGCGTCGTAAAAAGGGACGTGACACCAAAATAGAGACTTTTGACAGATCATCAATAAAAATATCTGTTTGGGGAGGTTTTTTGGGGTGATTTGTATGAAATATTCATTCATCTCGTCTTATGCAAAAGTGAGTTCAGGGTAGCGTCATAAAAGGGGACATGAACCCCGAAAAAAGGGTCGGTTTACAATCTAGTCGAAAATTTAACTTATGGGAACTTTTTTTTTCTTGCGTAAATATACTTGGAAAAGAACAAGTGAGGTTACACTAGCGCCATAAATCGGGACACGTCGTCGAAATTAGGTCCAACCACTATTCAAAGTATCTACTGAAGATTTTTTTTTCATAACATACCGGAAACACTTCATATATGTTGTGTCACGGTAGGGGTTGAATTTAAATGAGCGTCATAAATGGGGACACGCAACCTGAAAATGACATTTTACCAAAAATTTAAAATATTTTACAGCATGATGTCTCGGATCGAGCTGGAGTCAGCGGGCATAGACAGGATAGTGGGCAACGGCTCGGGCCTGGTCCGGAACCCGGTGCTCCAGAAGGAGGTGAGCCACTGGTACTCCCTGCCCCTGGAGCTCGGTCACACAGGGGACGCCGCGCTCGGTGCCGCCCTCGCCGTGATACCTCCACCGCAGCACCCACGAGATTCTTGAGCGAGAGAAAGGATCATTGTCGGGACTTTTTTCATTTTATTACACTGCTCTCTGTGTACCCTGATCCGAGCGAATGGAATTTTTTGGGTTCGGTTAGATTCTGGTGAAAGGATTATGCATGCAGCGCCCCGGACTGAAAGGTACTTTCGCGATGAGCTGGCTGGGTTGTTATTCTCTTATTTTTATTTTTAATGCAATCGAGCCACCCGCTACTGCTTATCTGTCGGATCAAAGTATCTATACCTTGCTTCTTTGTAGAGCTGCGGCTTTGGATTTTTAAAAGTTATCGAACTTTTCTGTAAGAAACTTAAATTGTTGTGTCTGTATTTCGAACCAATTTAAGTTTTTAATTTTTTTATTGTTTATTTTGTTAGAGTATCAAAAGATAATCAATACCGTAATTATTTATTTTTCATTAAGGAACTATAGCAGTCATTCAAAGTTTTTGAAATTTCAATGTTATTCTGTATCTATAAAAATTTGTATCTATTCAAAATAGTTGAAAAATTAAACTCGATTGCATCATAATCACAATTCTAAAAATTTAAATATAAATGTGTGATTTAGGAGCGTTTAAACTAATAAGATGAGCTTCAGTTTTTTTCATCAATTTTTCAACTTTCCCGTTAATGTATTCGAAATTTACAAAGTTCCAAATTCGAAATCGAGTCACTACTTTTTGATTTTGAATTTTCTACAAACTTTCCAGCCCTAACTTTATAAATCTAAATAATATATTGCCTGTTTGAAGTAAAATTTAAAGCTTGTTGTAATTAAAGTTGTATTTTTAGAAGAATATTTATTAAAACTCTAGACATTCTTGCCAACTTAAAGCTACAAAAATATTATGTGAATGGTTCGTTGCCTCGTATGAAAAAAGTACTATTGAAATTTTTTTTTGTTTTTCTCGAAAATGTTTTTTTAATATCTTAACGAGATTTTTTCGTATACTAAGTAACGAATTATTAAGTTAAAAATCCTTTGATAATGATTACTCTATTTATACTTGTAAATATATGACATATTTATTTTCATTACGTCAACTTAATATTTGTATTTTTGAATAGTCATATTGTAATAATGATAAGAAGATTATTACTGCTTAACTATAATATTTATTTAGACTCTAAGATACTAAAAAATTTTGTTAATACAGTACTAATTTGTATAATAGATATTAATCAAAAAAATTTATTTGCATTCCACTCGATACATTAAAGTCAGTATAAAAATACAATCATTCACAGTTTCGAATATTTTTTTTCACATCTTATCATATCATTAGCAAATTGATAAATAAAAAAACGACGAGTCAAGAAGAGAAAAATGTTCTTGCTATTTTTTAAATGCTGATTATTTACAATTAACATAAACTCAACTCTTATAAGCAAACCAATAATACTAATTCATTGGACGATTTACGACCAGGAAATCAATTAAAAACTTAAATGAACTTCTGTACAGTGATTAACACTTGAAAAAAAGAGAATTAAAAAATAGATTCATCTCTTGAATTACATACAAAAGCGTTTTTTTATGAGTAAAGTTATTTTACTTTACATTAGCATAAATATGTACGAAAAATTTGCACCATAAGCAAAAATTTACGTTTAAACTCAGTTAGAATACTAATTAATATTCTTTCAAACTCACGCATCCGAAACAATTTAACATTTAGGGGCTGTTTGAAACAGAAAAATTCATTTTGGGATCTTTAATTTTGAGAAAAAAAAAATCAAACTGATTAAAAATATGACCATTTATCAGTCCTACAAACCGAGTATTCGGAAATTGCGGTAAATAATTCAAAATTTAACACAGAATGCGCCGTATTAAATTTTTTTTTTTTAATATAATTTTATAAATGATAAAATTATATTAATTGATAAAAAAAATTACTCACTGGTAATCAGTACTTAGAAAGCATAAACACGAATATTATTTTTTTTTTTATGTACAAATAGTATTGCTTGATCATACTTTTAAATGAACATTGTATTTCAAAATTAAAATTAATCAATCCATAAATAAACAATTTTAGTTTAACATGGGAAGAATTATTACCTAAGAACTAAATTAGTGTTTGATATTTACGACTTATGAAAAAACAAAAGTTTTGTAATTTTACTTTATTTTTGCAATAAAAAAACATTTTTTTACAAAAAAAAAGTATAAAAATAAAAATTAATCAATATATAAAAATCGGTCTGTAGAAGGCAAGAGTTAAAAAAAAAATAAATAAAAATAAATGTAAAAACTTCATTTTTTCTTTATTTGACGTTTCGTGCAACAAGATTTGTTGGCCTCCTCAGGATCAAAATAATTTTGACTAAGACATAAACGTTATTTATCACTAAAATATTATTAATGTGAAATTGTAAAAAATGTATATTCTAAAGAGGCCAACAAATGTGCGAAACGTCGAATAAAGAAAAAATAAAGTTTTTACATACTTTTTCAAAACCCTTGCCTTCTACAGACCGATTTTTAAATTTAGATTAATTTTATTCATATAGAAGGTAATAATACAACCACAAAATAAAAAATTTTTGTATTACCAAGTATTTTCTATTATTCAATTATATAATTGCATAATTGCATTTCTTATACTATTATATGAAAAATGCCACAATAGAATTTTTTTTTTTTTCATAAGTGGTAAATATCCAATTTGAAACACCCAGAAATTTTGTAACGTTAATTTATGTGTCGCGATTCCATCTCCATACAGTGGCGTCGTCGCACACGCAGAGCAAAACCGAACCGTCCCTGCTGAGGCTGGTCTGTCTAATGGGTGCCGTGCACCGTGGATGCTGCAGGGTGAAGCACCTGGCCTGTCCGGGCTCGTCGACGTCCAAGTCCCATACGTACGTTCGACCGACCTGTATAATTGTCAATAATTAATCAACTTCTACTTTAATTTAACCTCGGGACCAGCAATTACAGTTAAACCCATCGTCAGCGGGCGAAAAGTCGCATTTCTAGTTAGGAAGGCGATAAAAAGCCATTTAAAGCCCCTTTCTCATCGGAAAAATTTTATTTATTTAAGGTAGTAGAACTTACATGGGAAATAACATGCAATCATCATACAACTCAAACTATTTCTAAAATTAAAATATGTTGTTAATCGGTAACCAGATCATTCAGACTACCAGTTAACTTCGAAATAAAAAAACTCTCGCTCACCTGATTACCCAAGGCTATGGTCTTCTGCATGAAGTCCATGGAAAACCTTATGAACCAAATATCGCACTCTACGAAGTCGAACCGATGCAAGACCGTCGCACTGGTCTCGTTGTTCCTCAGCTGTGTGTCCTCGAGTCGTCCCGGTTTCCAGCAGACGATGCAGTTCTCGCAGCTCTTGCTCAAGATAAAGTCCCCGAACCACTTGACGCAATCAACGTAGTTCCTGTGCACGTCCCGGGTCGTGAAATCGGGAAAGTGCTGGAGTACCGAGTCGAAAGGACGTCCGTTCGTCCTCGATGGGTTGCAGAAGTAGGACTGCTTGATGGCCTCCTGCATGTCCGGCTTGTCCAGATTCCAGAGCTTTAATGCGTGGTCCATCCCGCAGGATATTATCCTGGTTCCCTTGATGTCGAAGTCAGCGCTCAAAACCTTAAATTAAATTTTCTCTTGGTAAGTATTGACTACAATGTTGTAACTAATTTGTATGAATTTAATTGTAATTATATATTTTCTTTTGGTAATATATGAGGACTTTGATCTAAAAACAACATAAGTTCGCTTTCAATAAATTGCCTTTTTAGAATCAGCAAACTCTGTTGAATAGTTACACAACTTGAAGGTTTTTTAAATAATATTATTTTTCTTAAAAGAATCCGTATATAACTGTAAAACGCGTGAAAAAGGTTGCGCGTCTCATATGATAACAATAACAATCGTACCTCGTCCCTGTGTCCTTCCACGCCACCCAAAATCGCAATGCAGACATCGGTCTTGATATTCCACAACCTCAGTGCGTGATCCTTGGAAGCCGAGAGCAAGACGTTCGGATCCCTGGGGTGCACCTTGAGTTCGTTGATGGCGTGTCCGTGCCCTATGTAGTGCTTCACACTGGTCATCGTGGCTGGGCTCAATACCCTTATCACGCCCCTCGACCCTGCCACGGCCAGCAGGGGTTTGCCTCCCTCGTCGTAGGTCCAAGCGCAGGTGTAGAAGTTCTCCTCCGGGTCAGGGTCAGCATAACACTGCCTGAGTCTTATGCTACCGCCCTCGGGGCACTCGTACACGCTGACCCTGTTGCTGCCCACCGAGGCGAATACCATCGGCTCGGCCTCCTTGAGGTTGTGGTTGAACTGGACACCAAACAGCGGCTGACCGTGGTCCTCCTTAACGCTGCAGCAGAACTTGTACAGGGATTTTTCGGAGGTTGGCTTGCCAGATGCGCCCTTGACCGTCTTGCTGCGCCTACGGCCCTTGCGTTTGAACCTGGTTAAGAAATAGTTTGACGTGTGATCATTATCAAAGCTTGAACAAAATTTTATTAAGTTTAAATGTTTTTGATTTACAAAGACTACCTCTACTGTAAAATTCAAATGAATTTTTCATTGTTAATTTTAAAATTTTTTTAAATATTGAAAAATGATTGGGTACAGACAGACTTTTAAAATAGAAAAAAAAAGATTTTTATGAAAATGAAACTTTTTAATTTCCTAAAATTTCTGGGTTTTTTAATACTCAATTTTAGAAGGTTTTGCACCATAAAAAAAATTCAAAGAATAATTAAAAAATTCAATTGTTTTGAAAAACAGGTTTTAAAATTTCCTAAGTTTTTTAGACCATTGGCAATCCAGATAAAGTTTACATTTTCTAGTTTGAATTCAAAGCTTTTAAAAAATTGTTGTATCTGTACAAAAAAAATGATCAATCTTAACCTTGAAGTTCTGGTGGGAGTATCGCTTCGGTGGGTTCCGGCGGTAGAGTTGCTGCCAATGCTGCACTCGGTCTCGTCGCTCTCGTTCTCTGTGTCCTCCTGGCTCGAGGCGTAAGCCTGGGACGCAGACTTCAATGAGTTTCTCTTCATTTTTTTCAGAAACTTGTAATTATTGTTATTATGTTAAAACTTGAACTGAACTATAAACACACTCAAAGGTTTGCCAGCATGTTCAAGTTAGGAATACCAGTTTTCAAACCCATCAAGGACTCTGTGTAGTTCAGTAATTTATCCCCCAAGCTTGCGAGACCTTGTTCAGTCTGAAAAAAAGGAAACATTTTTTGAATTAGTGAGTTGAAAACTTAAAAACACAAAATATCTAATTGAAGGTAACACAAATACATACATAAATATTGGCCGACAGAACCTGCAGGCAATATTTTTCTCTCAGCGCGGTAGCGGCGTGACAGGTCAGTCCCATTGTATTTGGTGAACCATAACAGTTGACCAGCAAAACTCGTCCGGCTATCACATAAAACTCATCCAGAACTGCAATGCTGTTTTCCACCTACAAATCAAAACAATTTCTTAATTCAGTCTTAAATTTACAGTAATTTTTATACTCTCAATGATTTATTTTGATATTTTACTAAGACTATTAACTTTTAAAAAAAATTTTGAATACAATTTTTTTTTGGTATTTATTAATTGAGTTTTTCTTTAACAAATGTCTATTGATATTGACAGAATTCTACTTTTTTAAGAAAGTTAGTGACTTAATAATCAAAATAACACTTTTTTTATAAATTCAAATCATGGATGCACTTTAAACTCTGTCAATATCTTCTTTTTCATTTTGAGTGTTAAGATAAGTCAAATTTAAGTCCAAATCTTTGTTTAATTATCTTGGAATTAATTAAAACCTCATAAAATTCAACTATTTCTAGTGAATATACAACTTAGTTTTTCAAAATTTTTATGAAAATACACTTTTTTTCAATTTAAAATGCTGATGCACAAATTACCAATTTAGAAATGTATCTTTGAATTAAATGATTGAATTTTCATCAGAACTAATACAATCGAACGCTTTTTGAGAGAATAAACTTAATTTTTACCAAAAATACACATTTTATTTTTAAATTATTCAAAGTAACTATGATGATGCTCTCTAGCGTGAACATAACCTCAAAAAAACAAGTCTCGAAAGTGTAACTACCCCGGCAACCTGGCTGCTTATTCTTTCGTCGAAGGCAAAGACGATGAAATCCGCGTGTATCTGAGGCTTCCCACTCCCGAAGTCACTGCTGTTAACAATGTCCAAGACAGACTCGCACTGGTGAACCGAGACCCGGTACTTGTCCTTGGTCGCGGTCCTGATAACCTCGAAAATTTTCTCGCACAACTGACCGGTAGCCACGATCTGGAGTAATAAACTTTTTATTATTTAAAAGGTACGCAGGGATTTATTAATTTCGGGGTGGGAAAACTTACGAGAAATGATATTTCTTGATCTTCACCCCATGCACCACAACAACTCAGGACTCCCGCCATTATTTGGAGGATGTTGCAGCGCGCGCATACGCAAGAGTGACACGCACCTGTTGGAATTTTTTTGAAAAAGAAAATAAAATAATCAGGCTGCTGAGTGCTGAATGCAACGCGACATTAATTGATGGATAAAAAATAGGTATGTAAGTACAAGCTAAAATTGTTTTTCATGTCACTCAGGATTAGAGAAAGTACTTAATAAAATCTTACTGACACAATAATCAATCAATTTTGTTTTTATACTTGATGAAAAAGTGCCGTTTTTTTAGTATATATATAGCAGATAGCAGAAATCGTGATAACATTTTCTGTGATTAGTCATAGAAATTTTGTTTCATTAATTAATAATATACAATATGTTTATGTACAATATGTTAATTGTATGTGCAAAGTAATCAATCTATTCTATTTTATATTATACTGTACATAATTATTATTTTTATATAATATATTTGTATTAAACTTCTATGTATATGTACAGTAATTATTTTTTTAAACAATTGACTAGTGATTATCATTATATCTGATAATATTTAATTTACTGAATGAATTTATTTAATAATGACAATTATTGTTCTTTCTTTTTTTTTTTCATATGTCAGTGTGCAGCAATAGCATACCAAAGATGACAGCATAGTTAAGAGGAAAATCATGCTCTTGAGTCGGCTTATCCTTCTTATCTTATAATTACATTAAATTTAAATCAACAAAAATCATTCTTCACTCACAATGGATGGAGCCAAAAACTGCGGCAACTGGAAATTTGAAAAGCTTCTTGGATCCGGAGGCTTTGGACGGGTGGAATTGTGGAAGGAAAAATACACAAATAAAAAAATTGGTAATTAGCTGCATTATAATGAATAAACTTGTCTTGTTTCTCTTTAACTAAAATTTTTTAAATTTCAGCCATAAAGAGATGCATGCTGCCAAAGGATGCCATAACACCTAAACAAACAAAACGCTGGCTGCAGGAAATTGAAAACATGAAAAATTTCAAGCACCCAAACATTGTCAAGTGGGAGGCTATACCCAAAGAAATCATTGTTCAATCACCTGTACTGTGCATGGAGTTTTGCAATAAAGGAGACCTCAGAAAGGTAAATTTTTGTAAACTTGGTCAAGTCCATAACAATACAAAAAAAAATATCTATATATTTGTGTGTATACAAAATGATATAGAAATTACAAACTCAGAATAAAATTTGTTAAATCAATGAATATCAATCAATGAATATACATGTTTATTAAGTCAACTAATTTATTCATCAAACTTATTTTTTTTATAATTTAGGTACTAAACAAGCCAGAAAATGCCTGTGGGTTGGTACAAACTGAAGTGTTATCCGTTATGAAAGACATATCATCAGCCTTGAAGTATTTGCACTACAATAACATTACGCATCGTGATTTGAAGCCTGAAAATGTTGTGCTTCATGAGACTGATGAAACAGTGAGTAAAAATTAATTATTAATTTATTTCATCAACTTAAAAATGCTACATAAATAAGTAATAAAAATATATAATATTCTAATAACATATAAATATACAAAAAAACTAATATTGTTAAAATTTTTAAGACAATGTGAATAAATATTTTTAATTCTCCTAACTTATCCACTTTAAGAATTAGTATTTGATTCTTCAAGTATATTAAATTAAAAGAAAAAATTTTGAAAGTTTTTATGAAAACCAGATTTTGAAATTTCCTGACTTCCAATTAAAAAATTAAATTAGTCACTTAACATACTCAAATCAAGTAAATAATATAATTTTTAAATAAAAATTTATGGAATTAAATAATAACAATTAGCATATTGTTTCTACAAGTGAAAAATCAATTTTGATCTTGAATATTTGAAGCATCTCTGGAGACAATTAATCACACATTGATTTTCTAGACTATCTACAAACTTATTGATCTTGGATATGCCAAAGAACTTGGAAGTAAGACAACATCTGCATCATTGGTAGGAACATTCAACTACGTTGCCCCCGAGCTTTTTTGGAAGGGCAAGTACACGTGCTCGGTCGATTACTGGAGCTTGGGAATATTGTTCTTTGAAGTTCTCACCGGTTACAAACCTTTCATACCTTACCATGAAAATTTGGGAAATTGGTAAATTAATAATGTTTAACAAATTTTTCCAAACTTTGCGATTTTTTCTCTGATAGTTCTCTGATTATTAGTAGTTTAAAGTTTATACTATACAAGTTTAGTCAAAATTTCTCAAATTCAAATAAAATTGTCAAGACAGTAAATTTTTATGGATTTGAAAACTTTCTTTTCTATTCTTCATGTGCGTCATCAATAAAATTTGGTATAAAAAGTTTATTAAGATTGTTGATCGATAAAACGGGAATAATTTTTCGATTTGACAGCTGTCATGACATGTAACGTCTAGGTATTTTTGAAATAAAAATTATTTTTTTTTAGGATAAAATTTATGAAAAGTAAAAAGTATGAGGAAATTTGTGCCAAGGAAAAGCTGGACGGTGGCATAGAGTTTTTCGATCACATCATATACCCCAGTGATTTTTCAGAGTAATAGATTTTTGTCAATTTTTATTTATTTATTTATTATTATAGCAACATGTTTCATCTGAAAATTTAATTTATTTACAGGGATGTTCTGAGTAAACTGGCCGAGTGGTTCAGGCTTGTTTTACAGTGGAATCCCAGGCAGCGAGGAAAGCAGCCGGACTCGAACGACGTTGTTGTGTTTCCCTTCCTTAGGGATATTTTTCCATGGAAGGTTCGTACTAATATCTGAAATAAAATATTTGCAATCAAACTTAATGTTCTTTGATACTTGAGAGTTTATTTTAAAAATATTGATTTTTAACGAAAAAAACTAAAATTTTGAGTTAATATTAATCCTTAATTAATCCTTAATTCGATCGAGGGGCTGTGCACTCCAAAATCAAAATTAGTGATTTAAAAAATTTTTTTATTCTTTTAAACATTATGAGAGACATAGACCTTGAAAATTGTATTTTATCGTGTCTCCGAAATACGTAGCATAATGGAATTTAAATTAACTACTGAAACAAAAAAAAAAAAAATTTGTAAAATACATTTATTTTTTTCTTTGACAGACTGTTCTGATATTTTTTGTTTCACTGTATCGTACACACCACTACTACATTAACGGCAACACAACCCTCGAGGATCTTCAACTGTGGATTGAAAAAAGTGCCTCGATTCCCATAAGCGAGCAATCAATCGTAGACGCGGACGGAAATATTCTGAGTAGGTCCAAGAAGTACGATAAAAAAGAGCTCAAGGACGTCCTTGGGTCCACAACTCTGTACGTTTACAGAAACAACAGTTTGGAATTGAGCGATGACGACGATCAGTGCCAGAAGATTCCGAGGATTCTCGATCTCATGCTTATCGAGCCGAGTGCGATCAAGGATAGATCCACGCTCAGGCAGTGCTACACGGCACTGATTTACCTTATGAGGCACGAGATCACGCTGAGCAAGCAGTATGTCTTTGCCTTCAGCACCAAGTTGTAGGTTTTAAATTGAACATAACCTTTGTAAATTCGTTTTTTCATTTATTCATACATAACAGGCATAAATGCCTAATACAATTCAATCTTAAAGTAAAAAAAAATTGTAAAACATGAATCATAATAATGGAATAATTTGTCAATAGTAGGAAGCTTAAACCGATGTGAGGTATTGATTTTTAATAAAACCAAGTAACTTAAGTGAATTAAAGTTGAGAGAATAATTTATGAGAATAAACTAATAGAATTTGGTTTTTAAGATTGAAATTTTTCGAAAAGATCAGTCCAGAGAGCATAACTGAACTTAAAGAATTCTTCCAACAGCTCTCCTTTTTTCTGGTGAATTTTTCTGACAAATCACATGTTTTACAAGTCCAAAAAAAAAAAAAAAAAAGATTTGAAACATTGTCAGTATACAATAATTAAATTGTTTTTTGAAAGATTTCAAATAATCTTCAACTCTATTCATATATAATTTGTAAGTTTCTCTTTATCATTTAGATATTTATTTTTCAGAGACATCATGACAAATAAACTAGAAACGTTGAAGAAAAACATCCAAGAGAGCCTTTGTAATGCAGAGTCACTTCTTAACGAAATTGATCCACTGCTTCGTTCAATAAGGCCCGAAATTACAGATCCAACTGTGATGAATTCTGTGAAAATTATTCATGACAAGATCAAAAACTTGCACGTTAAAGTAACTCAAATCAAAAACGAGATTCAAAGTACCGAGTACTTTGTTATTAAGATGAGAGAAGTTATTGAGAGCGACAAGTTTCTAGAAAATTTGGAAAAGTTTTCAAAAATGTAATTTAAATTTTGAATTTGGTTAATTCTATTTATTCATACATGATTGCAAAAGTCAATTTAATGACTTAATTAGATAACTAAAATTAATAATTAAATTTAGTACTTGAAAAATAATCTCATTTCTTATGTTTACAAAAAAGCTAAAAATTTACGTAAAAATGTCGAGATTGCAAATAAAATAGTAAATATTCTTAAATTAGGAAAAAAAATTAGTTTTCATACATAAAAGCAATAAAATAAATGAAAAGTTTATAAACTAGTCGTCATTGAATCTAAATTTCGCTGTTACTAGTTAAAGTTCTTAATTTTAGTTGTTTAATTGAATGAATTTCAGTTTAACTAATAGTTTAAATATTTTTAGTCAAACATAATAGTATCTACTTAAGTCCTTAAAGTAAACTCCAATTTTTAATTATAGTTATGAGTTTAAATTTTTATTTTTCACAGTCACGAGGACTTTTTGAGTATGTTTCTCGTTTTCGACACCGAAAGGTCGCATTCCAGTGATTACTTAACGGACCAAGTTAACTCGTTATCCGACATATTCGCTCATTTTGAAAAACAAAAAACCATGCAGATCCAAGATCCAGAAACTCTTGAAATCGCCAGGTCATAGTTTTATTTTTTTTTATTTTCAATCATCCATAAAAACATCATTAAAATTTTATAAATCATTTTTCTAAATTAAAATGTTTTAGTACAGACAACAAATATCGAAAGAAAAAAGAATATAATTTATTTTTTCACGCTAGTAGCCCGAAAGTACAATTTTCGGGCTCGTACCGGAAACGAATATTGTACTTTCTGACTACTAGCGTGAAAAATAGTATACAGCCCTCAGGAGTGCAAAAATGAGCTAACCTTTAGCAAACCTTTGATGACCTCGCCTTCGGCTCGGACATCAATTTGGGTTTGCTAAAGGCTTACTCATTTTTGGCTCCCTCGGGACTGTAATATACTATTTATTTATTTATTTAATATAGATGCATGAATATTATTTATTTAATATGTCTAAAAAATGTTAGTTTCTTATTCTTGTGTGTGTAACGTTATTTTTGTATTTTTAAATGAAATTTGAATCACAACTATTTGCACAGTACGAGGGTAAAAAAAAATATATAATTTAAATGGAAAAAAAAACTATCATAATACTTGATTATATTTTTTGTATTTTAGGAGATCCGGAGAATTCGAGAGACGGTTGAACTGTTGCTTCGAGGTGACAAAGTCGGCTCTAGAATTGATACCGAGCTACAGAAGTCAATTTTTCGAACTTTTTGGTAGGGCCAATCAGCTGCAGCAAGTTTTTCATAATCCAGAGTTCGACCAACTAGTCGGCGATGATACGGAAATTCGAGATAATATCGTACTACGAGCTTTGTAAGTTAAAATTTTTAAAGTTGTGAATTTTTGTCATTCAACCGCGCGAAATTTTATTTTTATGTTTTTAAAAATGCTGAGAATTATTTTCTAGTTATAGCTAGTGATTCATTTTTAGTGCTTTTTTCGACAAATTAAACTACAACCAAATTAAAAAATTGATCCAGTCCAAAATGACATTTATTTATCAAGAATGTATACTTAAAAATTATATTATTTATAATAATTAAAGAGTTTAAAATAAAATTTTCTTAATTAATTTCTGGAAACTATTGAAGATTGAAAACTCAATTTTAGTTTTTCACTTTGAAAAACTTTGGGATGAAACTTTTGCATTAAAACTCGATTAATCGAGGATGCCTGATTTTCCTAAATTTTGAATTTTTTAATTTTTAGGATGGGCAAATACTTGCAAGACATGCAACAAAACTTCGGCAGAGTTACCGAAATAAACTTCGACGACCTGTGATGTTCTTTCTCCAAAGTATATAACTTTTCAAGTGTTAACAAACACCATCAGTATTGTACTAGCCAGAGAACAATATTAATATTAAATATTAATAATGATAAGTATTGTTTTTTATGAAAATTTTTTAAATATTTTTTTATTAACAGTTAAGTGAATTTGCCTTAAATGTTAGTTTGACGTCAAACGTCAAAGGTTTTGACAGGAATTCAAAAAAAATTTCAAATAAAATATATTGCAAATATATTAATATGAAAAATTTTGTATCTAATGTTGAAATTTAACTATTTTATAAATAATGTTAAAATAAACAGATATTTTCGTTTACCTTACTGACTTTTCCTTGGTACATAGTGTCTAACTCCCCATTTAACGTTGGCGTGCTCGTCGGTTTTGACGAAAGTAAAAACTGGTCCTCTGAATCCAGTGCGACTTATTTTATTATCAAAAACATTAAAACCTGGACAAAATCATAATTTCTTTCATGATTTTATAAATAAGTAACAATGTTGCAGATTTATTAATTTTATAATTTTAAATTTACATCTTAAAGATTTTATTTTTCTTACTAATTTAAGCTACATCTGTGAATTGAGAAAAAATCATAATTTATTAAAAACCCCTAAAAGAACTCGATTCAATCAAACAATTTTTTAAATTCTTTAGTTAAGTTTTAATTGACATTTTTCTTTAAAACAATGAACTTTAATCATTTATTAATTACAAAACTTAAAAAAAAAAAAAAAAAAAAAAGCTGCTAATTTATGATTTGTACTTATTTTAAGATTTGATAGAAAAATATAGTTTTTAATATTGTATTTCAAGTTTATTCAATTATTTAATTCAATGAATATTGCAATTTAAAATAATTTAAACTATACATACACATTACCGTTGAAACAAGTAAAGTCAAAATGATTGTTAAAAATCTCATGTTGGGTTCTTTCTCGGTTACTGGAACGAGAGAAAATGATGTGACTAGACATTAGCCACACCAAATTGTTACACTTGATTTGATTCCACTTTCACTTCGGTAAAAAAAAAGGGGGAATAGGCACAAAACTGAGTCATTGTTTTTTTTTAAAAGGTTTACTAGTAAAAATTTATTTTCTTTCATCTTAATAAATATTGCTTACTCATGTAACATATACAGACAATTCCAGTTTTATGAAAAAAAAATTTTGCTGCATCACATACATGCATGCACTCACTAAAAATCAAGAATAGACTTCAACAATTTAAAAATCAATAGTAATAATAATAATAATATCGTATGTACTTTTTAAAAATTTTATAAATTAAATTAATTATGCTAACCGTACGACGTTATTGTTGATTGTGACGTTCATTGCATTCTTCAACCCCAATAAATTATGCACAAAATTACCTAAGTATACATCATCGTCATCATCATTATTTTACATACAAAACTCTTATTACAGTAGAAAACACGAAAGAATTTAAAATATTTCTTCATCAATAGTTTATGGTCAATATAAAGAATTTTTAAATTTGAATTACCACCAAAATGTCACAAGTTTTGGCGGGAATCCGAAAATAAATTTGAATAAAATACAATAACATTGACTCAACACTGTTGATAAAAAAAAATTTCAACACTTATCATCGTGTTCCCTAATAAATATTTATTTATTATTTATATTAAAATTTTTCTTGCCCTAGCCTGCACACACAGGTAATAGAATAACGTACAAACGCATGGTGCCACTAAAAAATCCACACGCAACTTGATTCAAATTTGTTGTTTTTTTTTTAACAATACACCCACACACACATGATTGAAAAAAAGAGTCTATTCATTGTCACTGATGTCCTCGTCGGTCGCGTACTCGGAGTTTTCGTCGCCGGCGTAGTTGTCCTCGGCCGTTTCGTCGTCCGACATTTCCCACTGCGGGTGATCCGCCGGCACTTCAGCTGCCTCCTTAACGTCCAGCTATCGAAGGTAAATTCAAATTTCAAGAGTTAAAAAATCAATATTATTTTGGAACTAAGAGAAAAAAAAAATATCATTTCTAACTCAGATGGCGATAAATTTGAAATTTAAGTCCACAAAAATCGGTTAAGCGAGCGAAAAAAGCCTTTTATCGCACTCCAAGCTAGAAACGTTACTTTTCGCACCCCAACGTCATAAAAACTTACCTTGAGGTCCTGCACCTGATCGAAGCCCATGTAGCTGTCGCTCCTCAGACAAACCATGAACGTGTAAACGCTGGGCCAGTGGGGTGCGGTGAACCTCAGCTGAAAGTCTTCGGTGTCCTCGAGCGAGGTCACGTAAACCGGCGCGGTGAGCAGGCTCTGACTCTTGCGGTCGCATATGTAGACCCACCAGCACTCGGTCTTAACCTCGGGGTAGTACGGACAGTGCACCTCGTGGGAGTTTGTCGTCCGACCCTCGAGCAGACGATCCCGCTTCGAGAGTCGCTGCTGAAACTTGTTCCACTCCATATCGTCGTCCTCGTTGACCTCGGGCTTCTTCTCCTCGACCTCGGCGGAACTGTCCTCGTCGTCCGAGCTGTCCCCGCCGCTCTTGTCCTCGCTATCGCTCGCCTCTGAGTCTGCGAAAATATTGTTTTAAGATTAAAGCTTATTGTGGTATGAAGATTAAGGAAAAACTACTATTGTAAAAGTATTGTTGATAACATAAGATGAAAAGGTATTCGGACTCCAGCGAAATTTTTACAGCACTTGTCCGAATACATGTTTTTTGTCTCTTGTTGTCAGAAGTACTATTATTTGCAATAGAAGATTTGTATAAAATGATTAAAAATACTTAAGACATAGATATAAAACTGTTTTTCATAAGACAAGCAGTCAAAACTTAAACAAGGAGATGATCTTGTGCTTTAGGTCATTTTTTGAATTTTTAGTTCATTTTAAAAAAATTTGTGCTTAAAGCTTATTGTACTTACAAAATTTTGGAACGTCTCATTTTCTTTGTTTTTTTTTTTTTTTTTTTTTTTTTAAGCTTTAAAGGAAAAATATTTTCAAATCTTTACTATGTACAATTTTGTTTTTTCTAACACTAAAAAATAATAAAAATTACTTTAAGAAAATCTTACATTGTCAAACTTACAAAAATTTTATCTAAAAATATTTTTTTATTATTTTAAATTAAAAAATAAATAAAGAAAATGCGAGGTTCTAGGTTTCTGGAGGTGAAATAGGCTTAAAACACGAATTGAAAATTGACTAAAAGACGGTAAAAATAAGGCTAAAAATATCATAAAAGCTCATGGATAACTGTTACAAAGAAGCATTGGCGCAAAATGTGATAAGTCATGGTTTGCTTAATTATTTGATAAAAGAAAACGATTCCTAAAGTTTGATAAAAATCTGTTTCCCAAAGGACAGATCATCTCCTTGTAAGCAATTATCTAAAAAAATAAACGCGAGCTCACTGTTTGATTTATCCTTGGCAAGCTTATCCTTATCATCGGTGCCTTTCTTTGGTTTGGGCGACTTGGTGAGCCCGTTGGCCGTCGGCTTTACCACCGGTGCGGCCGTAGCTGCTTTGTTTTTGCTCGGTGCGTTTTTCTTGTTGTGCCCTGACTTCTTCTGACCCTTGCGTTGCTTCATCCACGCCGGCTTCTTCGACGCCGCGGCCTCCTCGGCGGCTTTTTCCTTGGCTTCGTCCCCGGCGGCGCCCTGCTCGTCCTCGATCACAGTCTTCTCTTTGATTGTCTCGTCGCCGAACAAGTGAGACATGTCCTTGCGGGTCAGGGTAACCGTTACCGTCACTATCGCGTCGGCTGTATATACATTTGAGTTTTCGTCGTCTATAACTGTTTAATATACAAACAAGCGAGTTAATATATTTATTATTACTACATTTTGAAATATTTTTACATGACAAAGATTTTGTACGGTGCTAACATAGATGAAGATTTATACAATCAAAATGAACAATATTTAACATTTGACTTATCTTCGTCATTTTTTCAAAATAATATAAATAATTCTGACAATACATAAATCTAGTGAAGTAAGAGTCTAAATAAGACATATATAATCAAACATGTAAATCTAAGTCTTTTTTGAATTAAAAAAAAAAAAAAAAAAAATTAACTTTTAAATTATGAAAAGACCCTAACAAAAATCAACTTGCCTAACAAACTTAAACAAATTTTGTCGAGCTTTGCGATTTTTTCTCTAAAAGTTGCTAACTAAATCTTGCCAAATAGGTAAAAATTTATTTTGTAAGAATATCCCTGCATATGAATATTTTTGAAACTTCAAAAATCTGTACATACCGGCAAATTTCAGAATAAAGTAATATTAATTTACTGAATAAATTACTCAAATTTTCTTAGTGAGAAAGAATGAAAAAATAAAAAAATTTATTATAGTTACCTTCGGATCTGACTTTGAAATCAACAAAAGGCATTTTTTCTAAAACTTTCATAACGTCGTCGAATTGACTATCGGAAAGACCGCGCAAAACCGAACGTCGGTCTTCGCGTTTGAGTTGAGCGAACTGTTGCAAAGTTTTGACCTGAAAAAAAAAAAAAAAACCCGTTATTGATACATTCATAATTCAAAAAATAAAAATTAAAAAATACCTTTTTGCTCCTGAAGTACTTGAGGTGATCCTCGGTTAAGTGGGGTAATTGTAAAAGCGGGTTCTTGAACTCCCAGCAAGCCTGGACGATCATGGGAGACAGTTTCATACAATTTTCTATCGTCGTTATGGTCGGCAAGTGTTGAACTGAAATCAAAATTTCAATGAATTTAAAATCCTGTCGAATCATTTCTTAATTTTTAAATCTTATATTTATAGATTAGAATAAAAAATAAAAAAAAACAGAGGTAAAGCTTAGAATCTCTGGAATATGGCTGCACAAATTATTTGAATTCGAGTTTTTTTTTACGATTTTAATAAAAGAAAATAATAATGAAAATAGGTGGACAAACCTTGTCGAGCATAAGCCAACACAATGAGTTGATTGACGCAAGAGATCATCTCTTGTATCAAGTACGGACACTTCTTGACAATGTATTGTCGGTCTTTGTCAAGAGTTTCCGGGTTTAGCGGAATCCGCGACAGGTGCGAGTGTATCAGTGCTCTGGCCTTTATAGAGTACATGAGGCACAGCGGATACTCCCTATTTTTCTCACCCAGATTTGGTAACTGCCTTATGAGCTGAAATTTTAAAACATTTCAGAAAATTATGCATGGATCATTAATTAATTTATGAAAAACTTGAGAAACCTCTTTAAACCTGTATTGATCCTAAAAAAGATTCAAAGGATCATTTCAAAAACCATCGTGATCCTTATAAATGATCTATAAATCCAAAAATCATCTGATGATCCTAAAGATCATGATTATCAAGGATCGTAAGCTTTTAAATGATCCTAAAAGTTATGCTCTTAGATCGATACATTCAAAAAATGATCTACATAATAACACGATTATTTTAAGGACTTTTTTTTAAGATTGTGAATCATCTAAAAATATAAAAATGATTTATAATATCATAATAATTCATAAAAACAATTCTAAAGATCATCTCGTAATCCGTAATTTAAAAAATCTTCATGTTTACTATAGATCATTTCAAAAAATTTTGTAATTCTTAAAAAGGTCTACGGGGTCTACGGTTTTTTAAATGTTCCTAAAAGTAATGTTATATTCAATACATACCGCAGGCATCTCCTCGTTGTCCGATAACCTTTCCACTATATCAGCGTTGTGTTTCTTTTCAAACTCAAACGAAGCACCAAGAACCATAATGGCCCTCTTCATAGTCATGGTGGGTGTGTTGTGGAAGAAAGCATAGTACATTTTTGTGGTGTCCAATAAAACCTGAAATTCCGTTAATGGCAATGAAATTAAGTACATTTATATAATAGTCATAGTAATACAGATTATAGTTTCCAATTCAAGATTTATAGGTTTTCCAGAAATTTTATGAATCACAAATCATTTTTAGTTTCTCAAAATTAAAGATTAACTGGTTTGGGATTACATTTCTAAAAGAAGAGTAAAAATGAAAACAGTTCTGAATTTGGAATCATTTAAATTAGAATTTTCACTACTTTTCCACCCATTTCTTAGAATTCTAAAAAAACTGGTCTGGAGTTCTTACATTTACAAAACAAGACTAAGCAAAGAATAAAATTCTGAAATCTTGGATTCATAAGTTTGATTACTTCTAAAAATCACGAATCTTAGCTTAAAAAATTTACACTCGAAATAAAAAAAAAAGTATTCAATAAAATAAAAAAATGGCACTAACTTGATCACCAGTGTACTGAATGCTCTTGTACCACCACATGCCAACGGCCGTGGGCAAGGCCAGCATAAACACGAGGGCGTAAGCGCCCAAGACCCACATTGAGTTTTCCTTTTCTACGATCCAAGAGGGCAACGCGATACCGAAACCCATCGCGCCTGGACCGTCGGGATTACCGTACTTTTCCCAGTTAGACATTGATTCTTTGTCCGTCAAGGCTTTCAGAGCTGGAAAATACATGAAAAGTATGTTTCATTAGTCAGATTAATAAATTTAAATTCTACCCTAAAGTGCAAATCGTTGTTTTATATGTTGATCTCACAATGAAAATAAGTTTTGTGTTTATTTTACCCACATAAGTCAAGTTTATACCTTTGGTTAGCCTCATAAATGCGTATTCATCTCCAGTCTCTTTGTCAGGATGCAGAATCACAGAAAGCTGCCTGTAGGCTTTTTTAATTGTGGATGCGGATGAGCCCTAAAAAATAAAAAATAAAAATAGTTTGCTCTCAATGATGCAAAGTTTTATGAAAAAACTTACAGGTGGGACTCCCAAGATTTCATATGGATCAAAGTTTGCCATTTCATAATCGGTCTGGGATATTTTGTAGGCTAGAAAACCAAATGCTATCCAACCAAGAATGATGATTGATTTGCTGAAAAAATATCAGATTTTATTAGTTGGTGTTCAAGCAATACAGCGATAGAAATACTCACGTCATAAGAGCTTTAGACTCTTTCCAAGGATCAATCTTTTGGAGATTGATCTTCTTCTTGACGCACCCATTGCAGTGACACTTTTTCTCAGAGTCTTCAACATCTGTAATAATGAAAAAAAAAAATCAATTTACAGTAAGAAAATACATTTTTTTAAACTAATTTTCTATAATAACAGTCTAATAGTTGTGATTAACTTGATAATTTGCTTGTATAGACTCACATAATCATAAATTATAAATTATAATTAAGATGATAAGTTATTGATATTACAAAAAGTATAAAAAAATCTCTGTTCATACAAGTGGTCATATTATCAAATTTTTTAGTTTTTTCTTTTAGATGCTTTGCTCAAGTATACTGAGAATCTTTATTGTTTTATTTTTTAATTGTTAATAAATGCCTGTTTTGCCTGTTTAATATATTCAGCAAATAAATAATTAAGAATAATAAAATATTTACATGATAAAATAGTTATACTTCATTTAATTTATTTTTAACAAAGAATAAAACAAATTGACAACTGGTTAAAAAGCCTTTAATTATGTTGTATATCTAGTTAAAGTGCAGGATTGTTGTTCAGAATCAAGCTCTTACAGTCTACTTCTTCAGTATCTTTCACATTAAATTCAAAGCTATCAAAAGGTGCAGGTTTTGTTGAATACTTTAAATAACGAAATAATTGGGGGCAATCAATTCATCAGACTTTGAGAATGTTTTGTAGCTGAATAAAAGGGCAATATTGAAACTGTTATCAACAAGGCAGAATGTGAATAAATAAAAAAAAGAATAACAAAATAACTTGGCATTCAAATGATCATACTGTACCTTATTTGATGTATTGTACTTATAATAGTCCTTGAGGAGGTTATGTTTCTTTTTAAAGGGCAAGATAGCCCTTTTACAGCTTAACACTAATGTAACTTGTCAATTGAGCTTTTACAGTCAAGTTGTCAAGTATCTTTCACATTACATTGTTAAGGTAAATCTTACTTGAATATTTGAATAAATAAACAACAATTATATCGGCCCTTAAATATGTTGTGTATCTATTTAAAGGGAAAGATTGTACCTTTAAAGTTGTAATGGCAATCAAGCTTTTCAACTATCTTTTTCTCATATTATATTTGTAATCTTCATTCAAAGGGCAGCTAATTAGCCCTTTGGTATGACACGAGAATCAGTGAGGGCAAAAGGGCTGAATAAATAAACAAAAAAACAAACAAAGCAAGCTGTAACAACCCATTGGCCAAGTGTACCACGTAATGCCCTACTTAGTCCCAAGTTCAAGGTGAGCAGGAAGTTATTTACCTGGTTTGGGTCGCCTCGGCCACAGGTAGAAGGTACCTGGTATAAGCAGCAGGGCCAGGAAGGAGAACAGGAAGTAGAAGAACGTACCCCCGCTCTCGTCATACTGAAATTTTTGTCCGCTCATGATCTTCTTCTTCCCTCATTAAGTACCCCCTTTTTTTTTTTTTTTTTTTTTTTGTTGTTTTATTAAGTACTTCGAATCTTCATCTGCAGGGTTTATTTGGTTAACACGCCGCACTCACTGAAGACTGCCAACTCAGCTAGCGTAACGCTTACGCGCAAGCAGCAAGCACGCAGGAGGAGGAGCAGTTTCCGTTATAAGTGATTCTTATATGCCGCTGCTGCTACAATATGACGACGACACGGTTTTTTTTTTTTTTTTTTTTTTCTTTCGTGGCCCGATTTCATTGAGCGAGCTGTGGAATACTTAATCACTTTTTTATTCCGAGTATTTGAGTACTTATCAAGCGCTAAGTGCGTGCGACGTTTTAATCAAATATGTATACAAGTACGAATTGCTTACGAAACTATATTCTAGAGAGAGAGATTTAAAAATGATCTGTTTGTAAGAATCGAGTTGCTAATTAAAAAAAAAAAAAAAAAGTTAAATGATTTAAGTACGCGATTACGATTATTTAAATTACGTGCAATAATAAATATGAGGTCGGGTAGGTACCTACGTTACCGACTGAGTTTTACCGGATTTTGGCGCCAATCTAAAATTTATTCTAAATTCGAGCGCGAGACGCAAGTTCTGCGTTTATTTTCAATTCCGAGTGATGATTACGAGTTAAATTTAATTATTTCATTTATTTTTTCCAATATGCTGTTGAATTTACAGCAAAACAGCTGTGAATTTAAATATAATTATATAAAATATATTTATTTCGTAAAAATAAAATTTTAAAATAATTTTTTATTTGTTTTAATCTATATATAATAGGACGTTATGGTCGATACGTATTTCCTAAGGCCTATACGCCGGAGTTAGACCTGGTCACATCGAAAACAAGAATTCCGCTACTTTTACCTTCGTTCTAAGATCTTTTTTTGAAGGCAAGTTTTTTTGTATGTATTTACATATAAAATACAAATATGTATATAACATGATCATCTCCGATTTGAAGAACCTGACTCATGAAGAAGACTAATTGTTTCAAGCGATCGATGCAGTTGTCATATTTATCTCTTCTGCAGATATCTGGTAAAAATATATATTATAATATTTCGCATCATGAATTGAACACTTTAGAAGAACACAAAGCCGATGACAAACAGGACTCGAGCTTTTTAGCCCAAATTCATTGTAGGAAGAAGTAAATCACGGACGTTCTGGTCTACGTTAATTTTCTGGTCGCGTGATGCAAGTTTTGTAATACTGCGTGACATATGCGATGACTACCACGCAGAAAATGTTACTTCTTTTAATTTTTACAGGAACATGAAGCTGAAAACAAAAGGAGTACATCGAAGGAGTAAATCTCCAAATAATCATTCCGAAAAGTTGCCTCTCGCAAGAGTTTTTCAATGTCTTTAAATTAAAAATTTAATCGATTATAGCATTTTTTATGAAAAAACAAACTAAAAAAATTTGTTTTAAACGTAGTAGATTTAGTCGTTAAATGCGCGTGCGCGAAGATCCTGAGTTTTCGCGCCAATATCAATATGCCAATCGAGCCCTTTCCGGCTATTCACTTGGTGTGTTTACGTTTTCCGCGACTGATCTCGCCAATAACCTCAAAAACTTGGATCTGCGTTTTTTAAAAAGTTTTTACCAAGGTTTTTTTAATTGATTTTTAATAGTTTTTGCAGGTTGGATGGTAATTAATTCTTATTGTTTATTTACAGTCCAGCAAGATGGATTTTCTCGAGTATCCGAACATAACCGCCGAGGTTAAAGGAGCAATGGTAAGCACTAATTTTTTTACAAAAACAGCGAAGAAACAACTTGTTACATGAAATAATGTAACATTTGTTCTTAATGAATCTTTGTTTAAGTCAAACTCATCCATGAAATATTTTCTGCTTGTCCTCAAACAAGAATCTATGAAAAACTTAAACTAATTCTAATAAGATCACAAATTTTTCTCTTTCAATTGGATAAACGTGCTTAAAATATTAATATTTAAAGTTTTTTAATTTTTTTCTTTGAAAAAATCAGTGATGAATGATAATTTTTCCAGACTCCAGGTCGTTTGAAACTGACCGACCAGCATTTGATATTCAAAAACCAGAAGACTGGCAAAGTTGAACAGATACCTGCTTCCGACATGGAGATGGTAAACTTTCAGAAATTTGTGGGCAAAACCTGGGGACTGAGGATCTTCCTTAAGAATGGAACCTTGCACAGATTCAGGGGATTCAAGGAAGATGTAAGCTGCCTTTTTTTAGTTCAGGGTTTATACTCTGAAAAATAGTTAAACATCTCTTAGAAAATCTTTAATCATCAGAGATTTTGTGGAAAATCCTGAATTTTTTGAAACTTATTTAAGCTTAATAATTAATTATTCTTTTTTTACATATTGATGATTAAATTCAAATCAGCAACTGTAAAGATAACTTTTTTACTCAATTAAATGATTACTTGTAAAATTCAAACTCAATCAAGCTTAGTGAATCAATATTTTCTGAAATCACATAAATTATTCTATTCTGTAATAATGTGGGATCTAAAATTTTTAATTTAAAATTTTAATTTTTTTTCTAAAAAAAAAGTTTTTTATACATTTAATAATAAATTTTAAGGATCAAGAAAAAATGGCAAAGTTCTTCAGCAGCAATTACAAGAAGGACATGCTGGAGAAGGAATTGAGCTTGAAGGGCTGGAACTGGGGGA
The DNA here is from genome assembly GCA_038277355.1 of Encarsia formosa. Lineage (NCBI taxonomy): Eukaryota > Metazoa > Arthropoda > Insecta > Hymenoptera > Aphelinidae > Encarsia > Encarsia formosa. Next base: position 1,323,403 of record CM076184.1, read on the forward strand.
CGGCAAGATTCTATGGCTCAGTTCTGAGCTTTGATGTTGGTCACCACACGGCCTTTGAAATTCCTTTGACCAATGTATCACAGTGCACAACCGGAAAAAACGAAGTCACACTTGAATTTCATCAAGTAAGTTATCACTTTCACAAAATTGATTTTAATTAATTATTAAGTACTTGGTAGTAGAGTAAAAAAAAACAAGTTATTTGTCTTCAATTTTACAATTATAATGGTTTACATAAATTCAATGGGTAATATACCGTTTAACAAATAATTAATTTCATAAAAAATTATAATTTGTGTTAAATTACTCTCTTTTTATTATTATTAGAAAAATTTTGTATCATGAAAAGTTGAAAAATATATTTGAAATTTCATCAAGTAAGCTTCTCCATAATCACTAGTTGTAATATAAAAATATCATGGAAAAATATAAATACAAAATACTCAAAAATAAATCTTAACATTTAAAAAATTTGATCCTTGTACTTACTTTACACATGGCGCTCAAAAAATTTTGTTGTACAATTTTTGTACAAAAAGTTGAAATTTTACTTTTTTTTCAATCCTAGGGCGAAAAGTAGTAGAGTAATAGTAGCGTTTATCGCCCTAGGAAAGAAATACACTTATTACAAGACTTAAAACCTAATTTTTGTAACAGAACGACGATGCGCCAGTGAGTTTACTCGAAATGAGATTCCACATTCCCGGTAACGACGCTGGCGATCAAGATCCAGTGGACAATTTCCACAAAGAAGTCATGGACAAGGCTTCGGTAATCAGCGTGAGTGGCGATGCCATTGCCATTTTCAGAGAAATTCAGTGTCTTACACCTCGGTAAGCAAAATTATTTTTTTTAACTACAAATGTTTATTAATAGCGATTTAATTTTTTTTTCAGTGGTCGTTACGACATCAAAGTTTTCCAAACGTTCTTCCAACTTCACGGTAAAACGTTTGACTATAAAATTCCCATGTCCACCGTGCTCCGCTTGTTCTTACTTCCCCACAAAGACAACAGACAAATGTTTTTCATTGTGAGTACTAAGAGTTTGAAGAAACAATTAATTGTATCTAATTTATTTAAGCATTTCAAAAAGAAATATCTTTGTGCAAAATCTCAAAATTACTTCTTGAAATCTAAAACTATCAGTTTAAACAAAAAAAAAAAAATTGTTTTTAAGAAAACTGAAAATTAATGGTTAAATTCAATTATATCTTGTTTAATTAAAAAATAATTTATTTGTGTAATGGAATATTTTTTATTTAAAGAGTCAAATTAATTATTTAATCCAATTGAGTAACTAACATGGTTAAAAAAAAAATTTCATATTAAATAAAAGCTTTAATTATTCAATTTAAAAAATTTTCAAATAATCAATTTTGGAATTAATGGTTCTACTACTAATTTACATGATTAGTATTTATATTAATTTATGTATTAGTATACATACAAATATTTCCAAAGTCTACTTTTATTATCATTATTTTTTTTAAATAAAAAATACGTATCGATTATTATTTGATCTAATAATTCATCTTCACTAATGTGAAACTATTGATGTATTTCAGGTAAGTCTGGATCCTCCAATAAAGCAAGGTCAGACCAGATACCACTACTTGGTGTTTTTGTTCAGCCAGGAGGAAGAAACGTCACTTGAACTACCTTTTACTGAGTAATTTTTTTTTTAATTTTTTTATTTACATTTATTTATAGTTTCAAAAATTTGTTTATCCTGATTTATAATTTTTAGGGAGGAACTCAAGGACAAGTACGAGGATAAGTTAACAAAGGAACTTTCTGGACCAACTTACGAAGTTATGGGTAAAATAATGAAGGTCATTATCAATCGCAAACTCACTGGTCCTGGTAACTTCCAAGGGTAAGTTCAACTAAAAAATTTGAACTGTAACTACTGAAGTCCTTTTAAGGCCGAAACCGGTTTTACATATAACATTTACACTATAATTTTAATTTTCAAAAATTATCCCTTCTAACTTTCTAAATCTTTACTTTATTTCAATAAGAAAGTGACTTTCTCTTTGTTTTGTTCAGCATACTGTCGCTAAAAACTTTGAGTAATATACACAATATTATATCTATTTTTAAACTATCATTTATTTTATATTTATTGATTTTTTCAAAATTCAGATATTATTTTTTCTTTACTCCAGTGACTGATAAAACTAGACATTATTATCACCATTATTATTATGTTTGTCGTTGTTTTGTTTAAGACACTCGGGAACTCCGGCGATTAGTTGTTCGTTCAAGGCCGCGGCAGGTTACCTCTACCCTCTAGAACGAGGATTCATGTACGTCCACAAGCCCCCGCTTCACATCAGGTTCGAGGAGATAAGCTCGGTCAACTTCGCCCGAGGCGGCGGCTCGACGAGGTCCTTCGACTTCGAGATCGAACTCACTTCCGGGGTCGTCAACACCTTCAGCAGCATCGAGAAGGAGGAGTATGCCAAACTCTTCGACTTTATAAATGCCAAGAAACTTAGGGTCAAGAACCGTGGGAAAGGGGTGAGCTTTTTTTTAGTTTGGTAAAAATGTATATCCTTTTGTCTATTTTTAATCAAAATTTATTTAAATTCTATGAGTGTATCACTGAAAAATGATGAATTGTTACTGTAGTAATTTTTTAAACTTTATAATTTTGATAATTATTTGTAAAAAATATATTTAATCGATGTTTATTAATCACAGGACAAGCTCAACTACGGTGATGACTTCGGGGATAGCGACAAGGAGGACGAGCCCGACGCGTACCTCGCGAGAGTCAAGGCCGAAGCCAAGGAAAGGGAAAGCGACGACGATGACGACGACGAGTCCACCGATGAAGACTTCAAGCCCACAGCTGTAAATTATTTTTCATATGTTAACTGGGAAACTCGATTTTTTTTCATTTTTTTTTGGATAAAATGATGATTTTAAGCTTTAGAATATCAGAAATACAACTGTTCAAACTGGATTTTAATTTGATTTTTTTTACGATTTTAGACAAGAAAAAAAAACTGCGAGAAACTTAATTTTTTCATTAAAACAATACTAAAAGGTCAAAAAAACCTTTACACACTACTTTTTGTTTATTTATTTGTAAAATTGAAGACTTTCGATAAAATTTCTATCCTGATTAAAAAATTAAAAAGTTATTCAAAGTCTTGGTTAAAATGCTTGAATACATTTTGTCGATTTTTCACAAATTACGTTTTTTCGAGTTTTCCGGTTTTTCCTCTGGACCCTTCGTTTAATAACAGAAGCATGAAAATATTCAAATTTTGGTTTTTTGCTTTTCTCAACAGGAGGAGAGCGATGTCGCTGAAGAATATGACAGCAATCCTAACGATACTTCGGACAGCGATTCGGACGCTGGATCAGGTAATAAATATATGTAGATTACAGGAAAAATTAGACAAGTACATTTTTTTAAAGTTATATACAGTCAATCATCGACAATTCGAAGTGCTAAGAAAGACAAAAAACTTAGAGTTATGGATTTATATAGTACTAATTAAAATAGTTGAAAAACTATGGAACTTTACTTTTAATAAAATTTTCGAATTTATTGTTGCGGAAAAAATGGACTGAAGTATCTAGATTTTCTGAAAATTACGAAATTATGAACAAATTTAGCTGAATAGATTTTTGAAAATTGATATACCTAGCACGGTAATTATAATAATTTTTTTCATTGCAGATAAGAGTGGTTCTGCCAAAAAAGAGAAGAAAGAAAAGAAGGCAAAGAAGCCTAAGTCAGCTAAAACAGTGGTAAGTTATAACCAAGTCAATACTATTTTCAGAATAGTAAACGTTTAATTTAACAATTCCCACTGTATGAATTCAAGTCGGAGAAGCCCCGCAAGCAGAGAAAGTCAAAGAAAGAGAGGGACGACAACAAGCCGAAGCGTCCTTCGACGGCCTTCATGCTGTACCTGAACAGCATGAGGGAGGAGATTAAGTCGAAGCACCCGGACATCAAGGTCACAGAGATAGCCAAGAAGGGCGGCGAGATGTGGAAGGAGCTCAAGGACAAGTCCAAGTGGGAGCAGGAGGCCGCCGCGGCCAAGGAGGAGTACAACCGGGCCATGGAGGAGTACAAGGCGAACGGCGGTGCATCCGGCCCCACTTCCGGTTCCAAGAGCAAGGACAAGAGCGGGGGCAGCAAAAAGAAGAAGGAAGCTCCCAAGGACAGCCCCACCAAGGCCATGGCGGGGGGATCGTTCAAGAGCAAGGAGTACATCAGCGACGACGACAGCAGCAGCGACGATGATGATTCCAAGAAAACTGTTAGTGCTTGTTTTATCGTTTTTGGGTTTGAGCTTTTTTAAAGAACCTGACTAAAATCAATTTTAAATTGTAAATAATGATGGGCTCGAACCGGACTAAAATACTAAAAAAAAAAAATGATGTGTTCGACAGTTTGAGCTTTTTGAAAGCTCTTGGCTAAAAAATTTAAATTAAAAAAAAATGATGAATTCATACGTTTGAGCTTTTTTGAAGCTCCTGACCAAAATATTTAAAATAATGAAAAATAACGGGTTTAAACTTTCAAGTTTTTTTTCAAGCTCCTGACTAAAATATTTAAAACTATAAAAAATGATGAGATCGAACGTTTGAGCTTTTAGAGGTTCAGGGATAATGGCTAACTAGTCAAGTTAGAGCTTTTTTTAAAGCTCCTGACTCAAATATTTAAAATAATAAAAAATGATGAGATCGAACGTTTGAGCTTCATTTAAAAAAAACTTTGATTACTATATCTATTGATAATAAGTACTGTGACGATATTTATTTTGAAATATGAAATTTTCGAAATCTGTTTCAATTGAATTTATTTTGTTACAGAAAAATGACAAACGCAAACATTCTTCTGGTGACGAGAGCGAAGAAGAAAAGAAGAAGAAACCTGTGAGTTTTAATTTGTATTTATTTTTTTTCAAGTTCGTCCTCTAAAATATTTTTCTATTTTTTATATAATTTGTTAAATATACTTTCAAAAGCTTGCTATTGGGAAAATCTTAAAAAGTCGAAGAATTTGAAAATCATCCTTGAAAACTTTTAAAAATTAATGAGCTTCCACCAGGATTTTTATTCTGCACTCAATGATTTTTTTAAGGCTAAATTATTAAAAATTAATTTTAGATTACTTCTGTGCATACAATTTTAAATTCATTCATCAAGCTCAATGCAGTAAAACTGTTATAAATTTTTTTTTTTTTTTTTTTCAAAGTAGGATTAATTAATTCAAGCTTCAATTCAAAATAAATTCGAGTCTAAAGTTTTATATTAAAATTCAGTGTTAAGTCAGAAAAATCATAAATAATGAATTTTTATTTTTATTTTTTAGGAAAAGAAATCTGCTAAGAAAAGCAAAAAAGGAAGTGACAGCGAGTCCGAGGAATCTGTAAAGTCCGAAGCTAGCAGTGCTGCCGAGTCCGGTAGCGAAAGTGATTGAAACATTCGTTAAATTCAATTCGTCTTTGGTACAACTCATGATTATTCAACATCAAACTTATTCATAAAGTTTTTTATTTGAAAAAAAAACAAACAAACAAACAAACTTTCTCTGTATTATAGCGTTTTATTGTTATTACATTCTAAATAATACTAAAAAGTAATTTCATAGAAATAATCATTTATATTTTACTATGCAACTCTATTTGTAAACTGATAAGATCAGAATAAAATAATTTTAAGACGTAAAGACTGGAATTACTCATTTAATTTAACTTTTGTAGAGGTGATGTTTAAGTTTAAATTTATTTATTTATTTATTTATTGAATAAATAAATAAATAAATAACTTAAATGAAAATTTGAAAATTTTTAAGCAAAAATCAGAATATCAGATGAAATAAATAAAAAAAAAAAAATTAGTTTTTGAAAAATCATTTATATTTAAATCTAAATATTTACATTACTGTTGAAATTTATTTATTTATTTATTTTTTGAATTAACAAATATTATAAGACTTAAAAATAATTTATACAGTTGATAAAAATTTTTTTTTATTTCAAATTTAATAACTGATGTAAGATCGGATTGAAATTTTAAAATAATTTGTATCAATAATAACAAATAATTAATTAATTACACTAATTAAATTCAATTGAATATTGACTATATTACTCTTGATGTCAACTTTGTGGTGTTTTTTCTTTATCTGTTTCCAGGTGATTCGCCTGGACATCGTGAAGTTCAATTTGTTGCTCTTTCATTGCTTTCTGAAATTCAAAAAATTAAATTTATTTTCAATTATGAACATAAATTTGAAAATAATTTTGACAGTTTTTGAAAAATTCCATGAGCATCTTGTATTTTCGGTGATTTTCATATCTTGGAATAAATCTTTACCTGTACGCAATCTTTGTAAACTTCTAGGAGGGGAGCACACCTGCTGTCATTATGATCCCCCTTGAGAAACCTTTCTGCGAACCAACTGTTGAAACAGTCGTCGTACTTCTGTTTCAACTCTTTGCAAGCTTCCAGAATTGGATAACTCATATCCATGGTGTGTGTGTTTATAAAACTAAAAGAGATAAATTTAAAAACAATCATTTACCTTCATGCATTGCTGATAAACATTGTAAAGTGGAGCACACATGGAGTCGTCGTTAGTGTCGCCTTTAAGGAATTTTTGTGAAAACCATTTATTAAAACAGCTGTCGTACTGGTGCTTGACCTCATTGCACATACCGCCAAGGCTACTCATCATTTGGTTATTTTTCTTTTGTTCTCTGCTATCACCCATTCCTAAAATAACATTTTTGATTTGACACTCTTTACATTTTACTTAACGACTCCAAGTGGCTTGTTTCTTTTTTTTTTATAATACTATTGTTATTGTCACTGATTTTTTGAAACATTATTATTAGTAAAAAAATTATAAATACTTCTAGTTTTAATAAAAATTATTCTATAAACAAATCTAATGTATATAAAATTAATGGATAATTTGATACTTCAAGCACAAGTATAGATTATTTATTTATTTATTATTTTTATGATTGATAGTAAACAAAGCAATGAATATAAACATGATATTTCAACAAATTAACAACTAGTTAATTTTGGTTTATTTCAATTTGTGAATCAATTTAATGGACACTCATTTAAGTGCAAACAGAAAAATTTTATTCTTCAAGCTCAATTATTTAGGTTCAATAATGAGGTAGTGTAAAAAATAGTTTCAAAAAAATCATAAATTATTTGTATTGGTTTATCTTAAATTATTAATCAGAAAAATTTGACACTTCACACATATTCATTCAATTAATAATCTATACTTTGAGCAAACAAAAATTTGATAGAAGACGAACCAATAACTAGTAAATCAAAAAAGTTTTTTACTTTTATGTTAACAATAAAATATTAATTTAAGGTAAGTAAATCAATAAAAATAATTACACTCAAAATGAAAAGTCTAAATAGTAACAATGAAAAGAATTCTTTAATAATAGTTAATTGAAGAATGTTAAATTGTTGATATCATTATGTAATTAATTTAAACATTGTAATAACACCAGGTACAAACCGACCAATCAATCAATACTCATCAATACTCATGCTATCTCAGTCTTCAAGTTACAAGTTGATTTTGTGTTGAAAACTACACTGCAATTGTTTAAACAAATGCAAGCTCGATTGCAGAATCAACATTTCAGAATTAAAAAACCTTGAAGTATCAACAAATTTACATTAATTGTTTACACTTAATTGGTGGTTATGTTATTAAGGAGTGGTGCAAGTATCACAGAACTTTCAACGATTCTTACCTTATGTAGGAGGATGAAAGTATCAGTGATTAATGTTTTTATTATAAAAATAAACGAAGTATTCGCACATTAATCTTGCAAATATTTGTTTAGCACCGTCATTTTATTAAAACACTGTGTGTAAAAATCGTCAAATTTTACCGGAGCATGCGTGCACGTGAAAGCATGCGTGTGTCCATTTTTTTTTTTTTCATCAGCCGCGGGTAAGTCACGTGACCACGGCAGACGACACCTGATTTATTTTGAAAATCCCGTGCACGGAGCATAGACTATTATCTGTGCTCCGTGATCCCGTGAATGAATTCTTTTTATTCAGTAGCCGCAAACACGCTCATTTATTTATTAATAATAAAATAGTGTTGCATTTTACATGAAATATTTTATGTTGTTATTATAATAATTTTAAAACTTAACAAAAATTTATTCGAAATAAACTATAAATATTAAAATTACAATTCTTATTTTATGTAAAATGTAAAATTATATTTAGTAAAAAAATAAAATAAAATAAATTAAACAAAAATTTTTTTTGTTTAATACTTTATTTGCAACATATATCGTGTTAAAATATAAAAATTAAAAATTTTAATTCTATGTTCTAAACCAATTACAATATTTAATTAAATAATTAATGCAATATTTTAATTAATTTAATAAACTATTTAATCAAACAATTAATTTTGATTTTCTCTTTAAAGAATTATTATCGTACCCATTTTCAAAATATCACTCTAAACTTGCAGCTTTTATACGTTTTGCAATGAATAAATGGTAAAAAAACATTGTTTGACGAAAAATAAAATTTAATGGTTTTATTTAATTATGTGTTGATTAGAGAATAAAAATTTTTTTTGATTAATTAATTAAGCTTAATGTTAATCATTTAATTTTTAAATTAATAAATCTATAACTCTGGCATAAAAAATTGATGTTTGAAAAAGACAGCTATTTATAGTATGATTTATATTAAAAACGTGGTGTCAAGATCAACTTAATCATTTAAACTTTACAAGTTTGGTAAATTTTTGTTTGTATGTACATTATATACCGAGTAATTTATTACATTAATCTACAAATAATTTTTAATGGTAGTTTGCTGCAAAAGAATCTATATACATCGATGGTTCCAGCGAAGAAAAACCTTAGCCTAATATAAATTCTGCCACGAATAAAGTTATATTATTAAAGGCGACTTTCAGTGACTAAATTGTCTCAGAATCACTTTATTCGCGATTTTGACTTTTTTAGATTAGAAGAAAATGACCTTTGGTATAATACCACTGGTATATTAAAATAAAAAAAAATTTCGACCCACCAGCCGCAAATAAAAGGATTCCAAGTTTTCAGCTTATAAAAATCGCAATGGCCTTTTTATTCGCAGCTGGTGTGTCGAAACAATTTTTTTCACTCCCATGTATCCACGAGCTGATATCAAATTTTTTCCAATCTAAAAAGTTTAAAATCGTGAATAAAGTAATTCTGAGACATATTAGTATAAAAGTCACCTCAATGTAACTTTATTCGTGGCAGAATTTAGGCGAAGGTTTTTCTTCGCTGGGACCATATAGATATGTACCTAATTTGAAAAAATTTAGTTTTTTGGTATCTCAAAACTCAAAATTGTTTCATTTTCTTTCTCGTTGATATGAATTTTAGTACTTTGAAGATTTTCTAAGCCTCTATAATTTTTTGTTTACCAAGAATAAATCGAAACAAAAAACATTGATAAAAAAATCTCGTACAACATAAGTATAAAAATTGAAAAGCTTAGAAGTTTCTGGGTGTAAGACGGTCTGTCGGTCTAGGTATATTACTTACGTTACCTACGTGTATAGATTATTCACTTGCGTACCGACAGTGCGTCGACCGGAGGGATATTTTTGTTTTCAATATACTGTTTACCGGTATTAAAAGCTCAGTCCGAAGCTCGACGCTCAGTCTTAGACACTCCGCACTCGATAAAACGTTGTTACGTCACTTTTTTTTTAAGTTATGGTGAGTAGTTTTAATTTAAAAAAATTAACTTAAATAAAGTTAATTGTACTATATTTTTTGAATTTAAAAATAGCTCGTGCCGCCAAAATATAGTCATATGCTAGCGTGAAAGCTTTTTGTTTTTCTTCGACAAACGTTAGCTTACGTTTTACCAGAATATTCCTACAAAAGTGTCAGTTTAAAAAAAATAGTATTAATAAAGTTTACCGGGATTTAAAGCGCGTTTTACATTCACTCATGGTGTATAATTAAATAAGCTTATATATAAGATGTTCTTAAGGTTGGAAATTTGCGTGAAAACTTTCACATTTTATTTATAAATTGAATACTTAAATTTTAAAAAATTACAATCAAGTTAATAATATGAGTTTAAAATTTAACGATTTTTATTAGGCATTTACCTTTCTACTGAAAACTAAAAGACGTTTTAATAAAAAAAATGATTTACTAACATTTTTTAATATTCAAGGCTGGGCTAACCCAACATAGTCTACATTTTTATTTATTTTTTTATTGCTTAAAATTTTGAAATATTTCAAAACAAAAATAAATTAAATATTTATAAACAGCATGAACATAGTTAAAAAGTAAATGTATAGATTGAAATGAAAATGTGTATATAACATTGTAGCTTGCAACTTCTAGCTGAACATATAAATAATTTATTAGTAGCTTTGATTAGTGGATTTGAACAGGTGCATTTCCGCGCTGAATTTTGTGTCATGTAACCGCACCATTAGTTTACTTTAATGAAAACAATAATTTTGTTAATATGCCTTATAATATTTATTAAATTTTTCTAAATAGTAGTGCAGTCACTATAAATGTTAAAACTCAAGTAACTTCGTTACTTTTACCATAGCTGCATATAAAACCAAATTGCAATGAAAAAGCCCTCAAAGCTTTAAAATCAATCTAAATATTAAAAAAAAAACTAATACTTATTAAAACTTTTTTCTTAAAAAAAAAAAAAAAAAAAAAAAAAAAAAGAGCGAACAGAAGGAAGAAAAGTACAAGGTCAAGCAGAATGACCAGGTCGGTCGGTACATGGTGGCCAGCAGGGATTTGAACCCGGGCGAGGTCATCCTGACCGAGTTGCCCTTCGTCGTGGGTCCGAAAGCCTGCACCTACCCCGTGTGCTTGGGATGCTACACGCCCTGGCCCTGGGGCGAGGAGGCAGAGATCAGCAAACCGCTTTGCTCGAAGTGCGGCTGGACCGTGTGCTCCGAGGAGTGCGAGAAACAACCCCAGCACAGCGAGTACGAGTGCAAGGTTTGTCAAATTAGCACATGTGTGAAAGCGTGGGAATTATAAACCATAGACATTACAGAGCTGGCATTGACCTTCAAATTATAATTTATCTTTCCCTGTTGTTAACGAACACGTGTAACTTACACATGCCACCTGACACGCGTGAAAGTGTGTGAATTATATACCGTACATACTAAAATTCTATTATTGATCTTTCACAAGTTTATAATTGATCTTTCCCTATTCTAAATAACACATGTAACTTACACATGCTACCTAACACTTAGGAAAGTGTGTAATTTACATGTGTAAACTACATACCATACCTACTAAACAGCTGACATTGACTTTTAACTTATAATTGATCATTCCCTAATGTAAATGAATATACGTGTAACTCAGACATGATATCTAACATGTAGGAAATGTGTAATTTACATGTGTTAATTATATACCATACATATTAAAGAGCTTTCATTGACCTTCAACTTTTTTTTTTTTTTTTTTTTTATACTTATTTATAGTCGCGACTTTTTATGCTCCGTATGGGCTTATTGACGACTTTGTCCCTACACTGCTTCGCATTAGCCCATGGCCCATATGGACCATGTGGAGTACGGGAAAGCCAGGGTATGTGCCTCATTCGAGTTAATCGTAAGACCAGCGCTGAACCGGCAGGCTCATTGGGACTTTTTATCCCACATATCGCCCCCAATCAGATAGTCTTGGATTAGACCAGTGCCGAAGCGGGTAAGGCTCATTGGGAAGGTATGCCCCAAATATTGCCCCCGGTCGAGATAAACTTACGACCAGCGCTGAAATGATGGCCCCCGGTAAAACCGACTCCAAAGCAGTCGGGGTGAACGTAGGGATCGACATAACCGACGCAACGAACGAAGAAAATAATTCCGAGTTAGTTGCGCGGAGAATCGAACCCAAGACCCCTCGAACGACGTTGTTTCAGAAGCGAGCACGCTAACCACTGACCCAACGACCGCTCTAACCTTCAACTTATAATTGATGATTCTCTAATGTAAATGAACACGTGTAACTTACACATGCTACCTAACACGTAGGAAAGTTGGTAATTTACATGTGTAAATTATACATATACCATACTACTACATTTTGTAAACAGTAGAAAAAATTGAATCAAGGCTATAAATAGTATTTTTCGTAACAAGGGTGTGAACGTGAAAAAGACGCTTTACGCACCGAGTTGTTATATAAAACAGAAATAGTAGTTTTTAAAATAGTACTTTTTTCTTTACTCTTATCAAAGTGTTCGTAAAGTGAACATTTTACGCACTAAAATCGATGCGTAAAAAATAGCTTTACGCATACTATGATAAAAATTTATAATAATCAACGTTGTTAAAAAAGACTAATTACAAGTGAAAACATTTTTGAGCAACAATTCTTGCGATCCTCGCGCAGATATTTTCCGAAGCCAAGGAGAAGCTCGACGTTGAGTCTGCCCTGAACGACGAGCATCCGAACGGAGTTCCGCACTACGAGTGCATAACCCCGCTGCGTCTACTTCTGGCCTCGGAGAGGGAACCCGAGAGATGGAAAAACGAGATCAAGGAAATGGAGTCCCACAACAAGAAGCGATCGCTTAACGCCCAGTGGAACATCGATCACGTTAACATCGTCGAGTACATCAGAAAAAGACTTAAGCTCGACAGGTAATTGATGTTTATTTTCATAACTGGTACCATGAATCGTTTAAGCAAAAAATCAAGCTTTTTCGTACTTAAAATTTATAAATCCAAAAATTTGTTGAGTTTCGTGAGTCTTAAAGGCTCATCTTTAAAATTTCTAAATCTAAAAAACTTGAATGTTTGACTCACGAGTCACTTTGTGATTTGTCATAAAGACTCATATTTTACGTTAAATTTCAATGATTAAATTACAGACTTCATTCCCGACTCATGAGTCTTAACAACTAGTCTCTTAGACTTCATCTTCAGACTCACAAGTCTTTGTTGTCACTAAAAAATTATTTCAAAACCTTAACTATCTTACGTTATTTCAAGGTTCTCCGAGGAAGATATACAGACCGTCTGCGGGATCCTGGACATAAACTGTCACGAAGTCAGAACGTCCCGGGGCTTCCTGGCTCGCGCCCTCTACCCGAAATTCTCAAAGATAAACCACTGCTGCGTAGCGAACACAGTCCACAGCATCGTGCCCGGTGACTTCAGGGTCGTCCTGAGGACTTCGGTGGGTGTCCCGGCCGATAACGAGCTCTACGGCAACTACACCCACGCCATGCTCCCTACCATGCTGAGGCGCGAACACCTGCTCGAGAGCAAGCACTTCGAGTGCGCGTGCGCAAGGTGCTCGGACCCTACCGAGCTCGGAACCCACATGTCGTCCCTCAAGTGCAACAAGTGCGATAATGGAATTGTCGTCACTTTGGATTCACTGGGTGAGCTACTATGAATGAAGATACCTATAATAAATCTCCTTCAGTTGGTGGAAAGTAACATTTCTAGCTCCAAGTACGATAAATGCCTTTTTTCGCCCTAACAGCTAGAAATGTTACTTTTTAAAGGGAGCTTAACTATTTTTCAACTTAACTTTATATAATTACTGTTGTCAATAGTATAAGTAAATAAATTTTTTAAAGTTTTTTTCAAGATGAAAATATAAAAGTTAACGATTAAACTTATGTTTGTGAAATTTTAGGCATTTTTGAAATTTTCTTTACACGAATTGATTCTACAACTAAGAACATGTATTAATATTCTCAAATGAATGTATTTGCTTAAACCAAAGTCGCAAGGAGCTTCCTTAATCCCATTAATTTTTCTAATTACGCTTGAGGATGAAAATTGGACGACGCATATTCCCTCCTCATTAGACAAAAATTCAATCTAACATTTATATTTTCTTTCAGATCCAAACAGCCAGTGGAAGTGCACGCACTGCGAGTTCTCAACTAACGGCCAAGCGGTGGCCAAAGTCTTCAAGATCATCCAGAAGGAGATGGACCAGGTGGAGTCGTACACCGCGGGGGACGGTCCTGAGGCTATACAAGTTCGGGAGACCTTCATGAAGAAGTACAAGTCCGTCCTGCACCCTCAGCACGCCCTTCTGACCATTCCCAGGTACTCCCTGAGCCAGATGTACGGTCGGGTCGAGGAGTACATGCTGGACGACCTACCGGACATCATCCTGGAGCACAAGATCGAAATGTGCCGGCTGGTTCTCAAGGACCTCGACGTCGTCATGCCCGGGCTTAACAGGTCCAGGGGGATGATCCTGTACGAGCTGCACGCGCCCCTCCTGTTCCTGGCGAAAGGCCAGTGGAGCGCCGGGGTCATAGACAACGGAGTACTCAAGACCAAGATGACCGAGGCGGCCGAGGTCCTCAAGGAGAGCATCGAGATTCTGGGATACGAGCCCGAAGGCACACCGGAGGCTGAGATCGCGGCCGGGGCCAAACTGGCCATGGAACAGCTTCAGCAGTCCATCAGCGACTTGTGATTCCGAACTGCCTTTTAGTTTTTTGAGGGTGTACACTCATCTCCAAAAGTGCACAGAGCTTAATAAAAATCGGACAAAAAATTATTCTTTGATGCTTTTATTTATTTATTCAACCATTATACGTGCAGCGTGACTGCAGTCTATAGAGGTTTCAGCTTCATTGTTCACCTGAAAATTGTATTTTACTTTGTAAGAGTTTAGCCAAGAAAAAACCGAAATTTTTACTTTTTTAAAAGTATGTTTTTAGATTTTACTTAAGTCGACAGGAAAATAATTTTTCTGTACAGCTTTGAAATTTTTGTCATATCCTGGGGTAAAATGAAATAATAAATTTTTTTTTTGATGATTAACAATGAATCATTTTTACGCTCACCCGTCAAAAGGGTCGAGATTTGAGTAAATAAATTTTTGATGATTAATAACAATCATTTTTTTTTGTTCACCGATTTTAAAGTCAGAGTTTTTTGATTAAAAAGATTTTTTTTTTTATGATTGATAATTATTTCAGTTGATTTTTGCAACTTTCATTGTCCGAATTTAGGAAAGAAAGATTAGTTCAACTTAATAATTTTTTTTTTATTATTTTTATTTATTTTTTTTTTTTTATTATTTTAATGAGTTACGATTCGGACGAAAGTACTTCAGACTCCAGCAAGTCATCACACAGTTATGAGAGTCTAGCGGAGTATCAGGAGGAAGCCGCGGTAGCCCTAGTCCCCGAAATTCGAGGTCTCGATCGCGTTCCTTTGATAGATTAAATTCGAGATCTCATTCGCGTTCTAATTCAAGATCTCGTTTGCGCTCCGAGTCGCCACTCGTATGCCCATCATATTCCTTTAACGAACAGTCAGTTATAAGCATTTCTACAGATTCAGACGATTCGGTGCAAGCTTATACCCCCCACCACCACGGATAATTTATCTGTCAATATTAAGGTGGTAAACCCTTTTTTTTTCTTCGACGCGGGTATAGGGTTGGCAACCGGTACTTTAAAAATATATTTTTTTAAAAGTACTCGATTTTTAATGAATTTTAACATTTTTTTTAGAATTTTTAAATCAAAATTGAGCAAGAAGAAAATTAAGAAAAGTTTTTAAAACTACGGGTTGATGACGTCATTAACCCGAAATTACATTCAAAGTATATCAATATGTATTGAAATTTTAAAAAATTTAAACACTTTGTAATTCCTTTAATTTTAGTTTTTTTTTTTTTAAAGAAAAAATACGTGTCGATTATTTTTTGATATTTAAACTAAATAAGCAAAAAAATATTATAAATTTCAATAAGTTGCCAACCCTATTGCGAGGCTCTGCTAAGAATGACGACATGAATACTACGCACATCACGAAGAAAGGGAATCTGTTCCAGGATAATGAATAAAATATGTCATTCTTTTCGAGTGATTTTTTTTGTGTAATTTCGAATTTAATAAAATAAAAATATAGTTAAGTTTTTTTCTCGACAGGAACACTTTACTATTATGACCTCTGTTTTTGAATTTCTTGGTAAGCTTTGCGGTAAAGGCACAATCATTTGACGTTGACGTTCGAGAGACCGAGACACTTATTTTAAACGATTTGAGAAGAGAGACAGCTCAATTAAAGTTTGAAAACGAACAATTGAATCAGACCGGGAATAATTTAAAAACGCGTCTTGAAGGATCAATCGAACATCAAGAGAGATTGGCGCATAAATTTAACGATTAAATACGCGAAGCCTTTGAAAGGGTGGGTATGGATTTAAACAATCTGAGGCATAACGAGGAGTTATTATTTTCCGGGCTTGACTTGAGCTTTCAATCAATTTCCGAGACCAATAAATTGGTAGAAAACCGTTACGGTAGATTGATCTAAGCAATAATTATTTGTTTTTTTATTTATTATTGACATTTAATTCGTGTTTAACCCCACTGAAACTTTCGTTCTTGGGGTAAGTTGTCGAGAATTAGAACGATAATTTTTTTTTTTTTAAACCTCGACGCATCCATAAAGTTTTGAGTGGGCGTACAGTTACACATCGACAGTTGAATCTACCTTAAGTTTAGTCTCGGTAAGCGAAAGGCAGTGAACGACCAAAGAATAATTTTTTTTTTTTGCGAGGATATGATGAGCAGGGATAAACCGCGCGCATGCGAGCCTAGCTGATCCTTGTCTCCGATCAATAGTTTTTTTTATTAACAAAATGTCAAAATTTCAATACTCTTTTTTCCTTTCTTTTCTTCTTTGTAACGAATGGTCTCACTTCACAATCCAACCCATTTGAGGCTGGGTTGAAATATCTGTCAGAAACTGAGCGACTCTTTGCTCATATAAACCGTGGCAGAACCGAATGCCCTAGACGTCACATTTTATAATCATAATTTTTTAAAGCGTTTGTAAAAGAAAATTTTTATGTAAAGTCTAAACGTAGAAAAGGTCTCTTGAACCGAAGGTCGAGTACTCCTGTCTCGACTCAGGCTCAGGCGACTCTGCTCTCATTATAAGAACTCGTGTTTACAAAATACTAATTTCTACAAAGCCAAATATTTTATGACCAGAGGCCTTTAACCGAGCGTGTCGGTTGCAGCAAAAAATAAAAACCAACGCTTTCTTAAGCAAAAAGACCATATTTCAAATCTTTTTATCGTAAGAAAGAAAGTGAGAGAGTGGGATAAGACTTGGACATTTTAGACTTGCAAATTAGTCGTTTGACCAATCCTTTCTTCTCAAAAAAAAAAAAAAAATCCTATTTTTTAAATCATATTAGTGTCTGAATTTTAAGTTTAGACATGCATTAAATTTAAGAATACCAGAATTTTAATAAAAAAATGGTTGCTTCATCCGAAAAATCCGAATAATTTAAAAAAAAAAAAAAAAAACTTTTAATGTCCAGAATTTGTAAAAAATTTCAATAAATTATGAATTCTACAATATTTTTTTTTTTTTTTTTTTAAATGGAAGCTCAACAATTTGTCACTGGTTCCAATTTTTGTTTAAAATAGTTTATTAACAATTTACTATTATAACCCATACATACAACAATAAAGAAAATGTACGGAATGTACCCAGGGTTTTGTGGGTTACGAGCGAGGAAGATCATTTATTTATTAAAAAATTAAGGTTTTTGGGTCGGTACTAGAATAAAAAAGACAATTTTCTCGAGACCTGGCCAAAACATAGGTAATCATTAGTTATAAACTCAGTTAAATTTATAGACCATCGGGACATAGAGAAAAAAAGATACAAAAAAATTAGGTTTAACACGCAATCAAATGAAAAATCACTGAATTTCACGGTTTTAATCAAAATTCATGAAAACGAAAAGAACTATTGTAAAAAAAAAAATGTAAGTGATAGAACAAAAAATATTATTCTTGATAGACATATGTAAGTTATAATAAAAAATCAATAAACGCTAAAATCTTAGGTACCGTTACTATTCTCGCACCGACCCAACAACCTTAAGCTCGGACGCCCAGGGTTTTGTGGGTTTATGGGGGATTATTTTTTAATACAGCGCGCCCTCTCCGACAACAAGGCAGGCAGTTAGTGTTGAGAGCTCTACACGGTTAAAAGTTAACGCAGTTTTTTAAAATGGCCACTGCAGCGTAACCCACGCATACTTCTCCATCCTGGGGGATTGAAAATCAGGAGATGGATTTATGGAGAATAATAAAAAGGTTATAGTTTTTAATCGTGAATTTAATCAAACTAAAATACACATATTTTTATAAAACAAATTTTGAAACACATTAATAATTTTTTTACATGAGATGACTAATCGGTACGATATTCAAATGTAAATGACAAAAGACAATCAAGGAAACAGACGCTCGGCAAAATTGTAGGTCTTAAGTTTCATAGCCACGAAGCCTCCGTATCCATTGGCACTTTTGTAATACAAACTTGCCCCCGACAAAGCCGAGGCCGGTTTAGTCACAACCTCCTGGATGTCTACGTACGGTACGGTTGTTTGTCCTCGATCTCGTCCAAAACTACTCGGTCCAAACGTCACTTTACCGCACTCGGATTCGAGATAACTCGGTGACTTTGACAGCGTTGGTATGTCGGCGTTCTTCAAATTCACCGATTTTTCGCACTTGCTAGAATTAAAAACAAAACAAAAAATCAAGTTTTTGCGGTACTGTCATCAGATAAATATTCAACAAAGTTATTTTATAAATAAAAAAAATCATTATAGTTACTAAATTAAATAAAATATAATATAAATATAATTTTTCGTAGTTTTATTCATAGTTTTGAAAGCTTACGGCTTCTGAAATACAAAAAAAATCTTAAAAGTTTTATTTCCAATGCTTACACAAATACATGTGCAATCTTTTTCTGCAAGCTTCAACTCAACGAGGTTCACATTGTCTGACGTTTTGACATCTTAACGATATCGCCATCAGGCATTTTTCTTACTTGCAGCGAATAACTTTTAAATTTTACGTCAATAAATAAACGTAAAATTCTTGCAATATATATCTATCAAATTAATGAAAAATCAACTTCTGACTAGTGTAAAAATTATTTTTCTCATACTTATCGTCAACGACTGGAATCTTTGAAGATGGCTCGGTCGACAGTTGTCCACTACCAAGGTCGAATTTCTTCACCAGAGGCTCGAGTAAAATCTTGCCGCTCACGTCCGAGAACTTAAGTCCCACAACGACCTCGTCCTCCGTTCCTTCGAGCTCGAGGGTGTCGATGGTGTGCGAGTGATACCGCACGCTGTAGGTAGAGAATAATTTCTTGTTTGTTTTCCACTCCACCGTGGCCTGATCGACCTTGCCGTCTGGCCCAAGTCTGCCCTGTTGTATCTCAATGTTGAATATTACCATGGACTCGTCGTGGTCGGTGTCCTTCTTGAACCTTGCTCCGGTAACCACGCTGAAAAAATTTTCAATTTAACTTGTTTTTCAAAGGTTCTTGATCAGCTGTTGGACATGATAACGGTTTAACGTTTCGATTTGTTGCTTAACTTATGCTGAGATGTATGAAACTATTGATGCCCGCTGTTACATTACCAGAATTAATAGATAAATAAAACAACTTACTAGTTTTTTTTTGTATCAGCCATCATTGGATCTAAGTTCACGTAAAACTGACGAGTTTTCAAGTTCGTGTAGGAGCAAACGCAGTGGTTTTCGTTCAGCAGTATTAACTGCTTGTTCTTGCAGTTTTCCGGTCTCTCGATTATACGATGATCTTCCGATCCGGCATCCGGAGTCTGGAATCCCGAAGTCACGTTTAAAATTCATCAATAACTGATTGTTCATCAATAACTTACCGCGAGACAAATGGATGCACCAGGTTCGACGTTCTGACAGTCGAAGAGTTTCACTTGAGTGTAGTCGTGGCTGTAGTTCAGGCCGTGCCTCGCCGATAATTGGGAAAGGCGTAAGCTGTCGTCGAGATCGAGCCTTTTGTAATTGTTGCAGTCGTTCGAGTAGTAGGATATGAGCATTCTTGGGTTGGCTATGGCTATGCTGTGGATACTCTCGATGATGGAGCTGTAGGTTACTCCTAGGGTTAAATACAAATATTATGTTTAAAGTTTTTTTAGGAGGGTTTTTGGTTGGCTACCTGCTTGATGAATCTCGGGGTCGCACCTCCAAACGTCTCTGGACACCAGGCTCAACAGACCTGAGATCATCGTGCTTATCGCGGAATCTTTTTTCAACTCGAACGGTTTAAACTCTTTGGTTTCTGTAAGTTTGAGTATTCTTTGCATTAGAGAAAACGATGATTTTTAAACTTATACTTGCTGTTAGGATTTTATTTACAGTATGTTTAGAAATTAAAAGATTTTAAAGTAATTGAAAAAGCAAATTTTATTAATTTTTTATTCCCACCATTCCGACAAACTACTTCACGTTTTCATTGTTAGATTGTTTGGATTATGACGGTTAAGGTAGTTACCTATAGTGCATATAGCTATCAAAAATATAGTTATAGACGCTCCGTTGCCCCCACTCCGACGCCACCGCTGCTCTAAAACCTACCGAAATCAAGCACTTTTTATTTTTTTTGGTTATTTATCTCAGAAGTTAATACCGCTTCCTATATTATTCTTTGCACCTCACGATTCCTTTAATGTTTTCCTACAGAAAAACCAGTTTTTAAAAAATATTTTAAGAAAATTAAATTCGCAATCCGCTAATAACCTCCAAATTTGAACGATTTCACGCGCTCAGCATAGGAATCACGTGTAAAAAGTTGAAACTTCTGAGCTTAATATCTCAAAATTTAGCCCCGCTTGGAGGTATTTGAAAAATAACAACGTGTAAAGGACACAAAAAACTAACTCTGTGCAGAGTTAGAAAACTTTTTTAAGAAACACCAAAACTGTAGGTAACTACCTTAAGTAAAAATTGGTTACAAAAATTAAACTTGACTGTTGTTGGTATTAAAAATCTAAGTCAAGTTTAGTTGATGGCATACATCAAAGATTTAACGGGCAACTAAAAATTGTTATATTTTTGGATCCAGTGAGCACTTAATAGAAAATGAATATGTAATTTATTCAAAGTGGGCACAATGTTCACGTGTGTAACGCGTGCAATGCGTTAATTCATTCTGTTAGTGAAGTCGACGGAGATAACGCATCGTATCGAATACTAAACTGAATTGAATTGAAGTTTCATACACTAATTTACGTTCATTTGCTTCTTAAGATTACAGATAGCAACTTTATTTTTCATTTTGGAACTATTATTTTTAAACTTAAATGGACCATTTATTAGACTTTTTATAGAATACTTACGACTGCTGTTCAGTTCAGAATCGTCGAAAGAAAGTGACATGACAAAATAATTTCTAGATCCATTCATAAGATTCGTTTTATAAAAATCAATGAATATTTGCTGCAACGACTTCCCGGTATTACAACTGGCTTTGAATATCTAGAATCAAATTATTCATCTTGAAAATTTCTGAAAAATATTTGAGATTCCTTTGTACCTTTGTCTGATTGCCACTGGCGTGTAAAAGATTCAACAACTCGGTGGTTTTAGCGACTTGAGTTTTGTTGAGCGACAGCGTCAGATCCACCATCAGAGTGCGATTATCCTTTTCGAAATTAGAGCCCGCGCCGTTTTCCTCCAGGTAAGACGTGAAAGTTTTAACGAGGAAGCTCTTGAAGATATTCCTTGTTTGTCTCAGCATGAATTCGACCTAAATTTCAATACCATTTCAAAATAATAAAATTCATGCAAACAAAAAAAAAACTTTATATTTATTTATTGAAAATAAACCTTGTCTTTTTGGACGAAAACTCTGTACCAACTGTGCATAAGCTGGTCGATCTCAGGAATTTTTCTCAGCTCGTCGGTGATCTCGTCCACGAGAATATTCACGGTCCTGTTTGAGCTCAGGCTGTTGTGGTACGGGGGGGTACAAAAACTCCGACGGTCAAAATATCAGATGTATAAAATATCCGACAGGTAAAAAAATCCGATGTTGAATTATCCGAACCGTAGAAATATCCGATTGGTGAAAAATATCCGATGATAAAAATATCCGATTAGTAAAATATCCGATTAGTAAAATATCCGATTAGTAAAAATATCCGATTGGTAAAATTCCGAATAAAAAATATAATTAAATTGAAAAATTTAAACAAATGGTGATGATAAATGATGTAAAATGTGCGCATAAAAGGTTTAAAAAGGTAAGTAATGATTTTAACGTAAATTAAATGATGAAATTGAATAGAGGATAAAATAAACCTGAATCGTATTGCGAGATGAGGTGAGAGCATAAAAATGAATGACACTTGATTAATTCTGAGCTAGATAAAATCAAAAAATCATCAACGTGTCAATCATATGGTTCAAGGGCATCGATGGCGAAACAACGTCAAGAGCAGCAACGTAAGTAACTGAAAAAAAATAAAATGTTTTTTTTTTTTCCATGCCCAAAAACAGATGATTGTTTAAACTTTAAGAGAAAATTTTTTTTTTCTATCAACTATCATATAAAGATCGGTGGTTACTATTAAATTTCAGCATGCTCGTTAATTTTTTAATCACAGAAAAATGTCAAAGTTTAATTAAAAAAATTGCGGATATTATTTTAATCGAAAAACTTTGCAAAAATCGTCATTTTCATTAGATTTGATGAAAAAAATGATTGATTTATGTTTGATAAAACGTTATGTACAAATGAATCCCTCACCCCCTGTAAGAACCTCAAAACTGTATTTGCAACTTGGGTTTTATTGGTTACAATATCCAAATTTGTAATATTTAAACTTGAAATATTTTATTCTGAACCAATTAGAGTCATTAAAAATCGATGAAATTTGATCTTGGTTCATTTATACAAAATACAAAGGGATACCAATCACAATCGTTAAAATATATATATTTTTTTTTATGTCGATGGTCCCCGCGAATAAAAACCTTAGCCCAAGAAGAACTCATGATGAGCTTTGCAATCAGTCTGTTGATATATGGGAGCAAAAAAAATTTCTCGACGCGCTATACCCACGAATAAATCGGCCCATTAGAAAAAAAAAAAACATTAAAAAATATTACACACTGTATAATGAAATGGTTTTGTGTATATTACATAGTTAACAATTATTTATAACATTTGTAATAAAGATGCGCTGTTCTTAAATTTCAGTTTAATTTCAATGCTATCAAATTAGCATTCAAGTTATGTAAGTGGTTTAAAACATAAGTTTTTATTGTTTTGAATTTTATATTCAGAACCCAATGTACCAGTTTGGCATCAACACCTTTTTTGGTTTACAAAAAGATTATCAATTTTTATCAATACTTATTTGAGAAATAATATTTAATGAAATTTCTTGACTTGCTCCTCCAAAATTGACAAGGTTCAATATTTTACATAAAAAATTTGGGTTAACGTGACGGTTTTATAGGGAGAAAAAAAACTCATAAAAATGGCCGATGTAACCTTTATTTTAAACCTTGTAAATATAATATTATTCCCCCGGGCGAGAGGGTTAGATTTGGCTTTCAACAGGTCTTTGGCGAAAGAGCGAGGTGGTCAAAAAACCACTCTCGCCTGAGGGAAATATACCATTTTTCGCCCTTGTAACCGAAAACAGGGGCGAAGTTTCGATTTTGAAGTTGGAAAGACGTACAAGTTATGCCAATGCATGTTTATTGTTTAACTGCTTAAATTTTTGTTGTAAAGAGTATAAAAACTAAACAAGTTTTTGATTTGCAGCATTTCTTTCAACTTTTGAAATTGAATTCATTTTTAAAAAATTTAGCCTCTCGCGAGGGTGAGGAGCTCGAGGGCCTCTACTTGGTCCGGTTCAGTGCCTCTAACTTTTTAAATTTTTCACTCAAATATAGTATTATAACATTTTTTATGTCTTTTTAGGTGTGTCGTTTTTTTTTGAAACGTACATTTTTTAATAAACCACAGTTTAAAAAGAAATATAAAAAAAAATTGTTTGGAAAAGTGTATATGATTGTTTTTATAAAAAAAATTTTATCAGCCAATTTATTGAAAGCCTTATTACCTTTTTGTTAAATAAGGTAATAAGTTAAAGTTATTTGTTAAATAACTTTTGTTTCTATTTTTTCACGTAATGTTAAAAAATTGTCTTCCAAATAAAAAAATAAATAAATAAAAACAGCGTCTTCACACTGAATTCCAAACTGACGAAAAATAATAATATCCCTTCAAGAGTTCAGGACGTTGCCTCGCGTAACAAAAGTCATAAGAATCGTAAAAAAATTGTTTTAATCTTTAAGTTTAAGTAATAACGTGTTCAAGTTTCAAGAAAATTTGCAACACGGTTATTAAGGTTAGTTTTTGAAACAGGTTATGAATCATCTTGAAATTTCTGAAGGCTTTACAAATAACTGTTAATATTTTTTAAAGATTTTTTATGGATTTTTAAAGAATTTTAAAATCGTTTTAAAAGTCATAAATAATACTGTTTAAAAATTTTAGAGTTTAAATTTTTCAGTCTTGAGTAATAACGAGTTGAAAAAAAAAAACTTTTGCAAGTGGCGAGCACTGTTGTCGTACCTAACTGCAGGCGTTTCCACTCGGCACCGTTACCCCGATACAAATATGTTTTTAAATTTAATTATAAATTTCCCCCGTTTCCTATTTTTGAATTAGCGCTAAAAAAATGACTGACCTCCCTTCCTAACCTGTAGGACGGCAGCCATTTTTTCCGAGTAGCAATTTTGAAAGAGGAAACGATTCGATGTCCGTCTGGTGTACTTCAGTTTACTCAATCTGAAAATATTAATGAAAGGCTACATTAGAAAGCAATTTATGCACTTTTAAAGATCTTTCAAGTAGATATTATATAACTTTTTTCAACCCCGACGAGAGGCTAGTATATATTGGTGCCACGGCGTGTCTCTACTTCCAAGTTTGAAATTCCCGCCTCTGCCATAAACGTGAAAATGCTTGAATTTCGAAATATATTCATTCGTGAGAGTGACAGAATATTATCTACATTTTTATTTACAAGTATTACATCCGAATTTAACAGTCTGTTTTTTTTACCTGTATACCAGATAAAGTCATATACTTGAATTAGCGGAAGCACTTATTGGCCAATAGCCGCTATGCTTCCTGCCATGACAGCGTAGGGGAAAAGCCCACGCGCACTTGTTTATATGTGCATCAAAAAAACAACATCGTAAGGTATTTCGCGTGTCTAAACCTGCTTTATTTATTTGGTGTTTGCGGTGGAGGTCGTCAGTTTTTTTAACCCATGTTGTTTAAGTTACAAGTACAAAGCATTTACATTTTTCGCCGTTTTTTCAAGTTTTTTTAATAAAATACAATAGTAGTTTCTGTGCTAAATTTAAACTCTCAATATTATCCAATTCAAGTCACATAGTATTTTCTAAATTTTCCTGTCAACACTTCATTTGTAATTAATTATAAATTAACAAGTCTATTATGAGTAAAAGAAAACGTGATGAGGGCGAAGAGTTCAATTCGGGTGATGAAAGTTCTTATGAACAACGTGATAGTGTCGATGATTGTTCGTCCTCGGAAGACGAAAATAAATTTTATGATCATGATCGCCATTCAAGTGAAGAATCTAGTGCGCAAGAAGAAGAAGTTCTGCAAAAACAAAAAAGAACTCGTCTTCCCAAAAAGGAAAGACTACATGATGGAAGACTATATGTCGTTAACAAAACCAAAAACCCATCGAGCAAGTAAGTTACAAATAAATAATTATAAATAATTTATTTAGAAATAAAAATTGTTGCAAATATTATTTACAATGGTTGACAACGATTAATGTATTGATGTACAATATAATTATGGTATTTGACAAAATTTTACTCAATTTAACTGTTATCAATCATTATTATTATTTTTAAAATTGAAAACAAATTTATTTTGATCACAAGTTTTTCAATCAACCGTTTCAAATTTGAATTTAGAGTACGACTGTTTTTAGAGATTATTGCTTACATAAAACTGAAAAAATTTATACCATGAAATTTAACTGAATAATTCTTTCAAAATGCTTTGTTAACTTTTTACCAATTATTACTTGAAACTATAAAAAGTTCTCAGACAGTCTAATACTTTCAACTTCTATGTATTATTTAAATCTAGAAATTGTAGATAATTTAAATCGCTGGTGGAAATTTACTTGTTAACTTTCAGGTTGATCGTACAGAATAATTTAAAAGTGTGTACAGTTGTTTCGATAAAGACCAAGAGGGTCCTAATTTTTTAAAGTATTTTCAACTTAAATGTAGTGTTTCATTTTTACTTTAGAAAATAACTTTAACAGTTTTTAATTCATAGATCAATAATTATTTTCAAAAACATCCCTGATATTTCTTGAGTGGGAGAGATGCTCTACATAGCAAGAGAATTAATTTTAAACTTAAAAAAGAGCTGAAAACTGCAGTGGAGTACTCGAAGGAGAACTCTCACAGCGGGTTGAATCCAAAGGTTTCATACCACAAAGATTTATGCTATTTCAAAACTGAAAACTAATTAAGAGTATTTAAAACCATTTCAGGTATGCATATTTTGTCAATTTTAGCTTTTTATTACTTAAGCCGTAGAGTCTGCACCACCCAGCATCTTGTAACTGACTTATAAAAGTTGTTTGATGTTTTTCACATAAGATTCAGTAGAGTTTATTGAAAAATTTAAAAAGTTTTATGAAACATGCTCAAAACAAGAATTTATTATTTTCTTTACTAGCAGTTTTCAGTTATTTTGGTAAGTTTAATCAAACTATAAAATGATTTCAAATTATAAACTGTAAACTATTTAATTGATATCAATTAATTTCATTATATCCTGTCTGCAAAACAAACATCAAACTACTTTGATAATTCTTATTTACATGGTGTTGGGTGGTGCAGACTATACGGCTTAGCAAAAAAAGCTAAAATTGACATAATAAATATGGTGTACTTATTCATTTTTTTGTTTCAAATTAATTCTCTTGCTCTGTTGAGTACCCGAATGATTAAATTTGATCCAATAGAACTGACAAAGATTTGAGTGGCAAAATCAGACTGCTCTTCGACAAGACAACATAAAACTTATGTCATCAGAATGACCAGATATCTCTTTTACATAAAATTTTTTTTTTGTTGAATTCTGAGTATACAATCATATTATCAATTTTTTTTATTCCTCCAACAGCAATAAAAATAGGTAGGCTATTCAAAAAATACTAAGTGCTCAGAGTATGTAGTATCATAAATAACAATTCACTTGATTTGAAAAATTTCATAAATTGATTACAAAGGATATAATTTATTGATAAAGTTTAATTCAAAATAATCTACATTTATTAAACTGAGTTTTTATTTTATTTTAATTACAAGATTTGATTAGATATTTGTCAAACTATTAAACTATAAAAACAAAAATTTCAATTTTTTTTTTTTTTATTTTTAATCAAAAGTTTAGTTTTTATTGGATTCTCTTGCAAACACAAAACACCTCTGAATTCTAACACCAACAAAATGCAAGGTTATATTTCCTTTTGCTCCAAAAACACATGCGCATATACGTATGAACTAAAAAGGTTCACCAGAAGTGTCTGCCCTAATTCTGCTGAGCACCCCAGAAGATCTGCTAAAACTTCCAGCAGGGGAATAGTATTCGAAAAAAACTTTAAATTTAAATTATATTTTGTATTGTAATTTCTACTTGATGGTCACAACTTAAATTCAAAGAGTACAAATAATCTTATTTAAGTTAGAATGATTTGATGGAATAAGATAAGTATTCAGTCAAAATTGAAAATTAAAAAAAAAAAAATATTCTATAATTTTCTACAGGGTTTATTGCGTATGTCCTCCAATTGTGAGTTTATCGTTGAGGATCATTTTTGCTGTACATTTCTTTGAAACTGAATAAAAATGTTTTTATGCAAGATATAATGTTAATGTTAGCGGTTAGCAAGTTATGAGTACTGATTTAAAAAAATTTAAATTCTCTGTTATATTTCATTGATCAATTTTTTCTTTCACTGTTATACTTCAATTACAAATTACCAAAAGTTTTAGAGATTTGGACCTTGCGTAATGATGTTAAATCACATTTATGTATGCTTAGAAAAACCTTCAGTAATTCATTAGCTACATGAAGTTTAAAAACTTTGTGAATTTTTCAGTGAATTAAAACAATTTCAAATCAAAGAATATTGAAAAAATTTTTATACATGTGTACCTTTTATTTACATATTATTTATATCTCTTTGGATCAGAGTCATAATAGTTAACTATCCTTCAATATTAAATTTGATTGATCAGGTGTAAATAATATTTATAAGTAGCACATTTATAAGTTTTTAATTCATTCTAACGAAAACAAGCATCCTTCTGAAACATTTATAATTGAAATTTTTCAACAATTTCATTGAGTAAAAAGTCACTATAATTGATCCAAAGAAAAATCTTTTTTTTTTTTATTAATATTAGTTTCATGACTAATTTAAAATGTGGTCTAAAAATCAAAGAATATTCTGTAATGATAAAGCATACTAAGTATGCTAGTAGTTGAGAAAATTCTTAAATTAAAAATTAAAATAACAGTTCAAAGTAAATGTAATAAAAAGAGTACTGATGATAAAATCATAAAATTTTTTTGTAACTGTAGTATTGTTAAAAAAAAAGTTGATTTGTGTATGATACAACTTCTGCTAAATATTGAGTGACACAGTTTAATCTCAATGTTATTATTGTTGTGAATAGTTACGGTATAACTTTTTCATCATCATTACACAATAATCCATACACATACCTCTTCTTTTTTCATAATTTGTCTTCAAATTTACCACATAAACGTCAACAGGAAACTGTGAGTATGTATGCAGCTGATTCTATGTTTACATAAGAAAATTACTTAAACACCACTCACACTTATTCTTGAATATTGATATTCAAATTTTATTGGATAAATAAAATGAATTTTCCCTTGGAAACTTAGAAAAAACAATTTACTTTACTCGTACAGGCTACTCAACCATACTCGCAGAGACCAACAGACAGCTGGTTCATTATTCGCACCACAAGATGCATTCAAGATGGCATTTAGGTGCATTTAGGCGGGCCAATATGGGTAACGGTAACCATCAAGGTAGGCTTTCATGGGTGCGACGCGCGACAGGCGACAGCAACACTTTTATTTTAAAAATTTGAATTTGAATTGTTTAATTTGTTAATACATTAAATTGCGTTAATACATCTTCAAACAGTAAACTATTAAAGTTTATATCAAGAGAAGCCAAGTGAAACTAATAAACAAATATCCCTGTTGTACTGACACACGCGCAAAGTTTAAACAATGATGTTTTTTCCATGTTAAATATTTTGATAAAATAACGAGTAAAATAATATTTAAATAAATTTAATAAATAAATAAATTATAAAAATTACTTAGAAATGACTTTTGGTTGCCTTTCGACTCCTGTTGCACTCGGTCCACTTCTCCTGGAAGTTTTCCTTGTATTAGTACTCGTGACTTAGAATAAGTTGTCGAGTACCCCGGTTCGACTCCTAGTACACCGAGTCGACTTCTCCTGGAAGTTTTTCTCGTGACATATGCTCGGGACCTACAAAAAGGTATCGAGTGCGCCGGGTCAATGTAATAGTAGTAGAAATTAGGTACTTCAAAAATACATGTAGTATTCTCTATTTCAACGCATTCATGCACAAATTTTTTCAATACTTTCGGTCGGTAGGCGTATTTTTTGCTCTGAATTAATAAAAACAAAAAATGCAATTTACATTAGACACTGGGGTACTATACCTTATTCTACGTCACGAGCACCGGTTACAAGAAAAATTTCCAGGTGAAGTCAACCGTGTACACCAGGAGTCGACCCGGGGCACTCGATACTTTAAACCAGGTATCTAGCACTAGATACATAACAAGATTTTCAATTTGTGGCGATACGCGCCTTCGTGAAAAAGTATAAAATTGTTCGACTTTTCAACTCTGTCGCTGTCACCTGTCGCCATGACCTCGGTCGCTTGTTGCCCCCATGAAATCGTACCTTTTGGGTAGTAACTCGTCAATGGTCGTAACGCAGTGATCGGCGCTGAAGTTCAGGCTGAAGTTCAGTCAACATCAGTGAACTTCACTGAAGTTAAGTTGAGCCATATTTATATTTTTGGAGTCATATAGACATGGTGCCCCCCAGACATGGTAAACAAATAATTTTTTATGAACAATTAAATAAACCGACAAGCTCTGAGCCCCCATAACGCTGGAGAGAGCAATAAATAAATCATTTTTTATAAACAAATAAATAAACCGACAAGCTCTAAACCCCCATAACGCTGGGGAGAGCAATAAATAAATCATTTCTTATAAACAATTAAATAAACCGACAAGGTCCAAGCCCTTATAACGCTGGGGAGAGCGATGAATAAGTAATTTAAATAATCTTCATAAACAATAAAATAAACCGACAAGCTTTAAACCCCCATAACGCTGGGGAGAGAGATAAATAAATCATTTTTCATAAACAATGAAATAAACCGACAAGCTCTAAGCCCCCGTAACGCTGGGGAGAGCAATAAATAAATCATTTTTGACAAACAATTAAATAAACCGACAAGCTCTAAACCCCCGTAACGCTGGGGAGAGCAATAAATAAATCATTTTTGACAAACAATTAAATAAACCGACAAGCTCTAAGCCCCCATAACGCTGGGGAGAGCGATAAATAAATAGTTTTTTATGAACAATTAAATAAACCGACAAGCTCTGAGCCCCCATATTGCTGGGGAGAGTGCTAAATAAGTAATTTTTTGCAAACAATTAAATAAACAGCCGAGCTCGAAGCTTCCATCACGCTGGGGAGAGCGATAAATAAAAAATTTTTTATAAACTATTAAATAAACCGACAAGCTCTAAACCCCCATAACGCTGGGGAGAGCGATAAATAAATAGTTTTTTATAAACAATTGAATTAAATGACAAGCTCTAAACCCCCATAACGCGAGGCAGAGCGAGTAATATATTAATTTTTATAAACAATTAAATAAACCGACAAGCTCTAAGCCCCCATAACGCTGGGGAGAGCGATAAATAAATAGTTTTTTATGAACAATTAAATAAACCGACAAGCTCTAAGCCCCCATATTGCTGGGGAGAGTGATAAATAAATAATTTTTTACGAACAATTAAATAAACAGCCGAGCTCTAAGCTACCATAACGCTGGGCACCCGATTTCAACTAAAAAACTAATCGGCTATGCCCCAAGCTTTACACCCCCAAAACACGGAACACCCAAGTCCGACAAAAAAGCTGATTGGCTACCCCCCAAACTCTAAGCCCTAAAAACACTGGGCAAGCAAGTTCAACGAAAGAGCTGATTAGCTGACCCCAAGCTCTAAGCCCCCTAAACCCTGGGCGCGCGAGTTCACCAAAAAAGCTGATTGGCTACCCCCCAAGCCCAGGCCTCCCAAGACCCAGGGCGCCCGAGTTCAACATATGAACTGATCGGCTATCCCCGAAGCTCTAAACCCCTAACTGATCAGTTAGTTTTATTGAACTCAGGCACCCAGGGTCTTGGGGGCTTGGAGCTTGAGAGGTAACCAATCAGCTATTTTGTTGAACTCGGCTTAAAGCTTGGGGCGTAGCAAATTAGTTTTTTGTTGAACTTGTGTGCCCAGCGTTATGAGAGCTTAGAGCTTGTCAGTTTATTTAATTGTTTATAAAAAAAAATTCATTTATCGCTCTCCTCAGCGTTATGGGGGCTTAGAGCTTGTCAGTTTATTTAGTTGCTTATAAACAATTATTGATTTATTGCTCTCCCCAGCGTTATGGGATTTTAGAGCTTGTCAGTTTATTTAATTGTTCATAAAAAACTATTTATTTATCACTCTCCCCAGCGTTATGGGGGCTTAGAGCTTGTCGGTTTATTTAATTGTTTATAAGAAATTATTTATTTATCGCTCTCTCCAGCGTTATGGGGGCTTACAGCTTGTCGGTTTGTTTAATTGTCTATAAAAATTAATATATTTATCGCTCTCCCTAGCGTTATGGGGGTTTAGAGCTTGTCGGTTAATTCAATTGTTTATAAAAAATAATTTATTTATCGCTCTCTCCAGCGTTATGAGGGCTTAGAGCTTGTCGGTTTATTTTATTGATTATGAAAATTATTTATTTATCGCTTTCCTCAGCCTTATGGGGGCTTAGAGCTTGTCGGTTTATTTAATTGTTTATAAAAAACTATTTATTTATCGCTCTCCCCAGCGTTATGGGGGTTTAGAGCTTGTCGGTTTATTTAATTGTTTATAAAAAATGATTCATTTATCGCTCTCCCCAGCGTTATGGAGGCTTAGAGCTTTTCGGTTTATTTAATTGTTTATAAAAAAGTTTTTATTTACCATGTCTGGGGGGCACCATGTCTATATGACTCCAAAAATATAAATATGGCTCAACTTAACTTCAGTGAAGTTCACTGATGTTGACTGAACTTCAGCGCCGATCACTGTCGTAACGGAGTGTGCGGGACATTTGAAGTGTTTGATCGGTTGGTCTATGGCGTTTCGATTACAAAATTGTATTATAATTAAAGTAACCATCAGGTTTTTTTATTTTAATAAAAATATAAACAGGAGACCTTCAATTTTTTTTTTTAATAAATTGTTTTTAACAGTGTTGAGTTTAATTGAATTATTTAAATACTGAATTAAAAGAACGAATAATTCGACTGTACCATCCGATCGACAGCTTCAAATCAAACGCGTGTAATTTTTATTATTGTCGAAATTGAAGCAATCATTCGAATAATAAACAGAAATTCCAAAATCGAAAAATAAATAAATAAATCTACATTTATTTCGCTAAATTATAGTTCTATTAACGATCAACATTTTGTTTTAAAAGTTTACAAGGGTTTTAAGCTGATATGTTGAAAAGTAATATTAATAAAATTTTATCAAAAGCAAATTATTTTTTTATTACTTTTTTAATACATTG
This sequence comes from Encarsia formosa, assembly GCA_038277355.1. Classification (NCBI taxonomy): domain Eukaryota; kingdom Metazoa; phylum Arthropoda; class Insecta; order Hymenoptera; family Aphelinidae; genus Encarsia; species Encarsia formosa. The sequence continues at coordinate 1,356,344 of CM076184.1, forward strand.
ACAATAAATTTCATGGTTTTTCATTGATTTAACGTACATTAGTTATATAAGAATAAATTTTTTTATTTAGACGAAACTGAGAATACTTTTGAAACTTGAAATTTTTTAGGTATGTCCGTTGCACGACGATAAACTGTAGAGCATCTGGAAATTTACTTAAAAGTGAAGAACAAACGGAATGGACTCTTAAAATTATCCACCCACACGAGTATTTTTGTCATCCAAGTAACTCTCTAACGCAGGATGTTTATTTTAGAGAAGGAATCAAAGAAATTCTCAAAACAGGATATTGTGCGCTCAAAGATGCTTATGATACCGGGTGTCAACTGTATGTAATAATTCATAATATATTTATAAATTAGCTCGTCAGTATTTAAGTTGTCATGCACACTTGTACTTCAAGTAACATAATTTTTAAATATACTACAATAAGTATCTATGGTAACCACGAAGAAAAATCTTAAACGTAAATGTCGATATTAACTCATAAATACGGAACTGCGATAATTAAAATATCAATAATTTTAATAAGTCGATTGAAAATACATCAGATTTGCATGTTATTCTAAATTTTTTCCAGGTTTTTAACTTGTGTCAGCCCTCAATTGTTAATTTTCAAACAGGCATATATTCGACTACAGCTTTTTTTTCGTTGTTAGCATCGATATAAATGACTTAAGTTTATCATTTAAAAACACAAGTAGGGATTTAAAAATAATTTTATCACAATTTCATCAAAACGATCCCTAAATTTTGACAAGATCGACGTTTCACATGTCGTAACAGACTAATTAGAAATAGATGCATTTCGAAAATGATTCAGTATAACGAAATAATCATTTAAAAATTTATTCGCAGTAAAGATTCTAAAGAAAGTATTTCAGTAAATTATAAAATATTTGAGCGTTTCACTGCTCAGAAGACTTGGTTTTTTTTTCCAAAAACTTCAAAATCAATAATATTCCTGTACATTCTTTAAACTATGATTAACATCTTTTTTATTTGAGATAATAAATGGTTGTCGAACCTCGTTGTCGAGAAAAAAAACCAGTTTACAATTTTTGAGTTAACAACCTAATCTGAGTTTTTAATAAAATTTTTAAGAAAAACCAAAGATTGCTGTACCGCAATTTTTCGAATTTTATTATTTTATTTCCCATTTTATATGTAACGTACAAAACGAACAATTTTTCATTATTTTTTATATTTTTTATCTTGAATGTTGGTCTACTGCGATTAAAAATGATAAACAATCGTCTACTGATCAGAATATATCAAAACATATACTTTTTTCTTATTGAAATTTTTATTGAATTTTGTGCACCGTTAACGACCTTCTCTAGATATGACCCTTGCGCTGCCAAGCCTCCTTAATTAGAATGAAACCTAAATTATTTTTTGAGTTATCATTATCGAAATCGATTCACTTTCTAAAAGTGTATATAATGGTAATATAAAATAGATTTCTACTTTCTTGTTTTTAAAAAAATGTTAATGTACTGTTTCCAATAATAGATTGTCTTTTAAAATCATGAAAAGCATTAGACTTACATTTTTTAATTTAAATTTAATTTTTATTTTTAACGATTTTTTATTCTAAAATTAAAGTGTAGTTGTTTAAAAATTTTCCAAATCAATTTAAAAAAAAAAATAATAAAAAAAAATTAAATAAATAAAATGATTTATTTAGATTTTTGAATGAACTTTAACATTTATTAGGAATCCCGAGGCTGGTGAAAGGATTAACTACAGTCGTATTAGAGGTGGTTTACGTTATCAAAGACAAAAAGCTTTCCCCTTCAACGAAACGACTGTCGAAAGCTTTGCCAGAGATTTGGATGACGAAAAATTTATTTCTCTAAAAAAAGGACACACCGCTGAATTGACCACAAAATTGATTTATGACGTTGATAGAAACCCACATATGACTTTTTACGACAGATATGTTCTCGAGTGCTGCAAAGATACGAACGTTCTTATTCTTGATAACACGTTCGAAACGTGTCCAAATTTCACGGACAACTATGTTCAATTACTCAATGTAATGGGAGTGCACTTTGGGGAGGTAAGTATTTAATTATGTACTTTATGACTGTATTAAGATTCACGGTAGATTTATCTGTACAAAATTACACGACTTTTTCATCTTTATAATTCGAGTGAATACGAGTTGGGATCATTAACTTTAAATCAATAATCCATCCTAAATAACTCTCGGATTTGCCTGAAAACCAGGTGTAAAATTCAATTCAAAAACGTATCCCAAAAGATTCACCTAGGTAATCTTGACACCAGGTGAAACCTAAAAACTCACGGCCCATTCCAAAGAACCCTCCTAGGTTAACCTGTATAGTAGGTTTATTCTTGAAACCAATAACACATCCAGATAACCCTTGTAATATTCATCATCGGAGTAAACATCAGTAGACAACGTCAAAGGTATTAGTCTGTACTTTTTTGTTTCAAAATTTTTTAATAATATTGGCTTTATCAAAAATCAATTGATTAAAATTCAAAAAAATTAAAGGAATAATTACAGTATGTATTTACACATTCTAATAAAGCAATAATATTAACATAATCATTATTACTCGTATTTATCAGCGTTTGTAATAAATAAATTGTTAATTCACATTTCTTCTATTTAATTTATTGTTAATTTTTTTTAAATGATATGCAGGCATTAGTTATTTTCGTACTTTGTAGGACTACGTAGTGTTTAAACACCGGAGCGAGTAATCGAAAACTCGGTCGTTATGGCCCGTAGGGCCAAAAAACTTACCGATTTTTGGAATGGTAACTCAAGGGCTTAAATAGTACGTAGTCCTACCAGTACGAATGTAATTTTATACCCTGAAGGCATATAATTGGTGTGCCAAGTTTAAGGGTTAGAAAATTTAATCGCTTGTTCTTTGACGCGCAGCTCATAACCTTTACTGCGCAGTCAATAAACAGGCGTTTCTTTAATACTCGCTGGTACAACTAACGGTTCAGCCACGAAAACACTAACGGAATATACGGTAATTCAGCCATAGAAAGCACGAATTATATGCCTGAAGAGTTTAAAATTGAAATTTTTGCAAGTAAAGTAAGCTGTTCCCAACTCGTAGATTTTCTAAAAAAATGGTCTTTCCCAAATTGTTGATTCATCTGAAAAAAGGGTAGGTTTTTTACTGCTGCTCCCAACTGGTCAAAAAATTCATACTAACTGTTCAACTTTATTAAGGCGCATCTGCGATTGCTATTCAGTCGTGGGTTAGGTTGAGCTTAAACTTTTTAAAGTCATACGATTATAATTATTTTAATCAAAATATTAATTTTTTTTTTCAGTATGTTGTCATTTACCAGTCTTTTATGACTAGTAAGTCAGAAAACGCATACGATTCTGTATTAGAACCGCTCAGCCAGCTCTTAGACGTAAGCAGCGTGAATTTTACAATAACGGACTACGAAGCTGCTCTTAGAAATAGCACAAAGAAACATTTTACTGAAGCTCAGTACGGTGGATGCAGCGTCCATTACGAGCGAGTAAGTAGTTTTTATGTAATCATAATGTTACCTAATTGAAATTAAATCGATGATGAAATTGTAAATTCTATAGAATTTTTTTATAAATTCAAAAGCTTCTATATGTATAACTATAAATATAAAAACCATATTGAAGTCTGACAGACAGGTTTAATTTTTAATAAAAATACAAATAGAAATTAACATATATATTATCGGTTAGTTGATAATTTAACGAAGCATGATTAACAGTTAAGTTTATTGGAGAACATTTTATTTATCATTAAGTAGAAGTATACAAAGCTAATTTGATTTTTATTAAAAAAAAAATATTAAGTTAACGTTTGGTCTTGGTTAAAATTTTTTAATACAATTAACTTTAATGTTAACAAATACAATTATTTGTGGAAACACCTTTGACCCAATACAGTTTTTTAAATTTTAATTTAACAAAGGTTATCCTAAGGAGGTCTAAAGAGGATACTTACTTCTTCTTCTTCTTTTGAATGTTGGCTTAAAATTCAATCGTGGATACCTAATTACAAAAGATTATTTCGGATAGTTACAACCATGAAAATTTGAAAAATGATTTGATGTTAATTGAAATTAAAAATCAATTACAATTGATTATCTATTGAGTTGATTACATTTTAAAAAAGACCAGAATAAGAAAAAGTTATTAAGTTCGAGGACAGCCGTGTACATAAAAGCAGGCTAAAGTTTCTAACGTCCGTTTGAAAATTGTTAAACTTAGCATTCAGATCAATTCTTTCAGAATATAAATATGCATCATCTATGAAAAAACTCATCTAAAAAAAAAGGAAAATAACAATCTGAGTTATGATACAAAAATAATAGAAATAATAATAATAATAATAAAAATAATCTGAATTATGTTTACATCATAAAGCTACAGCTTTATTATTTAATTAAAAAAAGGAGCCAAAGACACTTCAAAATTTAACATCTCTCAAATTCTTAAATTATTAAAGATGACGTCTAAATACAGATGAGAACAAAATGACAATAAGATAGAAAGGCATCATTTGCTTAATTATTTCTTGAACCAAGAAATGAAAATGTCGAAAAACATTTTATTTCATGTACGATAGTAAATTTACGCATCCGCGAAACTGCGGGGTCACGTCGGTTACAAATATAAATTGAGTTCTTATTTTTTTAAATGTTGTAACCATGATTAAAAAAGCTTATCACTGTATGAAAAAATGACTTTTATCTTTTTTTATAAGTGTAATGAATGCGTAATTTTGAATAAAAATTCGAAACTTTTGAGTACGTATTTAAATGACAAATATTGTTTAAAAAAATTGCGAGGACAATCGAATCGCACCTGAAGTCAAGCGACGTCTGTAACGAAAAAAAAAAAAAAAAAAAAAATTCAACATTTTTTTGCTTATCTGGATAACTAATTTTGGACAACTTTTTAAAACTGTCGGCAACAAAAACGCAATATGTCGCTCGAACATCGTTTAAGCTCCGATGTGTGATCATAATAATTTAATTTTTACTTTATCAATCACAGTTGACAGAAATAATTAAAGTAAATGTTTAAAAAAAATTATAGAGTTTAAAATACAAGTTAAGTGAATTTTTACCAAAATATGACGGCAAGTCGGCAGTAGATAAATTTATTGCCAATTTTTAAAATATTAATCGCAGCAGTGGCATTTTTTACAATCTGTATCTTACTTACTGGTGATAATTCATTGTGTTTCTCTCCGAAGAAACCTTTTATATTTTTTTTCATTTTTTCATAACTTTTAATAGATCTACTATTTGATTTATACTCGTGTATGAACACAGATTTTCAACTCGATTTTTATGGAACTTATTATATTTTGTATTGTAATCGTTACCTGACAATATATATATGAGTTTTTGAATCTATTTAAGTTCAGTTTTATATATTATAAATTAGAGATGAGTGATGACTTTATTATTATATTTTTATTCTCAATTATAGCTTCTAAATGTTTCTGGTAATTACAGAACTTCTCCAAGGATAACCTTTTTACTTCGTTAAATTGATACAAACAATTAAATGTTATTTACGATAATTTTTGAATTTTGAAACGACTTCAATTCAAGCACGATAGTTAAAGGGGCAGCGCATTCAGCCCCATAGTAATTCTCTATTTATTATTCTTAAACTTTTTTAGTCTTCTACAAATTTCAAAATTTGTGCTTGATGCAATTTTAAGAAATGTTAATAATGTTAAACAAACTAACATAAATTTATATAATAGTTTTTTTGACTTGAGTAAATTTTTTTTTCAGGCAATTTACAAAAAAATCAGTAAAATGAAATCCCTCGCAGAATTTTTAAAAGCTAACGAAGAAGCTTGCAGGTTCATTTACCTTATTTTATGTCTAGAATTCTTGCCACCTGAAACAATTACGGACTCTTATTATTCAATAAAAAATGCTTTGGATCCAACGGTACTACGAAATTTAAAAACGTTTTGCTCATATTACGAGCAATTCTGGATTAAAAGTGTAACTCCCGAAAATTTTTCGGTGTATGGACACGCTTTAAGAACGACCAACCCCATTGAAGGGTACCATGCTGACTCCAAGCACCAATTGGGAATACACCCGACCCCACAGAAGTTTATGGGTATGATTAACATAATTTTTCATTAAAAGTTACTAAATTATACTTCGATGGTGAATTTAATAGTGATATTATTTATTTTTAAGTCAAAACAACAATTTTGGGCGACAGAAAGATAAGTAAAATGCATAGAGCCCACAATGCGGTAGAAAATGGAAGACCTAAACGAACAAAAACAATTGAAACAGAAAAAAAAATATATAAAGGTTATATATTATTTTAAATATAATAATATATAAAAATGCACTAGCAAATATTTCAACTTATTTTTGTTACAGTGTGGGCGAGAGCCAAAGAACAAGGTTGGAAAATAGAACAGCTGCTCGTTTGTATTTTTAATATCAGATTTCCTGACCATAATCTTAACCAGATGATTGAATCTATAGCCTCGGTAGAATTGCCCCCAGTGGATGATTTCGTAGTAGACGCAGGTACCTTTATTTTAATATTAATTATAATTGATTGTTTATAATTACTCCTTTGATATTTGATGTTTCGTAATAATTATTTAACAAAAGTCGATGGCCAGAATAAACTTGTTTTGTGAAAAATTTGTAGAAATAAATAATTTTAATTGTAAAGATCTAGTTAGAAAAAAAAAAGCAAAGGGATTCTAGATCTCTTGTAAGTAAGCTAGGGCTATAGATGAGAATAAGGACGTTAATACTTGATAAAAGATTACTAATCAATGATAAACTATAATAGTTTATTACTTGTATTCAATTATTACATTAGATTTGAATAGAATATTTACGGACGTTCAAATTCAATAATCTGTCTGAACGCGCAATTGCTCCCAAAGTTTAAAATATTTTACTTTTTATCATAATTAATTATTTAAAGTTTAAAATTGAGAAATTTGTGTGATCTATATATCGACGGCCCGTACGAAAAAAAAAACCATTGCCCAAAATCTGCAGCGAAAAAAATAACAACGGAGGTACTATTGAGCAGTAAAATGTCTATAAAAGACTTTATTTATTATTTCAACCACGACAAAAAATTTTAAAATGGTTTTTGCTACCATACCGTTGATATTTTACTATAAAAATGTTTTCAACACACTAGCCACGAATAAAGTAACTCTAAGTTTTAAGCTTATAAGAATCGCAAAGAGTCATTTTATTCGCGGCTGGTGTGTTGAAAACATTATTTTTATAGTAAAATATCAACGGTATGGTAGCAAAGATCATTTTAAAAATTTTCGTCAAGGTTACAATAATAAATAAAGTTTTTTATAGACATTTTACTGTTCAAAAGTACCTCCGTTGTTACTTTTTTCGCCGCAGATTTTGGGCAATGGTTTTTTTTTCGCACGGTCCGTCGATATTATTGGGTGAAATTTTTTAAATCGTTCAATTAATGTGTATTTAAACGTGACACAGTTTTAGGTTTTTTTTGGGTTTTTTTTTTTTTTAATTTTGTAGTTCTAAGAATATTTTGGAATGATTTTAATTTAACAAGACAATACAGTACTCAGGTTTTTAAGAAATTCTATTGTTGTCTTTAAAAATTACGTTTTAGTTAATCAACTTTAATTTCACCCCTGTTTATCAGAATCCAAAGTTCATAGTTATTTTCTTACTGCGTAGGACTACGCAGTACGAAAGTAGTGTAAAAACATTGAAGTAAATTCTCAATCAAAAACTCGACAGTTCAGATTTTTTTACCTAGTTTTCAAAGGGTCGCTTAAGGGCTCAAACTTGCATAGTTCTACCATTACGAATCGATAAATTTTATAATCTTATGGTATATAATTAGTACGCCAAGTTTGGGGGTTAAAAACATGGGTTTATTAACTGATAAAAAAGTTTAACCATGAAAACACTACTGCTATTTCAGTACACTCCAAGAAGTTACAGAAAGCACGTACTTAATATATGTCTGAAGGGTGTAAAAAATATTCATTTGGTATAAGCCACTCGCTTTCTTGCTTAGGGTGGCCATATTGGGTACTTCTCATTTACTATGATTGTGAGTCTCATTGGAAAGTAAACATGTGCTATTGAATGATAAATAGTATTTAACACACCTGAGGGGACCAAAAATTAGTTAGCCATTAGCAAACCGAAACTGATGCCCGAGCCGAAGGCGAGGGTGTCAAAGGTTTGCTAAGGGTTAGCTCATTTTTGCACTCTCTCGTGTGTAATATATTTTTCAACAGGAGACAAGGAAAGTTCAAACTCCCTGTTTGGGACAAATCAGAAAGTTTGAACTTTCTGCGTCGTGTGTTGAAAAATTAGTTTTCCTCCTTCTAGCCTCAAAATCGGACCTTCACCCCTTGTTTTCAGTATCTCTGGAGGAAAAATATTTTTCAAAACATGGTCGAGAAGGGTTCTTTGGCCACCTCGATGCACCCCTCGCCTTCGGCTCGGGTCACAAACCCCTCGGAGGCCAAATAAACCCTTCCCCGATCTGTTATGAAAAATACTATTCCCGCAACAGTAGTTTATTTAAAATCGTCAACACCGGGTCAAAAAAACGTAATTTTGAAAAAAAAAAAATCTTACAGACATTTTAAATCTAAAATAAAAAATTAACATCACTTTTAGACACGACAGACCCATAACGGGTCAGCGAGGCCTTTTAAGTTCAACAGAAAAAAAATGCAACCCGAAATTGTACACATGATTTCTCGCAACCGAATGGACAAAATTTAACGGGCTAACGGGAAAATTTTTGTACTACAAGTCCGAAAAAAAATAAAAATACAAGATTGTCGAGCGCGAAGCGCGAGTGTCAGTCGGTCGTGCCTTTTATGCATCGTGTGGAGATGTTTTTGCCCACTGTTTTTTACAGTTGCAAACCTGGGACTTTTAAAAAATTTTGAGCAAAAACACCGTAGCCAGGCAAATCATCTGGCCGCTTGTTATTACGTAAAATTTTCTTCGATATTTATGTATACATAACATTCTCCTTGTTTAAAATTATTAAACCAAATATAAGAGTATATATATATATATGTAAGTTAAACAATGTTAAAACGATGATTTTATAAAAAAAAAATTTTTTTTTTTTCCTGGCCTTCGACAGAAATTTTCAATCTGATTATACGGATAAATTTTTTTTTTCCATTTCGTGTTATTTTTTTTATTTTTATTATTTTTTATCATCCCGCAAGCCTTAACCCCTCCTATAAATTGTTTTTCTCTGATTTGTATTTTATAATCATAATTTTATAAACTTCAATATTTGCAGAATCATACGTTGTAGAAGAATTGCAACAAGCGGAGGACTACCGACGGGACGTTGAAACTGTCAGAGGCAACAATAATAATAATAGTAATAATTCCAAAAAAAATGATGTCACGATTAATTTCTCGAGAGTTAATAAAATGACGTTAAGAAATAGCAAAATTATAAAGCAAAAAGAAAAATTACAGAGTCCTTCTGCCACAATCACAAATACATCTAATATGAAAAATCTTCGAAAAGAAAGTGTTCACACTAAACTACCCGTTAAAATTGTACCTAAAATAAAGAGCATTGTTACAGTTCAAGATAAAACTCCTCATTTTTATAAGAAGCATGGTGAGTTTTGCGTTTACTACTACTAAATATTGATTTTTTTTTTTTTTTTTTTTTTTTTTTTGTTGTGGGAAATAAGCCTTTTTTAAAAACTAAATTTTTTTTTTTTTTTGACAACTCAACTAAAGATATGGTACCATAAAATTATTGAAAGTTGTAGTTTGTTTTGATCAAATAGTATAGTTTTAATTTTTAATTTTTGAAAATGATCAAGTCTTTCTGGCTAGTATGTATAAATACGTTTTGTATTTTTTTTTAGAAAAGACTCCCCCTCTTTTTTAAAATGTAAATTTTGGTAAAGAAAATTCTTAACAATCTAATAAATCGTAGCTTACGTTTTTTTCAATAATAAATAGAATGTCTTCGAGAAATTATACTTATTCGATTCAATTTTGGGAGCAGACTCCGGCAGCGCGTCGTATACCAATATATATTGTATACGAATTTTAAATATTAATATTTAACCTAATTATACCTATAGCTATACAATCCGAATCGCAGCGGAGTCTGATTGAAAAGTTAAATCGAATAAGTCTATTATCAGCAAATTGTAGACAAAAATCGGGAAAATTTAATTATTTAGGCCAGCAATTTAGCGGGTTTTCTCGCAAAAATAACGTCGGACGGCTAATATCTTTTGTATAAGGCTGATGTCGAATGATCGCGTAATTTTTTAAAGAAACTGCGATAAAATTTGTAACTCGTTTTTTAAAAATCCTTACTACAGCCAAAATAAGTAATATGAATCGTAAAATATTGCAATAATTTTTATCTTTGAGTTTTACATTGATTTAAAGAAGCAAGTTTGCCTTTGTTGCACACAACTCATTATTTATACGATATTAACTCTTGAAGTGTTCATTTGTTTTACGAAAATTTTTTAGTGGCTATTATTGTCCATCGTCTGTTAGAAAATCGTTAAAAAAAATTAAACTTATTTTATTACTTTTATCGCATTTAAATGCCAAAAAAAAACGAAATTATCATAAAATACTAGGGTTTCACAATAGTACAATAGTAATATTGATATTGTATTGTATTGTATTGTATTGGTGGTCAATATCAATACAATATCAAAGATAACTATTGAGCCTCAATATCAATACTAGAGTCTCAATATTATTGATTTCAATACCTACTATTGACTTTTACCTTTTCTTCAAAAACTTAATAGATTTGAGCTCAAAGATCGGTGAACATCCAATTTTTTATGCATACTAATGCCTTTGAAACATCATCGTTCAGTCGAGTACGAGATTCTTTTTTACTTCATTTAAGTGTAAACACGTCTTACGATCGGCAAGTTGGAATATTATAGTTTTTTTTTTACGTTATGGTAATATAATTGCACTAGTATATGCTTCAGTTTTAAATTTGAGTTTTGAATTGTCAATAGTCAATAGTATTGAGTCAATATCAATTAAAAAGCAATATCAATAGCAATACAATAGTTTCATTTTTTAATTTTTTCAATATCAATACAATATTGAGTCAAATTATTGTATTGTATTGGTATTGTGAAACCCTATAAAATACCGATACTCAACTCAATTCATAGATCGTGTTTCTATTACTAAAAGCCCGTCACATGATAAAATACTTTATAACAAATTCCCATAACAGATAACCTAGAACAGGTTCAATTTAACGTTATTTTTTTATTTAATTTTTTTTTTTACAATAAGTCATACCATGGATTATAATTCAAATTAGAGCATAAATTATAAATATAAAAATTGGAAAAAAATTTCAGATTTTTTGATAACACAATGTAATAATGCCCTCACTGTATTCTATAATTTTCGACCTACTTTAATTATTTGTTCTAATTTCTCTTATTATTTTAGAAACTCTTTCGCAGAAATCTAAAAAATTACAAAAGAACGAGGAAGAAATTAATGAGAAGCAAAAATTGTTGATGGAACAAGAGAACATCTTAAAAATCGTAGAGACCGAAAGAGGTAATTGCATAATGAATTATGGGACATTTCGATACCCTTGGCTAAGGCGTGAGTTTTTTTTACCACGAAAAATTATCACCCTCGCTTCACTCGGGCAAGAAAACGTACGACTTAGCTACGGGTATCGAAATGTTCTTTGTAGCAAAAGTGGCAAAAATATGTATCTATGCTAGGCTTTCAATACTTTAGATTTTGCTTTTTGAGGTGAGGTTCCTGGGCGCTCTTTTCAATATTGGTATGACTCTGATAGCCGTGCGTAGAAACAAATTTAAGCCACGAATACTACAAAACTCGATATCGATCAATCCTCAAGCTATCATGCATATAAATTATATTAAATTTTTCCAGGTAATAATCGCAACAAAGAAAGTACAGAGATGGATTATGCAAATGATTTAATTGATAGCAGTACAATAGATAACAATTTTGCGGGTTCGTAGAATTTCAGAAATATTAATTAAATTTTTTTCTTTTTAATACTAAAAATTAATTTGAAAAATCATTGATAAGTTTCATGTTTTCTTTGAAATGATAGTGAATTAAATTTAAATATTTTTTTTGAGTGACTGTAAGTTTTCTAATAGAATAACTAAGCCAAAGTACAAAAAGAAGTCATTAATAATATTAGAAACCAAAATTTTGTTATTTATTTATTTATGTATTTATTTATTTATTTATTTATTTAGTGCATACGGGCTATTGACCCAAATACATTGTATACAGAAAATTTTTTTGTTAGGTAGCGCACATGAAATATTCATAAAAATAAAATTATTTATTCAAACTTATATATTTTGTTCATTATTATAATCATCAGAAAGTTTAGAAGACGATGGTTTCACGAACTTGGAGGAATTAGGAAGAAATGAAGAGGCTTCAAATGAAACTATGAATACGAAGAAATTCCCCTTAGCCCCTCGCCATCGTCGTCACAGATATCACTTTTTTTTGAGGATGACAGAGTACAAGGTATTTATTTAGTATTTTAAAATTAAATAACTATTTTTGGCTGACTGTAAGTTTTCTTATAGAATAACTAAGCCAAAGTACAAAAATAAGTCATAAATAATATTAAAAACCAAAATTTGTTATAATCATCAGAAAGTTTAAAAGATGGTTTCATGAACTTGGAGGATTTAGAAAGAAGTGAAGAAGCTTCAAATAAAACTATGGTTACGGAAGAAATTCCCCTTAGCCCCGCGGCGTCGTCGTCACACTTGGCACACACCGTTGTCACGAATGATTCTGTAGCTTTAACAGCAGGACAAGTAGTTGCGGGTATCATTGATTTAAAATGTTATTTTTTCCTCCAATAAAAATATTCAATCCGTTAATAATTTACTTAAATTTCTTAGATACTCTTCTCAGTAATTGTGAATCTATTATGATACAAGAAACAGGAAGCGTCCTCGAAAAAGAAAGAAACAGTTGAATTCAGACGTAAGTATTTGTAACAAAAGTGTTCAACAATTATTAAATGCAATAGGGAAGATGCATACTTTCTAATTATATTTTTTTCGGAAAGTTCTCGGTTTTTAATTAATTTTGAGATTTTTTAAATAATATTTCTATCAATATTACCGGATATAAATTTTTTTAAAAATTTGTACTCGCGACGTCATGAATACCATTTAACATTGGAAGTATACATGAGTACTTCGGAAACTTTCAAAGTCTACAACTCCTTTAATTTTTATTTTTTTTAAAAAAGGAAAAATAAGAGTCGATTATTTTGAAGCGTATAGCTTCTATACTTACGTTATAACTCTGCACCAAACATATAGTATATACTAATTATTCATCATATCCGCGGTCGGAGTTAAATGAAAAAGTGATCGTCAGATGAGAGCGTCATTTGCCTCCGTCTCGCGGAATAAAGAGATCCTACCATGGCGAATAGAGGGGCCTCAGGAAGTTTAATGTAAAAACAACGTTTTGCAACCAACAAAAGTAACCGAGAGGATACGTGTCGACGTCGTCCGGTATACCCCGGGTGCAACCAGGTCTAAAAAAATTGACGGCGACGACTTCCCAGGAAGTTTCGGCAAAAAGCGATGTTATATAAGTTAACTTTTTTGATACACTGTATAATAAAGTTAAACAAACTAAATAATTTTTTTTTATGCATCTTCCCTGTAAGCGCAAGAACAAATATATCAATGAATCATTGTGTTGATGACCTGCTGTGTGCAATGCCGTGGATAACACATTGTGAGAAAAAAGAAAGAAAAAAAAGAATTTAATTTTATATGCTTAAAAAGTAATTAAAAGGTTTATTGCTGTGTGAACTTTAGTATGTCAAAGTCAAAAATATTTTCGTTTTATGAATGTGAAAATATTACTGATTTTAAATTTATGATAAAAGAAGGTTTTATGTATTGTGATTTAAAAATTTTTGGAATCATTTTTTAAAAATATTATTCTAAAAAGTAGTATTTGGCAGCATTTCAAGTTCGGTCCTTCATTTTTTTATTTTTATTTTCTTTTATTTTATCGCACGTAAAAACATTATTTCAAAGCACCACTGTAATAACATAAAATATCAATTACGAAATATAAGAAAACAATAGTAATAAAAATAAAAATGTAAAAACATTTTTTTTCACAATTAAACAATTTACTAAAATGTAAATATTTTTCAGAAGTATTGAAACCTGAAACGACTGCAAGAAAAATAGATTCTAAGATAAAACAAGAATATATCTTGTCATTGAAAAGTAAGTGTTGTAGCAAGTAACAAAAAAAATTAAAAAAAAAAAAATTACACGTCATAACTGTCAGATTAACAATATATTCTATTTTATTAATGTCAGATAGAGCCAGCGTTGATATAATGGAAACAACTAGTTTTCCTGGATTTCAAAAATTGAAAAAATCAATGAATAAAAAACAACGGCGTAAATTCAAGCATTTAAAAAGTAAGTTATTAAATATGTATTAAATTAAATTTTTTCAGTAAAGAAATTTTTAGTTTCATATTTTTTGATTAACCGTGCAAAAATAAAAGCTTTAGCCGTAAAATTAGCCGATTTATAAAAAAAAGAATATATGTATATACAAAACCTCTGGCGCTCCGCAGAACGCGTGATGCGTGATGCGGGTAATTTATATCGGTACCTTTTTTATTATGATTTTCCTTCGCACGAGCAATTAATTTGTGGTAATTAAATTTGTAAAACTAGCTCTTCTGAGCGCACTTCAAGCGCGCATGGGAAAAAACAATAAGAGTAACCTCAAAATGCACTTTCGAATATTTTAAAAACTTGTTCACCAATCAGCTCTTGAATAAAAATCTTACGCAAAATGGCGATAGCTCTCTTTTATAAAGGGATATAGTTTTAGAAAATAAGAGGGGACAACTTTGATAAAAAAAATTGTAAGTTAGTATAATTAAAATTTAACAAGCAAATTTTAATATAATAAGGTGTAAAAAGCGGCCTTTTTAATAATTAAAACAACTTTTTAAACTGTTGAACATTTTTAAACTACGAAATTTGTTACTTAATATGACTCACAAATAATCACGGCCAAACTTAAATTAATAAACTGTTAACTTAAAAAAATAAAAATAAAATGAATAAAAATACTACATACATGCTAAATTTAGAAGAGTGAAAATCACTCAATAACTCTTCGCTTGGAGTGGCTCACTTTTTTCCTGATTAAGAGTAATTTTTCACTCTTTTAGAGTGGTTTTCACTCTTCCAAATTTAGCATGTAAGGGTCATTCCGACGTAACTGAAACCGGGCTAAAAATCGTTTTTCATCGGAATCTTTTTTATTCTTCCAAATTTGTATTAACAAGCGCGCATAGGAAAAAACAATAAGAGTAACCTCAAAATGTACTTTTCGAATATTTTAAAAAACTTCTTCACCAATCAGCTCACGAATAAAAATCTTATGCAAGATGGCGATAGCTCCTCTTTTATAAAGGGATTAACAGTCGCAAACATAAGATAAAAGTGTCAGCTATGATTTAATCCAAAAAATTACACTGAAAAAGTCATTTTTCTCTTTAAATTTCAACTTTTTCGGTTTTTTGAGGTTAGCAGACGACATTTTTAGGCAAAAACATCATGTCAAAAAGATTTTAAAAAAGGTATAAATTTAACTTATTGGTTGTAATTTTTGCATTAAATCAGCAGTTGAGGAGTGATACAACACGTTATCAACAATAAAGAAGAATTTTCATTTGTATTAAATGAAAAAATATAGCCTTCAAAATTAACAATTCGTGCGTGTTCCCCACCCCGCAGCAAATCCATGCCCACCCGCAACGCTACACTCTGATTTTTTTTCTTGGAACTAATGAACAATTTCATTTAAACAATTATTGATCATTGAAGCTTAGGGTATTGGTTTTACCATAGATTTTTTAAAATTTTTGTTGCAGCGCAATTCGCAGATTTTTTTCGGTGCTTTTGACGAAAATAAAAACCACTTCCGTTTTGCGTCCCACCCGCAACGACCCTTATTTTGATCATAACTTCCTTAAAAATTAAAATTTTTGAAAAATTCTTGCAGGAAAATTTTCTCTATATTAAGCGCTTTCTGCTGATTGCATAGTCTTGAGAATTCAACCTTTTTTTCCTAGTAAAAATTAGATGTAAAGTCGTACAAATGTCCCACCCCGCAACCATGGAATGACCCATAATTGACTCATAAAAAAATAAAATATTCTCGATCGAGGTGAATACAAAATTAGGTCTAAAGTATTAAAAAAACTTGAATGTCAGAAAATTATCATAGATACGACTCGTAAAGTATTCGGAAGAAGGTTCATATATAAAATGTTGTTTTATAAGTTGATAATGTCTAGATAATTAATTTATGATATATGTGTCAAAAATTTTTTTTAATTTATTATTATTATTTTTTTTTTAGATCAAAGTACGCCGAAAAAATACCAACGTGACCACATAGCATACATTCTTTGGTCAATATATTAAGGTAATAAAATATATTATTACTGCTATGTGTAATTGTAAATTTCAATTCAATCATTGTAATTATTACTCAAACATTAATTATAAATTTCTTTAACGTTTTTAAAGTTGCAGATAGTTACTTTCGCATGAATTTTAATTAATTTTTCCGGGTAAAAGAAAGCCAATTCTTTCGAAAAGTATCGCGTAATTTTCTCAAAATTTATTCTTTAAATTAATAAAAACAAACATTTTTCAATATTTTGTTTTAAGGGTATAAGTCACAGTGTGCCACTTTTTTCTTTCACTAAACTAATGTTATTAAAAAAAAAAAAAAAAAAAAAAGAGGGTACTTTCATGTGAGTACAGAGTATGTTTTTTTTTAATATCGTCAGTATTTTCAACTCTCTAGTGACAAATTTCGAGGTGTTAATAAATTTGTAGGAATTTTATAAAGTGTAAGGTCTTATTTTGATTTAATCTACAGAAATGGCACGATGGATTTGAATTTTACGGAAAAATACTAATCCATTGCATGTAGATTAAACACTTTGCTAAATCTACGCAACTAGAATAAATTCTGCTGGTTAATACATTAATACTTTGGGTAATTTTTATATGTGTCCCTTAAACTGTTTAAATAATGTCTGAACTTGTGAGCTACGTTCTTGACAATTTTTTCAAATCATTGTTTTTGATTTAACGTTTCCATGATTTGAATGATTTGTAACTGTTTTTTCTGCATTGATAGCGGAATAATGTAGAAAGTTGGTTTTACGTTTTACACCTCTCTGTAGTCGTTGCTGATTGGCTATCTGGAGCGCTCCAGCCAAATCAACAGCGACTATAAGATAGATACATAACTATCCACAAAGTAATATTATTAGGTTCAAAATTCGTGGGGTTGAAAAGTTTTGGACGTATTGTACTATATTTGTAGGCGTGTTCAAAAAATTGAACCTCAGATCCATGCAACTATCTTACTCAGATAAAAGTTGCAAGCCGAAATCTTTCGAAATAAACGTTTGGTTGGTTTGCGAAATATTTGATTTGATAAGTGGTTCGTAACATATGGTAGACCTAGTTTCTTGTCAAAAACGGAAAATTTAACACAGTTTCCTTTTGGGTTAAGGCTTAAGTGAGACACAGTTTTTGAAAAAATTAGCTCGTGTGGAAGTGTCGATAAAGCTGAACTCTGTCTTTTCAAAGGAACATGTTGTGAAAATTGTGGCAACCCGTGGCCTCGCGACAACAAGAGATCGACGCG
Organism: Encarsia formosa; assembly: GCA_038277355.1. Taxonomy (NCBI): domain Eukaryota; kingdom Metazoa; phylum Arthropoda; class Insecta; order Hymenoptera; family Aphelinidae; genus Encarsia; species Encarsia formosa. The sequence continues at coordinate 1,374,167 of CM076184.1, forward strand.
AAACTCGTCATCGCAAGGGATGGGTCTTGTTGAAAAGGCTCTGTTGTCTAAGTGGACATGTTGCGGCAATTTGAGCAACTCGTGGCCTTGATTTGGCACGAGTTTAATGAAAACCGTAGTTTAAAAAAAAAAATAACGGGTCTGCAAGCGTCGGTAAAGCTGAACTCTGTCTTTTTAAAGGACATGTTGTGAAAATTGTGGCAACCCGTGGCCTCGCGACAAAAGAGATCGAACGCGAAACTCGTCATCTCAAAGGGATGAGTTTGTTGAAAAAGCCTCTGTTGTCTCAGTGGACATGTTGCGGCAATTTGAGCAAACTCGTGGCCTTGATTTGCACGAGTTTAATGAAACCGTGGTTTAAAAACAAATTAACGGGTCTGCAAGCGTCGGTCAAGCTGAACTATGTCTTTTCAAAGGGACATTGTTGTGAAAATTGTGGCAACCCTTGGCCTCGCGACAACAAGAGATCGACGCGAAACTCGTCATCTCAAGGGATGAGTTTTGTTGAAAAGGCTCTGTTGTCTCAGTGGACATGTTGCGGCAATTTGAGCAACTCGTGGCCTTGATTTGGCACGAGTTTAATGAAACCGTGGTTTAAAATAAATTAACGGGTCTGCAAGCGTCGGTAAAGCTGAAACTCTGTCTTTTTAAAGGACATGTTGTGAAAATTGTGGCAACCCCGTGGCCTCGCGACAACAAGAGATCGACGCGAAAACTCGTCAACTCAAGGGATGAGTTTTGTTGAAAAGGCTCTGTTGTCTCAGTGGACTTGTTGCGTCAATTTGAGCAACTCGTGGCCTTGATTTGGCACAAGTTTAATGAAACCCGTGGTTTAAAAACAAAATTAACGGGTCTCGAAAGCGTCGGTAAAGCTGAACTCTGTCTTTTCAATGACATGTTATTAAATTGGTGGCAACCCGTGGCCTCGCGACAACAGAGATCGACGCGAAACTCGTCATCTCAAGGGATGAGTTTTGTTGAAAAGCCTCTGTTGTCTCAGTGGACATGTTGCGGCAATTTGAGCAACTCGTGGCCTTGATTTGGCACGAGTTTAATGAAACCGTGGTTTAAAAAAAAGTAACGGGTCTGCAAGCGTCGGTCAAGCCTGAACTCTGTCTTTTTCAAAGGACATGTTGTGAAATTGTGGCAACCCGTGGCCTCGCGACAACAAGAGATCGACGCGAAACTCGTCATCTCAAGGGATGAGTTTTGTTGAAAAGGCTCTGTTGTCTCAGTGGACATGTGGCGGCAATTTGAGCAACTCGTGGTCTTGATTTGGCACGAGTTTAATGAAACCGTGGTTTAAAAAAAAGTAACGGGGTCTGCAAGCGTTCGGTCAAGCTGAACTCTGTCTTTTCAAAGGACTTGTTGTGAAAATTGTGGCAACCCGTGGCCTCGCGACAACAAGAGATCGACGCGAAACTCGTCATCTCAAGGATGAGTTTTGTTGAAAAGGCTCTGTTGTCTCAGTGGACATGTTGCGGCAATTTGAGCAACTCGTGGCCTTGATTTGGCACGAGTTTAATGAAACCGTGTGTTTAAAATAAATTAACGGGTCTGCAAGCGTCGGTAAAGCTGAACTCTGTCTTTTCAAAGGACATGTTAGGTTGAAAATTGTGGCAACCCGTGGCCTCGCGGACAACAAGAGATCGACGCGAAACTCGTCATCGCAAGGGATGGGTCTTGTTGAAAAGGGCTCTGTTGTCTCAGTGGACATGTTGCGCGCAATTTTGAGCAACTCGTGGCCTTGATTTGGCACGAGTTTAATGAAACCCGTGGTTTTAAAAAAAGTACGGGTCTGCAAGCGTCGGTAAAAGCTGAAGTCTGTCTTTTCAAAGGACATGTTGTGAAAATTGTGGCAACTCGTGGCCTCGCGACAACAAGAGATCGACGCGAAACTCGTCATCGCAAGGGATGGGTCTTGTTGAAAAGGCTCTGTTGTCTCAGTGGACATGTTGCGGCAATTTGAGCAACTCGTGGCCTTGATTTGGCACGAGTTTAATGAAAACGTAGTTTAAAAAAAAAATTAACGGGTCTGCAAGCGTCGGTAAAGCTGAAGTCTGTCTTTTCAAAGGACATGTTGTGAAAATTGTGGCAACTCGTGGCCTCGCGACAACGAGAGATTGACACGAAACTCGTCATCGCAAGGGATGGGTTTTGTTTAAAGGCTCTGTTGTCTCAATGGACATGTTGCGGCAATTTGAGCAACTCGTGGAATTAGTCGAAGCTATTGAGTATTCATTCTTTAAACTTTATACGACATAATAAAATTAAAAAACAAAAAAGAAATGAAAGTATTAAAATCATTTAATAGTCGGTTAATTTTGAAATGTTAAGGTTTTAAATTATTATAAATGATATTTTTATTTTTTCATCGTTCATTTTCAATATCTCATATTGATTTGATAATATATTTAAATACAATTAAGGTCTTTATTAATCAATTATAGTCATAATTAAATGATTATTTTTAAGCTTTTACAAGGACAGTATAGCACTTTTATTTATTTTCAGGTAAACAATGGACGCAGTAACAATAAATGTAAATATGTTATAGATTCAAAAAAATAAGTCTTTTTAAAATAAAATTGTATGGTTTGATTTTATTTTGTATGTTAATAGAAAGAAACATTGAAATTGTACTGTGCAACTCTCTTCCCTCATGATCAACATATAGTTCCCCCAACCTAGTTCAACTTGTACCCGCATGTCTTGTCGAAGTTTAGATGAATCATAATCAAAAAAAGTAATAGTACCTGTCATTCGAAAAATAATTTGTAAATGACCTAATAAAGTTTGTGTTAAACAAAATATTATGTAAGAGTAACTTTTAATCATTAAATAATAAATTTTAATGTTCACGGGTTTTTTAATTTTTAGTTAGAATTGACCGAGTCTTGTTGAAGATCTTCTAGAAAACTAAACTCAAGCTACACGTATCGTTAAATTAATTGATAAAAGATTGTATTATTTTTAATCCCCAAAAAAAACCTTGCCAAGGTAAACAAGCTTGGGAGGGTTTTTGCCATAGTTAATTTAACAAAAAGAAGTGATATTATTTAAAAGATTTAAAGTACTTCAATTTATTGGTCTAAAATCATATCAAGCAAAAGAGATTTTCAATTTTTTATTCTATGATATTTCTTCAGAATTCTAAAAAACTCTGCCAAACCATTTTATAAGGTTCTATTTTATCAAATTTTGGCAGAGGTATGTAGAATTCTGAAGAAAATATCATAGATAAAAAATTGCAAATCTCTTTTTTTCTTGATCTGATTTTTAGACCAATAAATTGAAGTACTTTAAATCTTTTAAATGATATCACTTCTTTTTGTTAAAATTAACTATGGCAAAAACCCTCCCAAGCTTGTTTACCTTGGCAAGGTTTTTTTTTGGGGATATAACTCATTTTTGTTAGAAAGTTTTGATTGATTTTCACAAGTTTCAAATCTTTTAATAACATTGCATCAGGTGTCCTCCCAGAACCCTCGGGATTAGTTACAATTTGTTTTTGAATTCAAAAAATTCAATATCTGCAAAATTAATTTTTCTAAAATCTTTAATCAGTTTTTCAGAACTTTTGTAAGCAAATTCTTATTAAGGATGTTTCTGCCTATACACTTTCCTTCAATTCCTACGCAGTCGGAACAACAGTACATTTTTTTTCATTGTTAAGTCTAAAAAAAAAATTTTTAGTAGATGTTCTTGGCAGTTTCGACTTGTAGGGTGTCAGAGTACACACCAGATTTGAAAATGATTTATTCGGGATATTTTCAACTTTTGAATGATCGGAGTATAGATACCTGGTGCATTATAACGCTCTGCAGGCAATTTCTAAAAGAAGTTTCAACATCAAGGTGATCAGTACGGAAAATCTTTGCTCTTGGAGACGGTTACCTCCTATTGATGACTTAAAACCTTTACGATTTTATGGAGTTCTTTGTGCTATTATTAATATAAAATAAACTGATAAAACAATATTAATTTATTATGGTTTTTTTTTATTTTCTTTTTTTTCAATGATTTCTTTTTGAACAAAGAACTGATTGATTGATTACAAATGAGGTTATAACCTCCCAAACTTAAAATTGATAAAATAAAAACAATAAAAATAAACATCACCTGCATAGTCAAAGTTCATTACCTGGAGAAATCGTCTTCACAGTATAATCGTCTTCAAGAATACCAGCTGTGCAGACTGACCCCTGCAGAGTTAAAACTTCTTTGAGAAATCATCTTCACGGCGTTATTACCAGCGTTGTCGCCAGGTGCTTATCCTGACCCTTCTGAAGTAAATACTTCCCAGGCCAGAAAAATAATCTCAAGGACGTAATTGTTCAGTATAGTATATTATTCCCGCAGGCGAGATGGTTCGATTTGGCCTCCGAGAGGTTTAATGAGGCGAGGCTGGCTAAATCGAACCCTCGAGCCTAAGGGAAATATACTATTTTTCGTCCTTCTAACCGAAAACAAGGGGCGAAGTTCCGATTTTGAGGTTAGAGGGACGAAAAACTATATACGAACTTGTCGAAAGCGCAGCCACACCCCCGACCGATCTCGTGCCGTTGCCAAGTTTGGCAGACGAATTCGGCCAGAATTCGCGGCATCGGTGGCCGCATCAAAACGTTCGTATAAGATAGATCAATTTTACGAAAAAAAAATGTTTTAGATCCTCTTATGAAAGTTTATAATCAAATTTCTAATTAAAATTTTTTCTTTAATAAGATCAACAAATCTAAATTGAAAAAATTAAAAATTTTAACTTTCAAGATTTAAATTTTGACAACGCTGGCGCTCTCATGCCATCTGTCGGAATCCATCTGAAATGCCGAAAATTTTTAAAAAATCGAACGTTGAAGGGTTGAAAGTGCGGAGAATTTTTTCGGCTGTTTTCGAAAACGCGCAATTTTAATATAATTATTCCAAGATGTGAAACTACAAAAATGATCTGCACAATAAGTGTCATGCATAACGATTCTAAAAAAAATTGTAAATAAGGCTCAATTTTTAAATAAATAATTTTTAAAATAATGAAAATTTTGAAGTTTTTTAAATCTCATATCCTGATTGATTTAAACAATAGGAAAAAGTCGCAATTAATAAATAACTTCAAGGGGGCCATATTAGGTACACAAATTTTTGGTGTCTTAAAAAAACGTGTTTTGGTAAATCCTCTGGCATTTAAAGCTCATTGATCAAAATCGAACGCGTAAGGTCTCATTTTAAAGCTCTTGAATTAACCTTTAAAATGAGACCTTACACGTCAAAAAATATTGATTTGATTCGCCACAACGTCGATTCTCGCTTAGGGGGGCCATACTAGGTACAGGTACCTTATTTATGAAAATTGATAGTTGTTATGTAAACCAAAAAAACGTGTTGATGCCAAACTGGTACATTTGGGTTCTGAATATATAAAATTCAAAACAATAAAAACTTATATTTTTCAACCACTGACATAACTCGATGCTAATTTAATAGCATTAAAATTAAACTGAAATTTAAAAACAGCGCATCTTTATTACAAATGTTATAAATAATTGTTAACTATGTAATATACACAAAAATCATTTCATTAAACAGTGTGTAATATTTTTTAATCTGTTTATTATACCAACTTCCGATGGATGTTTTTTCGCTAATGGGACGTTCTATTCGTGGGTATACCGCGTCGAGAAAATTTTTTTTTGCCCCCGTGTATCAACAGACTGATTGAAAACTTCATTTTGGGTAGGGTGGGGTAATTGTGCCGGTGGGGTAATGGGACCATGTCTTTTTATTTTTATTAAAAATTATGAAAACAATTTTTTTTTTTTTTTTTTTTTCATAAATAATTTTTCTTTTTTATTATAGTTAGAAAAAAAATTATGAAAAAAAATAATAAAATAATAAAAATAAAAAGACATGGTCCCATTACACCACCGGTATGATTACCCCACCCTACCCTTCTTGTTCTTTTTGGGCTAAGGTTTTTCTTCGCTGGGACCATCGACGTAAAAACGTATAGAAAACGAAAATGAAAAAAAAATAAATAAAATTAAACGATTGCGATTGGTTATCCCTTTGACTTGTATATAAATGAAACCAAGAAAAATTTTTATCGATTTCAAATGATTTTAATTGGTTCACAACACGTTATTTCAAATTTAAATTTAAAAATTAGGAATTTTGATATTATAACTGACGAATACAACCCAAGTTGCATATGAAGTATCAAGGTTCTTAAAGGGGATGAATTCGTACATTTTTTTGAACCTATTACACTTTTACATTAAAAAAAAATCATAAAAATTAAATGTTTTATCAAACATAATCAATCTTTTTTTTCCAACTCACCAGAGCTATGATAGAATCGTTCAAGTTGTTTTGCTTCGAGGTCAAATCGAATGAAAATGACGATTTTTGGCAAGTTTTTCAATTAAAATTATAACTTCAATTTTTTTAATTAAACTTTGAATATATTGATATATTCTTATGATTGAAAAATAAATGATTACGCTGAAAGATAATAGTATTTTATAAAAGTACTGATCTAAAACTTTACTTACCGCCAAACTTAATACGATAGTCGATAGAAAAAAATTTGTTTTTTTTTTTTTTTTTTAAGTTTAAACAACTATCTAAACCATAAAATATATATACTTCTGCTAATATACTTACTTCTGCTCTTACCGTTATCAGATCATCGATACCCTTGAACCATATGATTGACACGTTGATGATTTTTTGATTTTATCTAGCTTCAGAAATTGATCAAGTGTCATTCATTTTTTATGCTCTCACCTCATCTCGCAATACGATTCAGTTTATTTTATCCTCTATTCAATTTCA